>VDFB02271358.1:366498754-367132927 GCA_007258455.2 Sequoia sempervirens
TAGTAATGCCACACTATCTTCTTCACTTACACAAACAAGGAAGATCAATCATAACAACATGAAAAACATAAGCAATAGTCATAAATAATAAGCCATATCATGAATGAATCTATCACATTATCATCGAACCAACATAACCAAATAACCAGGATGTCAATGTATCATCCATAAAAATCAAAACTACATAGTATCCAGAATCACCTCAGAAAAAAAAACAACATAGTATCAAAGTAATCTAAAACATCTATCAAGCAGAATCAAACTAAATAGTATGTTGAAACTGGACGGACACTACATCCTCCCCCCTAGGATAAGGCTTACTCCTGGAAGCCTCCAAACAAAAAGTAAATAACAAACACATCCAAAATACATCCTCTGAAGAGATAGAAGACTCGTCAATAGTGTCCCACTAGACCCGTATGTAGTCAACATCTTGATCCCTTAGGATCAACTCCTGACTCTGAAGGACGTGCATGGTTCCCAAAAAATGATGCATGTCCTCCACTACAAACTTCTTCGACTGCACCCTGGTGCTCAACCTGGTGGTTATCCACTGTGGTAAACACCCTATGTGATTTGCCTATGTCTCCTAATGTTGGCTCAGAAGCCGCCAATCTCTGATTGAACCCAGAAGTGCCCTCATGAGGACATTGATGAGCAATGTGACCTCGTTGACCACAAGTGAAACATTCTATACTCCTTATGACTCCTCTATCACCTGGAGGTACATTAAACTATAGAAAGTTACCTCCACTAAAAATAGATTGAGAACTCTGTGTTGGCTGATAGAAATGACTATGACGGGATCATATCCAACTTTGATATCTTTTCTTCTAAAACCAAATACCACCATGTTGGGACTGAGAAATCTTATGCTTTGACTATGAGGGTTGTTGCTGCTCACCCTTAGTGGGTACCTGAAGCCCATTGGAGAAGCTCACAACCTGAGATTGACCACCTTGAGATCCAACACCAATGGAAGGTGCACTACCAATCTAGACCCCCGTCTGTCCACTTAAGACCAAAGATAGATTCTCTTCAATAGTTTGAGCCTTGTGCACAGCTACCACCATGCTCAACAACTCAAGCGAAACTTGGGAAGGTGACTCCCACTAACTACCTCCATGACCGCCTCCATGGCCATGACCAGGACCTTTACCACGACACCTAGGCATGATCCTAGAGAGAAACCAGAAAAAAAAGAAAACACATCAACCAAATCTAACATCCTAAGCAACCTAATGGGCTCATTAACCCAAAGAACTCAGTGTTAGAACCTAGCTCTGATACCAATCTGTAACGCTCTGCCTTGGTTACCATTATAACAAAGTGTAAAGAGTAAAGTTAATTGAATATATTTTTTTTAAAGTTAATTAATTACACAATTGCTATAAAGTTTTGAAGACAGTATTACATAAACACATTAAATAAACTCAACACATTATCACAATTCAAGTACAAAACTAATGTCATGAATGTTCCAGTTCACATAACTTAATATAATCAAATATCCAACTGAATAGATTACAAAATGAGAGATTTCAACAAACCTCAATACAACAATAAGATGGTAGAATGAGTACACTCTTATATAAGAGGTGAGTTTACAAAGTAGAAAGTGATCACATCATAGCTAACATCATATCCACGAACATGCTTAGCATCCACAGTCACATTCCAAGAGGTATCTGGAACCTGTTGCAAGCATAGGATCATCTACAAGAAAATATAAGGAAGATAGAGCACGGTTTCCTCCTAACCACGTGAAACCTGAAGGTCCACTCCCTCCATGCTAGGAGATATTTGACAGGTCCACAAACAAAGTAGACAGAACATTACATTTAAGGGGTTTACAAATTCACATAACAACATTACGATTACAAATTCAAATAGATACAATTCAAGTAACAAATCTCATCAAAATAGAAAACTAAATACAAGAAAACACCATCATGGTATAGACTAAGAGTGTCATCACACCGTTGAGATAGGTTACCCTGGTGAACCTTCCTAGACTACTGGCCCTCTCCAATAGTTACCCTAGTAGCCTCTACCGATTCCTGACCCCTATGCAGACTAATGTGGAGTCGACACATCTTTCAAGAAGACAAGATGGCGACTTGCCATTCCAGGCCTTCTCAGCCTTTTCTCAACCTAAACGAGCATTAAGAAGTAGGCGAGGAAAACATTATCTGATTTAGTATTTACAACTACCCAACCCCTAATACATTAGTTAAGTTTTCACTTGGATTATAACACCTATCTTAGGTTACCTAGACAATCACTATAGGATTTCGGCCCCTAATGTAAACCACTCTTTCTATAACATGACTCAACATAACAAGCTAGGGGTAGCCATTAAGTGTAAAAATTCAAAACCACAAAGGTTTTCATCTTTCACTAGAGACAAAACAATTTCTCTAAGACGTCACTTTTAACTAATATCAAAAGGTGTAAAGCTATACCCCCAAATTAAAGATTATCATAATTGAACAATAAAATTAGAGTGTAACATACTTAACAGTACTATTTTCTCTTCCTTAACTTTTAAGGAAATGAAAATATACATCATCAACACTACAACATACATGTATACACCAAATAATACAAATTTTCACTTCTCAAGTTTTTGATGAAAAGAGAACACACATCATCTACATTAAAATATATTTACACACCCATTAATTACAAGTTACCAAACTTCATGAGTTAAAAGTTCATGATAAACAATTTATCGATATTCACATTTGTATAATTTTCAAATAAAATAAAATACATCTATGTTCAATAGTATTAGGTATATATAAATCTTATATATCTATAACTTAAACACTTTAAAGGAAGCCTAATACACTATTATATATATATATATATATTACCAAGAAAGAGGATCTTTTGCTTTAATTTATTTTAATACTAAATTAATTCTCATTGTAAATAATAAACTTAAAATTATAACTTTTAGATAACTTTCTGAATCATAAATTTTTATTTACCAATCTTAGGTGCTATATTCAAATACATATATATATATATTTAAAATGCTAAAAGTGTTAACATAAGTTACTAATAAAATAACTGCCACTCCTATTTAAAGCAAGGACGAACTTAAACAGGAGAGAGAGAGAGAGAGTTTTCAATAACTATCATTGTGCCCCTTTTCACTAATTGGTAGCATGCATAATTTGTAAGATTATAATTCTATCCCTTGATTCATAGAATCAATATAAAATTGAAGTAGCAAGATTAAGGCGTGTGGAGGAAATGGTAAAGACAAAGTATTAATTTCTAATTATTTAACCTAACTTGTGTATAAACTGGGACACCATGCTTTCAACACATGAAAGAATTGCAGGAAAGATTTTTAAGGATCTACCATAGAGTGAACAATAAAGTGTTCTTAATGCATACATATAAAATTAAGTACAGAAAAGTGCGAAAGAACCAATATTGGATGCCTAATGAATTACATGAAGGTAACAGAATCTTAGTAATTTTGTTACAGAGACATGCATGCCTCTTAACATATATTACTCTATTGCATGAAGTATAAATAGCATGAGGTTTGAATCGGTATTATGTATGACAATAGTAAAATCTGATGACCATAACAAAGGACATGATTAACTCAATGAATGCTCTAGTTACGTATAGGGAATACATTAATCAATAGTGATCTGGTGAATGCCTTGAACTTAAATACAAGCCAGATAGAAATTCACGCCTTAACAAAATGACAAACACACAAGAAGGTAAAGTATTTAGTAAAAGTCCTTAAGAAAAAGACATCATATTCAAAGCCCGAGCAGAAAAGGGTGAGTTTGGCATTTTTAGACGCAACCCATCAATTTCATTTAATAAAACAGAAATATATAGTCTTTGAAAGATCCATGCACTATTTCAGGCAGCAATATCTTTAATATAAAAACAAAATCTACTATCCAAATAAAAATCAATCACAAAGTCAGAAGATATAATTTAGAAGGTTGTGCCTCTATCGGTAAAATAAGGTAATAAAGGAGTTTGAAAGAGCAAAGAGAGCATTGCTGGTAAATCGAGAGAAACTTTTTTTTATTTTTAGATCAAGAAATACTCCAATTCATTATAGATCCAACTTAGGGTATCAAGAATTGTTTGCTAAAATCTACATTCTTCCATAATTCCTAGGAATTTCATCAAGGAAAGAGCTAAATAATGGGATAAATAATAATTTCCATAAACGCTTAATCACTCTACACACCAAATTTCTTTCACAAGCACAAAGAAGACAAGCTTTTCGAATTGAATTTACAAAGAAGGTTAAGATTCCTCCAACCTGAGAATAGAAGTTATGGATAGATCCGCGCCCATATAGAGCTGATACCAACCCACGGAGATCCGCTCAACACTACATCCCCAAATGAAATAATTGAAAGTGAATGTCACATCAGATGTTAAGCTACGAGGCTTGGGTAGATTTCATTTAAGGTTGGACAAGGGCAACGCAATATATGGCACCATTTCATTCAACTACCATCAGAAGGGTAACAAGCAAGAAGAGTCTAAAAGTTTTGCATGATTGAGTTGCTATTAGATATTGGACAAGAATCGTCAAGAGTCTGCTTCCAGCTTCTCCCAAAACTTCCAGTGCTACTTCTAAGTTTTCCTCAAATTTTAGAATTCTAGAGAATACCGAGAAAACTTTCCAGCCAAAACCCCCACTAGACATTCCCAAATGTAGTTCATTCTCTTTGAACTTGTGTTGTTGAAGATGAGCAGCTAAGAGTTTCGCCTGAGTTGGGGTGATCATTGTGAAGCCAAAGACACTGATCAATACTCACAATGCTTATGTGAAGGCTTTAATGCAAAATTCAGCAACATAGATAAGTCATATGAACTGTTTAACAACATGCCTCTAAGAAATGTAGACACATAGACCAGGTGTGAGAACTATTTTCTTTTTTAGCCTGCCTAAGAGAAAATGTAGTCTCATAGAAAATATGATGTCCCACTAACTAATCTTGAAAATCCTCTATCTAAATTACACATGTATCCCTATATTCTCAACCAATTCAACAAACCATTAACTCCAAATCCTCCCTTTCATTATCTTTCAGTTAGAAATTTATAACTTGAAGAAAACAACTTCTCATAAATAACTGTTTCCACTATTACAGGCACTAAACAAGAAATAGATCTTATCTACAGCCA
The DNA here is from genome assembly GCA_007258455.2 of Sequoia sempervirens. Lineage (NCBI taxonomy): Eukaryota > Viridiplantae > Streptophyta > Pinopsida > Cupressales > Cupressaceae > Sequoia > Sequoia sempervirens. Next base: position 366,503,945 of record VDFB02271358.1, read on the forward strand.
CAAGTGTGAAGAGATAAATGTAATACATATTTAGAAATTATAAGCTTTGGCAAAATTCTAATCATTGAGACAATAGTCAATTACAAAGCCAACAGATTTTGTTTAAAATGGTTGCGCCCAGATTTAGAGGACTAATTTTATATCTTAAAATTATAAGCTGTGATTCTATAGTTGAAAATAAAGAAAATACCAGTGGAAGACTTTATCTTCAACAATTCAATAAAAGAGAATTACAAATATTAGCAAACCGGTATCAAGTTTATTACTCTACCAGTAATACCCTACGCATGCTACGGATTTCTTCTACAATATTCAGAGGGTTAAGACAAGAAGATAGGATATAGTATCACCAAATTCTATGAAGACCATCAACATATATATATATATATATATATATATATATATATATATATATATATATATATATATATATATATATATATATATATATATATATATATATATATATATATATATATATATATATATATATAACGTCATCAATAATGGTACAAGGTGATGGCATAGGAAAGAGAGGATATAGGTAAAAAAAGAGATATAAATTCTATTATAGGATTCATGACCAAATCAAGATTATTCCATAACATTTGATTGCTGAATCTAGCAATTTTCTATTTAATTTGCACAATAAAAACAACAATAATATTATTTTAATTAAAACATTGCAAAGAAATAACTTATTTAATTTAACTGAATAAATTAAATCATTAATGTTGGTCAAAACATTAATAAACATTTAATAAAGTTAAATATTATACTCGCAAACACAAAACAATATATATTTGAACATGACAAGACAAACTAGGCTACACGGGGTAACACGAAGATACTCATTCAAAACGAATGATGGTTTAAATTGACCTGTCAATACCTCCAACAACATATTTATAATGAATTAGGGTACACTCAGACCTAATAGGCTGGTGGAGCTGTTACCCGGTACCTGTTTCTGCAGGAAAACATCAAGGTTAAAACATGTATATATAAACTCATGTTAGAAAACACACCGTGAATAAGAATTGTAGCATGGCAAGATACTCACGAATGAGTAATGCCACACTATCTTCTTCATCGACACAAACGAGCAAGATCAATCATAACAACATGAAAAACATAAGCAATAGTCATAAATAATAAGCCATATCATCAATGAATCTATCACATTATCATCAAACCAACATAACCAAATAACCAGGATGTTAATGTATCATCCGTAAAAATCAAAACTACATAGTATCCAGAATCACCTCAGAAAAAAAACAACATAGTATCAAAGCAATCTAAAATCTCTATCAAGAAGAATCAAACTAAAAAATATGTTGAAACTGGAGGGACACTACATGCACTCTATCTATGGTTTTGAATCTTCTACAGGTATTGAAGATTTGATCTTAGAATCTGGATGCTTAATGTCACTGAATCCTAAGAAGTTTTTATCAAAGGAACAACGCCTTGAAAATTTTAACACTTTTGGTATACAAGTTCATTAGGGTATTCATAAGAAACTTTAAATAAAGCTCCTTTTTCTACGATGCCTTGATGGATTGTTTATGCCATGACAGTTATTTCCACTCATAAGCAATATATTTGATGATGCATCATCTTTTTTTTGTCTCATTATTCATCCAAATTGGAATTTTAAAGCTCCTCTCATTGTGGGCAGATGTATGATGCACTTATAAGACTTCATGATTGCATTTTTTCTATTCTAGAATATTCAGATGTTGGACACATTGTGCTTTGACTCAATTCATACAATATTTTACTATGCTTGCTATAGTCACTTTCACAATAATCTTCTCATCATAGCTTTTTTCTTAACTATTTTCATGCTTTGTTTCCCTTGTGTTTATGGAATCACTAGTTATAGGACTTGAAGACCTACTCTAGTTATATGTTCTTAGGCCCTAAAAAAACTATGCTTTTATAAGAATATAGAAAACTTATAGTATCTTCTCCCTTCTATCAAGCATAACGATCTTCGAGACACTCTTGTTACAACAATGTGCTTTTCACTTTCAAACTTCCATAAGGTTGTCATCATGCATAAAATTCATGACTTGAAGTTTAACTTACTAATGCATTGTCCTTAATCCTCATTAATAGCCACTATCATTATGATTGTCCTTTAAACATCCTATTGTATCAATATCACTATCATTCTTATTGTATTCTCAGAGGAGCCTATCACTACATTGTATTATAGATGCTCTATTTTTTTTAATACCAATTAGTGATTAGTATGATTTGAAAAAGAAAATGTTTTGTATCTTTTCGATGATCATGCATATACTATAACATTGAGCATCATGTAATTTATAATAGCCTTTGATTACACTTGCTAATTCATGTTGTGCTTTCATTGAATAATACCTCACTACATTTTTTTAATCTATTTTGATACATATTACTGCATACATTCTTCATGATTTACATTGGGCAAGTATATTTCATATATGATAGTGAATAAAACCTACTATTCTAAATGATGCACACTTGTTTGAGTAAAACACAAGGAGATGGCTATCTAATGAATTATCCGTCAATGTTTTTATAAAACACAACAAAATAGCATGTCAAGCTCAACCCTTGTGGGAGCCACGTTTTACCCCATGTGCTGAAATGTGATGAAACATGACAAAAATACAAATGCACCTGTATCTATACATGAAGCAAATATGTTAGTGAAATAAATGCATAGCTTGTATGTTTTTTGATGACTTTGATGGTTTTCTGGGACATCTAAAGTATGCCATCTTGTTTAATACACATTATGATTAGTTTATACATGCATAGGGTGAATGTGTATATATTATTTGGAAACAATCATTGCTTAGAGCATGCTCTAACACCATTGTTTACTTCTTTTCAGGAATAAGCACTAGGAGCAAAATATGAAGCTCGGGATAGTAGCAGAACAAAATGTCACCAGTCAAGACTAGTCATTCACATGCAATGGTTGGTTACCTTCCTTCTATGTACATTCATTTCTTTTCTTTACTTATTCATGTACGAAGTTTTTATAGTTTGTATTGATTAAGAAAAGGTTAGTCTCATGGCTTGGATGAGACAATGTACACTTATACATTCAACAAAGATTACTTTGTTCTAAAAATATTAGAATCTTTCTTTTGTTACATGCATGTGTATGAATGCATTAATCTGTAATCGTAATCTTTTCTAGATTATTTCATTTATGCATCTAAATGTAATGAAGGAATGTTAATAAAATTTACCTCATTTTATTAGTTTAAAATAAAAAAACTCCACTTGATTGACCCTATGAGTCAAAATCTATTAATAGGTGTATGTTTAATTTTCTTAGAGGGATAAGTTGAATAAGTAAGCGCAGCCCAAAATTTCTTTATCCACTAATAAATTAGAGTATATTGATACTAACAAAATCTCTAAGGAGGTCATTTGGTTAATATGAAGGTTGTGTAAAATTATTAGTTTTTATTGTAGAACTATTTAAATTGGTTTTAATAGATCAATTTTAACTTTTTTTCCAATAATCATGTATTATGTACAAATTAAGTGTGTGGATGTGCAAAACCATTTTATTCATAAAATGGTTGCTAATGAACAAAGTAAGAAAATTAAAATTGACACTTAAGAGAATATTGTAGATTCACTTATTAAACTTGTGAGCACATAAAGGTTTACATGGTGCATCGAGGGCTCAGATCTTATTCTAAGTACTTATTTGACTTATGTATATTATGGATGTATTTATGATGTATGATGTTAAGTGGGAGATTGTTAGTATTAAGGTGCCATCAACCTTATAAATCCATTGTATTTGATTAATCATAATATTATTTTTAAATAATTCATAATAGATGAGGTATTCATCACTACTTGCAATTATGTTTACCATTATGGTTTTATTGGTATGGTAATTAATTTTCATTATAGGTCGACAATTTTTTTCTTAATGATAGAAAGTTACTATTTATGTAGAAAATAATTTTGGATTTTAAGTTGCTTATGACTAACCAAATTCTCATGAATTTGTTTTGGGTGGTTATAACTCCTACACATGAAGAAAAAACCCACCTTGTAAAATAGGACAAATTAGGTGTCCATAAAGAAAAATTAGTTGTATGTGTGAAAACATGGGTAATGGAGTTACAATCTAAATTTTAATGTAATGAATGGTGTAATTTATCAAATGGAGAAACTAGGATATGTTAACCAAATTGAATACCCCATTTAGAGGGTGAAAATACTATAAGGTAGGGGTTATGATAATAGAAAGGGAACATTATGAGTTGAAGTAAAAAATCTACTCGATTAGGTGAGTGAAGATTGAAGAAGAGAAGGGACATATTGTACATAATCTCTATTCTTGAAGTAAATACATACTTGAACCTCTATTATTTGTGGATTTTTTGCTAAAAGGGTTCAACCATATAAATAATATGTTATATTTTTTATTCATCTATTCCATATAATTTCTAAGATTTTATTTTACTCTCATACAATCTTCATTTGGTTATATATTAGTTAAGATCATTTAGTTGAATATAGATTTTCATATATAGTGTTCTCCTTCATTTCTAACATTGACAACAATCTAGAATTGTAAACATAAAAATAACATCATTAGACATAGATATATAATAATCAATTAAAATATAGTATGATATGATTGAATTCTAGTAATCACATTTATAATCTAGAAAAATATAATGATAGCAATGGAATAAAGTGCTTTGATAATTAAATCATAGAAATCATAACTGTATATGCATAAAATTGGTCATGTCTAAATCCTAGCATTTAATTAAATATTTATTATTTAATTAATTCCTCTACATATGATTAAATTAATTTGATTTAATTGTATTGTTCATCTAGTTTATTCTTCCATTTTAATTAAATAAATTCATTTTATTTAATTACCACTTTCTTAAGTCCACTTAATTAATTAAATAAATGTCATTATTTATATAATTATCACATTTAAGTTTAATTAAATATTTGATTTAATTGAATTTAATTTCTTTTCTCTTATTCCAAATATTTTTTCTCATTAATTAAATATCTTATTTAATTAATTTAATTTCCAAAAATTTAATTAAATATCTTCCAAATCTTTTCAAATCATAATTAAATATTTTATTTTATTTAACTATGAAATATTTCATTATCTTTCAAATCTTAAGAAAATATTCCATGTCACGCATAAATAAATAATCAAATTCATAATTCATTATTTATCTTTTTAAATCTTTCCAAAATCTCACAAAAGGACGATTTTTACAATTCATCTTTATCATCTCATTTTATCTCTTTCATAGAAAAGAAAGAAAATATTTCTTTTTGTTTTTTTCTAATTTTCTTCAGTCTTATCCATCTTCAAGCGTATGATTTTCCAAGAATTTTCACAGTCATTGATCACATCAACCAATTAGAAGCTTTTGGAAAACTCTATAAATAGCACTGTGAATCCAAGCAATGGTTACAACACACAATACATGTGAATTAGAGATTACTTGCATTCTAGAATTCTAGCATCTTAGTATTGTCATTATTAGCTTTAGCATTCATAGAATTATCGAAATATTTCATTTTATCAATCATGTTTAGCATTAGTATAATCATGTATTAGCATAGCATTGCATACATTCAACATTTAATCTCGTCATCTAGGAAGACCATTTGCTGAGCCTAGCCCAAGATCTAAGAGCCAGTTGGAATCAACGAAAACACTAGAGATAGAGGAAAATGGAACACCTTTGAAGCACAAACAAAGTTCTCAATTTTACTCATTTATTTTATGCTTTAATTTAAAGTTTCATTAGTGTGTTTGATTTATTTTTAATTCATATTTATCAAACATAAAAATCGATCACACATTTTCGGCACCCATCGTGGGGCCCTGCCCCATTTTTAACATTTACTTGTGAGATTTTTGACAAGATTTCACATTGTAGAATTCAAAATTTCAGAATTTTTTTCCATTTTAGTGCATACGAGGATTTCTGTAGCACATATGCAGGTTTCTATAGCACATATGTGGTTTCTTTCAGTGCTTTTGTAGGTACTTCGGTGCATCTAGGAACTATTTCGACGCATTTGGGGAACAAAACAATGCATATAAGGAACAAAATGGTGCATATACCCAACTCAGTTTGTTAGAAAATTTGTTAAAAAAAGAAAAGAAAATAGTTGCATTTTTTCTTTTAGCGGATATATGAGTTTTTTTGGGCACATTTGAGACATTCTATATTGCATATATAATCTATTCTCACATTTTATTTTATTTTTTTGTGGCACATATAGGTGATCTTTTAGTGCATGTAGGTTGTAACTAAACAAGATTCTAAGTCTGATGCCTTCCGCAGACAAAACCTTTTCTGATTTAAAAAGAACCAATCTAGGATAGACACATCTAGTTTTTAAAAGAAGAAACCCTAGGGTAGACATGGATTAAAATGAATCAATATAGGATAGTCACCACACATTGATTTTGTGGTTAAAATGAATCCCATGCTTTTGTGAAGCAACATCTTCACATAGTTTAGATAATTGTGATTTGGGTTTTAAAAAAAACATTATCTATTGTTTTTGTGCCAATAGGTCTATGCTCTCCCCTTAACTGGGTGACCAAAATACCAGACTTTTTTTTTACATTCATGCAATTTTATTGATTTATTACATCCTATACAGGGCCTACTCTTGTGGGAAAAATTACTCACCCAAGAGGAACGACCCAAGTGGGTTCAAGTCAAAGCCAGACTAATCCGCCCCACTATAAAATTTAAAGAAAATCTAGGGAAACCACCTTTTGCTAGTAGTGTGCAAGATAACCATCCCCAAAGCCTTTGTTTAAAGGTTGGGAGGTGTCCTAGGGGAGTTTATTATTGCTGCACCGAATGAAAACCCTTACTATGAACCTACTGTAGTATCTCACTATGTCAGTTTCTGAACATCATAATAATCATAGTGCAACGGGAGGGAAGAATCTACCCCCAAGATACTCACCATATAAACACGAGTGCCCCTTCAGGGGTGACACAATTGTGTGAGTCGAAATAGTTCTAAGATGTGGGTTGTTGATTATTATGATGAGCTACTTGAGTACTAAGAGTGAGTCTGTCTAAATTGTCTTTTATGTGCCAAACCCGTGAAAACACTTTTTGAAAAAAAAATTGAGCATACACTTGATGTTTAGTATAGGGCTTAAGAAAAACTATTTTCAGAGTGTTTGTTGTGTTTTCTATCACACTAATTCAGATAAAAGATCATCCAAAATGAACATGTCAAATTTTAGTTGAAACTGCTCACAAACTGTTCAAAAAATTACCTTAGAAAACTGTTTTAGCGCATATAGGGTATATTTTAGTGCATATGAGGTTTGTTCTAGTGCATTCACTAGTTAGTCCAATGTTTTTAGAGTCTGTTTTAGTGCATTGAGTGTTTTATCTCATACGCTAGATATTCTAAAAATAGTTTTTCGGTCACTGTCACATCTTTTCTGTAGTGCATATAGGACACAGAGTAGCGCATCTAAGATATATTGTAGTGTATTTGACTATTTCTCTGGTTCATATCCCTATTTCTATAGTGCATACAGGGTACAAAATAGGGTATCTATCACTTTTCCTGAATCATTGTTTTTGACAAATCTAATTTTGTAACATCCTCGGTCTAGTAGCATATTGACATTTTCTCTCATGCTTAGGGAGTGGAAATCTACCAAATTTTTCAAGAACTCAATTGCCAATAGAATCAAAACCCAAGAAATCTCTAGGTTACAAGAAAACCTTACAACAAAGGAAATTTTTATACAAGATTTGTAATTTCTTGCTTCATTATCACAAATTTCTCCATAGGTACCAAAATTTTGTCAAGGGATTTACTGACAAATATGTTGTAGACCCTTTAGATTCACAAGCTTATTTTCAGAGATGAGCTCTATCACGACGACACAATCATAATCAACCTCTTGAGTTCAATTATATACCACAACCTTCTATCGAATATCCAACACATTCCAGTCAAATCCTTTAGTGCAATAGGCTATTTGATATACTTATCATTCTTCAAAAACAAGGATCAAATCTTAAAAGGTGCACCTTTCAAACTAATTTCTGATTATTTGTTTCAACTTCCCTAAATAGGATTTTGACATCCTTTATCATTGGAAGGCACAATCACAAATTAGGAACATCTTTTTGATCATATCATAAGATTCTCATCTTATCAAATCAAAACATCATCATTTTTGCACTTGTCAAACTATGATCTAGGTCTAGAAGAACATCTCAAAATCATATGCCTATTTCTTACAAGATCACAATACAATAAGCTGAAGGAAGATATTCAACAAGATCATACCCCAAGAACTCAAGAAGAAGGTGAAAATAGTGATCCTCTTTATAATGTGAGTCAAAATCTCCTTTTTGAAGACAACATTGCCGAAAGAGAAAAAGATCCATTTACTTCCAACATAGATCTGAGCAAAAACCCCTAAAGCTAGTGATGATGAACAAGAACAAGAGTGTCACCTTAGAGAAGCCGAGCAAGATCCTAAATTTCACAGAGAATTAGAAAAGATCTTAGAGTGCAACAAATAAAAATATTTCCTATATCTGGCTGACAAAGGAGCTAACTTGCCTCATGATTTCAATATTGAGAACTTAAAAAAGAATATTGATGAGACACCCTTGACTAATATTAGTGGCTTGTCCCAACAATTTAAGGTACTTCAAGGTCAAGTTAAAGACCTACAAGGGGGAACCACAATGAAGAAATATGCTCTTGATGACATTTGTCCATATCCCTTTGATCGATGTCTCAACATGATCCTGTTTCCTAAACATTGTGAAATCCCAAAGTTTGATCGTTACAATGGGAAATCAGACCCAATTGACCATATTAGGGAATTCTGAAACATGACTTTAGATTTTTTTCATGAGGATACATACTTAATGTTCTTGTTTCCTAGAAGTCTTAGAGGCCAATCTATGGAATGGTTATCAAAAATCACACCACCTCTCAAGACATTTGAGGAATTTATTAACAATTTCATATCAGAATATTCTTATAACATACAACACCAAATAACCATGATTGATCTATGCAAGGCTAAGCAAAAACCTAGTGAACCATTCATTACATTTCTTCAAAGATGGAGAAGATTGTTCGCTAGATATCCACGTCATGTTCTTGAAAAGGAAAATATCACTACCTTCATAAACAACTTGGATCAAGAGATGAGTTATCATCTAAATCTTCATTGTCCTCCCTCTTTTAAGAAATTGATTAAAAATATTATCACAATTGAAAGTGCATTGGTCCAAAGGTTGATAATCAAACTTGATAGAGACAATCCTAGCTCGTCAAATCACTGCAATGAAAAATCTAAGTTTTGGACTTGAAACAAAAATGTGGTGAATGATGGTGTTGTAGATGCACATCATGTCTCAACTAAGACATTTTTTCTTATTGTTCCTTGCAACAATAACAATGTCAAATCAGTTACGAATCAGGGAAACAATCCTCCTCCGAGGAATAACCCAAATCAAAGTAATACCAACAATTAAAGATGTCATAGAAACAACAATAACAATGCCTTAGGAAATACATCAAACACAAATCCACTATGATCTTCATTTTTCTCCAATAGAAGTACTTTTACTCCATTGGGTCAATCTCTAGAATCTTCCCTTAAAGAATTGATGGAAAAGAACATTATTACCCTACCACCTCAATGTAACTTTGAACCTAGCATAAAACCACCATTATGGAATGATGCATACTATTGTGGATATCATAGGTGTAAGGGCCATCATATGAGTAATTGCCAAGCCTTGAAGAATACTATTCAAGACTTAATAAAAAATGGCACCATCATAATAGAAGGAAATCAACAATCAAACGAAGACCACCAAGCATTTTGAAATCCCTTGCCCAACTATCAAAAGGGCGAGTCTTCTGGAAAGAGTGTGAATCATATCAATGAACATATAATCAATCATATATACATTGATGATGAGTGGGTTAATGTTATAAAATTCAAAATGGAATGTGGTGAAGTTAACGTAACAACAAGGGAACAAGCTAAAGTTGTCCTAAAGGGTGCGTCTTCAAAATCCATTATGCCCCCGCCTCAACATCGATATGATTTAATCAATGAACTTGGAAAAACTCCTGCTGAGATTTCTATCTTAGAACTTATGAAGATTTCCCCAACACACAAGGAAATTTTAGAAAAATCCCTCCTCAAAACAACTGTATCCACTGATTTGAATGTGGATTGATTTCAAGCCATGGTAGGACACTTTTCCTCACCCACATGCCTCTCATTTTCTAAAATAGATTATGTTTCCATGACTCATGCCCATAACTTATCACTATACTTAGAAGCCATGATCTACAAGTTTCGTGTCAGACGTGTACTAATAGATGGAGGTGTTGGCTTAAACATATGTACCATGAAGCTAGTTCAGGATTTAGGATACTTGACAGACTCCATTGATCCTAGGAGAAAGAATACTATTAATGCCTATGATGATGAGGAAATAGAATCCAACGGTGTAATCATGTTGCCGATCAGAGTAGGACCTGCTATCAAGAATACTTTCTATCAAGTATTAGATTGTGATATCACATAAAACATCTTGTTGGGTTGTATTTGGATCCATGAAATACAATCTATGTCATCCACATATCATCAATGTCTTAAGTTTTCTTATGATGAACATGAGGTCATGATACCAGCTGATAATTCTCATTGTCAAACTTGTGCCAACATCAAAGCTAGTCAAGACACTTTGGTTCCCAACAATCGAGAAGTGCCTACTAGTAATTCTCCAAAAGTTGATACACAAATCAGTTAGTTAACGAGAAGCTTTCAAAAGCAACTACAGTTCAAGGGTAATGGAGTAGGAGAATATTCTCTATCTGGCTAATCTCCCTACATCACCTTAGTCACATGGACAACCTTCTATCATGCAACATAAAATATCTAAAGCATCAACATCAACACAAACACCAATGGAACCAATTACAAAGTTTAATGGACAATTTGTCAAAGAGAAATTCTAAAGTGGCTCTATAAAGATAAAGTTGAAGATGAAGATGAAACAGTTATAAATGTTAAGCTACCAACGGATCAATATGGTAAAGGATATTCAATCATGAAAAGAATGGGCTATGATGGTAATGGTCCTATCAAAAAGAGAAAAGGAGTAGTTGAGCCTATTCACCTTCCAGAACTTGCTGCAAAAGATAAGATAGGACTGGGCTATGGTACTAACTCAAAAGAAATAAGATCTAAACAGTCGCATGATACTATCGTCACATTGCAAGAAGGTTTTGATCTAAGGGAAGCTTGCTTGATAGCAATTCAAAATTTCATGGATAATAACTCTGACACAAATTTTGGAGAATACAAATGGGACACCATCCACAATGATGAGTTCTGGAGAGATAAAAGGGTTGATATGATACACAAGTATACACCTAATCTAATCGAAGGTGAAGGTTTAAGGACCCAGCCATAAGAATCTGAACTACAACACAACTATAATTCTAGTGATACCGAGTTAGATTTAATCAAACAAGACTATCATGAGGACAATACCCTCACTGATCTACCTAATACCTCGACTCCTATAGAAACCTCCATTATGACCATAACCATGGCTAATTTCACATGGCTTAATGACCTACTATCACTAATGCATCCTAATGTCATCGATTGGGATCTATCTGCACCTCTTGATATACCTATATTTCCAGCCGATGAATCTATCATGACCTTCATTTCTATAGATGATGTAAATGATTGTTCCACTAGTGATTTTCAGCATAGAGTCTTTAATGAGGAGAGTCTTAAGTCTCCTAGCTGTAAAAGTAAAAGTAAAAAAGAATGATCTAATGGTGAAAACCAAAATCTAGCAGTGTTAGATCAAACAAAAGAGAAAAAAAAGAGCGTATCGGATGGTGAAAACCTTTTTAAGGCACCTGATGATGGTATATTTGACACTCTCCCAGAGCATTATAATGAGTGATCACCTATCTTGATTGAGCCTACAAAAGCAGTTAATCTTGAAACTACAGAAAAACCAACGATTCTACAGTTAGCTGCATCAATGACAGATAAAGAAGTGCCAAAGTTCATGGAATTTCTAAGAGAAAATAAGTGAATTTTTCCTAGTCTAATGCAGACATGTCAGGTCTTGATTCTGATCTTATAATGCATCACTTATCTATTAAACTAGGGGTTAAACCTGTGAATTTTTTTTTTTAGAAAGATGCATCCTCATGTTGCACTACTAGTTAAGGAAGAATTTAAGAAACTCCTCGATGTGGGATTTATAAGATCAATTGACTATGAAGAATGGATCTCCAACATTGTTCTTGTATACAAGCCCAAAAAAAGCATTAGAGTGTGCACATATTTCAGAGATCTTAATAAGGCATGTCTTAAGGATGACTTCCCTCTTCCAAGGATTGATACCATAGTTGATTTGACAGTTGGCCATTCCATGTATTCACTAATGGATGGTTTTTTTGGTTATAACCAAATCAAGATTGCACTTGAGGACCAAGACAAAACATCTTTCACATGTCCATGGGGGACTTACTATTGGAACGTCATGCCTTTCGGTTCAAAGAATGTTGGGGCTACATATCAAAGATCTATGATTACAATTTTTCATCACATGATGTACACATTCATAGAAGATTATGTCGATGACATATTCAAAAAATCATACACAAGAGAGGGGCATCTTGAGGTATAATCCAAAATATTTGGAAGGTTGGAAAAATTAAATGTTCGCCTCAACCCTAAGAAATGTGTTTTCAAAGTCAAGTCTATAAAGCTCTTGGGATACATAGTTTCAGCAAAAGGAATTATTAGATCCTGCCAAGGTACAAGCAATCATAGAAATGTCTCCACCAAAGAATATTAGTCAGTTGAGGTCACTACAGGGATGACTCCAATCTATATGAAGGTTCATTGCACAACTACTAGATAAATATCTACCTTTCACACATCTACTACATAATATTGTTCCTTTCAAATGGGATGATAAGTGTGAAATGACCTTTCAACAAATCAAGCGGTATCTAATAAACCCACTAGTTCTAGTACCACCAAATCTGGACAAACCTCTTATCTTATACATTGTTGCAACAAAGATGTATTTGGGGGCATTGTTACCACAAGAAGACTCTATGAGAAACTAACAAGAAATCTATTATATCAGTCGAACATTAACATGTCATGAAATCAACTACACTTTCATCGAGAAGGCTTTCCTAGCAGTCGTATTTGCTTCACAAAATTTTTGACACTACATGTTAACTCATACAATCAATCTTGTTGCAAAAATTGACCCACTCAAGTATCTATTAAGCAAAGCTACAATGACAGGAAGGCTAGAAAAATGGGTTATGATCTTAAGTAAGTTTGATATCCATTATGTTGATCACAAAGCAATCAAAGGATAAGTTATCGGTGATCAACTGGCTGAGGCACCAGTACAAGTAAAGCATCCCATGCACATTGAATTTTCAGATGCTAATGTCTTCACCCCAAAATCCAAACAACCATGGTAGTTATACTTTGATGGTTATTTTACTCAACATAGATTGGGGGTAGGCATACTCTTTGTCACCCCTCAAGGAAGTACCATTCCTTGGTCATATAGGCTAATGTTTCCATGCACCAACAACATATCCAAATATGAAGATTTAATCACAAGACTCAAGATAGCATTGGAATGGAGAATCACATAATTACAAGTCTACGGTGACTCACAGTTAGTCATTAATCAGATCAATGATGATTATCAGACCAAAGATGAAAAACTATTGCCATATAAGAAGATGGTTGACAATTTCAAGAAGTACTTTGTGGACATCAAGTTCATACAAATTCCAAGGCTTGATAACAAGATAGCTAATGCTAAGGAAATAATCACATCATTGTTACAACTCCTAGAAAATTAGGCTCACTACAAATTTTTGGTGGAACAATCATTTACGCCTGCCTATTACACACCTAAAAGCCAAATCATTTACCACTTAGTAGGATCTGATTCACCTTGGTATGGAAAGATTATGCCTACCTAAAGGATGACATCTTATCACTTGAATTATTGCCGACACTCTCTATCACCGCAGTATTGATGGTACTTTACTTCGATGTCTCAAATGTGATGAATCTGACAAGGATTTACAAGAAGTTCATGGTGGCATTTGTGGTACTCATCCAAGTGGACTGAACTTATCCAATAAATTGATTATAATGGGTTACTACTAGCCTACAATGGAGAGGGAATCATTCACTTTTTCCAAGAAGTGCTCTAAATGTCAGATACATGGAAATATCATTCATGCACCAGCTCAGGCACTACAACTGTTTACCCCAACTTGGTCATTCTCTCAATGGGGGTTGGATCTAGTTGGAAATATTCATCCTTCATCATCGAATGAACACAAGTTTAGCATCGTAGCAACAAATTAATTTACTAAGTGGATTGAGATGGTACCTCTCACTAGGGTTACCAACAAAAAAATATCATCATTTATACTCAACTATCTTTTTTGTTGGTATGACATTCCCAACTCCATCATCACAGATAATGGATGGACATTCAAGAATCAAGATGTTGATGAACTATGTGAGAGATTTCATATTCAACACCTTATTATCCACAAGGGAATGGCCAAGAAGAGGCCTCGAACAAAACAATAATGAAAATCTTGAAGAAGACTATGAATGATGTAGGGAAAGATTGCCATGTTCAACTTAATCCTACATTATGGGCCTCCAAAACTAGCATCTAAACACCAACGGGAGCAACACCATTTTCTCTTGTCTATGGAGCAGAGGCTATACTTCCTCTAGAAGTTGAGATTCCCTCACTTAGAGTATCACTGAAAGGTCTCACAATAGATGATGAATGCAAAGTTTCTCGACTACAAGAGCTAGAACTCCTTGATGAGAAGAGACAACAAGCAATGGATGATTTGAAAGCATATCAATAGATGTTGTCCCATAGCTATAACCACAAATTCAAGCCATGTTCCTTTCAGGTTGGTGATCTTGTTCTGAAGGAGAACCCACACAATCAGCAAGATAGAGAAAAGAAAGGTAAGTTTGAACCGAATTGGTTGGGTCCTTACGTGGTCATCATTGTATAAAGTTTAGGAGCATGCAAGCTATCAATGCTAGAAGGGGATCTATTTGATGAACCTATCGACAACATGCACCTGAAAAAGTATTATGTCTGATGCAGTCATCATCAGCAAAAAAATGTCTTGAGAAAATACAAAAATAGTAGAAAAGTCCTGAAAAATACAAAAACAGTAGAAAACATCCTTAAGAAATACAAAAACAATAGACAATGTCCTGAAAAAAATAAAAAATTAAAATTAAAATTAAAAAAATCATAAAAATGCAATAAAAACAAATAGTGAAAATTTGGCAAACACACGCTATTTGTAGCTCTCCCTCTATTAGTTCATGTTTTGCACTTAACTTATCAACCTTCATTTTCGTGCATCTTTCCATCATATTAGGGCCATACCAACACAATACTATCATCATTTTTCCTAGAATGATAATGTTTTACAATAGCTTGATCATTGTACATATCCATTTCAGCAAGTTGTGTCAATACTAGGGGCAAACATTGACAATACTGTGGAAAATCAAATTTTAGAGTTTACCAAAACAACAAGAAAATGGCATAGAATCCACTCATGCAAAAAAACAATCAAATCCTATGAACAACTATCCAATAATTGATCCATAGCACAACAGTTTTCAGCTAAGTACCATATCATGATTCATATATGGATGATCTAAAATATGAATGGTGTTTGGAATAGTAGTATTATATTTTGAACAATGATTGTTTGAATTTTTTGATATCATCTCTCTAGAGCACACTCAATGATGTACTAAGCTAGAGTGGTGAGGAAAGAGGATGATTTTTCTTTCTCTTTTGTCTTCAGGTTAACTATTAATTTGGTGAAAATATGTTGTGAGGCATGATTTCTACAATGTATCATTGATGACAGTTCCACATTTGCATCAGAAAGTGATTAGTCTTTGTCTATTTCTGCAATCAATGCTCAGGTCATCTCGGTTCAATTATACCTCAATGCTTGTGTTCACTTGCTATATCCAAAATCATGAAAGTTGTACTTAGGTCATCAATGGTGCTAATTTCCCCTCTGATGCTTGTACATACTTCCAACATTTTAAAAGGGCTCTATGATGATACAAGAAAGCTAACAAAAGGCTCAACAAATGGTTGGTTTAATTTAGTAGCATTTCATTTAGTTACATTTTTGTTAGTGGCATTTCATTTAGATCAATATACATATTTTTATATTGTATTCACATCAGAGTTTTGAAAGGTTGAACAAAAACATCAACGACTGTCATGTCTCTTTGGAATATTTGTGGAGGAAATTTAGACATTTGTTTCATCATCATTATTTCATTAATCATTATCATTTCATCTAGGTCTTGTACATATCCTCTAGTTCATTATTTATCATTCATTTTTCATATCATTTAAGTACTTGATCATTTAGTTATCCATCATTATGCATTTGGAATTTTTCATATCACATAGTTTCATTGCATGCCATTGATCATTCTCATATCATTCATTTGCATATCATTCATTTCCCCATTTCACATCATTTCTATTTTCTTCTTACTTATTATATAATTAAATTTTATCATTTCACTTCATTTTGACATTTCATTTCATTTCACTATCATTTCATTATCATTTGCTCATCAGTTTTTCATTACATTACCATTGTCATTTCATTAAACTATCATTTCATTGCATTATCATTTCATTACACTATCATTCCGTTACACTATCATTTCACTGCACTATCATTTTATTACACTATCATTTCATTACATTATCATTTAATTACGCTATCATTACATTTCATTCCTCTATCATTTCATTACACTATTAGTTCATTTCATTATCATTTATCCTTTATCAATGTTTCATATTCATTCATTTTATTATCACTATCATTTTCATATCAATAACATTTCATTATCACGTCATATTCCTTTCATATTCATTTCATTTATCACATCATTATCATTTGATATTCATTTCATTTGTCATAAAATTATCATAATCATTATTCAATTCATTTCATCATACTTTCCATACATTTATCATTTTCATATCATTTTACATAAACCTCACATCATTTCATATACATACTACAAATTCATCTCATAAACACAATGATGAAGGCACAGCCTGAGACATGGAAAATAACCCACAAACAAGAGAATAATTTTATTATTAGGAAAATGGAGCTTCTTACATGCAGAGGATCTCAAATCCCCAAGTTCTACAACACATGCAAGTTACAGGCAGCTACAGAATAACCCTTTCACAATATGCGAGCTTGTCCCCAAAAGTTACCCAAAAATACTAGAAACCCGCCCATAAATAGAGCTCCTCTTTCGTTTGGAGCCAAAAAAATATTAAAATTTGAGTTTAGGCGGTTTGGCACCAAAAATTAAAACTTGAAGTTCAAATTTCAAAAGAACATTTGCAATTGTATCTTCTAGAAAGTGTACCAACTTCCTGGGGCCATAACTTTTGATCTGGGGTCCGATTCGCAAACCGTTTGAACCATTGGAAAGGTCTCAAAGTCAAGAACGCACTCAAAATTTGTAACGCCCCGCCGTGCGAACCCCAAAGGACAATAACACAATAATTATAGCACAATTTTTTTTTTTTAAATAAACATAACATACATGTAATACACATAAGTCATAACATGAATTTCAATTAAATAGATTCATTAACACATAAATCCCTTGGGGTACACGAAGAGTCATTACGTGACTTAGATCCATACAACATCAATAAAGAATAGAATCCAAAGATATAATGTAAACAATAACAAATATAATACATACATGAAAATTCATTGATAAGAAGTCATCTGTAAACATAAATACAACATATACATGATTAACATAACACATTGAATAACAACTACCATGGCCAATATCCACACCAAGTTTCACATTTCATTACAGTACAATGTTCAAAAAGTACAATGGTGTAAAAGTGTTCCAAAACATAAATGGAAACCATACACAAGATACCATGATACAAATGAATAGATGAATACTAACATCAAAACTGGCTCCAAGATAAGTACCACTCTGGAGTCGCTGCAACGGCACCAATCTGCACCTCTCGATCCTCGACTAGGGACCCAATGGGGTGCTTGGCACACTCCACCCGACCATGTGAGTCCGAAGACCCACCCCCCGTGCTAGGAGCTAACAAGAAAGAGACCTCAACCAAGAACATCCAACAGAGACCCACAAGACTCAACGCCATACCAAAGTATCATAAAACTCAAGGATTACAACCACATCCAAGAATTAACATAATAACTTAAAGTCATAAGTTTCATCACCTAAATCAAAGCAATAGCCAATAAACAAATAACCAAAGGATGATCATGAAACACTTCCAAAAACATAATACAATTCCAATAACATCATATAACAGTACCATAAGAGTACAAGGTCAAAACCCAAACATCAACAAGATTAATACAAGACCACAGAATACACCAAAGATCAAATAGGGTAAAACCATAAATCAATTCAAAACAACTATGTTTCATCAATTCAAAAAAAAGAACCACTTCCAGAGGATTTCCAAAGAAGCAACATAAGAAGGAGTGTTAGAGGAGAGTGTCATCGCATGGCTTACATGGATTATCCAAACTACTACTAATGCAAGGCGCCGCCTCCGTCTACTGACGAATTATCCAGACCAAACCGAGCGCTAGGAGCCGCCTCCATCTATGGTTATCCAGACTACCTATTTCAAAGTGCCGTCCCATAGGGTTGCTCATGCAGATCTGTTACCCTTCACGAAGACAAGGCAACGAACATGCCAACCACGGCCTTCTCAATCCCCTTTAGCCTGTGATAGCGCTAAATGACGGATGAGGCATCAATTATCTTTTTAATGTGATTCTACCCACCCCCTAGTTAATTATTTAAATTATCACTTATTAATTTCACTCTAATGAGGGCTATCCTGGCGCCCCTTTGTGCGCCGACCACCCACTTAGAGCCACTCTCTCTCTCTAGACACTCAAAACACAAAAGACCAAAATCCAAGGGTTGTACACCATAACAAGTACATTAGATCACAAAAAAGAAGCATGCAAGGCATTACCCATCTTTCCATAAATACATAATCAAAATCTCAACGATTCATGTACAACCCTTTCAAAACATGAACCAAAACACTTGCCACAACAAGGCACATAAAAA
The DNA here is from genome assembly GCA_007258455.2 of Sequoia sempervirens. NCBI lineage: Eukaryota > Viridiplantae > Streptophyta > Pinopsida > Cupressales > Cupressaceae > Sequoia > Sequoia sempervirens. The sequence continues at coordinate 366,523,308 of VDFB02271358.1, forward strand.
GGAGGAACATTAACCAATAGTAAAATAAACCTCCGGAAGATTCTCATAAAGTTACACGAGGGTTTCCCCATGAAAATATGACAACAATAAAAGAAAAACCTTGAAGAACCAAATGCGATTCAAATATAGCGAGAGAATACATCAAAATAAGATCAACAACTCCAATAACAACATCAACAACTTCGATACAAACTAATTCGAGAATCCAAGGGAAACCTCTATTTTCTCCTCTTGGAATACCCATAATTCAAAGAACTTTCCAAATTTGACTCATCAACAACTCAAGTAGAACCGTCAATCATGACAAAGTTAACATTAACCAATTTTCCACTTAGGTAAAGAACAAAAGAACACATACTGGTTCCCAATTAATAGCAACATAACAAAATGAGAGAAAATCTCCAACTCAAAAATCAACTCAAGAAAATTCACATTGAAAGGGTCTATCAAAACAATCCATGAACCACACATTCAAACACAATATAACCATTCATTCAATAAGAAGTAACTCAAAGTAATCTAATAAAAACATTATTTTAAAAATCAATCATTTCCAACATTTAAAGATATCACAATATTGCAAAGTGAAGATATAATTTGATGTTATAAGCCACAAGACACTAATTCTCAAGCATACTCTTCCAAACACAAATTAAAACAATCATAAACAATAATACGGGTTCCCATTTTACACACGTAATTACATACAAGGACCATTAAACACATCAACCTTGAAGAACACTATCTTAAAACACTTACAATGAACAGTCCATCGAGACATCTCCATAAATATCCCACAAATCACACCCACCTTAAAACAATTACATAACACTTAAACCAATAATCAAAACACTTTGTTTAAAACAACAATCACTCACACCTTATAACCATAAGGACATTCCTTAATTTAGGCATTATTTCAACGTTCTTATCACTTACTTTAAGGTATCCACTTAATCTAATTAAAAGCATATTTACTACAAATAATTATATTTAAAATAACTATATCGTTTATAAGATAACCAACTCCATCGACTGTTTAACATGAATCCTAATTATAACTTTAAAATGTAATACTAAGATGACAATTCTATAAATTACAACTTTATTATAATCCTAAGGTGACGATACTAATAAATTATTTCACATAGTAGTTTGATAAATAATTATTATTCACAGACACATTAGATAACAAAGAAAAGTAATTAAAACCATTTAACATTTAATCAATATCATTTAAATTAATTAACCTATGAACCTGGGATTTATCCTTACTTAAAAATAACTTTATCATTTAACCTTCAAGTAAAAGAAAACTATGTAAATGTAGAATCACGTATCTCCTTAACCAAATACAAATAAATCAATTTACTTAATTAACCATATAAATCAACCATATTAAAGAAACTATGTAAAAGAAACTTAATTAACCATATAAATCAATTTACTTTAACCAAATACACAGTTCATTTATCTACAACATAATTAAATACCTATTTTAATAATTTTTATTCCGATATAATCCTTTATTACTTACCTTCATATAATAGGATACAATTTTGCACATATATCCGATTATCAATAAAATATAATCGTAACAAACAATTTATATAAGAATATATTTATATATAATCACACAATGGCAATAGACATTATCAATATCCAATCAATCTAAATCTAAATCTTATTATCGATAGAAAAGAAACCCTAAATCAATTGATATGCATAATATTAGGGTGGAATCATAATCCAAATTATCCATACCCAAAATCTTGTAACCTAAACTCCAAACCTGCTGCAAAGGCAATAACAGATGCTCAAACCAGGTAGGACGTAGCTTGAATTTAATGAAAATCCCAAGAACCCTCAAGGAATTTGATGATTGTAGGACATGCACCAAAGGGGTATTTATTACAAAAGCTTAAGAGATTTTCAGGGGGATGAAATCAGCTTGGGGGGGTGAATAAATGTCTCATTGTGGAATGTCATAATTGCAGAAGATGCACGAATTGGATTTATGAACAAGGCCTTAAAATACTTTCAAGCAAAAGTAATTAGCAGGCATATATATATACACCACATCACGGAACACAGTGACTGCAATTATCCTTACAGACACGCATGGAACTACCGGAAGCAATGAGAAGGCATTTGAACCATTGAACAAAATGCCTCAAAGAGACCTCATCTCCAGAACTGAAAAGACAGTTAAATATGCACAAAATATATTGCTAAAAGGGCGAAGGAAACCTTCAAGTGAATGTAATAGGGAGATGCGCCTTAAGGAATTAGAATCTGTCCCAAGGTGCAGACTGCAAGCAGGAAATACGCCAATACTAAGAAGGCTTAAAGCTCTATCAAGAAAAGCAATTAGCAGGTGAAACAAACGCCCTCTCACACAAGATCTCATTATTCTGAACTAGCATAACCACAGAGGTTATCTAACACAACTACCATTGACATGCGAAGTATATTTTATTTTCAAGTGCTGCAACTGTGACAGATTGACAGAAGATTCAAGCAGGTTATTTAAACTTTGAACATTCCTAATATGTTCTAGCGCATGGCTAAGATAGGTTGACAATGAAGACAAAGATATTATTTAAATTTATACACCCTACCATGTTCTAGAGCGCCCCTGAGACAGGTTAACAATGAAATCAGTGAGAGTATTTAATTTAATACACTTTTGCAAGTCAAAACATTGCCGCTGTGCTGGTTTTGCCTAAGGTTTTAGGGAGATTTATAAATTTAGATTGCCAGACTATGTGAAGGAGCTCGTCTAAGCACTGCATCTAATATCATCAATTTCTCTCAACTTTGACTGAACGGAGGTAACTGGCAAGGGCTTGAAACATTGCGCAGACCAAGAGAATTAAATAATCTACTCGTTGGTCCTCAATTTCTTCGCTTGAACAATCTGTTCAATGACGGCATCAGAGAAGACACACGAGCCAAGCCTTTTCCAATTTTGAGATGGTTACGGTTGCAAAAAGGTGAGGCGCCATTATATGAGAAGGTGAATTTTAGGAATTTGGAAATATCGCCATCTACTTGCATTATTATCAAATCACAAATGTTATCCACAAGACTCGAGGGCGAAAGAAAGGTGAGGCGCAAGTACGTGATTTAAGAGTCTTTCCAGGAAGCACAACTAGCAGAAATAAAGACATCATCTCAAGGAATGCAGTGATTGCAGGATATGCATAGATCATATTTGATTAAAATACTTAAGGAACTTTCAAGAAATGCCACAGTAGAATTATTGCTGGAACACAAAGTGGTCCAGTTACAAAAATAATAGGGCACATTCTCAGAGAAGAAAAAGAGGAATTTATTTACATGGGGTTCCTATTGTTTGTGCAGATTGTTTGAAACATGGGGAATTCTGCTAAAATTTCAATCATTCCAATTCCAAACAATAGAATTAAACTGTACACTTATATCTGATTTCAAAACTAGTTGGTTAAAGGAATGGAAAGATAATGGAAGGGAAGCAAGAATACATTTTGATCTAAATTAAACCTGATCAACTAAGATTAAAACTTAACCTTTCTTGTGCGACTTAATAATTTGAACCAAAAGATACATGCATCAATAAGTTATCTTGAAACGTGTCAACCACACAATACATAAGTGAGAAGGTAACAAATAATATTTTGCAATAGTTTATATAAATAAAAAAAAACAAGCAGGTTGAGAATCATATCTCTGTTCCTCACGTAGATCCTCCTGACCAAACCAAAATTCATCACCATATGCTACGTGCAAGTGAAGATAGATTCAATGCCCCCGGCCTCTGGAGTTCCCATCACTCTTAATATATATTTTTTTATCAGAGGAGAAGGGTGAAAAACTTCTAAAAGAATTCCCCCCCAAAAGAGTAACTGAAATCCTTATTAAGAAGGAGGAATCTAATCCTCTCGGGAAACCGTTCAACTTCCAGCAGTTATGAATGAACGAAAACCCTTAATTATTATTTTATAATCTACTCTCAAATAAATATTTAATAATTTAATCATTCTTTTAGTTACAGATAAATATTTTCTCCTTAATTTATTTATCAAATTTAAACATTAAATGATAATTACCTTGCAATATTCTCTTTTTATTAACAATGTAATTTTATTCTTTCATAACCTCTATTTATATTAAAACATTTATTTAATTATTTATTTCACAAAGAAATTAATAAAAATCTTATTTTATCACATTGTTTAATTACTCATACTTCTTTTAGTTATTATTTTAATTTAATAATTAACCATCCAAAATAGTTATCGTATCATTTACTAATATAGTTCATTCAGCTATAATTTCACTTCCCAATTAAATTAAGTTCCCTTTTAATCCTTTTTAATTTAATTAATTAAGATAATCAAAACTATACAATATTACAAAATCACAAAATCAAGACACCTCAAAATCAACTTTTCACACTATTTAAACATGCGAAAATGACATAACCACCCAACAGTCAACTTACTTAACATCAACGACGACCGAAACGGAGGGCACTACAAAATTTGATATGCCAATTTTGGAAAGTTTTGGGGCCATTCTAGAAGCTCTAAGTGACTCAAATCCAACTCAGAAGATTTTTAAGTGCAAATATGGGAAACTAAAACTGCAATATCTTTCAACCCACGAATAGAAAATAAAAACCGTAAATTGGGAATTTCATTATGACGAAAAGGGTATCCAAAAATGTAAAAAAATTTGAAAAATGATAAAATTGAAATTTAACTATTTTTGGGTGATGCAAGATTGCCCTTACACCACTGGATGCTCCTGCATCAGACACCCAGGGTAATTTGAGAAGTGACCCTATCATGTCTCAGATGATTGAGGAAAACCCAACCAGTCAACTACTACCTTAGATAGCCAGGATGAATCTTCCATAGGCCTTCCTCTTCATTTCACCAGATATTCTTCATACTACATGTTTCTGGTACTCCTTCCCACACGACTATCCAATATTTCCTCAATCTCATCCTTTTCTAAAGTAGATGCTGGAATCCCACACTGTTCCATCGTTGGTACTTCCTCTACGCCACCTTCATGATACTCTGTCAAATCTAAAATGTTGAACATAGGGGAAATGTTGAATCCATCTGGCAACTCTACCTCATATGCATTCCTGAATCATGCTTCTTTAAAATTTTACAGGGACAAAGACTGAATCATTCCTCGTGTCCTCTTGGCAAAACCAAGAACAAAGTCCATACTTATATCCTCCCATGGCCTCTTTGGTACAGGTAAGGGCTGATATAAGCCTATATTCTGGCTCACTCCTTTAGCCATCTGACATACCCTAAAGCTTTGTACAAACTTCTTCACATCCTGTGACAACTGAGGCCAATAATAATGCTCACTGATAATGGCAATGGTTTTATCCAACCAAAATGTCCTACCATTCCTCCACTATGCTTCTCCTTTATCAGGTTCTCCCTCATGGAACTCCTCGGGATACACAATTGACTTCCCTTAAATAACATGCCATCCTAGATTATGAAATCTAGCCACCTTGTCCTATCCACTATAACAGGTTCCTTGCAAGCTTTCCAAGCCTTTGCAAAATTAGGATCTTCTACGTACAGTGTCTTAAGTTCATTGAACCCAACCATTTCAATCTGCATCTTTGTCATCAATGTATGCCTCCTACTTAAGGCATCTACAACCCTATTTGACTTCCCACTCCTATGTTTAAAAACAAAGGTATAATTCTACAAAAACTCTACCCATTTCATATGCCTCTGATTTAATTTTCCCTAACTATTTAGGTACTGCAAGGCTTGATGATCAGTATATAGAACACTCTTTGGCTTACAAATAATGTCTCCATTTCTTTAATGCTTGAACTATTGCATAAAATTCTTGATCATATACAGAATAATTTATCTTGGCATCATTTAACTTTTCACTGAAATAGGCAATGGGCTTACCCTCTTGGCTCAACACTGCTCTAATGGCACAACCACTAGCATCACAATCCACCTGAAACACCTTGTTGAAATCTAGGAGGGCTAGAATAGGTTGCTCTATCACCTTCTGCTTCAACAATTCAAAAATTTTTGCTGCTCCATTGCTTCACTTGAATTCTTTTCTATCCCCTCTCATTGTTTTTGTCAGGGGTCCACAAATACTACTAAAGTTTATAATGAACTTTCTATTAAAACTAGCCAAACCATGGAAAGATCTCACCTCGGTAGCAGTTCTTGGGGTAGACCATTCCAGAATAGCCTTCACCTTCTCTGGGTCCATCTTGAGACCTTTTGCTAAGACAACAAACCCCAAGTACACTAACTCCCTCTTCACAAAACTGAACTTCTTCAGATTAATCAACAGTTTCTCTTCTCTTAACTTCTCAAAGGCTCTCCAAATATGCATTAGATGCTCATCCAACGTCTTACTAAAAATCAAAATATCATCTAAATACACAATAACAAAACTTCCCATAAATTCTTTTAGTACCTCGTTCATGAGCCGCATGAATGTGCTTGGTGCATTGGTTAGCCCAAAAGGAATGACTAACCACTCATACAGGCCCTCTTTGGTCTTGAAGGCAGTCTTCCATTCATCTCCCTCTCGAATTTGGATCTGGTGATATCCACTCTTCAGATCAATCTTTGTGAAGTACTGAGCTCCACTCAAACAGTCCATCAGGTCATCCATCCTTGGTAGGGGAAATCTGTACTTGATTGTTATCTTGTTTATGGCTTGGGAATTTGTACACATCCTCCACTCCCCATCCTTCTTTGGTGCAAGTACTGTAGGTACTGCACATGGACTCAAACTCTCCAGTATCAAACCCTTTCTCAACAAGTCTTGAACTTGTCTATTCAACTCCTCATTTTCTGCTAGAGTCATTCTATGGGCTGCCTTATTTGGCAAACTGGCTCTAGGAATCAAGTCAATCTGATGACTGATCTTCCTTATTGGCGGTAAACCCTCAAGTACATTATCAGAAACAATGTCCTGAAACTCATCCAACATCCTAGAAACTTCTTCTAGAACATTCTCACTATCCTCATTACTCACTCTAGGAATCAATGCATAACACACACGCTCATGCTTCATACCTTCTAAAAATTTTCTGGCATCTACATAACAAATTCTAGCACTACTGCATACCTTTTCTTCAGTCTCCTTTAGGGGTTTCAACTTGTGACGAACCCCATCCTTTGTGAAGGAATAAGTGTTTGCATGGCCATCATGTATAGCTCGCCTATCAAATTGCCATGACCTCCCCAACAACATGTGACATGCATCCATGGGGATGATATCACAGAATACCTCATCATGGTAACTCCTAATCTTGAACTTTACTAGGCACTGCTCATTGACCAAAACTTTGTGGTCTTTCTGCAACTAGGAAATCCGATACGGATGCAGGTACTTTTCCATCTTCAACTTCAACTTTGTGACCATCTCTTCTGACACCAGATTATCAGTGCTTCCTCCATCAATAATGACAACATTTTCCTTCACACTTGCACCTTGTGTGAAACAAAATCTTCCTCTGTTCTGGTTCCTTTTCCTCAGTCACCAGGGCTCTCCTAATCACTAGGGCTTCTCCCCTTTTAGCATCATCTGAATGTTCAGATTGGGCCTCCTCATCTGCATGTGCAACCCTTCCACGACCTTCTGGCCTTTTGTCTGCCCTTCCTTGGTGTTGTGGACATTCATAGGCTCGATGCCCTTCTTCACCACACTGGAAACATGTTCCTTTGAAATCATCTCTTCTAGATCCTTCTCCATATCTCCCTCATCCTCTACCTCTTTGATCACCACTGTTTTGATCATGAGGGCGATAGAAATTGTCATTCCTTTAGCTTCGGCTAGTACCCACATCTTCACTTTTCTTTTCATCATCATTTCAACTTCCTGAAGGTCTTCCACTGCTCCTTCCACTTTGACCTCCTTGTCCTTTTTTCTTGCCTTCAAATCTTTTGTTTAGCTTCTCTTCCACCTTCAGAGAAAATTGACACATCCTCAATGGTGGTCATTCTGACTAGGCTTAACTCCTCCTGAATGCTCGGTCATAACCCATTAAGATATCAAGCTACCTTCTCCTTATTGACCTCTGTGTGGCCCGTTCTGATGACTATCTTGTGAAAATATTTAGTATATTCTTTCACAGATCTGCTTCCTTGCTTCAACCCTTGCAGTTTCTTCAAAAAATCTAACTCGTAGTCCACTAGTATGAATTGCTTGTTCAGTTTCTCTACCATGCGATCCCATCTGGTGATCTTGACTTTTCCTCTTCGATTTCTTTCCAACTGGACCTATTTCCACCAAATACTGGCATGGCCCTTTAGCTTCATTTTTGCAAACTTAACCCAATCTGGGTCCTCTATTTCCTCATACTCAAAATATTCTTCTAGCTCGTTGATCCAGTCGATCAACTCTTCTAGGTTCAGACTTCCAAAATAACTAGGGATTTATGCTCTGGGTCTTTTCCCGATCTTCAAAATGGCCCTTATTAGCGGCATTTGGTCTTGATCAATTGCTTCTTCTTCCTCTTCTACATTTGAACCTTCTTCCTCTCCTTCATCCTCACTTTCCTCCCTCAGGTTTAACCCTCTTCTCAACTGCTCTTGCAATGCATCAATCTGTCCTTGGAGGGTTGCTAGTGCATCTCTTCCACCAACATTTCTGCTACCTCGACCACCTCTTGCACCACCACGCCTACCAGGAATCACTCTTGGAGGCATCTTTTTTGAACTTGACCCACAACCATGATCCTGGTGTGAACTGCCTCACGATCGATGATCTGTCCACACGCTCAAGAAAACCCTCTCTGATACCACTTGATGAAGGCACAACCCGAGACACAAAAAATAACCCACAAACAAGAGAATAATTTTATTATTCAGAAAATGGAGCTTCTTACATGCAGAGGATCTCAAATCCTCAATTTCTACAACACATGCAAGTTACAGGCAGCTATAGAATAACCCTTTTGCAATATGCGAGCTTGTCCCCAAAAGTTACCCAAAAATACTAGAAACCTGCCCATAAAAAGAGCTCCTCTTTAGTTTGGAGCTAAAACAACATTAAAATTTGAGTTTAGGCAGTTTGGTGCCAAAAATTACAACTTGAAGTTCAAATTTCAAAAGAACATTTGCAATTGTATCTTCTAGAAAGTGTGCTAACTTCCTGGGGCCATAAATTTTGATCTGGGGCTCTGATTCGTGAACCGTTTGAACCGTTGGAAAGGTCTTGAAGTCAAGAACGCTCTCAAAATTTTCTACACCAATTTTAGCAAGTTTTAGGTCCATTCCAGAAGCTCTAAGTGCCTCAAATACAACTCAAAAGATTTTTAGGTGCAAATCTGGGAAACTAAAACTGCAATATCTTTCAACCCAGGAATAGAAAATAAAAACCGTAAATTAGAAATTTCATTATGACAAAAAGGGTATCCAAAAATGTAAAAACATATGAAAAATGATAAACTTGAAATTTAACTATTTTTGGGTGATGCAAGATTGCCCTTACACCACTGGATGGTCCTGCATCACATAAACATCCATTGTTCATCAAATCATCTATTTTTTTGCATTTGAAAAAATAAAAAAACAAATATTCCATCCATATATTACATTTTCACATCATTTGCAAAACATACATTTTCCTAACATTTCATATCATATATCATATTATTTCAACATGTTGCATTCAAAAATTACAAAAACAAAAATTCCATACATACATTACATTTCCAAGTCATTCACCAACACATTACAAGCATTTCAAAAATCCCATTGCATATGTTCATTAATCACAACATCGGCCATCCATCTACATAACATCATTAGTACGCATCATCATTAGAATATCATAGATCATCATCATTAGCATATCATAACTCATCCTGCATATCATGATTATTCATCAAATCATTTACATACATATCAAAATCCATATCACATCATGCAAAAATAAATGCACATCCATATCATCATCACATCAAGGCAACACATCATCAAAACTCATCGCCACTACATATCATCACTCATCAATATACATACAAATTTCCAAAAGTCTAATGAAACTAAAAACTCTAGAGAGATACATGAGATATGATCAAAATCAATACAAATGCTCCAAAATAATGGTATATATAAATAATCCTGCATCCATCACTCAAAGATGGTTTGTGGAACCTCCTAACAGAGCTGGTCTCAAGGATGATGGCCCACCCGCTACATCTGGATCCCGTCGAGGATCAGTAAGCCCTCTGCTCTATGTCACTATCTATGATCTACTCCTCATCCTATTGTTGGACCATGGGAAAGGCTCTCTACTCTCAAGAGGACACAACTCATATTTAACTCGGTAGTAGTCAGCCTCCCTAGCTATCTCAAACCCCTCTATAATGGCCTCTTGGAATGACACACTCTCCATAGTACCCATGAGCCTCTAGGAAACACTCTCTGCCTCTACTACCTACCACCTAAATAAGTTTCTCTCTGAAATCAATAGGGCTACCTATGGGTATAGGGTAGGAGGAGATGCATGTACCTGTGCCCGTAACTATTCCTGTGCCTATGTCTGTGACAACTATCTTGAGCTATTCTACCAAACCCTGAGCCTAAGTCAACTGGCTCTATAACTGCACCTGCTACCCCTACAGTGTATGTACCTGGGCCTGTAGAGTATCTGGCTATCCCTATTATGATGTGGAGGAAACCTTGATCACTATCCTTCATCCAATACCAGTCCTAGGCCTCTACATACTCCGAACACTACCCAAAAATTTTGGCCTCGATTTCACTGGCCTCTGCTCTCCACCTCTACCCTCTTCGTCATCATCTCAATCACTATCATTTGAGCTCCCCTCCTCTACACTCTCCTCATCCTCTCCCCCAAAACCTACCTACTCACCACCTACCATATCCTCCTATCTCCCAACCCCTGGCTGAGGTACCACCAAAATGGGTGTTGGCTTATTTGGATATGTAAATTGGGGACACAGATGTGTGTGATAGTACACTGAATACTCCTCTAACATACTAGCATCAATAATATCTAGTCTCATATCCCATACCTTAGGCTACAATGCCATATACTTCGTATACGTGACCTGGTAAGCAATTCAAGGACCCCATCTAGGCTCATCCTTGCACCATCCATAGTGCACAACACCCAGTGGCATACCTTGTGTAAAACCAAACTATCTCTATACTCGTGGGGCCAAAAATATCTCTATAATGAAGGGTGTGTGACCTATCGGTACTAGGGTATATCTACAAATGGCATCTCCAAAGGATCTGTATCCCAAACATCACATTCAATGTAAGGTCTCCATATCACTATATCCATGTCATACAATGTTCATCTCCAATACTCCGCCTTGCCCAGCTTGGTCTAGACAAGTGAAAATGAATAAGTATATGCATATGGCCTGCCTAGAGTCCTAGCTCTTGGACATAGCAGTCTAGTCACAACAATATGCTCCCAGGCCCAGATTTGGAGCAAAGTAACCCTGCAAGACAAACTTGATGATCCTCTATAAACAACTTGGTGTAAGTCATGATATAAGTGGGATAGCATGCAACTCCCCCAATCATATCTCCATGGCTGACCCAACATCTGATTGATAATCCTCCCCCATCCAACTGATATCCCCTTTCACCAGTGATCTAGACAAAGGAAGCCTCCAATGAAAATTCCTAATATTGCAAGTAAGGCCAGATAACCTCTGAATTTTTCCCATGACACCCAGTACCCTACTATATGTGCATCACCATACACCCTTCTCAATGCATCTATGCCACCCAAATCCTTATGATCATAGAACACAAGGGAACCTACCACTGGGACCCCCAAAATCTTGTACACATCCTCTAGGGTCACTATTAACTCACCAATTGGAAAATGAAATGTGTTATGCTTAGAGTTCCACCTATCTACTAATGTGGTCAACAATCCCCTATTGCCTCGAATAGGAGGCACCACCAACAAAGATCCCAACCCACAACTCACTATAAACTTCACATTAGCAGTAGTCAAATCTTGAATCCTATCCCAACCCATCGGGAAGTGCTCTCTAATCTAGAGGTTTTTGAAAGCCTCCTATTTTTGGTCATCACAAGGACAATCAATCAAACTCATATCAGACTCACATCAATACAATCTATCTACCTCAATCAGATTCATATCAAAGGACCCATATCAATCAAATGACCCATATCATTGAACCATATCAAATTCCCTATCTAAGTAACTCTTATCAGGACATCAATACAAAATCTATCTATCTGCACATCAAATCAATCTATTCTATCATCATTTACTATTTTTTTTCTTTTTCAAGAAAGAAAATTTATCACACTATCAAAGCATCATCCTATTTGTATTTCAATCATGAATGCAAATATGTTTCAATCAAATCAATCTACTATTTGTTTTCTATCGCAGAAAGAAAATTTATTAGAGTTCATATCAATCATCTACTCTTTGTTTTTCATTCTTTTGGAAACAAAGTTATCAGCTATCTACTATTGTTTTCTATATTTTGGGAAGCAATGTTATCAATTTATCAAACATGATGACATGACAATTTTACTATCTATTGACCAAGGAAGCAATAATTCATCATCATTTTCATCAAATCAACATTCTGTCTAAATTTCCTAAATGCACTACTCTGTGGCCTAAAAATGCTAAAACCCTAAAAGTGCTTCAATTTCCCTCATATGCACTAAAACTCCATATGTGTAGTTTTGTTCCCTAAATGTGCTACATCATTTCCTAAAAGCGTTATTTCCCCAAAAGCACTACTTCATTTCTCAAATGCGCTATTTCACCCCCTGGATGTGCTAAAACCCTGTAAATGCTAATCTAGTTGACCTAAATGTGCTAATGTACCTCATTCAACCCTAGCCTCCTATAATCACTACTTTATTTATCGAATGCACTACACTGCTAAAATCAAATAAGTACTATTTTATCACCTATAAGCACTACAAAAATATTTGAATGCACTAAAATATTTTCTAAAAGTGCTAAAATGACAAATTTAAACCTACAACCATGCTAGAATGCATCATAATTTGACTAAAAACAAAAAAAATCAACAGAAGAAGGTTTGAATTGACTCACCGGTGGTTCATACGGTGTTGGTCAGTGATATCGGCAGGACTGTTCGAATCTATGTTGATGGTATGGGATCTCCATTGCACCACGTCACTATCAGAGCAAAAGATTCCTCAAAAGTTAACAAGTGAAAATGACTCACCTTTTTACCTTTTTTACCTTTTAAGGGTCCAACCAAGTGGGTTTTTGGTGGCATTTAGTTTTTTTTTAACTGGGGCATTTTCTTTTCATCATTTATCAGGAGCTAAATCAATGCATCCCTTTCATCATTCAACTTTTATCATCAACATTTTCTCATCATCAGTGATTTACCCCCTGAGGGGGCATCATCAATATCAAAAACATATCAAAGTCAGATTAGGGGTATATCAGTTAAATTTTTCAATCAGGGGCAAAATTAAACACATAAAATTTCAAAAGCAAGAATATTTTCTTTGAAGTGCTATGCATTTCACACATCACTTCAAAGAGGAGAAAAATTTATATGCATAAAATTGATCATGTCTAAATCCTGGCATTTAATTAAATATTTATTATTTAATTAATTCCTCTACATATGATTAAATTAATTTGATTTAATTAAATAAATTCATTTTATTTAATCACCACTTTATTAAGTCCACTTAATTAGTTTAATAAATGTCATTATGTATTTAATTAATTATCACATTTAAGTTTAATTAAATCTTTGATTTAATTGAATTGAATTTCTTTTCTCTTCTTTCAAATCTTTCTTCTCATTAATTAAATATCTTATTTAATTAATTTCATTTCCACAAATTTAATTAAATATCTTCCAAATATTTTCAAATCATAATTAAATATTTTATTTTATTTTATTGTGAAATATTTCATTATCTTTCAAATCTTAATAAAATCTTCCATGTCACCCATAAATAAATAATCAAATTCATAATTCATTATTTATCTTTTTAAATCTTTCCAAAATCTCACAAAAAGATGATTTTTACAATTCATATTTATCATCTCATTTTATCTCTTTTATAGAAAAGAAAGAAAATCTTGCTTTTTGTTTTCTTCTATTTTTCTTCAGTCTTATCCATCTTCAACCATTTGATTTGCTAGGAATTTTCACATCTGTTGATCACATCAGCCAATCATAAGCTTTTGAAAAACTCTATAAATAGCACTATGAATCCAAGCTATGGTTACAACACACAATACATGGGAATTAGAGATCACTTGCATTCTAGCATTCTAGCATTATAGCATCTTAGTATTGTCATTATCAACTTTAGCATTCATAGCATTATTGTAATCTTTCATTTTATCAATCATGTTTAGCATTAGCATAATCATGTCTTAGCATAGCATTGCATACATTCAACATTCAATCTTGTTTTCTAGGAAGACCATTTTTTGAGCCTAGCCCAAGATCTAAGAGCCAATTCGAATCAATGAAAACACTGGAGATAGAGGACAATGGAATGCCTTTGAAGCATAAATGAAGTTTGCAATTTTATTCCTTTATTTTATGCTTTAATTTAAAGTTTCATTTGTGTGTTTTATTTATTTTTAATTCATATTTATCACACATAAAAATCGATCACACAATAACATATGCATCTCAAATATACAACATAATCTATGTGTTACTCATGGAATTATTGCATATGAGATCTCACACCTTCAACACATAAATAAAAATTAATAGATTACATCAAGTCAGGTCAAAAGGATCTTATCATAGTGCCATATATACATCCTAGTGTAGGAAATACATAAACAATTGACATGTAAAGGAAGACATAATATTTGGGTAGTTTAAACATGACATGTCATACATACAATACATCTCATTTGGAAAAATACCAATCAATGAATAAAATATAATACCATGATGACATATTATCATATATCTTAAAAATAGTCTATGAATAACATGACATAGGACATTGAGAGAGAAAATTTGTTCTTTTTAACTCCCTTGTCCTCTTGAGGGGGAATACCTACCTATTCTCCTATCCTTTCAATGACTATAGGATCGTGTCACTAGTCTAATCCATTTATAAGTCACTAATTATATTTTTGTTGAAATAATATTACATTTTCATAATCATAACATCATCTCAAAGAATCAAATTCAAGTATGACTATGAGCGGGAGCAGCTGTTCAGGTGAGAGCAGGGGTTTGAAGCCTGAGGAGGGCGGGAGTGGGGAGGATGAGATGCAAACGGTGTTCTTCTCTAGCTTTTGGCATCTTGTTCTTTGGATGCTATGAGCTAGAGCAAGAGGAACTTGTTGTCTGATCAAATGGAGCATATGGGTGATGCTGGAGAGGGCAGAGATTCTTTGAGGGCTCTCTATTTTTTGGCTGCCTTAGATCTAGGGTTTCTTTGGGAGGCTCTAGATTTTTTTGGGGTCTTCCTCTTGGACGCCTTGGGAGATGCATTCTTCCTATTTGGATCTGGTTGTCTATCTTAGCTCTTCTCTTGGTTGTGTTCATTGGGGCTTGCTTTGGAGCCATTAGTATTGCTTGTGGTGGCTAGCATTTTGCTATCAATATTTTCTTTCTGGCTCGAACCATTCCTCTCAGGTTCATGGTTCACTTTCCTTTGGTGATAGGCTCCTATAATGGAGTGTATTTTTATGTGATTCTTTGGTGGGCTTACCTTATCTTGTTGATCTAGCATTATTGTGGTCATGGAAGTTCTTCTAAGCAATGCATGTTTGTGCCTCTTGGTACAGTGCTAGAAAGGGATGGTATCTCTTATGATATTATTGGTTTGTCTGACCATAGCCTTGTTTTGTTTCTCAATCTCTCTTTAATAGATTTTGGATACCCATTGTGGGGTCTCTTTGCTGCCAAGGAATGTGTTACTGAAGATGAATTCTCAGTGGTGACTATTGGGAGTAGGGTTGTTTTGGCCTCTCGTCTTGCTCTGGATGTTCTTGGGTTCAAATCATTTGGGTAACCTTTGTGGTTTACTTGGAAATATTTCTCAAATGAGGTTATCATTTGTTCTTGGCCTTGGGTCCTCTCTTGTAGGAGCTCTCTATTTTTGGGTCTGACTTTTGTTTGGTTGGGTGTGGTTGATGCTTCTCATGGTGTGTTGGGAGGAGGCTTTTATCCTCTAAAGGATTTTGTGTTGGATGTTGTGGATATTGTTGTTGATATGTGGTTGTCATTGATGTCAATACTATTAACATTTGGTGCATTGAAGATTGTATATGTCGAGGATATTGATAAAATTGTAAAAGAAAGTATTTATGGTTCTCAGTGGAATTGCATAGGTCAGAAGGCATTATGTTTTGTACGTTGAAGATTAGCTGATGTGGATTTAAGGGTTTAATGTTGAATTTTTCTAGATCATCTACCATAAGTTTTAGAAATCCACGTGAAGTGTTGAGTATGTTGTGGTCCGACACTGTGATGTTGGTCTCTGTCAGTGTTCCTAAATGATGTTTATGTAATTCTTGGTTTCTCAATTGTTGTAGACACTAATTTTTTGTTTATTGGTGTTTTATGGTGTCTCTAGATCATTCTCTATATTTTTGGTGCATCCACATTATTCTATGAGTTCATGGTTGAAGATCTTTGTGTGCATGTTCGGTTTTTCTTATTCCTAGACAAAATTTTGTTGGTAGTGTGTTGTGGATCTTTGAGGTGTAATTAATTAAAGTATTCTTGTGTTGGAGATATTAATTTGGGTCTCCACTATGTTCTAGTTGACCTTGGTGGATACACATTAAAAGTTTATTTGTAAATTTGGGTTGACATTACAAATATATTTTATCTCTTTGGTCGACGAAGTGGTGATGAAATTTCATGTAGTGGATATATAAGGGTGATTAGTTCATTGTTTGTGAAGATGCTTCGTGTGCTCCTATGTGTGTATGTGCGAATATCATTTGATTGCTGAGAAAAGTGTGAAGAAGTACGTGTGAAGTGTGAAGAAGTGTTGAGCTTAATTGGAACTGTAACCAGGCTTGTGAAGAATCTATTTTCTTAGTTCATAAATATTGGATGGTTTTAATCCAAACCTTATTATTGGAAAGTGAGGCCTCTTTTATAATTGAACAGTGAGCTCCAAGCAGTGTGCTTGAATGCATGCACATTCCCCTTATTATTTCTTTTATACTTATAGTAGAATATAATCTTTTGGACTAACATCCACCGTGGTTTTTCCCCAACAGGGTTTCCATGAAAAAAAAAAAATCTGTCTCTGTAATGTGTTAATTTTTTATGGTTAATTTCTTATTCATGAGATCTAAGATTAAGTTAAGATTAAGAAGAGTTTTAGTTTCTATTACAATTGATTCACCCCCCTCTTAGTTGTGTGTCCTTATTTTTCCAACAATTGGTATCAGAGCAAGTTCCTCTGAAGAAAGTCTAATAGCTTGAGGTGATCTGAGATGGCAACAACAATCAACAAGGAAGTTCCTAGATTTGATGGCTCTAACTATCCACTGTGGAAATTTAGGATGCAATGCCACTTAATGTGTATTGGTGATGTTATCTGGAATATTACTAAAAATCAATATGTCATATTCCCCATAATGGTCCCTCTACTGCTGATGAGATCAAAGACAATGAAAGCAATATCAGGGCTATTGAAGCTTTGGTGAGTGCCTTGATAGATTCAGAGATGGCTAATGTGATAGGTTTGAATATAACTCATGAAATGTGGACAAAACTGGAAACTTTGTATGAAGGAGATGCACAAGTGAAGATGGCTAAGCTACAAAGCTTGAAAGGAAAGTATGAGAATCTAAAGATGGGTGAAGATGATAATATCACATATTTTATGCAGAGAGTAAATGAGATAGTGATGGGTATTACATGTGTTGGTGGTTTTGTGCATGAGGATGAAATTGTGGTTAAAGTACTTATATCCTTGCCTCCCTCCTACAAAATGAAGGTTCGTGCTATTGAAGAGTTTAGATCAGTAAACAAGTTGAAAAATGATATGCTGATTGGGAAACTTGTTGCTTTTGAGATAAGTGAGTTTTGTGAATCCACACCAAAGAATGAATCTACATTTAAGGCTACTATTTCCAGAAGCAACAGACAAAGATATAGTTTGGGAGAGAGTTCTAGGAAGGTATCCAAGTATGATGAAAAAATATCTTGAAGATAAAGAAAGATAAGTAGAAGAATTGGAAGCGTTGATTGCAAAACAAGAAGGGAGAGGAAAAGGTAAGTATGAAGATTTATTACCTATTAAATTTTTTTCATGTAGTAAAATAGGTCATTTTGCATCAAGATGTCCTGAAAGAGTTCCTAGATCTAAACCTAAGAAATCTAGATTCTCAAAGAGATGCTACTTTGCTAAAGAAGCAGTGATCGATGAAGAATATAATAAAGATAATGGAAAAGAAGATGATTGGGCTTTCATTTCTACCATTGAAAATAATCCTATGGCTACTAAATCTACTAAAGATGAAAAATCTCTTGCAGCTCAAGTTGAAGAAAAATATGAGTGGGTCATTGATAGTGGATGCTCACATCATATGACTGGTGACAAAAGAAAATTTGTGAGTCTGGAATAGTATGATGATGTGATTTGTGGCAGAGGATCCATTTGCCTTGGTGGTAAGGAAAAAAATGATGATGTCCTCTATGTTGAAGGTCTTAAGCATAATCTGTTGAGTTTTGGATAGATGGTTCAGAAAGGATATGATCTACAGTTCAAAGATAGAAGATGCAAGATACATGGAAGTTCCAAAATCTTGATTGCAATAGGCAAACAAACACAAGGTAACATTTTTCATTTGAATACTGCTAGTGGGAGTTGTTTGATTGCTCAGATAGATGAAAGATGGTTGTGGCGTAGGAGATTTTGTCATGTAAATTTTGACAACATTATCAAGATAAGTTCTACTCAAGCAGTAAGAGATCTACCTAGATTAGTTAAGCCTGCTAATATAATCTACAAGGAATGTCAGATGGGTAAAAAAACTAGAGTCTCTTTCTGGAGTAAACATTTTCATTCAAATATTTTTTTGGAGCTACTACATATTGACCTTTTTGGTCCTTCAAGAGTCAGAAGTATTCATGGAGAAAGGTATTTTATGTTGGTTATTGATGATTACTCTAGAATGATTTGGGTTTCCTTTTTGAGAGAAAAATGTGAAGCTCTAGAGAAATTCAAATGCTTCAAGGCTATGGAAGAAAATGGGAAAGGTCTAAAAATCAAGTGCCTAAGATCTGACAGAGGTGGTCAATTCATTTCTAAGTAATTCAACTCTTATTGTGAAGAACATGGAATTAAACGATAGCTATCTACTCCCCAAACCAATCAATATAATGGAGTTGCATAGAGAAATAATAGAACAATTATGGATGCTGCCAAAACCATGATGATGGAAGCAAATGTGTCTCAGATGTACTGGAGTGAAGTAGTAAGTATTGTTGTGTATACCTTTAACTGAGTAAATGTGAATGGAAATTCTAGTAAAACCCAAAGGTTTGAGTTATGGTTTGGTCACAATCCTATTGTTAAGCATTTTAAGATCTTTGGAAGTAGGCGTTATATCAAGAGAGATGATGATATATGAAAATTTGATGCTAGAAGTGATGAAGGGATTTTCCTAGGTTACTCTAGGGTATGTACAGGATCATCATGGAAAAAACAGGCCCTTAAGTGGCAAAAAAATTAGAAAAATCAAAGTTAGGAAACTTGACATAAAATTTGAATAAGTTATCTATATTATTTCAAAAATATGTAAGAATAGAATCTATAGTAAATTGAATGTAGTTTCTAAACTACTAGGTTTATTTAAAAAATAATAATCTTTTGGTGAAAATTTGAAATTTCAATCCAGTAGTACTTCAATTTCAGGGAAAAAATAAGAGGGAGGTTCTTGTCTTACCACCCTAACCACAATAAAATGATAATATTTTTAATAATATTTTTGAAATAAGTAGAGGACTCATGTCTGAATGTGATGCATATTTTTTTAAAATTTTTTTCCAAGTAAATAATTAATTATGAATTTTTTATTACAACTTTAAAAAATATAAAAAATCATAAGTCTAACCACCTTAACTTGGTCAAAACTTCATGAAATTCAATTTTTATTTTCTTAATCTTATAGTATGTGAAGCATAGAATGTGATGCATGTTTTGGATTCAAAAAATGTGATACTGTTTGAAAGCTACAAATGTTTTTCAATCAGCCTATCAATCAACACTTTATTCATAATTCAAATAGAAAATGAATAATAATTATTTATTAAATTCAAAGTAAAGAATAATTTATATTAGTGGAAATTTGAGAATCTCCTTTAAAAACCCTTTTAATTTCATCAATTTTGGGTAAAAAAAAAGTCGTTAGCCACATACCCCACAAATACCCATCATATTGCCACTTTTTGGCCCATCATGATGCTACACATACCCTCTACTAAAATCATGGCATACTAGTGCTATAATAAAAGATTGGGAAAGATGGTTGAAAATGAAAATGTCATAGTTGATGAAGACTCTATCAAATCATCTAGAAGATTCAACTAGGATTTAGATGAGGACAACACAAGTCAAGTAATAAAAACTCAGACACCGAATCTACTTCAGATTATTCCATATGTTCTGGTGAAGCAACCTCAATCTATTCCAGTGAATCAAGTCAGTCGGGAAGCTTAGACAAGTGTAGACGCATAGACAAGTGGAAGTGTAGAAGAAACATTTGAAGAATCAAAAGTCCAAGTAAGTTCCAAAACTCCAAGGTATGTAAAGTTGAATCATTCTAAAAGTCAAATCATAGGAGATAAGAGTAAAGGAGTGCAAACAAGAAGAAAAATTGTAGAAGAATATTGTCTCATATCCAAGATTGAACCTAAGAGCATCACTGAAGCCTATCAAGATGAAAATTGGTTGGGAGCTATGATGGAAGAGTTTACATAGATTGAAAAGAATGACACATGGCTACTAGTTCCTATGCCTAAAGACAAGAATGTGATTGGTACCAAATGGGTATTCAGAAACACGTTGAATGAAGAAGGTGAAGTGGTTTGAAATAAAGTAAGACTAGTATGTAAAGGTTATTCTCAAATGGAAGGTATTGATTTTGAAGAAACCTTTGCCCCTGTAGCTAGAATTGAAGCTGTGAGATTATTTCTTACTTATATTGGATACAAAAATTATAAATTCTATCAAATGGATGTGAAGTCTGCATTTCTAAATGGAGAACTAGAAGAAGAGGTGTACATTGAACAACTAGATGGATTTAAATTAATAGATAAAAAAGATATGGTTTGCAGATTGAAGAAAGCTTTGTATGTACTTAAACAATCCCCTAGAACCTAAATTTCTAGATTGGACAAATATCTACTGAAGCTTGGATTCACAAAAGGTATTGTTGATAGAAACTTATACTTCAAGTTAGATCATGATATGGAATTTATTATAGAATTTTTTTTATGATATAATTTTTGGAGGAGATGATAATATATGTTTGAAGTTTTCTGATGAAATGAAGAGTGAATTTGAGATGAGCATGATTGGTGAAATGAAGTTCTTTCTAGGATTACAAGTTACACAATTGCACCAAGGAATTTTCATATCTCAGTCCAAATATGTGAGAGCTATTGAAGAAGTTTGGAATGGATGACTCCAAACCTGTTGGTACTCCCATGGTAACCGGATGCAAGCTAACACAAAATGATGATTCTCCAAAGGAAAATCAAACCTGGTATAGATCAATGATTGGTGGATTGCTCTACTTGACATAGAATAGACCAGACATTATGAATGTTGTATGTATGGTTGCTAGATTTCAAGCTGATCCAAAGAAATCACATGTGACTGTTGTGAAAAGAATTTTCAGATATCTTAAAGGAATAGTCAAATTAGGACTTTGGTATCCAAAATATGATGATCTCACTTTGTGTGCATACACTAATGCGGATTGGGCCAGTGATGTAGATGATAGGAAAAGTACTAGTGGTGGTTCTTTCTTCCTAGGGAAGAAGTTGATATATTGGTTGAGGAAAAATTAGAATTCAATTTCTCTACCCACTCTTGAAGCAAAATACATTGTTGCTATAAATAATTACACTCAAGTGATATGGATGAAACAAATATTGAGAGAAATCAGAGTGATATAAGAAGAGCCTATCACCATATACTGTGAAAATTCAAGTGAAATAAACATCTCAAGGAATCTGGTACTACACTCTAAGACTAAACATATTTCAATTAAGTTTCATTTATTGAGGGAAAAGGTGAATGAGAAAGAAGTCAAACTGGAATGTGTGCCTACCAAAGAACAGATTATAGATATATTTACTAAGCCATTTTCGAAGAATAATTTTGAGTATCTCAAAGGGATGCTAGGCATAATCACCCCTCCTGATAAGAACTAAAGATGCATTTATTTGCATCAATCTAAGAGCTTCATTGCTATATTCTGATCCAAATTAATGTTTTTGTGGCTGCTACTCAAGGGGAGTAGTCATATGTGTGGATATGTGGTTCAGAGTGTGTGTTTGGAAAGGTCATGGTTACCTTTACCATTGATGTCAAAGGGGGAGAAGTGCATTGTGAAAAAATATTGTGGAGAAAAGTTTAGTTGAGAGAAGTGCAAAAGAAGTCAGTGTGTTGGGTTGATGGTATTTTTCACATCATGTGTTCGATCAATGCCAAATGGGGAGATTGTTGGATGTTGTGGATATGGTTGTTGATATGTGGTTTTCATTGATGTCAACACTATTAGCATTTGGTGCATTGAAGATTGTATATGTCAAGGATATTGAGAAAATTGTAAAAGAAAGTATTTATGGTTCCCAGTGGAACTATGTAGGTAAAGAAGGCATTGTGTTATGTACATTGAAGATTAGCTGATGTGGATTTAAGGGTTTAATTTTTAATATCTCTAGATCATCTATCAGAAGCTTTAGAGGTCAGTGTAAAGTTTTGAGTATGTTGTGGTCTGACAGTGTGTTGTTGGTCTTTGTTTATGTTCCTAAATGAAGTTTGTGTAATTCTTGTTTTCTCAGTTGTTGCTAATGCTTCTCTATTGTTTCTTGGTGTTCTATGGTGTCTCTAGATCATTCTCTATATTTTTGGTGCATCCACAATATTCCATGAGTTCATGGTTGAATATCTTTGTGGGCATGTTCAGTTTTTCTTGTTCATCATCGACATGTTGTTGGTAGCATGTTGTGGATCTTCGAGGTGTAATTAATTAAAGTATTCTTGTGTAGGAGATGTTAATTTGGGTCTCCACTATGTTTTCGTTGAACTTGGTGGATACACATTAAAAGTTTATTTGTAAATTTGGGCCAACATTACAAATATATTTTATCTCTCTGGACGATGAACTGGTGATGGAATTTCATATAGTGAATATATAAGGGTGATTAGTTCATTGTTTGTGAAGATGCTTCTTGTACTCCTATGTTTGTATGTGTGAATATCATTTGATTGTTGAGAAGAGTGTGAAGAAGTGTTGAGCTTAATTGGAACTATAATCATGCTTGTGAAGAAGCTATTTTCTCAGTTCACAAGTCTTGGATGGTTTTAATCCAAACCCTATTGTTGGACAGTGAGTCATCTTTTCTAATTGAGTAGTGAGCTCTAGGTAGTGTTCCTGAATGCATGTGCATTCCCCTTATTATTTCTTTTATACTTCTAGTAGAGTATAATCTTGTGGACTAACATCCACCATGGTTTTTTCCCAACATGGTTTCCACACAAAAAATATGTGTTCTTTGTCTCTTTGATGTGTTGATTATTTACGGTTAATTTATTATTCATCAAATCTGAGATTAAGTTAAGATTAAGAAGAATAATTTTAGTTTTTGTTACAATTGATTCACCCCCCCTCTCAATTGTGTGTCCTTGTTTTTCCAACAATAGGCTTTTGGTGTTGAGATTGGAAGGGGTGGATCTTCTCTTAGATTGGAGAAGCCCTTTCTTTATCTTGCTGAGAGAAGGATATCCTTGGATTCAATGGATGTTCATGATAAGCCTTCGTTGTTTAAGGTGTGGTACATTTTTGTGTTGCAGGGCTCATGGAGCTTGTTTTTTTTTTATGGTGTTTTGGTGATGCCTATATGGGAACTAGTGGAGTGGAAAGCCTTTCTCTCTTGCTCCCTGGGAGTTTCCTATTGGTTTGGGTGTGATATCTCTCTTGGATCTCCTACATGCTTAGCCAAAGGATGGTGTGGATCCTCATTTTTTCTGGAGCTTTGGTTATCTTCCATTTCCTATGCACTATGTCTTCTTTTGAGGCAAAGACAACTCTTGATGGTCAAGAGTCACTTCCTATTGAGTGGGAGGTGGTTGTGTTGGATGTGCATGGTAGTCCTCTTTTTTGGTTTCCTCTAGTGTTGTTCCTATTGAGGTGGAGGCCAAGGTTGTTGAAGAGATGTGCTCTTGGTTTTATGGGTTGTCATAGTATCCTCTCCTATAGAGGGGAGATCAATCCTCTTGAGGTGGATTTGGAGTTGGTCTGTGGTGCACTTGGGAGCTTCAAGGGGTGTCTCTCCTCTTTTGTTCTAGTGTTTTTGATTAGGAGGTTGGGTTTAATGGTGGTGTTTACCATTAAATTTCTTTTTCTTTTGTTTCATTATGGTATGTTTTTTCTGATAAGATGGTTGACTATTGTTGTGGTGGTTTGTTTCCTAATGGTTTCAAGTGGTTTTAGTGTCAAAAATTTGGGTGGGTTTCTAGACCCAGATAAAACTAGGTTGTATCTAGCCTTCGGGCCCATGCTTGTGTGTTTTTTGTAGCTTGTGATGTATTGATTATATGTTAGTGGCTATTGTTGGGCTACTGGTGGTATGTGAGTTATCTTATTTGGAAGCTTGCTATTGTAGGGCTAATTTATGCTTACTATTGTTATCTTGAGTTTCAACTATCATCTTTTATAAAGGGTTTTTGGCCCCTTCAAAACCCACATTTTACCCCTAATCAAAACATGACATAGGACATTAAAAGCATAATTATCATTTACAACAATATCAATTAAAGAAAATAGTGAAGTTCAAATAGTAATAAACACTCATTGTAACATGTATATGGATTGCATATACATCCTATTATATATATTTAGATATACAATGCTAATAATATATGTCTCAAGGCATAGAAAATTATGGGTGTTACACAATCATTAAAGTGCAACTAATTTAGTTAATAAATTTAAGTTTGATTGTGACCACAAGTTGTAGGTAAATATGATAAGTAATAAGATGAATAAAATAAAATAAATATATTGATAAATAAATTTAACTTTTTGATGTGCAAATATTTCTTTATATTTTAATAATTCATTTGTCAAAACATTATTTTTTTGTCTTTTTTTTACATGTTCCACTTGAATCCTAGATTTATGAGTGTTATACAAAATAAAATTGTTTAAAACCTTTAGGAATTATTAAAATTTCTCTATATCCTTGATATTTTAGAGTTATTAGTGTACTGATAATATTATTTGTTAGAGGAAAAACTACTTGACAAAGCATACGATAAGATAAAATGTGTCTATAGCCACTTCATGACTTACAAGCACAATCACAAACCTTTGGAGATAAAGGGTGTAACTAAAAAAATTATTTAATGAATTACAAGCACCACAATAATATATATCTTTATATACCTATAGATTAGGTCTCACTTTTTACCTCTTGATTTCCCTTATTTGATAATGCATTTTGATGTTTTTATTATGTCTAGATTGTTACTTTTTCATACTTATTTCACCTTGTATACTTTTTTACATGATTCACCTCACTCACTGGGGAAAAAAAATATATTTCTTTCTTTCATAGTCCTCATTAAAAAATGTTTTTTTTCTTTTTAGTTTTGTTTTTGTAATTTTTTTAAATAAAAAAATAAAATATAATCTATTAGAAAAATTAGCATTGACCAAACAATTTTAAAAATGACATTACATGAACTTAAAAAATCTCATTAATTTTCAAAAGTTACAAAAATTTCTAAGATAAAATAATGCAAATGAAATGAATACTATAATATCCCTAGAACAAGGGTTGGGGTCCTAACTCGATTGGCTAAATCTTTCCTATTGCAAGAGGTTGATCATGAGGTCTAGTCTCCCCCATCCCCGTGGTACCAGAGGGTGTTTCACACCAGCTCCACTGGTCATCATAATTTGAAGGTAATATATTTTAGTGGAACAAAATCCAACGGATTTAGACTCTAAATTAGAAACTTGCATTACAATGTGATATCAAATTTACTAGCATGGAAGGCATTAAAAGTAAGTTTTAGACACCATTTTTTTAATATTGAACAATAACATATTACATTCAGACCTCACTCATTTTTTATGTTTTTAATAATAAGCTTATTTTTTATTAATGAAATAAAAAATTTTATAGCCAAAATGTTAATAATTCTTTTTGAAAAAAATTGAATGTTGTTTAGATTGTGTGTTCATTTGAAATAAAAATTGTGAAATAATAATAATAATTTTATAGTAGAATAATATAGTCATTAGAATACATTCATTTGTAAATTTGAAAGGTTTCAAATTAAAATTATGATAATATGATATTTGGATCAACAATGTGTCTGATCACACAATATTTGGTTCTTACCAATGATTTCATAGTTAGAATTATAGTTTGAGTGAACGTTTTTTATTAGATAAGTAGGGGAAGGGCTTGATCACTTACAAAATGAAAAATAGAGCTAAACAACTTAGGAAAATAGACTTGTCAAACACAGCCAACTAGAGAAACATCCAGTCAGAAAAAAATAGACAGTGCAAAACTATTCAAGAAACAACACTTGAACCAAGTAAAGCCACTGAGAGCATGTTAAACAGAATTTTTGAGTGAAGTTTTTTGGCTATTAGATTGCATAAATAATACATTATTATTCCAAGAGGCATAACCTACAATGACAGCACAGGTGGAACGTGACCGTGTTAAAAAAAATGTTAACTTATAAAATTTAAAAACCGACAACTAAAGCGTTTTATTCAATATTATATCTTTGCAGTCATAACTTTTCGAACTAATATAAATAGTAAGTAATAAGTAAAAAAAAATTTAAATGAGTATGTTGATTAAAAACAAATGATTATAGATAGTAGGTGCAAATAGTGCGAATAAAAAATAAATTATTATCAGTGTGCGAATAGTGTGAATAAATACAAAAGTGGTGAAAATAAATACCATGAAAATATTTTTATGCATTATAATAATTTTTTAGATTTTTTTTTTTAGGGTAAAAAGGTAATTCTATTATAATACTTTTTCAATTACAAATAATAAAGTAATTTAATTTAAAATTTAAATATATTATTATTATTTTTAGTTAATTCTTTTATGGTAAAAAGTTAATTTCATTACAATGTTTTTAGTGGTTGCATTATAATATTTATTTTATTATAAGTAAATAATTTTTCAATTAAATATCTATTATAAGTAAGTAAATATTTTTTTTTAGTTTTAGTCTTTTTAGGGTAAAAAGGTAATTCTATTATAATATATTTTCAATTACCAATAAGAAAGTAATTTAATATAAATTTTAAATGTATTATTAATTTGTTTTAGTTTTCCAATAAGGGTGTGATTTCGTGGTCAAGTCACTTGGTTGTAGTGATGGCCACAAGGGTTCAAACCCTCATTGGGCCAAAGTGCTCACAGGCCTTGTGCCTTCACCAAGCCATTGCTCTCGTGGATTTCGTAGTTTCTTATGGTTTCTTGTATCTGGTTCATAGCTCCGGTCAAAAATGTTTACCCCTAATAATGTGGGTGGATTGCACCTTTCAAAATATATATATATATATATATATATATATATATATGTTTTAGTTTTATTCTTTTAGGGTAAAAATTTAATTTCATTAAAAAAAATTTAATGCTTACATTATAATATTTGTTCTATTATAAGTAAATAATTTTTTAATAAAATATCTACTAGCTTAGATATCTTATATACATCTATCTAAAATATGCTAAGAGATATCAATCTTGAGGTGCTTATTTTAAATTGTTATTGAGAATAGATAGGTGCCTCACTACATCACTGCATCACCTTTTCTAGCAACTTCCACTCTTTAGGTGTTGGAATTTTCATTTGTTCTAACTGATGTTGTTTGAATTGAAGATTTGTTAACAATTCATGATTCAAATTGTAACCTGTCTTGGATTCTTCAATCAATTTTACATTTAGGGTTAGCAATGGTTTGATGGAATCCAAATAGGTCACCACATATGGGTTTTCAAGAAACTGGTCCAAATCAATCTTCCTTGCATCCTCCATCTTCTTTCTGAAATCATTCTTTCCAATGAATCAGGGTGATCCCACAAAGCTAGTTTACAATTTTAGGGAGATTCTAATTTTTGCTAAAATCACATATTATTAAAAAATATAATTATTTAAGCCTTAAAAAGTTCCATTTAAAGCATTCCAATTGAAGAGGGTTTGATCAAACTACCTTAGATCAAACACCCTTGGATAGAACCCCACTAGTTTTAAACCATACCTATAGCAGAGTTTTCTTTACACCTATCAAAATGCTAATAAAAAACCACATTTGATTTACCTTTTGGGGGATGAAATGAATACATTTAAGTTTTTTTTTTTTTTTTTAATTTTGTATTCCTTATCATAAGCTTCCTGATAAGTATAAATTTAAATAAATTTAATTTTTTATTGTATTTATTTTTTATCTCTGGTGAATGTAGGTTTTTCACTAAAAATCAAGCTCTTTATTCTGTGCGTGGAAAAATTGAAGATTGTCAAAAAAGGAAATTGAAAAATATGATTGCACTAGCTATTGAAGTCATTGATTTAACAAAAAAAATAAAAATTTGATACATGCAAAAAAAGTTGTGTTATATGGTCCACCTATTTCTAAATTGTAATTGGTTTGACTTCGAAACTTGATTAAGGAAACAGTATTCAATAAAACACTATAAAATCAATTGGAAGCACTAGATATAGTAGTTAGAAATCTAAATTAAAAAAAAAAAAAAAGAATTTAATCCTTCATGGAAAAAAATGTGTCATATGGTGAGTGTCACTCCTTAAAAATGGTGTTTATTGAAAAAAACTAGTTTTTGAAGGAGATGGGAAAAGAAGAGCAATTTGATTCAAAAATTTTTGAAAAAAATATATTTAGAACCTACAGAAAAAATTTCACAAATCACTAGTTTGCATCATCTTTAAATTCCTCATGGTTTAGCCACTATAGGTGCCCAAAAGTGAAGACTTAGTTAGAAAAAATCAGTTCAGTGTCCTGTTTGGCCACAAATTGTAAACCAGTATTGTGGGATCACACATCACTCATTTGTGTCAAAATCCTTTAGGAAACCAAGCTTTGTGAACTTCCTTACCTTTTCATCCACCTTCTTCAACTTATTTGCAGCCAAATGCAAATATTTCTTTTGTTTCACGCATTCTCAAACACTTTTCAATGATAGATGACAACATCATTGATGTACAAAGCCAATTGGAAATCCTTTTTGATTTCAAAACATTGTCACTAGCTTTGTAGACTACTTGTTGAAATTGAATTTCTGATTTCTCTAATTCCAACACATTTTTGTTGTCCATTAAATATGTGTTGAGCTTATTATGATGTTTTCAAATAGCATAAATCAATTGAAACATGTCACACAAATTATCAATCCCCAACAGTAGATAACTTATTTTGACAAGACTTAATTTCATTTTTTGCTTCCATCAACTCTACCTCCAATCTTTCATTTCTTTTTCTCCAATTTTTGTTCCTACTATGCATTTCCATTAGCAATTCTTAGTCTTAATTTTTCTGAAGTGAATTTTTCCTCATCATATTTCTTGTTGCTTTCATCTAGCCTTTGCTTTAGTTCATTAATTGTAGTATCATTATACTTATCCTCTTTGCTTGTTGATGTAGAGGCAGATTTTTTAATTCTTTTTCCTAATTCATTGATCTTGTTATCTGTTGATTTCCTCTTTTCTTTCTCATTTTCTAAGTCTACTTGTAACTTAAAATTTGAGTCTACAACCTTTTTTTCTCTCTATCTTGATTTAGAAATGATGTGTAGACCAATTCATTGTTCTTCTTTGATACATTAATTTTTTCAGTATTTCTAAGTCCAGAAAAATCCAATTGAAAGTTGTTCACCTCAAATTCAAATGGAGCCATCTGATTTGCTGGTTTATTTTGAACCTTGGGAACAAGATTTATGTACTCCATGATTTCTTTACTTGTGTCAAATGTGGGTAATACTAAGGTATGTACATGATTATCATGGAAAAAATAGGCCCTTAAGTGGCAAAAAATTTAGAAAAATTAGAGTTAGGAAACTTGACATTAAAATTTGAATAAGTTATCTATATTATTTCAAAATTATGTAAGAATATAATCTATAGCAAATTGAATGCAGTTTCTAAACTACTTGGTTTATTTAAAAAAAAAATCTATTTGGTGACAATTTGAAATTTCAATGCAGTAGTACTTAAATTTTAGGGAAAAAATAAGAAATAGGTGTCTATTTGACCATGATAACCATAATAAAATGATACTATTTTTTTAAAATATTTTACATATAAGTAGAGGACTCATGTTTGGATGTGATGCATATTTTTTTGTAAATTTTTTCCAAGTAAATAATTAATTATGAACTTTTTATTACAACTTTTAAAAAATATAAAAACTCGTATGTCTAACCACCTTAACTTGGTCAAAACTTCATGAAATTTAATTTTTATTTTTTGAATCCTATAGTATGCAAAGCATAGAATGTGACGCATGTTTTAGATTCAAAAAATGTGATATTGTTTGAAAGCTATAGATTTTTTTCAATCAGCCTGTCGATCAAGACTTGATTTGTAATTCAAATAAATGAATAATCATTATTTATTAAATTCAAAGTAATGCATAATTTATATTGGTGTAATGTTGAGAATCTCCTTTAAAAACCCTTTTCATTTCATCAATTTTGGGTTAAAAAATTCATCATCCACATACCCCACACATATCCATAATATTGCCACTTCTTGGCCCATCATGATCTTGCACATACCCACCATGGTTGTTGTAGGCTCTGAAGTTAGAGTAGATGCACTCTCCATCAGTTGCTTCTTTTCTTTTGTATTCAATTTTGATTTCTTTTTAAACTCTTCAATGTAATCAAAACCCAGGGATGCAAGAAAAATGGAATGCTTGAATGGTGAAGGAATAGGAGTACTTATAGTTGCTAATGATGTCACAACCAAACTAACTCACATTGGGGGAGTGCCTAGAAATAACTCCTTTGAGGTGGATCCACTGGTAGTGTGACTTGGATTTGTACCTATCAAAATCCTTTGCCTCTTCTATATGCCTTGATCACATGGTGTTTCTATGGTATATTGTGTTGTCCTCTTGTGTGTAATTTGTTGTTTTAGCACATGTTAACCAGTACCGCTACTAGTACTACTACCCATACCATCGCCACTAGAGGTAGTTCTAGTTGTACCAAGCCCTCCACCATGGGAATGTCCTAGTTATGAATGTTTCTAACCATGAGGATGAGGATTTGAAGCTCTAACAAATTGACCTAGATTCCCTAGGTCTACTTTTTCACCTGTAACCCCAAGGTTAGATTTATCAATGGTTTTCTATGCTCCACATCTATTACCATCCAATGGAATTTTCTTTCGGACCCCAAAGGACCTCCTTCATAACCCATTTTTTTAGTTATGGCTACTCTTGTAGTAAATGCTTCTTTTGTGGCCTCACTTAAACCAAGTTTGAAATTTGCATGGCTTTCTTATTCTATATCATCATTAGATTCATCATCACTTTCTTCATTTTTTCATTCATCTAGATGCTCTATATTCTATAATTTTCTAAACTCGAGATCTTCTTCATTATCTCCATACTCTGCAAGAGCTCTTGGATCACCTATCTCCTTCCTCATAGACCAAAAGGTAGTAATTTTTTATCATGACCAATTTTTTTGTAACTTCCTTTATAGAATTTGGCATTTTTACTCTTCTACATGGTTTATGATTTTTTTGATAAAAATTATTGTACCTCCTAATTGTCTTTTGATGCAATGCCATAAATTTTGTTAACAATTGTTCAAAAGAAATACCATTCTCAACAACACTTTTCTCCATTGCTACTTTGACCTCATCTCAAAAATCCTTGTTTCTCAAGTTTTCAAGCAAGGGCTTACTTTGATGTTGAATTTTACTTCTAGCATTCTTATTGAGCACAATCATTGATTTAATGGTTTCACATGGATCATACTACCAATGACAGATAGCATCAAAATAAATAAAAATTAAAAGATCATGGGCCACACTAAATGCTTTTCTCTAGAATGTGATCCCTCCACATGAGAAAGGTAAAGAAGGAAATAAGGTCTTCTTCCCTTGACCGCTAAAGTGTCTTTTATTAGTTCTTTGCATCTATCTTACATATTCCAAAGCAAAAACCCTTTATGTCACATGTATTGGAAGTTTGTATGGTTTTACTTCAACCAATTGTATCTCTTTTCCTAGTTGAATGCAATTTCTACATGACATAGGTAATCTAGGCATTGGAGTATTTGTAATTGCTTGATGCAATGAAGCCAAAAAGTAGTCTACAAAATGACTGTAGTTCCTTCGAGAATCATGCAACCGTATAATAGTGGTCCATTCATATACTGGAGCCATTTTCTTTTGCTTAGGATTACTATTACCATAGGGTTGAATATAAAGCTTGTTGGTCTAAAAAATTCCTCTGAATTTGAATAGGAAAACATAACAAAAGTAGGTTGTGAGCATAAATGTCCTGGTGGAACCTCCTTCAATCATAAAAAACTATTTATGCATGGATTCTACAATGTTCTCAATAAAATTATATTTGACATGTGGAACACCATAATAGATATTATACCCCATTTCAAGGAGGTATGCACCCACTTCAAAATTGCTATCCAGTACGAGGCAAAATGCTCACATGGAAATAGTATCATGAACCCATGGTCTAAAAATATCTAAATCATTAGGAGGCTTATGATAACCTTTTAATTTGTTTCTATCCTGAACTATTCTATTTAAGAATTTTTTTTTCTTAGTTTCATCCACTACTTTGTAATCACTAGCAAGCTTTTCTAGGTCAATGTGGACATTTCCAAATTCTTCGGTGGTAAACCCTAAGGCCAACACTTTTCCAAGTTCTTCTGCATTAATGGATAACATTTTTTCTTTTCCATCTTTATTAACAATTTCTCTTTTGTTATCATCATAATTTGGGGCATAGACCATGATAAATTATGGACAAGGGAAAACCTCATGTAACATCATCTGCCCTCATCCAGTTACCCATGGTGCATTGATACTATTAACTTGCATTTGTTTTGCAGCCTTATCCTTAGATAAAAATATAAGTTATGAGGTATGCCTACCATATGTTTCAGGATCATAAATATCATGGTATTCATTACTGAAACCTAGGGTTTTAAGCAATTTTGCATAATGTATTTTTAACTCAACATTGCTCTACTAGTATTGGTGGTAGACATGATACAATCAACAATGTGAAATTTGTGAATTCCCTATTAGTCCTTAATTTTTTTTAATTTTTAAGCCTCTTAACCCTAAACCTAAACTTCAAATTTTGACAAAAATAAGATTTAAAGAAACATCAAGTGATGAAACCTAGCCACATGAATTCTTTAACTTACCTTAACTTTGAATTTTGATTCTTGAAGTTGAAACTGGGTTGAAACTTGAAATTGGGTTACTGGAATGGATTTGTTGGAAGTGGAAATGTGGAACCCAAAACATGGTGGTGCACTGCAATGAGCAAATTGAAGACTGAAATATGCTCAAGTGTTGACCCTCTACCTTCAAAATAAAATTGCTTAGCACTAGAAAGCGTTGTTTTTTCGAATATTAAAGTGAATGGAACTAAAGCATTAAATCATTACTTATGGACTACATGTAACAAAATATACAATTAGGTAGTACAATGTAAATGGATGACACCATTTAAAACAAGCCATTAATGATTTACTCCTACATTGATAGCGAATTCTAAACCGTTGATCTATTTTAATTTAACAGTTATAGGGTGATTCTGAAGGTTCAAGTTTGCAAGCCTAGTGCTCTATTTATTTCATTCCAGAATTCAACTACAACCATACATCAAATGTTCATAGAACGGTTGAGTAATTTATGATATAAATAATAAACATAAAACATGTGTTTTAAATTTTGTTTAAACATTAATGCACTAGGATTGACATCATGGCCAAGTGGTGAGAAATTTAATGTTGCAAAGGCCTTAATAGAATTAATTACTATAATGTCACATTAATAGCATATTGTACAACCATTAATATCACTTAACTTGCAAAGGATTTAATAAAATGAATTACAATGTCACATTAATAGCACAACCATTTATTTTATTACAACTGAATTATAATGTCACATTATTACATAGTACAAATACAAATGTAAGCACAAGCACCAAGCTTCTCTTGGATTGTTGGTGAAAAGTTGAAAATGTAAATGTGATACATGTATCTTTCAAAATAAATGGAACTTATTGAGAAAACCATGAGCTCTAAAAATAAACACACGAAACTTGCTAGGTCAACCATAGGCTCTAAAAATAAATGCATGGGGAAAGGGGGGGAATCAAACTGGGGAAATGGGAGTTGTGAAGATACAAAATTTACTTAGCCCCTTTCAAAACTAGACTCATACAGAAGATGAGAGGTTGTAAAAAGTCTCCCATGCAGAAGATGAGCACTAAAAATAAATGCATAGAGCTTGCCTAGTAGGCCATGACTCTGTCTTAAAATAAATGCAAGAGACTCTCTTGGCCATCCATGCAAATGATGAGGGGTAGTAAAACTACTCCCATGCAGAAGATGAGCACTAAAAATAAATGCTTGGCAATTTTCTGGCCAACCATGCAAATGATAACAAGTAGTAAAATTGCTCCCATCTTCTACTTGTAGCTTTCATGCACTAGGATAGCTCTTATCTCCATCAGATCTCCTCATCTTAGTTCAAAACCTATCTGAGAAGTCATGTGAACCAAATCAACTTTTTTCCAATTCCACCCATTCTAAACTTGAAGTAAATTGGTCTTTTACTTTGTAACTAAATAACTAGAGGAAGGATAATTTAGAGTATCCACAATAATGCTACATCATCTTCTTCCTAAATCCTTATTAAGTTATTAACCCTACAAAATGAAAACCCTTATATGACAATTCAATGAATGATTTTAGTTGTGCTCACTATGCTTATTTATGGGCCAAAAGTGCCACTACCAGCCTGGTCCCTTGTATAGCTCACATTTGTCACATGTGATGTTGTGTATAGTTAATACTGACTAGTAATAATTGTGATTTGTGCAAACCAAAAATCCAACATAATTGGTACCTCAAGTTCTCTACATGCAAAATGTACCTCAAGCTATCAAGCTGTCAATTGTCAAAATCACTAAATTATTAACATCATCATCTATGATTTTATAGTACATCGTGTAGTTTTTAATATAAATTTATCGAATCAATCA
The DNA here is from genome assembly GCA_007258455.2 of Sequoia sempervirens. Lineage (NCBI taxonomy): Eukaryota > Viridiplantae > Streptophyta > Pinopsida > Cupressales > Cupressaceae > Sequoia > Sequoia sempervirens. Next base: position 366,558,864 of record VDFB02271358.1, read on the forward strand.
CTCCCACTATTCATATGGCATTAATTTGTGCTACCTCCTAGTACCACAACTATTCATATAGATTAAAGAGTTAAGATTTAAGGCTTTGTCATAAAATATTTTGGTCTGAATTAGGAAATATTAAATGGTAAACAAGGTTACAAGAGCATGATGACTGACGAACCTAAATAATTAATAAAATCTCAACCATTGATTTCTAAAAATCTAACAGTCCTTCTAGTGTTATTCTAGAGGTTTCAATTCACAAGTCTAGTACTTCAAGGATTTAGTTCCAGAATGCAACTATAGCCATCCATTGAAAATTCATCAAATGGTATTTCTTTAAAGCAAACTTTATGCACATGCATAATTTAAAATGGGGACATCATTAGGTTGACAAGACTCAACCCTCAAGATGAAAGAGTTAATATTTAAGGCTTTGTCATTAAATATTTTGGTCTGACTTAGGAAATATTAAATGGTAAACAAGGTTACAAGAGCATGATGAATGACAAACCTAAATAATTAATAAAATCTCAACCATTGATTTCTAAAAATCTAACAGTTCTAGTGTTATTCCAGAGGTGTCAATTAACAAGTCTAGTACTTCAAGGATTTACTTCTGGAATGCGGCTATAGCCGTCCATCAAAAATTCATCAAATGGTCCTTCCTTTAAAACAAACTTTATGCACATGCATAATTTAAAATGGGGACATTGCTAGGTTGATGAGACTCGACCCTCAAGATTATAGAGTTAAGATTTAAGTCTTTGTCATAAAATATTTTGGTATGACTTTAGCAATATTAAATGGTAAACAAGAGCACAATGACCAAAAAACCTAATTAATTAATAAAATCTCAACCATTCATTTATGAAAATCTAATGGTTCTAGTGTAATTCAAGAGGTTTCAATTCACAAATCTAGTGCTTGAGAGATATACTTATGAAATGTAACTATAGTCGTCCACTAAAAATTCATTGAACAGTCATGGTCCATAATGTTGCATGTTCACTGAAACTTCAAACCTTAGAAAAAAAGTATAAAGTTTCAAATTTTCAAAACATCTAACCCACTAACTACAAAGATGACCAATAAATAATTGCAACTAACATTAGGAAAATCACCAAAACCTTGACTCTAGTGACAGGTATGTGTAGGATCATGATGGGCCAAAAAGTGGCAATATGATGGGTATTTGTAGGGTATGTGGCTGTTGACTTCTTTTTACCCAAAATTGATGAAATGAAAAGGGTTTGTAAAGGAGATTCTCAACTTTCCACCAATATAAATTATTCTTTACTTTGAATTTAATAAATAATTATTATTCATTTTCTATTTAAATTATGACCAAAGTCCTAATTGATAAGTTGATTGAAAAAAATCTATAGCTTTCAAAAATTATCACATTTTTTGAATAAAAAACATGAATCACATTCTATTATTCACATACTATAGGATTAAAAAAGAAAAATTGAATTTCATGAAGTTTTGACCAAGTTAAGGTAGCCAAACATACAAGTTTTTATATTTTTGAAAAGTTGCAATAAAAAAATCATGATTAATTATTTACTTGGAAATAGATTACAAAAAAATATGCATCACATCTGGACATGAGTCCTATACTTGTGTTTGAAATATTATAAAAAAATATTATCATTTTATTGTGGTTGGTGGTCAGGCAGCTTTTATTTTTCCCTGAAATTTAAGTACTACTACATTGAAATTTCAAAATTTCACCAAATAGATTTTTTTTTTTTAAAACAAACCTAGTAGTTTAGAAAATACATTCAATTTACTACATATTCTATTCTTACATATTTTTGAAATAATATAGATAACTTATTCAAATTTTTACGTCAAGTTGCCTAACTCTGATTTTTTTGATTTTTTTGCCACTTAAGGGCCTATGTTTTCCATGATGATCCTACACATACCCTGAATTAAGATAGGAAAGGTGAAAAGGATGGTTTCTTTATGAAGTGAAGATCACAGGAAGATTCAAATTAGTGGACATGACTGGATGATCAATGGGTAATTAATATCAGTATGTGCAGAGTTTGGAAAATTATTACCTCTTGGCCCCCTTGATTAGCAAAGTTAATAATAGAGTTTGGCATGGAGAAGAAGGAACACAAAAAGTTTGAAAAGTTGGTGGTGGTGTTGGTGTAGCTACAACAGTTTTCAAATGGAGGCCAACTTTAATTTGCATTTGATGAGGCAATTAAAACTATTTTATGGTGACACTTCTAACCAAAGATTAATGTGGATGTTTTTATTCACTGATGGGAGGTTAGTACAAAGTGTGTAGATGATTTTGGGGAAATCCTTTGGAAATATGAGGCATAGATATAGGACTAACATGGATATATACTCCTTGATTATGGAATGCAGTTTGGACTTGGGCAAATTGACAAGCAAAGTGAGAGAAGTGATTGAGATGATTGTGCATAGAGATTTCTTGGAAGATTTAGAATCAATACTTGAATGGGAAATTCTAGGTGAAGGTTTCGACTAGCAGGAAGGCTTTGAAAATGTGGAACTAGAAGGGAAAAAAGGGTGTACCCCTTTCATGCATTGGCTAGAGGATGAGATTAAAAATCAATGTAAGGGAAAAGTAAGGTTAGGCTGGGAAGCATTGAAGCTGTTTATAGAGCTGATGAAGGTGGAAGCAATTATAGCACAATTGAAAACATAGGAGAAAGTGGAGGAAAAGCACATGGAAGCACAAGAAAAATTAGAGGAAAAGTGTATGAAAGAAAAAGGACAGAATGCGAGAAAGCAAAAGATGAAGGGAAAAGAAACAAGGAAAGTTGTTTATGAAATGGGTAGTACTAGTTGAATTTTTAGTTTTCATAGGACTTTTGCATAATTAACACAAGAATTTAGACTAGTACTAAATTTTTGGCTTGTTGGGGGTTGAACCCTCTTACAGTTGTATAGTGTGAATATTAGGAAGGGTAAAAGAATGATTGAAAATATTGTCGAAATATGTAAGGTAGTTACAAATATTTTTGGAACTAGTTTTAGTTGGGTGGGGTTACTTTTTCTATTATAAAGCATGTTAAGATGCTTTTTTGAAAAAAACTATTATAGCTATAGGTGATTTTTGAATGGTTGATGCAAGGTAAACAATGAGGAAAATAATGTAAGCTTTATTTTCATGCAATACAGAATACTATTACCGACCAAAAAAAAACTAATAGTTCTAGTGTTATTCTAGAGTTTTCATTTCAAAAGTCTACTGCTTTAGAGATTTACTTCTGGAATGCAACTGCAACTCTCCATTGACAATTCATCAAATGGTCATGGTTATATTGATTTGCACTAACACTTTTCCACTGCATTTTTTTTATTAGTTGATATTATGTTTAATTTTCCTATTTTTTTTCTTAATCATTTGAAAGTAGGTATAATTTGCCAATGAATTTTATTTTTCAGTTTGAAAAAAAGTTTTAATAGCCAACAAAATTTTTTTTTTTGGGTTTGGAAATAAGTGTAATTTTCCAATAGAAATATTTTAATGGTTTGAAAATAAATTTTAATCGCCAATTAAAATATTATAGTGGTTTTTAAAATACTTAAATTTTGCTAGGATTTTCCACAGACTTATAGTGATTAGAAAAGATTCACTAATGGAGATTTTTTTTCACAAAAAATGAAAAAATTCACCACTAAAATTAATATTTTTATTGGGAAGTATCCAAGATTCGCTAGGATTTTACACCTTCTCTGAGGGGGGGTTTCTTAAAGTTTTCCTTGAACACAAGTGAGTCTTAACTAGTGTTTTAGAGCTACAAAACTATCTTTCAAAGAGCTTTGGTGAAGATATCAACTAGATATTTAGATGTTGGACAAATTATAGTTCAACTTGTCTATCTTAGACCAAATCTCAAATTAGATGATGTCAAATATCTACGTGTTTTGATCAACATGAAATATAGGGTTCTTGGTGTTTGTAATGGTGCTAGTATTACTAAAGTAATCAGTAATTGTATGTTCTTGTAAGGAATGAAAATCCTCCATGGTTTTTCTAATCCATATGATGACAATTTTCTACTACAACATTAATATATTCCACTTTAATTAAAAAGAGATCTATGGTTGCTTATTTCTTATTGTTCCAAATTGTAATTCCAAATCTATGTAAGAAAAAATAGCTACATGTTGATTTGCTACTATATATTAAACCAACCCAATCATAGTATATGTAACTAACTAGCTCATATATTTTAGTGGAAGAATAATGGATGCCAAAATATTGTGTACAACTCAAATAACTTAATATTCTATTGATAGCATGTGAATGAGGCTCATGTGGATCATGCATGAAGTAAAAAGTAGTATAAAAATTACATTAATATTTGTTCTAGTTATAGTGAGGTACATAAGACTCCCAACTAAACTTGGATACAAAATAGCATCTTCCTTGGTCAATTTCTAACCAAGTCGTAAGGGATTTACAACTGCTATGCATGTAATTAGCTCTAGGAAAATTCACCACCAGCAATTCACTGATGGAAAATTCACCATCAACTATTCACTGTGGGAAAATTCACCACTACTAGCAATTCACCATCATGGAAAATTAATTGCCAAAAATTCATGCAATTAATTTTTCACATGGTGAATTTTCATGGCAATGAATTTTCCCACGGTGAATTTTTCTGCTGGTGAATTGTTGTCGTTGAATTTTTTGTATGTCCATGTAATCATTCTAAACTCTTTGAGTAAATATACTATATACATGAATTGAAAAATTAATGTAATTTCTCATTTTTTTCACACTTCCAAACCATAAAATTCATGAATGAGTCATAGATATGACATTTCAAATTCCCATTTCTTTTGGCCTAAAATTTATCTATAGATTTTTGCTATTTTTTTAATAAATAAGATAAATAATATAAATGAAAATGATAAAAAAATATTATCATTACGTTTGATATATAATGTTGGCTTTGAATGGCTTCTATAAAAACCCTTCTTCAAGAAATGGATCTAGCACGTTAACCATCAAACATAATCCCGACTTAAAATTAGTTTATTATTCATTTGTACTAAAGTAAGGACTTCAACATAATAACCATCAATAATATTAAGGAGTACTTACCATTGTAAATTCTAGGGGTAGAATGACATAAATCCACTATTAACATTGCATAAAATCACAAGCACAATGAAAATATCTAAACAATTCATGTGTATGTAGAAAAATGATAAAAATAACTTTAAAATGCACAATAATAGTGAGAGAAAAAGATAGAGATGGTTTTGAAGAGAATTCATATGTAAAATTAAATTTAAGATAGGTAGGAGAATGAATGATATCAAGGTACTAGGGCTCAAAAATAAAATATCAATCCAAGGAGTCAACCATAACATTTAAACGATCTTAGACCCAATCCAACTAAGAAATTATACCTAAGGATTGTAGGAGTGGAGTTTAACCATGAGCATATGAAGAAGGAACACATGTAGAAATTTTGATTACGAAAGCTTATGATTTAAGGGTGGATCTTGAAGGCTAGGATTAATGTGCACAATATACACTTTGAGTACTTAGGTGATACATTTGGTTCCTTCTTAACTTCTTAATTTGCAACTTTGTGAATATTTTTTAATTTAATAGTTGGAAAATATCTAGTAGTGATGTGTGCAAAATGTGGGAGCATAAAGAAGGAACACAAACTATTTAACCAAATTCCTTGGAACATGGTTTCATGGAATGCAATGATTTTCAAATATGCATAAAATGAATTTTCCAATACTTCAGTAGAAACTCCCGAGAACATATAATTGGTAGTTGTAAATCTAGCATCTTCTCTTCCTATGTCTAAATGAGAGCTTTGAAATAGGTTATGTACATTCATTGAATTTTAATGGAAGGGGGATTTTTTTTGGTATTTTTATATTCTCTTTAAATTTTTTTTTTTGAATATTAGATATATTTCATGGTTTAAAGAATTACTTTATGATGCAGTACTGGGTTTTCACCAACTCAACTTCAAAGAAACTTGATTTCACAACGCACAAAGACACCACAAAAGGAAATATAAACTAATAAATTCAATGATCTTATAAAAAAAATTTAACATATTTTTTAAGATAGGATCAAACCAACAACAATCTCAAAAATCCCTGATTCATCAATTCTTCCAACCTTTACACCCTAAACACTCATTTGCTTGTAGTAGGCCAAAACACAAAAAATAGGCATATCCTGCAAACCAAGTGGATTTTTCCCAAAATAATTATATATTATAGGACCAATTTCTCCCTTACTAAACATACTACATAATAAAGTATAGTTTTTTGGAAAGATTAGCCTCAAAATTGACTGTACCGCTATTATAAGCCCTAAAAGAGGTCAAAATTACAAAGCATGTACCACTAAATCAACTCCAAAACTCCAAATAACCATGGAGATTCATTATTTAGGTTTTAAAAATCCTAAATAATCAATATTAAGAAAAAAAATAACTCACCAATGCAACATTTCATTAAACCCTTGCTATAGGCTCTTCAAATGGCAAAAATCAAGGATGGGACAACCTAGGGCCTTCTTAAAAAGTCATAAGACCTTTTTTTTTACCCTAAAACTTGGTGAATCTTAAATATTATCTCCTCACATACCTTCACACCAATTTTTGTGAGACTTCATTGGAGAAATTAAGAGTTATTGAATTTTCATTGTCTATTGCCACCTTCAAATCTGAATCTAGCTGCCTAGAGTAAATTTGAAATATCTGGAGCAAAAATTAATGAAATTGAATGAAAAAAAATGGAATGGAGAGTGGATTTAGAATAAAATCTTAACACATAAATTCCAAGCTATGGGTATTCCGTACACACATGTGCCAAACCAAATCTCAGAGCAAAATGTTTGAAAATGCTCAAAACAGTGTTCTTTACTGAAGTTTTCTTTGATACACCAACTCCCCTACCTTACAATGATGAAAGAGGTCCTATTTATCCATTTTAAAAAAAATTACAAACACTTCTAATTGAATTTTAATCTTATAAAATAATTTTACCCTTCAACTTCCCATTTTGCAACTTTTACATTTTTGCCATGACAACTTTTCGAAATTTTTGCAAAATTTGAGCAACTTTTATAAAATGACTCTCTAGGACCTAAAGTGACTCAATTACATAAAATTTTGTCTAAATAAATGTTATTAAATCTTTTAAACATAAAAATCAATCCAAAACTAGAATTTCCTCAAGAAGGCTTAAAACTCACAAGGTGCTCCTGCACCACTTTCATATTGTCCACTTACTTGAATGCAATCTATAGGATTATTTTATAATTATTTTTATTTTTAATGAATATTGAGTTACTCTTGTTTGATTGTTTCCCACTAAATTACAATGCATATATGGGTATGTGCAGGATCATCATGGAAAAAACAAGCCCTTAAGTGGCAAAAAATTCAAAAAGATTAGAGTTAGGTAACTTCACATAAAAATTTGAATAAGTTATCTATATTATTTCAAAAATATATAAGAATATAATTTGTTGAAAATTTAATTTAGTTTCTAAACTACTAGGTTTGTTTAAAAAAACAAATCTATTTGGTGAAAATTTTAAATCTCAATGCAGTAGTACTTAAATTTCAGGGAAAAAAAAAGAAATAGGTGTATATCTGACCACCCTAACCACAATAAAATGATAATTATTTTTATAATATTTTCTATATAAGTAGACAACTCATGTCTCGATGTGATGCATATTTTTTTGTAATTTTTTTCCAAGTTAATAATTAATTATGATTTTTTTATTACAACTTTTAAAAAATATAAAAAACTCGTATGTCTGACCACCTTAACTTGGTCAAAACATCATGAAATTCATTTTTTCTTTTTCTAATCCTATAGTATGTGAATCATATAATGTGACACATGTTTTGGTTTCAAAAAATGTGATACCGTTTGAAAGCTATAAATGTTTTTCAATTAGCCTATCGATCAACACTTTACTCGTAATATGAATAGAAAATCAATAATAATTACTTATTAAATTAAAAGTAAAGCATAATTTATATTGGTGGAAAGTTGAGAATATCCTTTAAAAACCCTTTTTGTTTCATCTATTTTGGGTAAAAAAAAGGTCATCAGCCACATACGCATCATATTGCCACTTTTTGGCCCATCATGATCCTACACATACCCATATTCAAAAAAATCCATTTATAATTTTAAATATACCATGAGACCTTAATTGTGATACTATTATTTTTAGTTGTAAAGTGATTTGGATTTTATAAAAATAGAAGCTACTTCACAACATATTCCCTTCTATTGTAAAAAATAAAGACACTCATTGTAAAAAAACATAATAACTTATAAATGTATGTTTTCTTAGACCCATGAAGTTGTCAAATGAATTTGCATGAGATGAAAAATTAAAGTTCATCATTCTAAATTATTTCCAAAAAAATATTAAAATTTATGACTTTGATAACATTCTACTTTTAAATAAACTAAAAAAGAAATATTAGCCACAAATCATAAGTTTGGAGATTATGAAATATGAATGACCCATTATACAAAAATTGCATGAATCAAATACAATAATTCTTAATTCTTAATCTAGTTGTTAAGGATTGTAAACACACATTAGATATGCAACATAATTTATTCTTCAGTGGTGTTTGCTAAGTTTGCAGCTACTATAAAATTATATAATTCCTATTTTATCAAATGAAATTTAACTTTAGTGTTAATTATTAGGTTTACTACAAGTGATTAAAGGAATCAAATTGACCTATTTTTCAAACCTATATTTTGAAAATAAAATTGTATTCTTTATTATAATGCAAACCTATTTTTCAAACCACCTCATTTAGTATTATCAATAGTCTTCATAAGAAAATTCTCCCTATTTGAAACATAAACATTCTCTCATAATAATTTTTCTCACAACACTCTTAAAGATAAATTCCTTTCCAATGTAACAATATTCAAAACAAATCTAATGAATATTCTAGGGGATGTGTGTAACAACAAATAAAAATCAATTACAAACTATTTCATTATGATGGTAGATAAATAATTTTTTTCCTCCCTTTCCATATCACTAAGTAGATATCAATAATCTGGGAAATATTCCATTGGTTTCATCTCCCAAACAAATTTCTCTACCTCTTTGTAGATTCTTTTGTGCCCGTGGATGTGATTTGTCTTGTACGAAAATGAAATTTACCATTTTATGGCCTTCAATCCAACTACATCCAGAGATGTTTTTAAATCCTTTTTTATTTCATCAATCTCCTTACAATTTGAGCCTCACAACCTGCATAGATGCTGAGAGAACATAATTTGTATCTATATGTTAGGATCCAAATAGAAAGGAAATTTCTATGTGAATACTCTTAGGCCTATATACAAATGTGATCTTCAAGAACCAAGAAAACACATCCATATTGGGTGTTGAAGCCCAATGGTCAGCCTTATTTTTCCCTCTAAGTAAAGTGACTCTCCACTTTCATATTTGAAGGCTTATCCTTTGTGGATAATGTAAGTGATTATTCATTGTTGATTTCAAATATTCACTATTGTATATGTATGAACAGAAAAAGGATAATAAAGAGTTTTACCCTAATTCAAAGTGGATGTAGCCAAATTGGAGAACCACTATAAATCTATGTTTTCATTTTGTGTACTATTTGATTTTCTAATATTATTTTTCTGCAATCGTATTTCATTTAATTTATTATAAATTCATCAACAATTGCTATCAGAGCTTGGTGAATTAGTTGTTCGATAATTGTGATAATTTTTGAGAAATGAAGGAAGCAAATAAAAGGAAGATAGAGAAGTTTGTGAGGTAGAATTTTAGATTGTTGAAGTGTAGATGGAGTATTTTTTTATTAGAGGCAATCTTTCACTCACATTAGAAGGAAAAGCCAACTGTGATGTAAAATGAAGTTTGGGAAAGATTAGATAAGAAAGCAAGAGATACACTTATTTTATCATTATATCCAACAATTTTCTCTTCAATGCCATAGCAAAGAAAACTTTGAAAAAGTTGTGGGACAAATTAATCAATATGTATGAGATGGATTTAGCCTCAAATAAATTTCACCTCATGAAAAAGCTATATAATTTGAAAATGAAGGAAGGTGGAATCATGCCAAACCATTTGAATGAATTTAATACTTTAATCACTCAAATGGTTTTAGTAAACATCAATTTGGATGATGAAATCAAATCCATCTTAGTGTTGTGTTCTCTTTTGAATAGTTTGGAAGGTGTTGTGATGGTAATCAACACCTCCATATCTAACAAAATAAAATAAAATTGATGGCATTGCTGCAACTCTTATTAGTGAAGATACACAAAGGAAAAATAAAGTAACTGCATCTGGTGATGCCTTGATTTTTGGAAATAGAGGAAGACACCAAGAATTGGGAAAAAATAACCATAGAAGAAGACCAAAATCGGTGGAAAGATCAATATTAAGGGGAAACAATGAAGGTTGTTGGTTTTGTGGAAAGAAAGGAAACACAAAGAAAAAAATTTGGTCATACAAAAAGTTGTACAACCAATCGATGGACAAAAAAGTGAACACCACATATGAAAAAGATGAAGGTGTTCTAGTCTTGTGAATGAATAAAACTACTATGGATTAACTAGCATTGGATTTTATTGCATCATTCCATGCAACTTCATATCGTTATTCCTTCCAAAATTATCAAGAAGAAAAAATTGGTAAAGTATACCTTGGTGATAAAAAGGCATGTAAAATTATTGGAAAAGGTGATGTGATGTTGAATTTTAAAAATGGAAACAAGTAGTTGTTGCACGATGTAAGACATTTTGCAAGGTTAAAAATAAATCTAATTTCTATGGGATAGCTTGATGCTCAAGGATGTAGCATCACTTTCTCTTTGAATTCTCAAAAGTTGACCAAAGTGGATTTAGTTGTTGCAAGGGGTAGAAAATTGGGCACATTATATGTACTAGATAGTCCTCCTAAATTTGAAGCAATGACGGTGCTTGTTGACATCGAAGTGAAACTATGGCATAGAAGGCTCATGCACATGGGCACAAAGGGGCTTGAAATATTACTCAAAAGGTATCATCTTCCGAGATTAAAAATTGAGGATTTGGATCTATGTGAGCATTGTTTATATGGAAAACAATGGCAAATTAGTTTCTCAAAGACTGAACATGACAAAAAGACAAGGCCTTTAGAGCTTGTGGATCTCGATGTGTTTGGTCCTACAAAGGCAACCTCATATGGAAGAGCCAATTATTTTACTATGTTTATTGATGATTGCACTCGAAAGCTATGGATTTTCATGTTCAATAGGAAATCTAAATTTTTATGAAATTCAAGATTTTTAACGCTATTGTTAAAAACCAAATAGGGAACAAGGTTTAATGTTTGAAAATGGATAATGGGGGAAAATTTTGTTCTTTAAAATTTGATGCATTTTGTGTAGATAATTGTATTAAGTGTATTAAATTTGTATCATTCACACCTCAAGAGAATGGTGTAGTAGAGAGGTTGAATCACATGGTTCTAGAGAGAGCTTGAAACATGCTCTATAATGTAGGTTTATGAAAATAATTTTTGGTGTGGGAAACACAATAGTGTATCTCATTAATCACAATCCCTCTTCTAGATTTATTTGATACCCCATATGAGAGATGGATTGGAAAATGAATTTCTTAAAATCATCAAGTTTGTTTGGTTGTGAAGCTTTTTTTCATGTTCCAAAAGAGAATCGAATGAAGCTGGACTTCAAATATGAGTAGTGTATATTTTTTGAGTATGGAGAAGATCAATATGGATTCAAACTATGGAATTTGGTCTTGAATAAATTAGTATGCAGTTGGGATGTAGTATTTAATAAAAACTCATTCTCAAGTTTCCACAAACAGGGGTCATCAATGAATGAATGCATATGTGTCTCTTGATATTGATAGTGGGAGAAATTGGTAGTTTTCAAATCCAAAATTAGTTTCAATTATGCTTGAATAACACACTGGTAATAATGAGGTTATAGGAAATTTGCAACCATCATTTCATACATAGTATGGTGCCCCTACTTCTTTAGTAGTAAATTCAATCTTGTAAGAAATTATGCATGTCTGTGCAAAGTTTGGTGTTCAATATTGATCATGTGAAGCTCCCTTATAATTCTATAAGGTACATTCACACTTAATTCATGCGTTGTCTTTTCAAAATTTTAATCAACCATTAATTGGTTGCAACATCCCTATATTGCATAAGGCATATATACACTCCCATCTAATGTTGAATCTTCAAACCTCCAAATTCAAAATTCCCACATGTTACTTCCTTTGGGATATTTACCTCCCATCCAAACTTTTGAAGGAACCATCCATGTCTCTTGCTCACAAACTACTCTACAAAGAGAAAATTTAATGTAACTTTTTCAACACCCTTGCAATAAGAGTTTTATCTCACATGATGGGAATGAGATGTCATCATTTTTCCCCACCAAATGGACCATAATCTTACCATCATGTGGGATTTATCTATCACCAAAACATCAAAACATTCATTGTAGTATCCTTCATAGTCCATGCAAGACATAAATTTTGTTGTTCATTGTTCATTGTGTGATCTCCCCACACATGACCCTTTTTGGATTCTAATTTGTAGTCTAACTTGTGGTCCAAGCATTTGTACACACCTACAAACTCTATTTAATTGTCTTTGACATCACATGAAGTGTGCTTGTAGCCTTCAGAGGGAAAATGACATGAGAATTCAAAGACACATAAGCAACCTACTAATAATCAGATAAAGGAATGTGATAGGGATATTTTTTCATCGCGAGTTGCAAAATTTTGAAGCCATTGATTACAATGTTTATACATAAATTATATACATCTCCAAACAATGCATTATAAAGGAACAATGTTGGAGTTGATTTGCATCAAAATAAAATAATCTATAGGAATAGGGTAATTCCCAAGAAGTAATTCCTCAAATGTGGAAGTCTACCTAGGAGTGTTGACCTCCAATAAAATTGATGATTACCAGTTGTTAAGTTTTTATCAGCTAGAGCCTACAACCTTCAAATAAGCTTGGAAGAGATATCAATTGAGAGAAGTGGTTGGATGAAATGCAAGAGGAAATATATTCTTTGATGGAAAATCACACTTGGGATTTGTTGAAGCTTCCACCCAATCAGAGCACATTGAAGAATCAATGAGTGTACATATTAAAAGGAGAAGGAGGTAGGAAACAATAATGGACAAGATTGGTTTTCAATGGGTATAATCATAAAAAATGGATTCATCTAAATTAGATCATCTCACTAGTTGTGAAGATGAATACTATTCCAGCAGTTTTAATTCTCACAGTGATGTATTATCTTGAAATGGAACAACTTAATGTGAAGACTACATTTCTACATGGTGATATAGAAGAGGAGTTGAATATGCATCATCCTAAAGGCTTTGAGCAAAAAGGTAAATAATATTTATATTGTAGGTTGAGGAGTTTGTATGGGCTCAAGCAAGCCCCACAATAGTTGTACCTTAAGTTTGATTCTTTCATGGTTGACCAACACTTCACACACTACGAATCTGATATGTGTGTTTATCACAAGGTATTGGAAAATGGTGAATTTATTTATTACTTCTCTACATTGATGATATGATTGTAACAAGTATTAGTATGGCAATTACCCATTATTTAAAACAATATTTAGCTCTAAAGTTTGCAATGGAAGACTTAGGGGCAACAAATAAGATAATTGGCATGACTATAATTCAAGATAGGCATAACAGGGAAATCAAATTATCACAAGGAAAATACATTGACAAAGTTTTGGAAAAATTTAACATGAAGGGTGCTAAGCCTGCAAGCACTCCACTTTCTGATCACTTTTGTTTGTCAGTTGAAATGTGCCCCAAAACACCATAGGATCAGGAAAACATGAAGGGTATTCATTATTCATCAACAATTGGAAGTTTTATGTATGCAATGGCATGCATTCATCTAGACATTTTCCATGCAGTGTGAGTAGTAAGTAGATTTATGAGCAATCTAGGAAAGACTCTTTAGGAAGCAGTGAAGTGGATATTAACCTATATTTAAAAGGAGCTTCAAATTATGTTTTGTGTTTTGGAAGTAGAGATACACAACTATAAGGTCATGTTGACACATATATGATTGGAGATTTGTGAAAACAAAGGTCTACAATAGGTTACATGTTAACATTTTCTTAGGTAGTGATTAGTTGGGTTTCATAGTTGTAATAGGTGGTTGTACTCTTCATTATCTAGACTGAATATATTGCACTCAATGATGGTGCAAAGGAGATGATTTTGTTGCAGTGACTATTGGGTGAGTTGGGTTTCAAACAAAATGTTTATACTCTCTTTTATGATAGCAACGATGCTATTCACTTGGAAAAGTACTTAGCCTTTCATAATCAGACCAAGGATATTGAGTTGTGTTATCACTTCATCTAAAATGTACTTGAAGAAGGTAAGCTAAAAGTGGAGAAAATTGATACAAAAGTGAATTCGGTGGATGTATTGATGAAGATTGTACCATGAGAGAAGTTTGAGTTTTGTAGGAATTCTCCCAGCATTGTCAAGATGTGACAATAGGGGTGATGTAAGGTAATATCTTTGAGTTTACATTAGACGCTGGACTTAAAGTGGGAGATTGTTAGGTGTTGAAGCCCAATGGTCATCCTTGTTTTTCTCTCCAAGTGAAGTGACTCCTCACTTTTCTATTCAAAGGCTTATCCTTTGTGGATAATGTAATTGATTATTCATTGTTGATTATAGATATTTGTTGGTGTAGATGTATGAACACAACATAGATAATAAAGAGTTTTCCCTACTTCAAAATGGATGTAGCCAAATTGATGAACCACTATAAATCTGTGTTTTCACTTCATGTATTGTCTGATTCTCTGAGTTTATTTTTCTACAATATCATTTCATTTAATTTGTGACAAATTCATCAACAATCCACACAACCACCACAAGTTTAACTGGTATATTAATGTTAAAATTTTATAGGGTGTCGTCAAGATAACCAACATGAACAAGGAGGTCAAACATACACATACAAAGATTAGTTGTAGGTGGGATGCATGTTTATACGGTTACTCCTTATTGAAGCACACAAAACACTCATCTAGTGAACTTGCATTGTTGCATGTTAATATAAAAGATGCATAACTTATCATATCAGGATATGTTCCAGAGTGCTTCTTTAATCCAAATATTTTGAGAGTATCCTTGAAGAATACATTTTGTATATATCTTATATTAATTGAAATCCATGAGATGACAATATTTTAAGGCATTTTTTAAAAATAGTTCTAGTTACTTGTCTATGCTTTGACATGTCTGCTCGACTATAGCCAACTATAACATCTACAAAAAATTGCCTTCCATTATGCTTTGGTGGATGTCCATAGCCTATTCCAAAGCTCCCATTTTTCCACTGGTAGGGAGGATTTTTACTTTATAGCTACCAATTGGATTTGGTTGGATGTTTCTAAAGCCTCATCAACAAATTCATTTTTGTGCATATGCTACAATCATGGCATTCCATGAGACAACATTTTCTTAGGAATTTTGTCAAAATAGTTCTCGTACCTTTTCTATGACTCCACATTTTGTATACGAGTAGTTGCAACTACTACTCTGACAAAATTACTCTCCCCTTTATTGTTTGGCAGATGTTTATACCCTCCTCCAAATATCCCATTTTTGCACAAGAAGGGAGGAAGTAGGAAGTTGCAGAGTCTATCTTTACACTTTCCAATTGCATTTTATTTAAAGTTATAAAATACTTTTCAAGAAATCAATTTTGTGGATATCTTGGAATCAATGTAGTCCACAAAAACACATTTTCTTGAGACATTATGTCAAACACTTCAAGTGCCTTATCCATGCTGGCACATTTTTCATACGTGTCTACAAGGGAAGTTGCAACTACTGAATCAAAAAAATTTTATCTATCCCTTATGCTTTTATTGTTGCCCATACCCTATTCCAAAGATCACATTTTGGCGCAGGCTGTGAGGATGTTGGCAAAGGTTATGGAGTTTGGCTTCACACTTGCCAATTGAATTTGCTTGAAAGTTTCTAAAGCCTTTCCAAAAAGTCCAATTTTTCCATATTCTGCAATCAAGGCATTCCATGAGACCACATTTGTTTGAGGCATTTTTTCAAACCTTCACATGCCTTGTCTATCATCTTGTTGAATTTTATGACATCATAATAAATGAAAGAAAATAATTACAAAAAATAAAATTAATGAACAATGAAACACACAAACAAGAACACAAGATTTTTATAGTGGCTCATCTTATAGACTGCATCCACTTTCAATAGGGGAATCTCTTTTATTAATTCTCAATACAATACAATAATATTCAAGTAGTAGGAGCTTCTATAATTTAGTCTTATCTCCAAAATGGAAAAATCCACCAGAATGGTCCACTTCTAAATTAGCAAATACATGCCAAAACTCTAAGTTAGTTACAAACAAGGAATTTGTTTCAAGTGTGAGAGAAATTTTTGTTATAATTAGAATATTTGGGCTTTACTAAACCCAAAAATCTCCACTTGAAGACCAAATATTGCTTGAGATAGCTACTCAGAGATATCCCCCATTATAGGCATTTACATCAGCCCCAATGAAGATTTTAGGTTTGCCAATTTTTGTTCAAGAATGCTTTGGATGAGTTTCCTCTACTGCACATTGGATTTAACAACCTCCATATATTTTAGGCTTTCCACTTCCTCCCCCATAGCCAAAATCAAATCTAGACCTCCACCATGGCCCCAATCCAAAACCTACAAATCCTTCTCTACATACCAATCATCACTAGAAAATTCTTCCTTAATTATCTCATTTGAATTCACTAAATTATCCAACTGAATATGAAAATAATTGATAATAAAAATTTTACTTTCTCATTACTTTCTGCAACATCACTCTCAACCTTATCAAATCTCACATTAAAATCTAATTTTACCTCATTACCTTCAGCTGCAACTTTTTCTCTACCTACAATCAATGCATTCCACTATGCATCTACCTCTACAATCTTTATCAATAAATCATCTCTCTCTTTTTCTTCTACCTCTTATGCTTCTCTAGACTAATCCAAAACACTTTGTATTTCTTGCATTTGCTCCATGTCACTGCCAATTTCCAACATACCAAGAAACTCCCCAATAACATAATCAACTTCATCTAATTGATCCAATAGCTTCTTTTGAGAAGCCTATAAATCTTCATCATCATCTATGTGAACAACTCTCACTTCATCAAAACTATCTCCAAAGCCACATGACCAAGACATGAGAGCTCTAGCCCAATCATCCAAAGCTGCTACATCCATTTTCCTTGAAATTCTTCACAATTTCCAAAAAAAAATTCACCAAAGCTTTGATACCAATTATTGAGTTTAATGACAACAAAATAATTGAAAGAAAAAGATTGCAGAAAATAAAATGTATGAACAATAACACACACAAACAATAACATAATACTTTTATAGTGGTTTGTCTTATACACTACATCCTCTTTCAACAAGGGAATCTCCTTCATTAATTCTCAATAAAATACAATGATATTCAATTAGTAGCAACTTTTATAATTGCCATCTCCAAAATGGAAAAATCCACCCAAAATGGTCAATTTTTGAATTAGCAAATACATGCCAAAAAGAAGTCAGTTACAAAAATTGCATTTGTTTCGAGTGTGAGAGAAACTACCAAATAACAATTAGAATTTTTGGGCTTCATAGAACCCAACACATCCATGTGTTGCAATTAAAGTGTGTGTTGCTACAATGCACACATGTATCATCTATTTAGGATGATGGATGGTGAAGACAATTTCTCTTTAATGAGGGAGACTTGGAACAAAAAAATGTTTAGTAGTTTACTCTCATAGTTCCATTTTAACTCTCTATATTTTCCTTGATGAAATCCTATCCACACAACCCATAAAGGAAATTCTTGACCGATGGTTATCATTAGTAAGACCAATCTACAACAAATTCCATAAATCTAGAAATCTGTGAGAAATGGCAAAAGAACACATCAAAAAGATAAGTCAACTAGCAATGCATGCATTTATGCATATCAAATCTGCCATGAAGAACAAGGTCTCTGACTATTTTCCAAAAGTTAGGAATCAAGCAGGAGATCTGCTATGAAGGAATGAAGTCTTAGATGAAAAGTAAAAAAATGACTAATAAGAGATCTAGTGTAGCCAAAAAATAGAGAGAAATGAACACAAATATTTTTGAGATATATTTTTTTGAAAAGTATATGTAAGCTAATATATTAATATATTAAAGAGTACAATTTGATATGTATAGAGGACATATTAATTTAATTTATCATTTTTGTATAAAATATTTTGTACATGTGTATATAATCTAAAATATGGGTTTTAAATACATACAATATTGTCTGTAATATTTGAAAAATATTTTTATTTCATATTTTCTTATAATCAATTGAAGGAATTATTTGCAACAATTTCAATTTTATTTAGATTCTAGTTGACAATTTTCTTTCATTCTATCAAATAAGTCTAGAGTAAGTTTTTTTCTTGTTCAATTTTGGTTCCTATACACATTGAAACAATAAGTTAGTGTAATTATATGATAAAGGAAAGGTTGGTCTTATGTTGAACATATATATTGTAAAAAATGGAAAGTTTGTGGCAATCAAAGGAATTAAAGATGAGAAAATATAATATTGGTAACATGGATATTTTTTTATTCATTAATATATGATTGTTAAGCATGCCTTTGTACACCAATTTTTGTAAAGCATATGTTGTGAAGATGATAATGATAAGACTAGAATAAAATGTTATCTACACAAGGTTGCACTAAAATTTGCATAACTAAACTAATTATAGTGAGAGTAGATGTAGTTGAGACTCCTTTTTGCCCTAATAGTTATGCATAGATTGTTTTTCATTCTATAATATCAATCAAAAGAAAATGGTGGTTCTATCTAAAGTCCCTTTATCGATTTAACTTTACATAAAGTTATAAAAGTTAATTCTTACCTTTTTGTTTTAATAGTATCAATTGTTGCTTTGTTCAATGTTAATCATAGGAATTTATGTATAGTAATTTACCATGCAATGGATAGTGCTATTTGTCTATGATTACCTAGAATTATAGGTATAATTTTTGGATTCATGTTGGTTTCATGGTGGACCATTATATTATCAAATTGCACCATTATATAAAAAGGTACATCAAGCAATTTGGAGCCAACTAGGGAAGATAGGTCAGTAGTTGTGTAGGGTCCAATTGTTGTTATGACACTTTTGCTAATAATATTCTATCTTGCTACATATTTATAATATATATTATAAATAATTAATCCACATATAAATAAAAAGATAACCAAATGTTGGTCAAGATAGACTTATATTTAAAACATGAGAACCTATGAATGTTATATTAAAAAGCATAAATACATTAATTAACAAGTGAAATAAATAATTTTTTGTTTGAAATAAAATATCATAACCATCCACTATAAATGTTTCATTTATAAATAAGATGCCCATTTAAACAAGTATTTTTGTTATAGTGAAAAAATATTATTTGTATGTGAAGAACTTGTTAAAAGGTGCAGGGCAACTGAGAGGGGGGAGGGGGGTGAATCAGTTGTCACCAAATTTTAAAAAAAAACTTCAAACACTTATCATCTTCACAACCACAATATTTTGTTATTAATTATGAACATGAAATGCAGATAAAAAAAGTAAAATCAATAAAATGAACACCATATTATATGTCGAAAGCCCAATAATGGAAAAACCACAGTGAGGATTAAATCACAATATAAATTAATTCTAAAAATAAAATATATAAGGCTTACTGCAAAAGGGATCATTGCCCAGAATAGGACTCATTGTCTAGATACAAAAGCTCACTACTTACCCAAGGAGGCTCACTACCTACAAAAGGATTACAAAACAAAATTGTCTTTTATAGCAAAAATGAACTAATGAGAGTGCACCTAACAAGTGATGATATAGTTCTAGTGATGCTCAATAGACTGACTTAACACAATTCATCATTTTCACACTTCTTTGCATTCACATCAATGTCATTCCTCACTCTCTCGCTTACCACAATCTTTAAAACTTTCCTACATATATATTTGACCTATTCACAAGCATCAATTAGGTCAACATAATTAGATGCAATCCTTGTTTACCAAAAATACCAACTGTTGGCTTGAAGTTTTCACAAAGTCTTTCCAAACAATAATTTAAAATGTGTAGCACACTATGTCATGTTAGCATAGACCTAAGATAGGTCACACATATATCCGTATAAAAAAACTAATTCACCATACCACTAATTTTCCATGAGGTCGGTCAAAGATAGGCTTAATAGAAAAATGCAATCAATAGAATAATGCCAATACACTATATGACCACCGGAGCATGATAGATTCTGAACATACATGCTTTCAATATCCATATACTATTTCCCAAAACTGCAAGTAGCAACTATCAACTACGAAGGATTACAGACCAAAATATTGGAGGATGTAAACTATATACTGGTTTAGATACCAGACCAAAATACTAAATCAAAAAATGACTTAGACTTGCAGTCACAACTAGTATAACATGGTGACATCAATGACAACACAAAATTGTATAGTTAGCCATTATTTTTCATTCTTCCAACATAACTATTTGGGTAGCAATGTATATGCATTAGATTATTTCATATTAATAGTTTGTCCTTTCACAAATATAAAAGGTGAGCACAATAAATACCTTTAATTTTCTCATGAAATGTGATGGATTATCAAAAAATTAGTGTTTAATTATTGGTACTTTTGTGTTAAAATAAGTTGTATTTTAAATGATAATGTGTTGTTTTTATAACAAGTAGTTTTTTGTTCAACTATTAGTCCATTTGTGTTGGATATAAAAGTTAGAGATAACAAAAATATATGGTTACCAATAGGTATTTTATCCATTTAGGTTGCATATAAGTTATATGTTAAATGAAAATATGATATTGTACTAGCTCAACACATGATATTTTTTTCTTCAAATACTAGGGATATCGTGATTAAGTTTCGATCAAACCCTTTAAAATCTAGTTATTGGACATTTCTCAATAGATGTGGTGATGTGACAAATTGTGTGATGATTCATACCTCAAACCTTATTTGTAGATAGGTAAGAGACCAATTCATATTTCTGAAAAATGGAAGCCCTACAATATTACATACAACCACTACATGTTCATAAAGTTAGCCCACATGAGTATTGGCCCATATCCCCTATTTATAAATGTTCCACTACCTCTCTAAGAGACCTATTTACAAGTTTTTCTTGAATCAAGTTTTATGTTGGCATGATTCATTGGCCTCTACATATCCAAAGTTCTTGGGGAGGTTGGTCAACATCATTATCAATATTTGATTATATGTGTGTTTTAAATATTGCAACACTAAGTGAAAAGGGATATTTAATAGTTTGAGAATTATTTTTTTTGGTACCCTCATTAAATCATTTATAGAAATAGATGTATTTAGTGGTAATTTTTTTCCATCTATTAATAGTAATCTATTTATGCAATTCATTAGTATTTATCAATCCTATTCAACTACTTCTATATTGATTGTAGTGAATTTTTTGCATAGAAATTTGGCATCTAAGTGTGATTTATAGATATTATTGTCCATATTAGGTTTTATTTATTCCTAGTCACCTACAAGAGTGATAAATGTTTCATTGAAGATGGTGGAGCTTCTAAAATTTTGAAAAAAATTATACTTGTTCTTGCCTTATCATGATTTATTGCTTCTATGCCTAAGGGTAGGATTTATGGTTTTGGTATAAAAAGCCTCATTTCATATTTACATGGATGTAAGCCCTTTGGAATTCTATTTCCTCATTGACCTATCATACCCAGTTATTAGTCATCTAAGTTAAAATTTGAGCCATCGTAGTATTTTTTTTCACCAACCCTTTGATTTAGGTCTTTTAGTCATCGAATTATCCAATCGCTTGTATTTTTCCTATAGCCGGGTGAAAATATTACACATTAAAGTGACTTATTTCTTAAGTAATTTTTCCTGAGGGTCTTAGTCTCATCAACCTATTTGGGCACCCTTTGTTAAAACTAACCTTGTTGCATGTGTAGATTGCCAGCCATTCTATCAACGGGTTTGACCCTAGCCATTGCTCACCAACCCCACGAGATTTAAATAATGGTTTATAAATTGCCACAAGGTTAGCATGTTGTTGATGTGTGTCCTGCTATAGAGGTGGGGCCTAGTTTCCATTATCATGCCTAGCACCAAAAGGTTCCAAATCAATAGTTGAGAAGTGAAGTTGAGATTCAATCTCAACCATTCCTCACACTCACTCCACGAGAATTAATATAATGTTTTATAAAAGTCATGGGGTCAATGGTTGAGTGACACATGGATCTATTCCTATGCTCAGAGAAGGATGGTGGAGCCCATAGATGGATGAATTGGAATCCGGTTGATAGGTTTTATGGGTTGAAGTATTGGCAAGAGATGGCGATGAAATCCAAATTTCATTGACTTAATCTACATCATTCAATATGTCATCTCACGAGGAGATCAATGGCTGATAATTAAAATTAAAAATATGGTCATGTGAGCCATTATGCTTCATGCAAGCAAGAAGTAATGGCATAAATCTATAGAGTTATCTAGAACTGATCCTAAGGTTTATGAATGATTGATTTCTCCACATGCATGGGGATTGCAAGTAGGATTCAAGGTATCTTGGAGATTGAGGTCTGAGATTTGAAATTGAGAGAGGGGTTGTCAGCTCGTTTGTGTGAACTCCCCTGGAATATTAATGCATGCAAGCTCCAATTGATATATTTAATGAAGATTTATTTCTTGTTATTCTCACCATTTGCTATCTTTGAGAGTTGAGAATCTAAGTATGAACATGTGGAGTTGTTCTTAGTAATTGCAGAGTTTGAGGTAGATGTTCTTTGGTTGATATGATTTATATGTTATTACAAGTGTCTCAGTCCTGTGAGAAATTGGTGAAGTTACTTTGCTGAAAATGGATAAACTAAGTGTGTTAGTCATCCCAATCTGAAGGTCTAGGAGACTTAGTCTCCTTGAGTTTCAAGGTGATATTCCCAATAATGAGGAAGATATGCTTGAAATTCCTTTAGCTCCAAAGAAGAGATCAAAAGGTAGTAAGAAGTTTTTTTAGGGCACTATCAAGTGCACTTATCATCTGAGAAGCAGAATTGCATCTAAGGAATTGGTCAAGGGGAAAGGGAAGAAAATTTATAGGCTTGAGAGGGAGGCAACAAGGAGGAATAAATATCACCACACTTATCTAGGAAAACATCATTCTCCAATTGATGTCTCAGATGATCCCTCAGATAGTGAGACTTAAACTGATTTAGGCTACCACTAGTATCTTATGGCCATGGATGATTTGGTAGAATCTAATGATGAGGTGGTGGTAGCTTCCCCAATTTCAATAAGGACACCAAGGAGCATACTTACTTTGCTGCTAACAAAGAAAAGTAGCACCTTGTTTTCTTTCTGAGTTGGTGCTTGGTTTTTGGTCCTTTATGTTGATTTGGTTCCTTTTGGCTAGTCTTTTAGTTTATGCATTTGGTGTTGCAGGTGACTTTTCTTGGTTTGGTGTGGATGTGCAAGTTTTTGATGTTGCAATAGCAACACCTTTTGGAAGGTTGTTTGGTCTTCTCCAACTAATGGGTTTTTATTTTTTGCATTTTGATTTCTCCTATCCTACAAATGATTACATGAAATGAAATTAAGTGAAGTGTAACTGTAATTTAGATGAATGCTTATTGCTCCCTTATTCTATAATTTAGGTATTTCAAGGCTGATTATAGAGGTTGAATTTTTTATTCTTGAAATGGTCTAGGTGAAAAGCAAAGCTCGAGAAAGAGCAAATTGTAAATAGATGACTAATAGGTAGATTAGAATGGAAATCTAGGGTTTGAGTCATGTATATAACAGTATTAAAATATTTTTATAGTAGTATCAGTTATATAAGAAGTATTAGTGCTCTTTCATATACTCTCCTATGTAATTTTTCTTTTGACTATGAATGAAAATGGTCAATGATCTTTTTTTTTGTCTTTAGTTGTTTCAATTGGATGCATGTGTTTATTTTTGCTTCAATTCAAAGAATTTATAAAATACTAAAATAATTTTATAGGTATGGGAGGAAAGAACATAGGATTTGATAAGCAGTTATGTCTTAGATGTAGTGAGTTGGATACTACAAAGTAGTATAACAATAACCCATCAATTTATGAGCTAAACTGTTATAATATTACTAGTTATTTTAAATGTGACTCCAATATCCCAATAGATGAAGCATTGGTCTCTTCATTATGTTATCTTAAATATTAAGTTAGTAATGCACCTGACTAAAGGCTCGAAATGAGAATAACAATCAATTTAAAACTTTTAATTACAATATATCAATCTGAAGTACCATCTCATTCCTTTCAATAGATTATATTTTTTTTAAAGGTTAGCCAAATATTTAATGAATGTTGTCTATTTACAATTTATAAGAATTTATCTATGTGAAAAAATTTTCTTGTTTAAATAAATATCATATAAACATGACAAGGAATAACCACCTAGGTTTCATAGAGCCCAAAGAGTAGAAGGGCCTCAAAACTCCATTTTTTTGGCCACTAAATTTGAATATTTTTCAGTATAAGGGTTGGCTACCCTTTAGAGGATTTCAAGGTTCTTTTGGAAAAAGCACCAACAGATTGGTGACTCCACTGGGGAAAATTTTCAATCTCTAGTTGCAAACTAATTTTTTACAGAGTCATATTATTTGATGATTTGAACATTTGGTTCAAATATTGAAGAAATTCATACCTAGAGAAAGACATTTTTTTAGTAAAATTTAAATTTTTATGATTTGTGGTGCTCTGCTGGTGAAAGGAACTCAAAATGATAGTTATCTTTGAAAGAGAATCATATTACTTGAAGTTCAATCCTTTGTGAACAGAGGTGGTGATTCTATCAAAAGAAATTGGTAAAGGATACAAAAAATTTCCAAATCTGCAAAAGTTTTAGACATGAAGAATTTGCAGCAGCTGCAAAATATCCAAGTATTCTTCACTTTTGGTTTTCAATAAAATTGTGTGAAAACCATATTTTAAAGTCTTGGAAAAACTTGGTTCCATATTGAGTGTAATAGCACTAAGGGAAAGGATAGCAATATTGAGTTTGCATACTTTTGTGATAAAAGTTGTTGTTAGCATCATGTATAAGTCTACTTGTTTTTCTTAGAGATACTTATGGTGAATAGACATTAAACATAGTTGAAACTAGATGTCATACTTTGTAAAGGTTTTAAGGTCATATGTTGTATAAGGAAACTAAGAACTATGCAAATAATAGTTACATTACTATGAATTTTTTTGATAAGGCATATCAAAATGCATCAATATATGCATCCTTGTATGGTTCCTAGTGCAACCATGTTTTGTGATCAGCGCCAACTAGGTTGTCAAAGAAATTTTAGCATTGAAGGATATAGAGCCATCAATTTCAATGGTATTTTTAGTTACCCAAATTTCATACCATCTAAAATCAAAGATAATATACTAAAATTGAATGGCGATAAGTCTGAATTAGCAAGTAGGCATTTTCAAGAGTTTGTTGATATGATGGATGACTATGAGGTGGATCACAAGGATGTGATCATGAGGTTATTTGTTTAATTTCTAAAGGGAGATGCAAGAGAATGGTTCTCTTATTTAATAGAATCCTCTATATATTTTTGGGAGAAGATAAAAGTAGTGTTCATGGACCAATTTGGTGAAAGGGTTAATCCCATTTCAATGAGAGAAAAATTTATGAACATTGAAAAAGAAGAAGATGAGCTAGTCCTAGCTTTCAATCTCAGTTTTTCAAAGGAAATAAGGGATATTCCAGAAATCATAAGATAAAAAGATGTAGTATGTTTGGTTGTGTACTTAGGTGCATTTGATAAAATAATGAGTTATTTGCTAACACCAGGCATATAAAATTTTCCTGAATATTGAGAAAAATCTGAAATATTCAATGATGAAAGGACATATGGCTACTATTGTCCATTGTCCTAGCACACCTCATGCAAATAGAATTCATGAATCAGACAATAGAAATGTTTGTCAAGATGATAATACTCATGCTATTTTTATTTTTCCATCATCATGACATGCAAATCATAGTGAGCTCCAAGTTGAACATCAACATAATCTGAGCAATGTGGATCAAACATTTTTTGTTCAAGGATTGTATGAAATGAAAAGACACAAGGGAGAATCACCCTATGATTTGTTCTCAATATTTTATGATTCCTTGTTGGAAGTATCAAAACATTTTATACCTGAGGATTCAATTTACATTGATTTGATTTGTAATATTTATGATTTTGGGCTGAGTACCTTGCAAAAGGAGTTGAAGCCTCATAGTTTTGACTAGGTACTTGATTGGATAATGATTGTTGGAGGAGCCCAACATAATTATGCACAAAATGTGATGTCTCAAAAATTAATAAAACATATTGTTGGATGTTTTTGATATGTGGCTGTCATTGATGTCAACACTATTAGTATTAATGTCTTAAAGGTTGTATATGTCGCGAATATTAAGAAAATTGCTATGAAATAAGTTACAGTTTTCCAGTGGTGCAGTGAAGTTCAGTATGTTGGTGTCGAGCTCAGTATATCAATGATCAAAGGTTGCAGTTTAATGGGTTTGTTGTTTATTATATCTAGTTTATCCACATAAATTTTTAGAGATATGCATGAAGATTTGATCAAGTTATGAGTAGTTGTGTTTGGATAGTTATTTTATTGCTTTGTTTGGTGTTCTTGAATGAATATGATGTGGTTTTAGTAAGTTTAGTTGTTACAAATGCTTCTCTAGTGATTCAGAATGCTTGTGGATGTTTCTAGATCATGCTTTATCTGTGTTGCATGTCCACATTGATCATTGTGCTCGTGATGGGTGATTTTCTCTTGTGTGTTCATGTTTTTCATGTTCATGGATGATAGGGTGATTGTAGTGTGTTGTGGATCTTTGAGGAGTAAATGTTGAAGGTTTTTTGTGTTTGAGGATTTATTTTGGGTCTTCACTATGTTGTGGCTGACATTAGTAATTTTGCTTCAAGGTGTTCAGAAAGAGTTCCTAAGCCAAAACCTAACAAGCCTATATTTTGAAGAAAGTGTTATTATGTTGTTGATGAAGGTGTGATAGATGATGAATCTGACAAAGGGAATGCAAGTATTGACGAATGGGTATTTATTGCTATCAAGGAAAATAATCTAGTGTCTAATGAATCCACTAGTTGCACAAATGTGGTGAAAGCCCTAGCCACCCGAGTTGAAGAAAAATATGAATAGGTGATTGAATTTGGATGCTTTCATCACATGACAGGTCATAAAAGTAAATTTGTGGGCTTGCAAAAGATTGATGGTGGTGTTGTAATATTTGGTGATGACAAAGTTAGTGTAATTTATGGCAGAGGATGCATTTCTCTTGATGGTAAGCATAATATTGATGATTTCCTATATGTGGAAGGTTTGAAGCATAATATTTTAAGTGTTGTATATATGGTTGATGAGGGATACAATCTTCAATTCAAAGATGGAAAGTGCATAATATTGAGGAGCTCTAGATATTTGATCACTTCGGATACAAAAACAAAAGGTAATATCATTCACCCAAGTGTTGCAAGTAAAATTTGTCCCATTGCTCAAGTTGATGAAAGTTGGTTGTGGCATAGGAGAATGTGTCATGTAAACTTTGAAAATATTATAAAGAGAAGTTATACTCAAGCAGTGAGAGATATTCCTAAGTTTATGAAACCTACTAATACCATATGCAAGGAATGTTAGCAATCTAGAATTTCATTCCAGAGCAAACAAAATTGTTCAAATGAATTGTTGGAGCTTGTGCATACTGACTTGTGTGGTCCTTCTAGAATCAGAAGTTTACAAGGATACATGTATTTCATGTTACTTATTGATGATTATTCTAGAATGATGTGGGTTACTTTGTTAAGGGAAAAATATGAAGCTCTATAGAAATTCAAGATCTTTATGGCTATGGTTGAGATAGAGATAGGTCAAAAGATTAAATGTCTAAAATTAGATAGAGGTGGTGAATTCACTTCTGGTGAGTTTAATTCCTTTTGTGAAGAGAATGGAATAGAGAGATAGTTATCTACTTCGTGGACCCCTCAGTAAAATGGAATTGTGGAAAGGAAGAATAGGACAATTGAAGAAGCTATTAAGACAATGATGCTAGAAGGAAATGTTCTACATATCTAATGGAGAGGAGATGTGAATAATGTTGTTTACACTCTCAACTAGGTATAAATCAAAGGTGATACTAGTTTGACTCCTTATGATCTATGGCATTGTCATAAGCCTACTATTAGATACTTTAAAATCTTTGGGAGTAAATGCTATATCAAAAGAGATGAAGATATGAGAAATTTTGATGCTAGAAGTGATGAAGGAATCTTTCTTGGTTATTCTACTAAAAGCAAGGCCTTCCAGTGCTACAATAAGAGGTTGAGGAGAGTGGTTGAAAGTGCTCATTCCAAGGTTGATGAAGACATAGGTACAACATCCAAAACCATGGATATGATTCAGATGATCAAAATAATAGTACAAATAAGGGAAATAAAATTTAGACTTTAAATCAAGTTCAAATCATTCTAGTGAATTAAGAAAATCAAGAGGAGGAAACTAGTGAAAGTGTTGAAGTGAGATCACATGAGCCTAAAGTTCATGAACATCCTAGGACTCCAAGGTATGTAAGACTAAATAATTCAAAAGATTAGATTATTAGTGATAAGAATAAAGGTGCCCAAACTAAGAGAAGAATTGCAAAAGAATATTGTTTGATCTCTAAGATTAAGCCCAGTAGTGTCAATGAAGCATGCAAAGATGAACATTTGATGGAAGAAATAAAAGACGAGATGATGAAAATTGAGAAAAATGATACATGGATTCTTGTTCCTAGACCTAAAGATAAAAATGTAATTGGAACTAAATGGGTCTTTCGGAATAAACTCAATGAGCAAGGTGAAGTTGTTAGAAACAAAGCAAGACTAGTGTGTAAAGGATATTCTTAGATGGAAGGAATTAACTTTGAAGAAACTTTTTCCCCTATTGATAGAATTGAAGTTGTGAGATTATTTCTTCCATATGCTGCTTACAAAAACTACAAGGTTTATCAGATGGATGTCAAGTCAACATTTCTAAATGGAGAACTGGAAGAAGTGAATATTGAGCAACCTGATGGATTTCAATTAACTAATCAGGGAGATATGGTCTGTCATCTGAAGAAATCACTGTATGGACTTAAGCAAGCCCCAAGAGCATGGTATGCCAGATTGGACAAGATTTTTTTGAAGCTTGGATTTAATAAAGGCACTACTAATAGTAATTTGTATTTCAATATTGATCATGATAAAGAGTTGATTATTGAATTCTTTGTTGATGATATCATTTTGGGAGGAGATGATAGTTTTTGCATGAAGTTTACTGATGAGATGTAGAATGAATTTGAGATGTCTATGATTGGAGAGATGAAATTATTTTTGGGATTGAAAATTACTCAGTTAGATAAAGGGATCTTTATATCTCAATCCAATCATGTGAAATAATTTTTGAAGAAGTTTGGTATGGAAGATTCAAAACTAGTTAGTACACATATGGTGACTGGATGTAAGTTAACCAAAGATGATGATTCTTTGAAAGAAAATTAGACTAGATACAAATCGATGATTGGTAGATTGCTTTATTTGACTCAAACTAGACCTGATATCATGAAATTTGTATGCATTGTTGTAAGATTTCAAGTTGATCCTAATGAATTTCATGTGACAGTTGTGAAGAGGATTTTTGGATACTTGAAGGGGAAAGTTGATTTTGGCCTATGGTATCCTAAAGAAGATGATCTTACTTTGAGTTCCTTTACTAATATTGATTGGGAAGGAGATGTGAATGACAAAAAGAGTACTAGTGGTGGTTCATTTTCCTTAGGAAGGAAGTAGATTTCATTGTTAAGAAAGAAGCAGAATTCCATTTCTTTATCTACTACAAAGGTAGAATACATTGTTGCCACCAACAATTGTACTCAAGTATTGTGGATGAAGCAGATGTTGAAAGATATCAGAGTTGTGTATGGTGAATCTATTGCCATATTCTATGATAATTCAAGTTCAATTAACATTTCTAAGAATTTGATGTTGCATTCAAAGACCAAGCATATATCTATCAAGTTTCACTTTTTGAGAGAGAAGGTGAGTGAAAAAGAAGTCAAATTGGAGTATGTTCCTATGAAGGAATAGATTACATATATCTCTACCAAGCCTTTTCCTAAGGATAATTTTGACTATCTTAGAGGGAAGTTAGGGGTGATTACCACTCCTAATTAGAATTAAGATGCATTGTCTTGCATCAGTCCATACATTTCATAGTCATATCTTGATCTGGATTGATGTTTTTCTAACCACTACTCAAGGGGAGTAGTCAGATCTTTAGATATGTGGTTTGGAGCTTGTGTATATATTTCATTGATGTAAAAGGGGGAAAAGAATCTTGTGAAAAAATTTGTGGGGAGAAGATTCATGTGAAAGATTTGAGGAGAAAAGAGTTGGAATCTAAGGGGGGGAAGTGCTAAGAGATAATTGTGTTGATGTTGTTTTTCACATCATGTGTTGCCATCAATGCCAAAGGGAGAGATTATTGGATGTTGTTGATATGTGGTTTTCATTGATGTCAACACTATTATCATTATTTTCTTAAAGATTATATATGTTGAGGATATTGAGAAAATTGTTATGAAATAAGCTGGAGTTTGTCAGTGGTGTAGTGAAGTTCAATATGTTGGTGTCAAGCTCAGTATATTGATGATCAAAGGTTATAGTTTAATGGGTTTATTATTTAGTAAATATAGTTTATCCACATAAATTTTTAGAGATCCGCATGAAGATTTGATCAAGTTATGAGTGTTGTGTTTAGAAATTTATTCTATTGCTTTAGTTGTTGTTCTTGAATGAAGATGACATTATTTTAGTAAGTTCAGTTGTTGTGGATGCTTCTCTAGTGATTCATGATGCTTTTGGATGTTTCTAGATCATGCTTTATCTTTTTTTCACATCTGCATTGATCATCATGCTTGTGATTGATGATTTTCTCTTATGTGTTCATGTTTTTCATGTTCATGGTCAATAGGGTGATTGTAGCATGTTGTGGATCTTTGAGGAGTAATTGTTGAAGGTGTTTCTTTGGGTCTTCACTATGTTGTGGCGAACATTGGTTGATTTTCATTGTTAATTATTTATTGTTTGGGTGAATAGTTTGTGTTCATTTCATTATTTTGTTGAATCCTACATGTAGCAATGTAATCTCTTGTTGTGATATCTATAAGCCATTTTTTTTATCATTTGATGTAAGGTGTACCCAAATAGTGTTCTAAATCCTTCAAAGGAATAATAGAGTGTGAGGAAGAGTGAATAATTCTGAAGAAGAGTGAAGAAGAGTGAAGTGGAGTTAATGTGCTTAACCGAAACTATAATCAGGCATTAACATATGCTATTTTGTCAGTTCAAATCTTGTAGATGTAATCCAAATGTTTCTATATGACATTGTGTCTTCCTTGCATAGGAAGCCTTATTGTAATTGAGTGGCATGCTCTAGGAAGTGTTCCTAAATGCATGTGCATTTGCATTTATTCTTTATACTTTTAACAAGGTGTAATCTTGCGGACTAACCTCCACCATGGTTTTTCCCTTAATAGGGATTCCACGTAGAAAATATTGATGTTATGTGTGTTTCTGATATTGTGATGGTTTATACTTTCAAGTTTACTTCTCAGACCTAAGAAGAAGTTTACAAAGTTTAATTTTAGGGACAATTGATTAACCCCCCCTCTTAGTTGTCTTCCCCTATGTTTCCAACACATATGTCCTATTGTGAAAAAGCCGACAACAATGGAAACAAGTGAAAATAGTATATCAAAAAATGAGCATCCATCTTGTTGTATGGATGAGGGTAGTGATTGTAATCAACTCACAACAAACATATATGCAGATTTTTATACGAGTGATGAAGACAAAGATATAATTGCAAGTGTTGTTGATTTCTCATCACAAATTAGTGGTCAAGATATTAAAGATGAAGGTTTAAGCACTAACTCTGAAAATTTTGAGCATAGTTTATGTAGTGATGAGTTTTCTTGTGTTGAATATCATGATGAAAACAAAACTATTTTTTCTTCTGAGGATTATGAATGCTCCTATGAGGATGACTTAGAGTTACTTCCTTCGCATAAATGATTTGATAATATGAATATTGATGAAGTCACTTTCTTGTAGGTGAATGAAAAAATACCATATGATGAATACCTGGAATGTAGTTCAAATTTTCCATCAATGGAGCATGCTAATTGTGTGAATGATGAACAATTTGAAGATAATAATGTGTGTGTTTAGTATGATTATCCTAAACACAGTGTTAGAAATGATGAAGATGTTGATGAGCGTTCTTATATCCCTACTGCTTATAATTGTCCTCATGAAGTAGAGATAAAATTATTTGCTTCAAATAAGAGATATATTGATTATGATGGGAGCACACTTTTCCTTGAGAAGGGACAACTTTCTTCCTGCGAAGAGTTTTTAGATTGTGATTCAAAGATGTTAACTATAGATG
Source organism: Sequoia sempervirens (assembly GCA_007258455.2). Taxonomy (NCBI): domain Eukaryota; kingdom Viridiplantae; phylum Streptophyta; class Pinopsida; order Cupressales; family Cupressaceae; genus Sequoia; species Sequoia sempervirens. Next base: position 366,591,608 of record VDFB02271358.1, read on the forward strand.
ATTTGAATGAAGTTGAAAATTTATCTATATGCTCTTCTAGTGATTGTAATAATTTTGAATACGATGATGATATGAAAGATTTGGAACTCCATGTGGAGGAGGTTGAAGATTTTATGAAAAAAATGAATGTAATGGAAAACCCCTTATTTGATGAGCCTCCATTTTCACTAGAGATGATAAATGATGATCATTATTGGTGCAGAGATAATCCACTCTTTGTTGAGAACTCCAACAATGCATCTAATATAGGTTTAGAATGTGGTCTTAGGTAAACAAGGAAACATGTTGATGACCTCCTTGAGGGAATTTCCTATGTTTTTTTTACATTTGATACAAATTTTGTAAACAAGGTTGACTTTCATGATGCAAACTAGTTGGAAGAGTATGAAATTCTAAGAAATTCTAAACCCAATCCAGCTAAGAAATTCTACCCAAGGATTGTAGGAGTGGATTTTAACCATGAGCATATGAAGAAGGAACACATGTACAATTTTTATTTATAAAATCCTATGATTTGAGGGTGGATCCTGAAGGCTAGGATTAATGTGCTCAATCTACACTTTCAGTACTTAGGTGACACATGTGGTTCCTTCTTAACTTCTTAATTTGGAAAAAAAAATTAATATTTTTTAATTTAATGGTTGGAAATTTTCTAGTAGTGGCATGTGCAAAATGTGGGAGAATAGACAAGGCACACAAACTATTTGACCAAATTCCTTGGAACATGATTTCATGGAATGCTATGATTGTTGAATATGCATAAAATGAATTTTCCAAAAATATAGTAGAAACTCCTAAGAAAATATGATTGGTAGTTATAAAGCTAGAATCTTCTCTTCCTATGTCTAAATGAGAGTTTTCAAATAGGTTATTTACATTCATTGAATTTTAATGGAAGGGGGATTTTTATTTGGTACTTTTATATTTTCTTAAGAAAAAATTGTTGAATATTAGATATATATTTCATGGTTTAAAGAAATACTTCCATACTGTCCACTTATAGAATGCAATCTATAAGATTATTTAAGAATTATTTTTCTTTTTAATGACTATTGAGTTTGAAAATATATATATTTTTGGGACCCTATGGACTACTCTTGCACTTCTAGGATTTTGAACCTAAAAGGAGAGAGATAGGGAAAAAAATGCTAATGATTCACTCAAATTATGTTGTATGTGATGTTGTTTAATGGAAATGGACTTAACTAAAAGAAAACGAATAATCTAAATGACTGAAGATGAATACAAAAATGAAAGCAAAGCTATGTTTGAAAATAAATTGTGATATGTGAAGAATTATGTAAATGAAGAAATAATATAAAACATAAAGGAAAAATATGAATCTGAGTGCACTTGGATGAATTATGTTGTTTCTAGAATGTTTTGAATGCTAACAAAAATTACTAATTTTTCACAATGGGACTCATTCACCTAGAGTGGCAAATCATTCCCCTCTCAATGAAAAAGTGTAATGAGCTAGTTTCTATATGTCGAGATCCAGAATTTGGAAAAATTCAAATTTTCAATCCCAAGGTGGGACTCATTCACCATAGGTGGTGAATTAGTCCTCTCCCAAATTTCTAAAATAACAAGAGACAAATTTGCAACACTAGATCTTGAAATGTCTACTTGTTGGGTTGTCAAAGTTAGTTCTGTAGAAAATAGACAAATAAATCTCTCCAAGCTTGAAATTGACTTAAGTTGACTTGAAGCACCTAGTTGACTTGAAAATCAATCTTCAACACCTAAAAGCTTGTCAAATTTGCATACAAAAGGTTGCAAACAAACATGCAATAGGGGTAAAATGATTAAGGGTTAGTGAATGATGCAGAGTGAGTAGGAAAGTACACCAATCTTAGATGGCAGAGGTTCTTTTATGAGTGATTCTCTCAAATAATCTTGTCAACACACCATCAAATCACTGTCCTTTTATGAGGAAAATTCAACTCACCAAGGTTCTTTGAGTCTCACACTTTTGAGGGACTTATAATCACTTGAAACATGCTCTGACAGACCACAATTAAAACACCATAACCATTATTAGCACTTAGGAAACCTATGAGTTCATTCCTCAAACTAGTAGGCCTCTTTACCCCCAATTTCTAGTAGCATTTCTTAGTAGGATAGTCCAATTAATTCTCATCCACAAACCTGCATATGGTATAAACTACTATTTTTGGGAAAATATAATATTCCTCTACAAGGCCACAAAAATATTACTTCATGAAAATGGTTGGAAAAGCAACCGTGGACCAAACTACTGTTGTCCTCAAGAGGCCTAATTGAGTGCACGTGACTAGTTTTTGGTTACCTAGGCTCATCCCTTCTCCCTAGATCCTTGTTCCAAACTCCTACAATCTATTTAAAACCATTTTAATCATTCCTAAGTGACACCTTGAACAAAATCTCTCAAAATAAGCAAAACTCTGACTTTTGCTCTATAAGCTAGGCCTATCACATGAAGATGCTAGGTCTAGATCAGTTTGTAATATTCCACACACATTAGAATATTGTCCAAAACCTTTAAAAGGTGAAAATAGACATAAATACCTTCCATCCCACAAGAAATTAGCAACTTTACACAGTGGCAGTGGAAGATAAAGACATTTTTTTGACCAAACCCTAGTTTTGAGGGTTTCTTGACCTACTGCTACTAAAATAAAGATATCTTCTCTTATACCTGATGAAAATTCCCCAAACTATGTTCAAATGAAATACTACACTCTCCTCTTTCCAACCATAATAGGTTTGAGCCCATACAAATGTACAGAGGTCGTACCATGCATTTTAGCAACAAATTACACAGATTTTCTAGAAAACAACCACTTCTTTCATTAGAACTTCAAATAAAATGATTCAATAGCCATGCCTCAACCATGAGAGGCTTATTTAACTTCCAAAAATCCTTCCCAATGTCCTCCAAATGACATTTCAATTAGGTGGACATTGGAAACTAACCTTTTTTCAATTAGGCCCTTAATTACCTAGTTAAGGCAATTGGCTACAACTTCACAAAAGCTTGATTGAAATGAGGCTTAAAAGGTGTATTGAAAAACATAAAAGACACCACAAACACTACACATGTTAAGGAAACTCCCCTCAAGGACTTGGGTACATCAAGGCACTTTAATTCTTTAGTTTTCCTAGATGAATCAAGATTACATGGTGAGGAAGGAGACCTTGTTTTTCCAAAAAGACTTGACTCCAAAACTAAAACTTGTTACAAGACATGAAATATGGTTATTGGACCCTTATTAAATCTCAAAATTCTTAACAACAAACAAAGAAAACAAGAAACACCTCCAAGAGGCATGAGGATCCCAAGGTACTCCGACACCATGCACCTGGGGTGGAAGAGATCTCGAGTACCACCTAAGATCAGTTGTTGCAGAGTAGTACCATGATTTTTGATATCCTCTTCACTCATCCAAGTTGCATCTTCAGGTGGAAGACCCTACCACTTAACAAGATATTCATTATATACCTTTTTCCTTGTCCTTTTTACCTCTTTAGTGTTTAGGATGGCTTCAAGCTTCAAGGATTCAAATGGTGGAAGGTCCTGCACCTAATCTTCATCAGTTCCACACTTGTACCTACATCCAAATATTCCTTAAAGGGGTACAAGTCAACCACATTAAAGATAGGAGAAATAGCCACTCCAAGAGGGAGTGCTATTTCATATGCATTTTTTCCAAACTTATGAAGTATTTTGCATGGGCCTATTTTCTTCATGTGAAGCTTTGTGTATTTTCCTTAGGAAACCTCTCCTTCTTCAATTATAAAACACTAGATCTCCCACCTTATATTGCACATTCCTTCTCTTCAAATATTCCCTTTCTTTGTATTGACTTCCACTCTTCTTGAGCTTTTCCTTCACTTTATCGTGAACAAACTTCATTTCCATAGCAAACTCTTCACCTTCAGCACTTCTTTTCTCCATTCCTTTCAGATCTCTCAACTCAAAGATACCTCTAGGATTCATTCCATACACTACCTCAAAGGTACTCTTACCTATACTTCTATTAATAGAATCATTATATGCATACTCTACTTGAGGAAACACTAAATCCCATTTCACACCATGTTCTTTTTTCAAACATCTTAAGAGATTACCAAGTGACCTGTTAACCACCTTTGTTTTCCCATCCATTTGAGGATGGTAGGCTGAACTATACTCCAAATTAGTCACCAAATTTCTCCACAAGGTCCTCCAAAAATGACCTATGAACTTAGAGTCCCTATCAAATACACTACTCATAATAATTCCATGCATTCTCACAATATCTTCAAAAAATAGACCTACAATGTTAGAGGCATCACAGTGCATCTACAAGGAATAAAATGTGCCATTTAATCTATCAACTACTACAAAGACATTGTCCACTCCTCTTTGTGTCTTAGGCAATCCTAAGACAAAATCCATGCTTATGCTCTCCTAGGGTCTATTTGGGATTGGTAAAGGTTGGTAAAGACCAGCATTGGAGCTAGTACCTTTTGCTCTTTGGCATATTGTACAAGATTCCACAAACCTTCTCACATCCATCTACATTTTTGTCCAAAAGTAAAATCTTCTCACTTGATCCAAGCTTTTGTCAAGCCCAAAGTGTCCTCCAAGGCTTCCACTATGCTTTTCCTTGATTATATTCTCCCTCATAGAACACTTGGAAATGCACAATTGAGCCCCTTTAAACAATAGCCCATCTTGCAACACATAATCCACAAAGTCACTGTGAAAAGCATATGAAAACTAATTGTGAACATCAAAAGTAACCTTGAAATCTTCATCCTCTTGATACATACCTTTAAGAGCCTCAATTCCCACACTTTGAAATTGGATTTCTTGAACCATCATGACCCACCTACTAAGTACATCTACAACTTTATTAGCCTTCCCCTTCTTATGTTTTATGGGAAAAGTTTATGCTTGTAGGTATTCAACCCACTTCATGTGCCTTTGGTTCAATTTTTCTTGCCCATTCAAAAAACTAAGTGCATGATTATCAATAAAAATAATAAACTCCCTTGTCAACAAGTAGTGCCTCCATTTCTTCAAGGCATGAACCATAGCATATATTTCAAGATCATAAGAAGAGTATTTTCTATTTTACTCATTTAGTTTTTAACTAAAAAATGCAACCGATCTACCTTCTTGACTCAAAACATCACCTATTGCTTGATTGCTTGCATCACATTCTATGGTAAAAAATTTATTAAAATCAGGAAGGACAAGGATAGGCTGTTGTGATACCTTTCTTTTCAAGTACTCAAACCTTTCATTTGCTTCATTGGTCCAATTGAACTTACTCTTCTTTTCTCCTTTGATGGTATCAATGATGGGTGCACAAATTTGGCTAAAGTTCTTGATGAAATTCCTATAAAATCTTACAAAGCCATGGAAAATCCTTACATCTCCCACTAATTTAGGTGGTGGCCAATTTAAAATAGCCTCAAATTTTGATGGATCTATCTTCAAACTGCCCTTCAATATGACAAACCCAAAGTAGACAAATTATTCTTTCATGAACTCATACTTTTGCATGTTTATCAGCAACTTATCTTCATGTATCCTGCTTGACCTTCTTAAGATGCTTCAAATGTTCCTCCTTTGACTTGCTAAGAACAAAAATGTTATCCAAGTAAACCACAACTTTTGGAGTAAAGAGTTTCAGTACCTCATTAATTAATCTCATGAAGGTACTAGGGGTATTGGACAAGCCAAAATGCATGACCATCCAATCATAGAAACCCTCATTATTCTTGAAGGTTGTCTTCCATTCATCCCCTTCACAAATTCTGATCTGATGGTACCTACTTTTTAGATCAATTTTTGAAAAATAGCAAGCCCCGCCTAGGCAATCCATAAGATCTTCTATTCTTGGTATATGAAACCTATATATAATGGTTATCCTATTTATGGCTCTTGAATTCATACATAACCTCCATTTATCATCCTTCCTAGGGGCCAACATGGTTGGAACAGCACAAGGGCTCAAACTCTTCCTTATTAGGCCCTTATCCAACAGTTCTTGCACTTGTTTTGCTATCTCTTCATTTTGGGTTAGTGTCATTTTGTAAGCAACCTTATTAGGTAATGTGGTACCTGGTATCAAGTCAATATGGTAATTTATATCTCTAATTGGAGGTAGGAAACTAGGAAATTCATCCACCACTATCTCCTTATAATTCTCCAACAAGGGTAGGACTTCACAAGGAATTGATTCTTCTTTGTTTGCAACCAAAACAGACCTGCACTTAGGCTTAACAACTAGGGAAAATCCTAGATATCTCTCTTCATTCAAGGTCTAGAAGAACTTCTTTTCCCCTACCACCATAATACTAGACCCAATTTTTTTATGTACTCCTTCATTTGGTAAGGGATTCATGGTGAAAATTTTCCCATCTTTGTTGATTGTATATGTATTTTTCTACCCATCATGTTGGGCTTGACTATCATACTACCATGGGTTTCCTAAGAGTAGATGAAAATCATCCATGGGGTTGACATCACACAAAATTTTGTCCCTATACTCCCCAATTTGAAAATCTACCCAAACTTGCTCATTAACAAGGACCTGTTGCTCCCTATTCAACCATGACACCTTATATGGGGTAGGGTCCAGAACATTTTTAAATTTTAACTTTTCAACCATTTCAAGAGGCACTAAATTATCAGTGGATCCTCAGTCTACAATTACCTTGCATACTTTACCATGAGATTTGCATGTAGTCCTAAATAAAGACTTCCTCTATGGTGGCTCCTTGGCACTTGGCACCTTGAGAAGCATTCTTCTCATCATCAATCTCTCTACAAATTTAGGATTAGTAGGCCTTGAAGGTGAATTACCACTTTGTGCATCCTCCTCTTGTACCAATTGGTTCCTCCTATCTGCACCTTGAGAGGTTGAAGCTTGCTTTTCAGGACACTTGAAAGATGGGTGCCCAAAATGGTTACATGTGTATCATCTTTCAGAAAATGAATTGGATCCTCTTCCATTAGACCTCCTACCTCTGAATCATCCTCTTGACTCTTGAATTTTTTCCTCCTTTCCACTTGAATCCCCTTGTTACCTTTGTGATTGGTTTCTACCACCAAAATTTCCTCTTCCTTTGGAATTTTTGCCTCTACCCCTTCCTTGCTACTCTTGTTTCCTCCTCAAATTTTATTTCTCCTTACATGCCACTCGAAAGCATTCTTCTACTATTCTAGGAGTCACTAGAATCATCTCATCTTGAATTGCAAATCTTAGGCCATTCAGATATCTGGCCACCTTCTTTTTCTCACTCTCTTCATCGTCACATCTCATGCTAAGTTTATGAAACTCTTCAGTGTAGGTTGCCACATCCATGTCCTTTTGCTTCAAGTTTTGTAGCTTCCTAAACACTTGCACTTCATGATCTGTAGGAAGAAATTGTGTCTTCAGTCTACTCACCATTATGTCGCATGAAGTAATCATGTTCTTTCCTTCTTTCACTCTTTCTCCTTGGTAATAATTCCACCAAGTCAAGCAACCCCATTCAATTTGGTCTTTGCAAAATTAACCTTCTTATTTTCTGCCATCTCTTTATATTCAAAGTAGTTGTTCAAGGCATCTACCCATTCTAAGAGTGCCTCAAAATTCATCTTTCCCCCATACATAGGTATGTCTATCTTTACCTCGGTGGCTTATGCTCTTATTGTCTTCAAGGCTCCAATGAACCTTCTTTCTTCTTAAGGGATCTTCTCTTTAGGTTTGGTATCATCTCCACCCTCTACCTCTTCTTCTGAGGTACTCTTTTCCTCAAAATTCCCCTTCCTTCTCTCTAAGGCCTCTATCCTATCTCTTAAGGCCTTCGTTTCCCTTGCAACCACCATAGACCCACTTTTAGGAGGCATTGTTCTCTTCAAGACTCTCAACACACAATTCTTCTTTACTCTTCCACAATCATACCTTGCTATGATACCAATTTGATGTAAAGTGAGCAGGGAAGTACACTAATCTTAGATGGCAGAGGTTCTTTTATGAGTGCTTGTCTCAAATACTCTTGTCAGCACAACATCAAATCACTGTCCTTCTATGAGAAAAAATCAACTCACCAAGGATCTTTGAGTCTCATTATTTTTATGGGCTTATAATCACTTGAAACATTCTCTAATAGACCACAATCAAAACACCATAACCATGATTATCACTTAGGAAACCTATGAGTTCATTCCTCAAACTAGTAGGCCTCTTTACCCCCAATTTCTTATAGCACTACCCAATAGGACAGTCCAATTAATTCTCATCCAAAAACCTATATCTAGTGTAAACTACTATTTTTGGGCAAGTATAATATTCATCTACAAGGCCACAAAAATATTACTTCATGATAGTGGTTGGAAAAGCAACCATGGACCAAACTAATGTTGTCCTCAAGAGGCCTAATTGAGTGCACTTGACTGGTTTTTAGTTACCTAGGCTCACCCCTTCTCCCCAAATCCTTGTTCCAAACTTCTACATGCTGCTTACAACCATTTTAATCATTCCAAAGTGCCACCTCTAACAAAATCTCTCAAAATAAGAAAAACTCTTACTTTTTCTCTACAAGCTAGGCCTGTCACATGAAGATGCTAGGCCTAGATTAGTTTGTAATCTTCCCCACACATTAGGCCATTCTACAAAACCTTGAAAAGGTGAAAATAGACATAAATAAATTCCATCCCATAAGAAATTAGAAACTTTACACTATGCGAGTGGAAGATAGAGGCATTTTTTGACCAAACCCTTGTTTTTTGTATTTCTTGACCTGTTGTTGCTAAAATGAAGATATCTTCTCTTATACCTAATGAAAATTCACCAAACCACCTTCAAATGAAATATTACACTCTCTTCTTTCCAGCCATAATAGGGTTGAGCCTATAAAAATAATACATAGGTCATACGACATGTTTTAACAGAAAATTACACATATTTTCTAGAAAACAACCACTTCTTTCATTAGAACTTCAAAGAAAATGATTCAAAAGCCATGCATTGACCATGAGAGGCTTATTGAACTTCCAAAAACCCTTCCCAATGTCCTCCAACTGACATTTGAATTAGGTGGACGTTGGAAACTAACCTTTTTTCAATTAGACCCTTAATTTCCTAGTTAAGGCAATTGACTACAACTTCACAAAATCCCGATTGAAATGAGGCTTCAAAGGTGTATTCAAAAACATAAAAGACACCAAAAAAAAAAAATATGTGAATTCAACTCCCCTCAAGTACTTGGATACATGAAGGAACTTTAATTCTTTAGTTTTCCTAGATGAATCAAGCTTACATGGTGAGGAAGGAGACCTTGTTTTTACAACAAGACTTGACTCCAAAACTAAAACTTGTTACAAGACATGAAAGATGGTTATTGGAACCTTATTACATCTCAAACTTGTTGACAACAGAAAAAAAAAAACAAGCAACACCTCCAAGAAGCATGAGGATCCCAAGGTGCTCCTGCACTAGTGAATAGGGGTTTGGCTTAGTCAAACCCTACTTTTGGTAATTAAACCCTAGAAAAGATAATAAAATGAAAGAGAAAGATAAACTAATAACATGCAAGTGCTATCAACTTACCTAACCCTTGATGATAAAATTTTGAAGTAATTTCAATGGTTGCTACAAAGTGCTTGAATAGTGCTTGAATTGATGATGTAAAATGCTTGAATGCTTGAGTGAATAGGTGGATAAGTGAACTTGATGAATTTGTGTTGTTGGAGATGTAAAATGAGATGAAAAACACTTATTTATACAATTACTTTTCCTTAGTATCCATTCATACCTCATCATAGGCCGACATAAGGTGATTTTGAATAAAATACTGAAAGGAAATTTAAAATATTTTGAATTTGGGGCTAAGGGGGACTCATTCACCACCCATGGTGAATGGGTTCCACCTAGGACCTAAAAACATGTGTCAAGAAAAAGGTTGTATTTAATGTTATTTGTTAGGATAACATGCTAAAATACAATTAATTAAGTCATCTGAGGGCATAAAGGGACCAAATAAAGCATGAGAAAGGTGTAAATATTGAAAATATGCCTAGAAAACTATGAAATCTTGTTACAATACTTTACAACACTTGGAAATAGGACTTTTTGATGAGTAAAAGGGTTATTTTTAGGTGAATTGTAATAAATAGAGTCTAGAAGACTGTAGAAATGTCCTATAAAACTTCACAACACCTTCGCAAGATGTCATTCTTTGAGTTTTAATACCTAAATAAGCATGTTCAAGCCATGTTACAACATAAAATCAGAGCAACATAGTTCCAACACCATGAAACACGACCTAAAAGGCCATGAAAATGACAAGGGGCCATTTTTCTATGACACAAAGTTACTATATTTTAAATGTTTCCTACTATATTACAATGCATATATGCAAAAAAAACCATTTATAATTTTAAATATACCAAGAGACCTTATTGTGATACTATTATTATTAGTTGCAAAGCTTTTATAAAAATAGAAGGTACTTCACAACATATTCCCTTCTTCTATTGTAAACATTAAAGACACTCATTGTAAGAAATTATAACTTATAAATGTATGTTTTCTTGGAACCATGAAGTTTTCAAATGCATTTGCATGAGATGAAAAATTAAAGTTCATTCTAATTATTTCCAAAAAAAGATATTTTTATTATCTCATCATATACAAACTTGTATGGTTATGATAACATTCTACTTTTAGATCAACTAAAAAAAAATTATTAGCCACAAATCATAAGTTTGGAGATTATGAAATGAATCACCCATTATAAAAAAATTGCATGAATCAAATACATTTATTCATAATTATTAATGTAGTTATTAAGGATTGTAAACACACATTAGATATGCCACATAATTTATTCTTCAGTAGTGTTTGATAAGTTTGCAGGTACTATAAAATTATAGAATTCCTATATTATCAAATGAAATTTAACTTTAGTGTAAACTATTAGGTTTACCACAAGTGATTAAAGGAATCAAATTGACCTATTTTTCAAACCTAAATTTTAAAAATAAAATAATATTATTTATTATAATGTTGTAAGAGAGGGGGACCAACCACTTTCAAGGCCCTAGGTCACAAAGAACCAAGATCAAAAGGATTCCCTAACTTACCTCAACTTAATGGGGTGTTAGGAAATGCAAGATGAGAATGATGAGGATGGTAAGGTCCTTTAATCAATTTATAGACCTGAAATACAGAACAACAATAGGCTAGCTAGGCTTTAGGTTCAACACTATCCCTCAGGAAGCTCTCTCCTTGAGGATAAAAGCACAGTCCTGGAACAACAGTGCGATGCATTGGCATCTCTCAAGTGTGTTGGTATCCATATGACCAGAGGACTAAAGAGATAAGGTTGCACTCTATAAAAATGATTGATTACCTAGCTAGCTACTTCCTAAGGGCCAAAATAATGGTACGAAGTAGACAAGATATTCTCTAATATAGTAAAGTAAATATACATGAGTTAGGGTGGAAATAATGATCTCATAAAGGAATTTGTTTGTAAACTAGCTCCCAAAAGCACATCCACCATCTCCACCAAGAGCACTCAAGGTTAATGGAGGAAAAAATGAGAGTACTCGAGCCTTCCCTACAAAAGTGTTGTCCCATGCTTGCTCTACTGAAGTGATGGAGTGAATTAGTTACTGCTATCAAGTGGAAAAGCACTGCTGAAAGAGCTTGAAGAGTGTACTAAGAGATGAAGTTCAATGCTTGAACATGTGAAGAAGCTCTATAGAAGTTGGAATGCATGTAGAAGGAGGGAATTTTAAGGAAAGATGAAGAAAATGGCCATATTCAGGTTGGTCAACCATGTTGGATGCTATGGATGTGTTGCTGATATGTGGTTGTCATTGATTTCAACACTATTAGAATTTGGTGTACAAGAGGCTCTACATATTGAGTATATTGAGAAAATTATAAAAGGAAGTGTTCTAGGTTACCAATGGAACCGTGCAGGTCTTCAAGGTGTTTTGTTCTCTATGTTGAAGATTAGTTGGTGTGGATTAAAATGTTTATTGTTGAGTATATCTAGATCATTTACCAGAAGTTTTAGAGGTCCATGTGAAGTTTTGAGTATGTTGTAGTCTGATAGTGTTTCTATGGTCTATGTCAGTGTTCCTAAATGAAGATTGTGTGATTATATTGATCTTAGTTGCTGCAGATGTTTCTTTTTTGTTTCTTGGTGCTCTCAAATGTCTCTATATCATTCTCTATATTTTTGGTATGTCCACATTGACTGATGAGCTCATGACTAAAGATATTTTCTTGCTCATGTTTGGTTTTTCATGTTCCTAGCCAACTTGTTGGTGATAGTGTGTTGTGGATATTCATGGTGAAATTAATCAAAGTATTTTTGTGTTGGAGATGTTTATTTAGGTCTCCACAATGTTGAGGCTGACCTTGGTGGATTCACATTAAAAGTTTATTTGTGAATTTGGGCTGACATTACAAATATGTTCTATTTTATTGTCCAACTAAGTTATGATGAGATCTCATGTAGCAAATATATAAGTATGATTGTTTCATCAATGAAGAGTGTGCTTCGTGTGCTCCTATGTGTGTATGTGAAAATGTCATTCATTTGTAGAGTAGAGTGTGAAGAATATTGTATGATGTATGAAGAAGTGTTGAGCTTAATTGGAACTGTAATCAGGCTTGTGCATAAGCTATTTTCTCAGTTCATACCCTCTAGATTTTTAATCCTATTCTATTGGGAAGTGAGTCCCTTTTGTATTTGAGAAGTGAGCTCTAGGTAGTGTACCTAAATGCATGTCCATTCCCCTTATTATTTCTCATTATACTTTTAATAGAGTATAATCTTGTGGACTAACATCCACCATGGTTTTTCCCCTAATAGGGTTTCCATGTAAAATAATTCTTTGTGTTCTTTGTATCTTTGATGTGTTAATTTCTTGTGGTTAATTTCTTATTCATCATATCTAAGATTAAAGTTAAGATAAGTTGGAAATTTCTAAATTTTTGTAACTGATTCACCCCCCCTCTCAATTGTCTATCCTTGTTTTTCCAACAATTGGTATCAAAGCAGGTTCCTCTGAAGAAGTCTAAAAGCTTGGGTGATCCGGGATGACAAAATTCAAGAAGGATAGTATGAGATTTGATGGCACTAACTATTCAATGTGGAAAGTTAGGATGTGATGTCACTTAAGGTGTATTAGTGAAGCTTTCTAGAAGATAACAAGAGATCCATATACTATTCCTCAAAATGGTCTGTCAACTCCTAATGAGATGAAAGATGCTGAAAATAATGTTAGGGCTATTGAAGGTTTGGTGAGTGGTCTGATAGATTCAGAGATGGCTAATGTGATGGGTCTACAGATAGCTCATGAGATTTGGATGAAACCAAAAACTTTGTATGAAGGAGATGCACAGGTGAAGATGGCTAAGCTACATTTCTTGAAAGGAAAGTATGAGAATTTGAAGATGGGTGAAGATTAAAATATCATTTCTTTTATTTAGAGAGTAAATGAAATAGTGATGGGTATTAAATGTGCTAGTGGTTCTATGGATGAGGATGGAATTGTGGCTAAACTACTCAGATCCTTGCCTCCCTCCTACAAAATGAAGGTTCATTCTATTGAAGAGTTTAGATCAGTAAATAAGATGACAAGAGACACGTTGATTAGGAAGCTTGTTGCTTTTGAAATAAGTGAATTTGGTGAATCTACACTAAAGATTGAATTTTCATTCAAGGCTACTGTATTCGGAAATAACAGACAAAGATATAGTCCAAGAGAGAGTTCCAGAAAGATATACAAGTATGATGAAGAACTAAAATAGCTTGAAGACAAAGAAAGAGAGGTAGAATAATTGGAAGAACTGATTGCAAAATAAGAAGGGAGAGGAAAAGGTAAGTATGAAGATGTATTTCCTATTAAATGTTTTTCATACAGTAAAATAGGTCATTTTTCATTAAGATTTCTTGAAAGAGTTCCTAGATCTAAGCTTAAAAAGTCTAAATTCAAAAAGAGATGCTACTTTTCTGAAGAATTAATGACTGATGATGAGTTTGATAAAGATAATGGAAATGAAGATGAATGGGCTTTCATTGCTACCATTGAAGATAATCATGTGGCCACCAAATATACTAAAGATGAAAAAGCTCTTGCAGCCCAAGTTGAAGAAAAATATGAGTGGGCCATTGATAATGGATGCTCACATCATATGACCAGTGATAAAATAAAATTTGTGAGTCTAAATAAGTATGATGGTGGAGTTGTAAGATTTGGAGAATTCAATGCTGGTGTGATTCATGACAAAGGATCTATTTTCCTTGGTGGTAAGGATAACACTGATGATTTCCTCTATGTTGAAGGCTTACAACACAACTTGTTGGTGTTGGACATATGGTTCACAAGGGATATGATATTCAATTCAAATATGGAAGATGCAACATACGTGGAAGTTACAGGAATATGATTGCAACAGGAAAACAAACAAAAAGTAATATTTTTCATCTGCATACTACTAGTGGAAGTTGTTTAATTGGTCAAGTAGATTAAATTTGGTTGTGATATTTGAGGTTGTGTCATGTAAACTTTGAGAACATTATCAAGATAAGTTCTACTCAAGCAGTAAGATATTTTCCTAGGTTAGTGAAGCCTACTAATATAATCTGCAAGGAATGTTAGATGGGTAAACAAACTAGAGTCTCTTTCTAGAGCAAATAGTTTCAATCAAATAATTTGCTAGAGCTGCTACATACTGACATTTGTGGCCCCTCCAGAGTTATCAGTATTCATGGAGAAAGGTATTTTATGTTGGTTATTGATGATTACTCTAGAATTATTTGGGTTTCCTTTTTAAGATAAAAATATGAAGCATTGGAGAAGTTCAAAAGTTTCAAGGCTATGGAAGAAAATGAGAAAGGTTTGAAAATAAAGTGTCTAAGATCAGATAGAGGTGGTGATTTCATTTCCAATGAGTTCAATTCTTATTGTGAAGAGCATGGAATCAAAAGATGGTTATCTACTCCTTGAACCCCTCAATAGAATGGAGTTAAAGAGAGAAAGAATAAAACAATTTTGGATGCTACCAGAACAATGGATGATGGAAGGAAATGTGTCTCAGATTTATTGGAGTGAAGTGGTAAGAACTATTGTGTATACTTTGAACTGGGTAAATGTTAATGGTAATTATCATAAGACTCCTTATATTTATTGTTTGGTGACAAGCCTACTGTTAAGTATTTTAAGATCTTTGGAAGAAAGTGTTATATAAGGAGAGATGATATAGGAAAATTTGATGCAAGAATTGATCAAGGAATCTTCCTAGATTACTCCACTAAAAGAAAGGCCTACAGGTGCTTTAACAAAAGGCTATGAAAGATGGTTGAGAGTGGAAATTTCAAAGTTGATGAGGACTCTGTCAAATCATCTAGAAATTGTAGTTATGATTTAGATGAAGACATTACAAGCCAAGGGAAGAATACTCAGACACAAAATCTACTTCAGATTATTCCATATGTTACAGTGAAGCAACCTCAATTTGTTCCAGTAAATCAAGTCAGTCAGGAGGCACAAACAAGTGCAAGTGTAGAAGAAACATCAAAAGAGTTAGAAGCTCAAGAATGTCCCAAAACTCAAAGGTATGTAAATTTGAATCACTCTAAAAATAAAATCATAGGAGATAAGAGTAAAGGAGTACAAACTAGAAAAAAAATTATAGAAGGATATTATCTAATCTCCAAGATTGAACCTAAAAATGTCACTGAAGCTTATCAAGATGAACACTGGTTGGAAGCTATGAAGGAAAAGTTATCACAGATTGAAAAGAATGACACATGGCTACTGGTTTTGAGGCATAAAGAAAAAAATGTGATTGGTACTTATTTGAGATTTAGAAACAAGTTGAATGAAGAAGGTGAAGTGGTTTGGAATAAAGCAATAGTGGTATGTAAAGGGTATTCTCAAATCGAAGGTGTTGATTTTGAAGAAACCTTTGCCCTTCTCACTAGGATTGAAGCTGTTAGACTATTTCTTGCTTATGTTGCACACAAGAACTATAAAGTTCATAAAATGGATGTAAAGTATGCATTTTTGAATGGAGAACTAGAAGAAGTTTACATTGAACAACTGGATGGATTTTAGCTAATAAACAAGGGAGATATGCTTTGTAGATTGAAGAAAGCTTTGTATGGATTTAAGCAAGCCCATATGGCCCAATATGCTAGATTGGACAAATACCTACTAAAGATTGGATTCACTAAAGGTACTACTGATAGCAACTTATACTTCAAATTAGATAATGATAAGGAGTTAATTATAGAAGTTTTTTTTTATGACATCATTTTTGGAGGAGATGATAATCTATGTATGAAGTTTGCTAAGGAAATGAAGAGTGAATTTGAGATGAGTATGATTGGAAAAATGAAGTTCTTTCTAAGATTGGAAGTTACACAATTGGACAAGGGGATCTTTATATATTAGTCCAAATATGTGAAAGAACTATTGAAGAAGTTTGGAATGGATGAATCCAAACTTGTTGGTACCCCCATGGTGACCAAATGCAAGTTGACACAGAATGATAACTTTCCTAAGGAAAATAAAACTATATATATGTCAATGATTTGTGGATTTCTCTACTTGACTCAGACTAGGCCATACATTATGAATGTTGTATGTATGGTTGCTAGAGTTCAGGTTGATCCAAAAGAATCACATGTAACTATTGTCAAGAGAATTTTCAGATATCTAAAAGGAATAGTTGACTTTGGACTTTGGTATCCAAAGGATGATGATCTCACTTTGTGTGCATATACTGATGTTGATTGGCCTAGTGATGTATATGACAAGAAAAGTACTATTGGTAGTGCTTTCTTCCTAGGGAAGAATATGGTATCTTGGTTAAGTAAAAAGAAAAACTTAATTTTTCTATCTACTACTGAAGCAGAATACATTGTTGCTACCAATAATTGTACTCAAGTGATATGGATGAAACATATGTTGAGAGATATCAGGGTTATATATGAAGATCCTATACTGATGTTGATTGGCCTAGTGATGTATATGACAAGAAAAGTACTATTGGTAGTGCTTTCTTCCTAGGGAAGAAGCTGGTATCTTGGTTAAGTAAAAAGAAAAACTTAATTTTTCTATCTACTACTGAAGTAGAATACATTGTTGCTACCAATAATTGTACTCAAGTGATATGGATGAAACATATGTTGACAGATATCAGGGTTATATATGAAGATCCTATTGCTATATACTCTAACAACTCAAGTGCAATAAATATCTCAAGGAATCCAGTGCTACACTCTAAGACTAAACATATATCAATCAAGTTTCATTTGTTGAGGGAGAAAGTGAATGAGAAAGAAATTAGACTGGAGTATGTGCCTACCAAAGAATAGACTGTAGATATATTTACTAAGCCATTGCCAAAGGATACTTTTGAGTATCTAAGAGGAATGCTAGGGGTAATTACCACTCCTGATAAGAACTAAAAGATGCATTTGCTTGCATCATTCCATGAACTTCATTGCTATATTTTGATCCAGATTGATGTTTCCCTGACTACTACTTAGGGGGAGTAGATAGATATGCAAATATGTGGTTTAGAGCATCTATATAGAAAGATCATTTTTACCTTTTCCATTGATGTCAAAGGGGGAGAAGTGTAATGTGAAAAATCCTTTCAAGTGGAGAAGTGTAGAAGAAGTTAGTGTGTTGGGTTGATGGTTTTTTTCACATCATGTGTTGCCATCAATGCCAAAGAGGGAGATTGTTGGATTTTGTGGATGTGTTGCTGATATGTGGTTTTCATTGATTTCAACACTATTATAATTTGGTGTACTAGAGTTATACATGTCAAGGATATTGAGAAAATTGTAAGAGATAGTGTTCTAGGTTGCCAGTGGAACTGTGCAAGTCTTGAAGGTGTTTTGTTCTCTATGTTGAAGATTAGTTGGAGTGGATTAAAGGGTTTATTTTTTAGTATATCTAGATCATCTATTGGAAGTTTTAGAGGTGCACATGAAGTTTTGAGTATGTTGTGGTTTGGAAGTGTTTATGCGGTCTCTTTCAGTGTTCATGAATGAAGATTGTGTGATTTTATTGATCTCGGTTGTTGTGGATGTTTATTATTTCTAGGTTCTCTTATATGTCTCTATATCATTCTCTATCTTTTTGGTACATCCACACTGATCATTGAGCTTGTGATTGAAGATCTTTTCTTGCGCATGTTTGATTTTTCATGTTCCTAGCTGGCATGTTGGTGATAGCATGTTGTGGATGTTTGTGGTGAAACTAATTAAAGTATTTTGTGTTGGAGGTGTTAATTTGGATCTCCACTATGTTGAGGCCAACCTTGGTAGATTCACATTAAAAAATTATTTGTAAATTTGGGCCGACATTGCAAATATGTTCTATTTTCTTGGTCGACTAAGTTGTGATGATATCTCATGTAGCGGATATATAAGTGTGATTTTTTCATTGGTGAAGAGTGCGCTCCATGTGATCCTATGTGTGTATATGTGAATATAATTCATTTGCAAATCAGTGTGAAGAAGATTGTATGAAGTATGAAGAAGTGTTGATCTTAATTGGAACTATAGTCAGGCTTGTGCAAAAGCTATTTTATTAGTTCATACCCTCCAAATTTTTAATCCTATTCTATTGGGCAGTGAGCCCCTTTTGTATTTGAGTAGTGAGCTCTAGGAAGTGTGCCTGAATGCATGTACATTCCCGTGAATATTTCTCATTATAATTTTAATAGAGTATAATCTTGTGGACTAACATCCACCATGGTTTTTCCCCTAACAGGGTTTCCACGTAAAAAAATATTGGTGTTCTTTGTCTCTTTGATGTGTCAATTGCATGTGGTTAATTTTTTATTCATCAGATCTGAATTAAGTTTAAGATAAGTTGGAAATGTTTAATTTTTTCTAATAGCTGACTCAGCCCCCCTCTCAATTGTTTGTCCTTTTTTTTCCAATAGACCAAAGAGGGTGTTACCATTCAAACTGCTAATGAGAAGTGTAATGCCTTTACAAGCTCTAGTTGTAGTAATCTACCAAGGATGTAATTGCACCGCATGGATGCCTATGCACCACATGGGCATCCCTAACAAAAATTCCTCTGTCGATGCTTAAAATGGGTGCCAAGTGCAATGGAGGCAATGGGCTTAGGTGTAATTTAGCCTCCTAACTTGGTTTTTCAAAGTGGAGAAGGGAAAAAGGGGAATTTGCATAAGGGGTGCAAATTCACTCCTATACATTTTTCCACCACTTTAGCGAGCACAAATACTGATGAGTGCTTCTATAAAGTAGATCAAAGAAGAGTAGGGTTGGAAATGTATATCTAAACTGTCAAGGAATTAGATCATGATCTGACAAACCTAAAGGTGTAGGGAAAGCAAAGGACTTCATAGCTTCTCAAAACTATGAAGCTGAAGAAAGAAAGCATCTTACAGGCCCATGGACCTGCAAAGAGGCAACCCCCAATATCTCTCACATGAAGGAAGACGCATGAAGTAAGCACCTTAGAGGCATGTAGACCTACAAGGAAGGTGTCCCCTAAGAACTCTCACACGGAGGATACCCGAGAAACATCCCCCAAAATATCTCACATGGAGGAGGCTAGGAAAGCTTCCTACAAACCTACAGACCTATAGGGAAGGTGTCTTTCAAGATCTTTAACATGAAGGAAACCCAAGGAAGTGCCCTACAGGCCCACAAACCTTTAGGGAAGGTATCCCCCAAGATCTCATACATGGAGGAAACGTAAGAAATCACCCTACAAACCTTCAGACCTATAAGGGAGCCACTCCCAAGGTATCTAACATGAGGAACCTCAAAGGAAGCACCTTACAGGCTCTCAGACCTGTAGGGATGTATCCCCCAAGATCTCTCACATGGAGGAAACCTAGGAAAGAAGAATCCATGGAGTTAGGAAGTGGCCACATAGGAAAGTAAGCGGACAGTCACACAGATCGTTGATAATTTGGAATAATTTCAAAAGGGCTCCCTCAAGAACCCATTGTGAAGAGGGGGTCCACTCAAGGGACACACAACTCGAAAGAAGATGCTTTATTTCTCAAATCAATCCATCATCAAGGGATCCTTTTGAAATATTTTCACTTCATCAAGGAATTTGAAAGGAAGAATATGCCCCCACATGATGAGAAGGTCAAAGCTATTCCCACTTCAAAGGGAGGCTTCCAAGTTATTTCTTTATGAACCCATGATGAAGGAAACATGTTCCATTTGGGTTCCAAGTTGAGAATGTGATTCTAAAGAAAGATTTGTGAACATTTTTGAGAAAAGATTCATTGGAAATGAATGTTGTTTTAATGTTATCACACATGAGAGGGAAAACTCAAGAAAATAAGAGAGAAAGATAAAGATAAATAAAAAGAGAAAAATAAAAACAAAGGGAACAGGGGTAGCTTGATATTTCAGGGTCAAAACTACTCATATATATACATAGTAAAAGTATATAAATGAACTATCATCAACCCCCTACTATATTAGACCATGTGAAGAATGTACGAGAAGAAAAAGTAAAAAGAAAAATTGGGTCAACATGGAAGGGAAGCTTAAATTCCCACCATGTTTTGCATCATCCCCAATTTACCAAAAATCAAGCACAAACATGAAAGAATGATGATACAAATAGAGGAATTTTTATGACACAAAAACCACACCTATATCCAAGCACCAACATTGGTGACAAAACATAGCATGATCATGAGGGAACACATCACAAAACAAACACACACAAAAGATCAAGAAGAGGCCTCCTCCTAACATTGATCAACCAATAAGTCATCCACTTCCCACTCTAGATCATCATAGGGGGAAGGAGGACAAGCCTACAGTGGTGGGATGTTATGAGAAAGAGCATCCAACCCTCCTGTAACAAGGACTAAGGAAGAGGGTCATGCAAGGTCTTCTTCGTTGAGCTCTTGTGGAGCTAGGGTCAGTGATTTTGCAAAGATTGTTGACAAGGCTAAAACTTCATCCAAAGAGTTTAACATGCACCCTATAGGAGTGTTTTGTTTAACTTTAGTGGTTGGGGCAGACTGTGCTTGAGATTCATTGCTAGGATCATTGAATGACTCGAGAGTGGTGATGAACTTAGGGGAAGCTAGGACTAGTTCTATCACTAGGAAAAAACAAGTTAGCACATGATCACCTTGTGAAGAAGGTGGACTCCTATTACATCCTCCATTTCTAGAATGACCACACTCAACCTTTTGCTTTGTCAAAGGAGACAAACTCCCCACAGACAAGGCTAGAGGTGTGGAGGAAGAGGAGGAAAGAACTGTAGTAGATATGACTGAGGTATTCATCATAGATATCTATGGGCTTTGGGAAAGATGAGATATCTAGAATGAACACTTGTACCCACTTGGGGTAAGGAACATTCATACTCATACTAGAAGCTAGAAGCAATGCAAAATTAGATTGAAAGGAAGTAGAGGGAAGGAGAGAGGAAGACATTGTAGGAGGCCCTAAAGAAAGGGAGGTCATCTCTTCTTCCTTCCTCTGTGAGACAGCCTACTCATCTAGAAGAGATTTTCACTAGTGCTTGTACTCATGCATAAGGTGGTTTCTACGACTCTTTGAGCTAGACTGTAGAGGTTGTGAAGCAACCAAAAGCTCTTGCTCAACCATGGGAATGTCCACTACAGTCATCTCTGGAAAAGGAATGGATTCTTGTATAGGAGTAGGAGGAGAAGGTTGAGAAGTAGCTGGGAGATTCGGTTGAAGTGCCTCGATAGTGAGCCTCTTTCCATTCATTGCTTTGAGAAGAATAGGAGGTGGCCATGAAGGTCAATACAAAGAGGACTCTCTATAGGATACTTTCATCCTATCATACTAAATGAGTCTAGGCTCCATGGGTAGAACATGAAGTTCGAATGTAGGACACTTAGGATTTCACCAAGTGGGTACCATAGGATTCTCACGTAGGCATGGAATAAAATTTTATAGCACTACAATAGCACAGGAAGAAGTATCAAATTGGCCAGAGGAAGATGAAGAAGGAGAATCTTGGGACCAATTCTCTTCTTCCTCACTATCAGCTTTTAAGCAGGCCCTATGTGAAACAAGATAAAGTGATGAAGGGTATCTCAATTTTGGCCTTAGGTGCCCCTTCATATAATTCTAATGCATTTGGTTTAGGAGTTTCATCTTAGGTGAAAGAGGACCAATGGGCGTAGGTGAAGAGTAGTCCAAGGAGTAGCTACCATGAGAAATCAGTGGTTTATAACCAATGCCATGAATTATATGCATGAAACCCCTATGGATAAATTTTAAACATTTATGCACAACCAAGGTTACCACATTCATAGCCACTAACCAAGGGATACCCAAGTTCACTCTAAAGATTTCAGTCATAGTGATAATGTCAAATAGTAGCTTCAAAGATTTAGGTTTGACAAAGACCAATAGGACAATAATACCCAAAGGGGGCACAAAAAGCTTTTCATGTGTGTGGATGGTGATCATAGGTGCATTGTACCCATCTTTATGTAAAAAATTAATCAGCATGATCTACTTGGTTATTATGTTTACTTGTGATGTCAGATCAATGAGAACACCTGCTACGATGTTTCCATTGATTCACATAGGGATATAAAGAGGAGATGGTTCCTTATTAAAACCCATCAACAGGTCCTATGAAGTGAAGGTTATACTGGTACCATTGTCCATAGGTCGCACAGAGGGGATAGGTTGATGTAGGAAGGAGGCCATTATGCACACTAGATGATACTTTCATAGAGTACCTAAAGGTTGGAAGATAAGATAGTGACCTAATTAAGGTTTCGTTATGCAACACCTTTGGAACCTTCCAACTACACCAAGTAGGGGTTACAAGTTGGGTTGTAAGGTGAAAACCTCACAACATTCACACCTATAACACTCCTACAATATGAGGAAAGTGACTTTCAATATCAAAACTAGGAGCCAAAATGGTTCACATTAGGTTCACCAAAAATGTAAGAGAGGGGGACCAACCACGTTCAAGGCCCTAGGTCATGGAGAGCCAAGAGTGGAAGGCTTTCCTAACTTACCTTAGCTTAACAAGGTTTTAAGAATTTTGGGATGAAAATGATGAGGTCTAAAGGTCCTTTAATCACTCTATAGACCCAAAATACATAACGGGGCTAGGAGAGCTAGCTTTTGGGTGCAACGGTATGCCTCAGAAAGCTCTCTTCCCTAGGATGAAAGTGTAGTCTTGGGATGACAGCGCATTGCACTGGAATCTCTCAAGTGAGCTGGTCTTCGTACGACTAGAGGACTAAAGAGACAAGGTTGAACTCTAGAGAAAAAAATAATGACCTAGCTAGCTACTTCTTAAGGGCCAAAATAATGCTATGAAGTAGACAAGATATGCTCTTATATGGTAAAGTAAATATACAAGAGTTAGGGTGGCAAGAAAGATCTCATAAAGGAATTCATTCACCAGATAGCTCCTAGAAGCACATCCACCACCTCCACCAAGAGCACTCAAGGCTAATGGTGGAGAAAATGAGAGTACTCAAGCCTTTGTTGCAATGATATTTTCACACACTTATTCTACTGAAGTGATGGAGTGAAGTAGTTGTTGCTATGGAGTGTAAAAGTGCTGCTAAAAGTGCTTGAAGAGTGTGCTAAGAGATGAAGTTGAATGATCATTGAAGGTTTGCAGAAGCTCTGTAGAAGTTGGAATGCATGTAGAAGGAGGGAATTTGTAGGAAAGATGAAGTAAATGGCCATATTCAGATCAATTGACTAAAGAGGGCATTACAAGTCAAATGCCAATGAGAAGTGTAATTCCTCTATAGGTTACAACCATAGGAAACTACCAGGGATGTAAGCGAGTCATGTGGGCATCTGTGCACTGTGCAGGAATCCGCCACATAAATTCCTTCACCAACACTCAAAACAAGTGCTAAGTGAACACAGAGGTAGCGGACTTAGGTGTAATTTAGCCTCTCAACTTGGTTCTCTAAAGTGGAGAAGGGAAAAAGGGGAATTTTCATAAGGGGTAAAAATTCACTCCTATACAAATGCAAACCTATTTTTCAAACCACCACATTTAGAATAACTTATAATCTTCACAAGAACATTCTCCCTATTTGAAATGGAAACATTCTCTCACAATAATTTCTCTTACAATAGTCTTAAAGATAAATTCCTTTCCAATGTAACAATGTTCCAAACAAAGCTAATAATTATTCTAGGGGACGCATCTAACAAAAAATCAAAATCAATTACAAACTCTTTCATTATGATGGTAGATAAATAATTTTTTCCTTCCATTCCATATCACTATGTAAATATCAATAATTTAGGAAATACACCATTGGTTTCATCTCCCAAACCAATTTCTCAACCTCTGTGTAGATTATTTTGTGTTGGTGGATGTGATTTTTCTCCTACAAAAATTATATGTACCATTTTATGGCCTTGAATCCAACTACATCTAGAGATGTTTTAAATTACTTTTTTATTTCATCAATCTCCTTAGAATTTGAGATTGACAACCTTCGTACATGCTGAGAGAACATAATTTGCATCTATATTTTAGGATCCAAATAGAAAGGAAATGTTTATGTGAATTCTCTTAGGCCTATATACAAATGTGATCTTTAGGAACCAAGAAAACACATCCATTTTGGGTGTTGAAGCCCAATGGTTAGCCTTATTTTTCCCTCTAAGTGAAGTGACTCTCCATTTTCATATTTCAAGGCATATCCTTTGTGGATATTTCAATTTACTATTCATTTCTGATTACAAATATTCACTATTGTATATGTATGAACACAAAAGAGATAATAAATATATTTACCCTACTTCAAAGTGGATGTAGCCAAATTGGTGAACCACTATAAATTTGTGTTTTCATTTTGTGTATTATTTGATTATCTGAGTTCATTTTTCTAGCATCTCATTTCATTAAATCTACAATAAATTTAGAAACAATTGGTATTAGACCTTGGTGAATTAGTTGTTCAAGAATTATGATAATTTTTTGGAAATGAAGGAAGTAGATAAATGGAAGATAGAGAAGTTTGTGAGGAATAATTTTGGATTGTGGAAGTGTAGATGGAGTCTTTGTCAATCAGAGGAAATGTTTCACTCACATTTGAAGGAAAAGCGAAGAATCCAATTGTGACGTCAGATGAAGATTGTGAAAGATTGGATAAGAAAACAAGAGCTACACTTATTTTATCATTATATCCAATAATGTTCTCTTCAACGAAATAGTAGAGAAGACAACAAATTAACCAACATGCATGAGATAGCTTCAACCTCAAATAAGTTTTACCTCATGAAAAGGATATATAATTTGAAAATGAAGTAAGGTGGAATCATTCCAAGTAATTTGAATGAATTTAATATTTTAATCACTCAATTGGTTTTAGTAAACATCAATTTGGATGATGAAATCAAATCCATCTTACTATTGTGTTCTTTTCATAATAGTTGGGAAGGTGTTGTCATGACAATCAACACCTCCATATCTAACAAAGTAAAACTTAAATTTGATGGCATTGTTGCAACTCTTCTTAGCAAAGATACGCAGAGGAAAACTCAAGGAACCACATTTTGTGATGCCTTAAATTTTCAATAGAGTTAGACACCAATGAAGGGGGAAAAATAACCATAGACGAAGACCAAATTCAGCGAAAAGATCAATATCAAGGGGAAAAAATGAAGGTTGTTGGTTTTGTGGAGAATAAGGCCACACAAAGAATAATTGATGGTCATACAAAAAGTTTTAGAACCAATCGATGGAAAACAAAGTGAACACCATGTACAAAAAAGATGAAGGTGTTCTAGTCTTTTCAATGAGTGAAACTAGAATGGATTTATGGTTATTGGATTCTATTACATCATTCTATGCAATTTCATATCGAGATGCCTTCCAAAATTATCAAGAAGGAAAATTTGGTAAAGTATATCTTGGTGATAAAAAGGCATGTGAAATTATTGGAAAAGGTGACGTGATGTTGAATTTCAAGAATGGAAACAAGTAGTTTTTGCATGATGTAAGACATGTTGCAAGGTTAAAAATAAATCTAATTTCTCTGGGATAGCTTGATGCTCAAGGAAATAGAATCATTTTCTCTTCAAATTCTCAAAAGTTTACCAAAGGGGCTTTAGTGGTTGCAATGGGTAGAAATTAGGCACATTATATGTAGTAGATAGTCCTATTAAAGTGGGAGCAACAATGGTGCTTGTTGACATCAAAGTGAAACTATGGCATAGAAGGCTTGGGAACATGAGATTGAACGGGATTGAAATATTACTCAAAAGGGATCATCTTTCATGATTAAAATTTGTGGATTTGGACTTATGTGAACATTTTTTATATGGAAAACAAATGTGGATTAGTTTCTCAAAGATTGAACATGACAAAAAGATAAGGCCTTTGGAGCTTGTGCACTCCAATGTGTTTGGCCCTAAAAAGGTAACCTCATATAGAAGAGCCAATTATTTTGTTATGTTTATTGATGATTGCATTCGAAAGGTATGTATTTACATGTTCAATATGAAATCTAAATTTTTTACCAAATTCAATATTTTTAAATCTATTGTTGAAAACTGAACAAGGAACAAGGATAAATGTTTGAAAATGGATAATGAGGGTGAATTTTTTTCTTCATAACTTGATGGATTTTTTCTAGATAATGGTATTCATCCAATTAACTTTGTACCATTCACACCTCAAGAGAATGGTGTAGCTGAGAGGTTGAATCACACAATTCTAGATAGAGCTAGGAGCATGCTCTATAATGCAAGTTTTGGGAAAGAGTTTTCGGTGGAAGTGGTTAACACAATAGTGTATCTCATTAATCTTTGTCCCTCTTCTTAATTGTATTTTGATACCCTAGAGGAGAGATGGATTGGAAAATTAATTTCTTACAATCATATGAGGGTGTTTGGTTGCAAAGCTTTTGTTCATGTTATAAAAGAGAAGCGAATGAAGATAGACTTGAAATATAAGCAATGTATATTTGTCAAGTATGGAGAATATCAATATGGCTTCAAACTATAGAATTTGGTCTCAAATAAATTTGTATGCAATTGGGATGTAGTATTTAATAAAAACTCATTCTCATGTTTGTACAAATAGGGGTCGTCAAGGAATAAATGCATATGTGTCTCTTGATATCGATAGTGGGAGCAATTGGTAATTTTTACATCCAAAATTAGTTTCAATTGTGTATCAACAACACACTGGTAATACCGAGGTTGTATGAAATTTGAAACCATCATTTCATACATACTATAGACACATAAAAATGACCTAGGCCCGCAAGTTTTATTTTCTCCACATTCTTCCTAGCATAATTAAAATATTTAATTATGTCCTACGGTCCACATTCAACAATTAATTAAATAATTCATAATTATTTAATTAATTCATGTCTTTTATTCCTCTTGATTATTTAAATAAATAAATTTTATTTATTTATTTAAATGCATCACTAACTCTGTAATGTCTTTGCATGATTAAATAATTTTTTAAATTTATTTAATTATCTTTTGTCCATTATTTCCTCCCAATTATTTAAATAAGTAAATTTTATTCATTTATTTAAATGTGTCATTAATTTCTCAATGTCTTCCTATAATTAAATAAATTCTTTAATTTATTTAATTATTCTCCATCTTTGCATTTTAAATAAAATTATTTAAAACTGTTCCACTTTCTAATTTTCTATCACATGGCCCCACCTTTTGAATTAAATTAATTTTTAATTCAAAATGGCATATTTCCTCCATAAATCAAATAATTTTTAATATTATTTGATTTTCCAGCTCTTTCTTATTCTGTCCAATTCTTGTATCCTTGTCACATGTAATTTTGTCCCTTGATTTTATTTTCTAGAAGGCAAATCTTGACCACTCATTTCAAATTTACCCTAATGTTGCCCTAACCCTAATTGTGGGTTGTCACATTGAATCTTGTCTATTGATTCTAGGGAACTTTTCAATCTTCAATCTTGGCCATTCACCCAAAATTGACTTCTCTATAAAATGGAAATTTTGGTTTCATTTTGACATTTCATGTATCTCTTGGCATCTTCACATCTTGGCAGGCTTATTTCATATTTGTGTAGTTGTCTTGTGTTGCATTTTAGATCAAATCCTTCAACATTTTCTTAGGGAATTGGCATAGTCATAGGTTGCTTACACAAAATCTAACGGAACACATAATATTGCAACAAGTAGAGAAGATGCAATGGAGGTCAATCATGGAGGTTGAAGACATTGTATAAACTGTTTCCTTGTTTTCATGTTATTTCCTCCTTTGTGCTTCACTGTTTCTTTGGGTTTTGTTTGTTTACGCACCAATCTACTAACCTATAATTTTCCCTAAGCTACATTAATGAACTAATTATTTAATGTTAGAAAATTCTATGCATAAGCATCCAAGAACTAGGTTGAAAACCATTAAAAATAAAAATGAAAAAATGAAAAATGTAAAAAAATCATCACCCTGATGAAAACTTGGCAAATAGGTGTCTTGATGGCATAAAAAATAATTAAAAAAATTTAAAAATGATAAAAATAGTGAAGAGAATTAATTTTTCCAAAATTGAAAACCTGGTAAATAGGCATGTTGGATAAGTACCATGGTAAAAACTTGGAGAACATATGCCATGTGTAGTCAATATTTTCTCTACCATCTACTCTCACTCTATCTACCTTAGTCCATAATAAACACTGACTATTCTAACACCATTACGATATCCTATCACAAAAACCCTACCATTTCTTTCCATGGCTGACAATGGTTGACATCAAGTCTTGTATATCATCCATTTAACACCCTAAGCACATCCTTTTTTGTATCCTTCAAACTTGGCTAGTCTTGGACCCAATTGGGGGCAATCCTTTATCACTTGACTATAGAGGGTATCGCATATGGTCCGTCCAATCATAAAATGTCCTGAAAGGGTATGTGCAGGATCATCATGGAAAAAATAGGCCCTTAAGTGGCAAAAAAATTAGAAAAAATAGAGTTAGGCAACTTGACGTAAAAAATTGAATAAGTTATCTATATTATATTAAAAATATGTAAGAATATAATTTGTAGAAAATTGAATGTAGTTTCTAAACTACTAGGTTTGTTTATATATATATATATATATATATATATATATATAATATTTGGTGAAAATTTGAAATTTCAATGTAGTAGTACTTAAATTTTAGTGGAAAAATAAGAAATAGGTGTTTGTCTGATCACCCTAACCACAATAAAGTGATAATAATTTTTTATAAGATTTTTGATATAAGTAGAGGAATCATTTCCCCATGTGATGCATATTTTTTTGTAATTTTATTCCAAGTAAATAATTAATTATGAACTTTCTATTACAACTTTTAAAAAATATAAAAAACTTGTATGTCTGACCACCTTAACTTGGTCAAAACTTCATGAAATTCATTTTTTTCTTTTTTTGATTGTAAGTATGCGAATCATAGAACATGATGCGTATTTTGGATTCAAAAAATGTTATACTATTTGAAAGCTATAGATGTTTTTCAATAAGTCTATCAATCAAGACTTTAGTCGTTATTTGAATAGAAAATGAATAATAATTACTTATTCAATTCAAAGTAAAGCATAATTTATATTGGTGGAAAGCTAAGAATATCCTTTAAAAACCCTTTTCATTTCATCAATTTTGGGTAAAAGAAAAGTCATCAGCCACATACCTATCATATTGCCACTTTTTGGCCCATCATGATCCTACACATACCCAATAAAAGACCTAAAAATAAAAAAACTGTCCTAAAAAAAGGGAAAAAAAAATCATAAAATGTCCTAAAAAAGATAGAAAAATAATAAAATGTCCTAAGAAAAGACCTAAAAATTAAAAAATATCTTGAAGAAATACAAAAAAATCAAAACATGTCAAAAAACACAAAAACATCCAAATAATCCTTCAAAATCCCAAAAATAGAGCCATAACTAGTCAAGTCGGTCATGTGAGTTAGTCCATGTCATTGTAAAAATATGTTGTCTCTGTGCATTTACTATGTAGGCAAGGATCATCTTTGGGCCCCTGAGACATTAGGTCAATCCTTGTAGGTTTTAATAAAATCATGACTCAATCTTTTTTCATCAAGACAAAGTCATTGGTTGTGTCGAACTATGAGGTCTCTAAATGTATCATGTAGGCAAGGCTATCAATCGATGAGCCCCCGAGGCTACACTAGGTCAGTCCATTAGGGTTCATGACACTACACTGGCACACACATTAAATATTTTCAAGTCAAACAAGTCATTCCTAAACAAGCAAACTGCTAAAACAAAATTTTGGCAATTATTTAATCAACATGTCAATTACATCAACATGCAGAGAATTCTATCAACACAAGTTAATTCTATCAAAACAAGTCAAACTTAGTCAACTTTAGTCAAATTTAGTCAACTTGATTCAAACTGTCAACTCTTGGTTATTCTTCAAATGTGTCCTAAATAATAGTCCCAACCATTTATTTATGCTTTGGGATGTGTCCTTCCTAGGAATCGTCACTGTCATCTAGCATTTTGAGAGATCTTCTCAACATTTGAGGATCAATCCTCTTGACATCAACATCATTCAAGATGTGTCCTTCCTAAATTTTGCATTACCTAGAAACGTCATGCTTTCATCACCTAGAGATTGTCAAACATGGCACCTTGGCATTAAAACACTTGACATTCAAGTACACTTGGCAAACACTTAACAAACACCATCCTGTCATTTTTTCTTTTGATTTTTCATCATGATACTAGTTTCTCGAGGATGTCCTAGCAATGATATTTAGAGAAGTAATGACATATCATGATGATTATCTTGTCTTATCTTCTTGAAATAGTCATGTTTCTAGTTCCTCAAGGATATTCTTCCAACAATATTTAGAGGAGCAACGACATTTCATGACTCATCTTTCTTGTCTATGGTTGGGTGTGACAAAAATATTTAGGCAATTGTCCTCTTTGTATGAGTTATGATTATCCTTGTCTACAACTATTTGTCTCATGTGATGGTACAACCTTGCACACCATTTATCTATGTCATATAATGGTGTTTGTTGGCCATTAAAATAATCTAACCAATGATGATTAAGATAAACAAGTATTAGTTCTTTGGTAATCTGTTGAAGGATTCAATCTCTGCACTAACATCCATCTCCTATTTTTTCATCTCTCCTTGTCCATCGCTTGATGATATGTTGTGACATACAAAATAACTACATACATGATCATATAGACATTGAACATTTACATCATTGGATTAAAGATTCATGTATTCCTACAACCATTAAGCATCCATTTTCATAATTGCATCCAAATAATTAACATAAAAGACATCATAACATTTTCATACATCATCCATATCATTGATGCATACACATCATAACATAAAGCATCATACATTACATTATCCATACATAGTCATGCATCAATGCATCCATTATCATCAAACATGGAATTTATTAGAATTAAAACATCATGCATTCATGTAGGAAATCATAATCATCATATAATCATCATACATAATATCATCATGGAATATAATCATAAATAACCATCATAATTGTATACATCACATGACATATAAATTACATCATCATAATTATCATAAAAGCATACATCATAAACAAAATAAAATCATAAAGCATTATTACATAGCATGAAGCATATAGGCCACATCAAAACTACACCATATATAGAATTTCAAAAAATCATGTCACAGGATAGTGTCATGGGATATCCTAAAAATGGAGCTCGTAGGCTCGATGGTCAAAATATAAGTGTCATGGCATAATTTATATAATATAATAATAGAAAAACAATGTAAATGCCCCTAAGATGTGCTCTCCTCATCCCCTTGAGGAGAATATTGACGTGACTAATGCTCTATAAGAGGAGCTAATGTCATCAAGGAGATGGTAGGAAAACTTTGTGTGGCTGATAGACTTGTGGCTGGTGGTTGGCTATGCTATGAGCTGTGACCTAAACTAGATGAACCATGGCTATGGCTAGACCTATGCCCTAAAGAATGCCTATGTCTATGATGGGATCTATGACCTAATAAATGCCATGTATGATTAGAGCCACCCACACTACTCTAGCTCTAGTTGTTGTGAGTGCAACTGCTACTCCCTGACCATGTCCCTCTCCTACTATATGATCTAGACAGCCCAGGCTCCCATTATTAAGCTAGCACTACTCTCTCATATAATATGTGATACTGGCCTTTGCTAGCACTGACCCTAGCCAACTCCCTCGCAACATCCCCAATTGGTCCTACATATAACTCTCCAAATCTTATGCACCAACTCTCTGAATCTCATTCCTAGATCTCAACTTGATCTCTCTCAACCCGTGTAACCTCTAACTCTACTCACAAAGGTTTAATATTTTTTGTAGCCTCATCCAACCCCTCTTTCACATCTTGTAGTATTTGATCCATAGTCACATCATGAGGCAATGATGGTCCTCTAGGTATATCATCATCCCCCTCCACCATCCTCTCCCTCAGCTATTGTTTGCCTCATCCATACTATCCTTGTTGCCAATATCTAGCTCCTCATCACCATCACCCCCAAATCCCTCCTCTCCTCCATTGAAATCTAAGGTCTCCTCTATTGTATGTACCTTTGCCTCCACCTCAGCCTATACCCTGACCTCAACCTTTGGTCTCACCTCCTCCTCTTGTCACCTCCTCCTATTGAGGTCCCTAATCTCTCTCCTCCTCCTTTGGCACCTCGGGAATGGAATCAAGGGCAAACCTCTCCACATGCTACTAGAATCTCCTGCCCTATCTCCCCTCATCTCCTCCCCTCCTCCTTCTCCCTCCACCCCCACCATCTCCTCTATCACCTCCATCATCTCCTCCATCATCTCCTCCACCTCTCCACATATCTCCTCTCCCTTCATCCCCTCTACCTTCATCCCTCTCTCTCCATTGGTCATCATCTCTACCTCCCCTACCACCTCATCACACCCATGGTATCACTGACCATCTATCACCTAGTGCCAACCCATCTAGATTTTTCAGTGTTTGTGGTTTATGCACTTGCCACCATGTGTCAAACTTTTTCATCATACTAGGATCCACTAGACCCTCTCTCCATCCCCACTACCATGCTTCCAATCCATCCATCTACTAATTTTCTAGAGGTACTCATATGGATGACTACCATATGGTCTCTCATGAGGATTGAGCATACTCCGCAGTACCCACTGTTACATCCTATCTCTCATCAAATGGTCGTAGCACCCATTGGGGTAGGTACATCTCAGTGATCAACTATGACTGAACTATATGCCCAATCTAATACTTGAAATATCAGTAGAATAAAAAATGGTCTCCCTCATCATCCCATTGAGTACAGTCCTTGTACGGTCTCCAAATAAACACCATCAATGCATCAATCCAATGTCACCAATAGCTTGTCTCTCCAACCCTCATTTTTTGCATAGCACTTGCATACAGATAGACATAAGGCATACCCTCTACTAGTTGTGGCCTCTAAATAGGTGGATGAAAGATAGGGATATGCTCCCACACCTAGATCATAAGCAAGGTCATCACATAGCTAATGCTATGTGCACCTTTGTATGCTACCTCATGAAACTAATGATAAAGGATGCCAAGAAGATATGACCACCCTGCAAATATAGTTTTTTCCCATTGCATCCTCATAAGTACATCTCCCCATCCAATTGGGAATCTATGTCCATGTTGACATGGAATCAAGACACCGACAATCATTGTGCACAACATCATGTCTCATCGTGGATAATTATCTACCATGAACTCCCATTGAATCTCATAGGCATCAATACCTAGTCGTACACTATCATCAGCCTCATAAAATGTTGTAATAGCCTATTGGCCCTAGTGAGGATCATAAACAACCCACTCTCCTTGAATCAGAAGGCGTAGAATTCGATACAAGTCCTCAAGTGTCATATTGGCCTCTCCTAGCGACAAGTAAAATGAAAATTTCTCATATGCCATCTCTCGACTAGTGCTATTAGTAGTTCCCTATTTTCTTGAACAATGGGCATATAGATGACATAGTATAATCCAAGTCACATCGATCACCTATTCTCTTTGTCTCATGTCTAATCTCTAAAGGCATAAGTAGAGGTCTTGAAATCCCATGTGTAAATGGGTGGTAATCATTTCTACACATTCAAAAATGAGAGTTCGCACATCTTTAAACATCATTATTACCATCTATCTAGGCGGACATAAGTAGAAACTAAGGAAACTTTGTTCAAAGTCAAATGTATTGCATCAATGACACTTGCATCATGATAAGTTAATTGCATTGTTTGGCTCTGCACTTGTGTCACGCCAGAGCGTTTGTGTTGCACAAGCTCACAAATGTTTCATCCTTAATCACTTGCATTGCTCCATCTTTTATATGCGTCATTATCAAACACATGTGTCAAATGGCCCCGCACTTGCATCGTTATAGAGTGATTGCATCTCTACACCTATCATTTGTGTTGCATGATGACAATTGTGTCTTTCTAGTCTACAAATTTGTCAACCTCTACTCTACCCCTCATATTTGCATCATGATGCATCAAATGTGTGCAACACGAACACAAATGCGTCTTTCATGAACACATTTGTGTTGCAATGCATTTTTTTCCCTAAATTTATGCCTAAAAAATCATGCAAAATGATAAAATCACAAAGCGGGTAAGGGGTACTTACCGGTGGGTCTACACCCTCTAGCCATCTGAATTTTTGAACTATGTATCCTCTATGCTCAGTCACCCTATTTGAACCTATTTATAGGCTAAAAATGGGATTTTCTTGAAAATTTTATTATTGGAGGCTCTTTTGACCAACTTTGACCAACAAGTTGATTTCCTTTAGCACGTTGAAATATGAAATTGCTTGCTCTATTCATTTTCTAGACATCAAATTGACTTATCAGGACATTTTTCATATTTTTTTGTTGTCGGGCCAAAATTTAAAAAATTTATTGAGGGGGAATAGATACTCTATACCTTCATTGGGGCATTTCTTGGAATTATTTTCTTTGTCACAATGTGACAAGTTGCATTATGACAAAGAGGGGAAAAATGTACACATAAAAATGACCTAGGCCTGCAAGTTTTATTTTCTCCACATTCTTCCTAGCATAATTAAAATATTTAATTATGTCCTATGGTCCAAATTCAACTATTAATTAAATAATACATAATTATTTAATTAATTCATGTATTTTATTCCTTTTGACTATTTAAATAAATAAATTTTATTTATTTATTTAAATGCATCACTAATTCTCTAATGTGTTTCCATGATTAAATAAATTCTTTAATTTATTTAATTATTTTCCATCTTGGAATTTTAAATAAAATTATTTAAAATTGTCTCACTTTCAAATTTTCTATCACATGGCCCCACCTTTTGAATTGAATTAATTTTTTTAATTCAAAATAGCATTTTCCCCCATAAATCTAATAATTTCTAGTATTATTTGATTTTCCAACTCTTTCTTTTTCCATTGCATTCTTATCTCCTTGTCACATGCAATCTTGTCCCTTTATTTGATTTTCTAGAAGACAAATCTTGACCACTCATTTCAAATTTACCGTAATGTTGCCCTAACCCTAATTGTGGGTTGTCACATTGAATCTTGTCCATTGATTCAAGGGAAATTTTCAATCTTCAATCTTGGCCATTCACCCAAAATTGACTTTTCCATAAAATGGCAATTTTGGTTTCATTTTGACATCTCATGTATGTCTTGGCAACTTGAAATCTTGGAATTTACATAATTTAGGCTTATTTCATAGTTGATTCATAGTTGCTTAGTTTCCTTGTGTTCCATTTTAGATCAAATCCTTCAACATTTGTTTAGGGCATTGGCATAGTCATAGGTTGCTCACACAAAATATGAGGGAAAACATAATATTTTAGCATAAAGAGAAGGTGCAATGGAGGTCAATCATGGAGGTTGAAGAAATTGGGTAAACGCTTTCCTTGTTTTCATGTTATTTCCTCCTTTTTGCTTCATTTTTGCTTTGGGTTTTATTTATTTATGCACTAATCTACTAACCTAGAAATTTCCCTAAGCTACACATAGTATGGTGTCCCCACTTCTCTAGTAGTAAATTCAATCTTGCAAGAAATTATGTCTATCTATGAAAATTTTGATGTTCAATCTTCATCATGTGAAGCTCCCTTATCATTTTGTGAGGTACATTCACACTTAATTTTGGCATTGCCTTTCCAAAATTTTAATTAACCATTAATTGGGGTCACAACATTCCTATATCACATAAGGCATATAAGCTCCCATCTGATGTTAAATCTTCAAACCTCCAAATTCAAAATGTCCACATGCAACTTCCTTTGGGATATGTACCTCCCACACTAACTTCTAAAGGAACCATCCATGTCTCTTGCTCATGGATTTCTCTCCAAAGAGAAAATCCAATGCAACTTTTTGAACACCCTAACAATGAGAGTTTTATCTCACATGATGGGCATGAGTTTTCATTTTCCCCTACCAACAGAACAATCCTCTTACCATTGTGTGAGATTTATCTATCACCAAAATAGTATAAAATTCATCATAGTCTCCTTCACAATCAATGCAAGACATAATTTTTTTTGTTCATTGTTCATTGTGTGATGTACCCACACATGACCCTTTTTAGATTGTAATTTTTAGTCTAACTTGTGGTCCAAGAATTCATACACCCCTACAAAATCTGTTGAATTTTCTTTGGCATCATATGAACTGTGCTTGCAACCTTCAGAGGGAAATTGATATGAGAATTCTTAGACACATAAGTAGCATATTAATAATCAGATAGAGGCATGCAATAGAGATATGTTTTCATCACGAGTTAGCAATTTTGAAGCTATTGATTACAATGTTTATACATAAATTGCATCAATGTCTCTGAATAATGCATTACAGATGAATAATGTTAGAGTTGATTTGCATCAAAATAATTTGTATGAATAGGGTAATCTACAAGAAGCTATTCCTCAAGTGAAGAGGTCTACCTAAGAGCACTAACCTTTAGTAAAATTTGATGATTACCATTTGTTATTTTTTTTATTAGCTAGAGCCTACAACCTTCAAAGAAGCTTAGAAGAGATATCAACTTGGAGAAGTGGTAGGATATAATGTAAGAGGGAATAGATCCATTGATGCAAAATCACAATTGGGATTTGGTGAAGCTTCCACCCAATCAGAGATCATTGAAGAATCGATGGGTGTATAGATTGAAAGGAGGTAAGAAACAATATCGGGCAAGATTGGTTGTCAAGGGGTATAATCAACAAAAAGGGATTAATTTAAAAGGGATATTCTCATCAATTGTGAAGATGACTACTATTAGAGAAATTTTGCGTCTCACAATGATGTATTGTCTTGAGCTAGAACAACTCAATGTGAAGACTATTTTTCTACATGGTGATATAAAAGAGGAGTTATTTATACATCATCCTGAAGATTTTGAGAAACAAGGTAAAGAAGATTTATATTGCATGTCGAGAAGTTTGTATAGACTCAATCAAGCCCCATGATAGTGGTATAGTAAGTTTGGTTCTTTCATGTATGACTGCTACGCCCTTAATATTATTGTACATCGGGTTATGAATAGTCGGCTTGTGGCTATCTTAACTCTCTATTAAGTCATATTATCATTAGTATATTGTTATTTAGTTGTTTAGGTCGGCCTAAGTCTTATATAGGTGTGTCTAAGTTGGCCTTGGTGATATCCTTGGCATAAATAGGTATATATAGGAGGTTGTGAGTCTTATTTCATCATCAAGTTGTGAAGTGTGTTCTCATTAGAGATATTTGGAGGTTTTCCCCCTCGAAGTGGCTTGTTATTCTCAGTTATTATCAAGTATTTGCAGCATATTTCTTATCATATTCTTCTATTGTGCAAGTTATTTCATAACAAGTGGTATCAGAGCATGATCTTGGCACCATAGAGGCAAGGTTTTTCTCAATTTTGGAGGCGATTTTGGGAAGAACATATCTTTCATAATTTGTCGAATTTTTTTCTGATTTTTAAAGGGTTTTTGAAGAACATATTGAAGAAGCTACAGTAAATATTTTAGAATAATTGGAGTAGAATTAAGCGAATTATTGCAGAATTAGGGTTTCTACCCTATTTTTTTGGAATCTACATATCTCGCACATCTTGTTGAATTGGAGTTTGATTTTTATTGGGTTTTTGAAGACATACTAAAGGAGATTACAGTAAAAATTTGAGATAATTTAAGTTTCATTTGTGTGATTTATTTCAACATTAGTGGTTTCCATCATGACAGGGCCTACAACAAGGGGTAAAAAGAATGCTGTCACTCCGGGGAAGACTCCTGATAAGGATGGTGAAACAATCGAGGATATTTTTCATAATGAAGAAATCAATAAGGTCAAGGAAGAAATTTCCTCAATTAACAATAAGGTCAAGGAAGAAATTTCCTCGCTTAAGATGGATATGTGTGACCTAAGAGGAGATATGTCGGACATGCGAAACATGTTAAGCACCTACATAGCTGAATCAAGAAAGGAGTTCTCAAGCGACCAAGGTGAGAATTCTAGGTCAGCCACTACTAAGCTTTAGTACTCCTATGGGATCTAGGAATTTATTTCCAAAGGTGGATATGCGCAAGTTTGATGGTAAGGATCCTCTAACATGGATAAACCAAATGGAGAATTTTTTTGAAGTACACCAAATCCCAAATGGACAAAAGGTCACAAATGGCTTCCTAGATCAATTCATTTGGTATCGTTGGCTTTGCACTCGTGGTAAAAAAGGCTCACCACCTCCATGGTTAATTTTCTTACGAGGAAATCGTCAATATAGCAATAGCTGCCGCATAACTTTCACCTAGCTAAACTTCAACAAACAGGATCGGGCTATAAATATATTCAGCAATTCCGCAAAAATTTATCCTTAAGGGTGATTCACTAATGAGGAAAACTTGAATGATTTATTCTTGGTCTCATGATCACACCAACATGAGGCGATATGAAGCCCTAGTTCCATACAAATGAGTCTTTATCTAGCACCCAGGGTAATGAGTGAGAAACATTTGACCCTAAGCAGCGGTAAAGCTAATGTGACAAGAGAGAAAGCATATCCCAACACAACCTACTAAGTTGACTCCACAACAAATTGAGGAGAAAGAGCAAAAGGCTTGTGTTTCAATTGTGATAGCAAATACAGTCGAGGACATAAATGCAGTGAAAAGAAATTGTTTTATATTGAAGGTCCCAATGAGGAAGAAGAGGAGGAACCCATACTAGAAGATGAAAGGGAGTCAAATGAGGAATCACATGATTCTCAACCAATCATTTCTTTTCATGCACTCTTAGGTTTCAGTGCTCCACAAACTCTCAAGGTGGTGGGGTTCCTAAAGAAGCAGAAGGTAACAGTGTTGATCGACTCAGGTAGTACTCATAATTTCATCAACCAAAAGTTAGCTACTCGTCTAAATTGTTTCATATATCCAGCTCTAGAGTTTCAAGTTTTGATTGTAGATGGTGGTACATTTAGTTGTTTAGGAAAGTGTCATAGCATTAAATTATCCATGGGAGATTATCATCTTGATACCCCAATGTATGTGATATCCATGGGTGCAACAGATATTGTTTTGGGAGTACAATGGCTTACTACATTAGGAACAATTGAGATGAACTTCCAAGAACTATTCATGAGATTTCAATCAGAAGGAAAGCTAGTAGAGCTAAGGGGGTTGAAGGAAAATCTCCACAAATGGTAAGATCTCATCAAATGCAAAAGTTGCTTAAGAAAGGAGTGGATGGATTTGTGGCCCAACTATGTTCATTAGAAGTCTCTCAATCTATTACTCCTCATCCAGATTTGCAAGCTATAATTGATAGTCACTCAGTTGTTCTTGGAGATATGCCTAAAGGACTTCCTCCTAAGAGGGATCATGATCATGCCATACAGTTAGTCCCAGGGAGCCAACCACCGAACATCAGGCCTTACAGGTATCCACACATACAAAAGAGTGAGATAGAAAAAATTGTTGAAGAGATGCTAGAGGTAGGAATCATTAGGCATAGCCAAAGTGCTTACTCCTCGCCGGTGGTGATGGTGCGTAAGAAGGATGATACTTGGTGCATGTGTCCAGATTATAGAGTGCTCAACATGTACACCATTAAAGATAAGTTTCCAATTCCAGTCATTGATGATTTGTTAGATGAATTAAATGGAGCTATGTTTTTTACCAAGTTAGATCTTAGATCTGGTTATCACCAAATTCGGATTAAGGAGGAGGATATTTGTAAGATAGCATTTTGGACTCATGAGGGTCATTATGAATTTTTGGTGATGCCATTTGGTCTTACCAATGCACCATCTACATTCCAAAGTTTGATGAATTCCATTTTAAGAAGTTCTTGAGGAGGTTTGTGTTAGTATTCTTTGATGATATATTGATTTATAGCAAGACTTGGGAAGAACATTTGCAACATGTGGACCAAGCATTAAAAATACTTGAAGATCATAAACTCTATGCTAAGCCATCCAAGTGTGCTTTTGGTCTTACAGAGGTGGAGTATTTGGGACACATAGTTTCACATGAAGGAGTAAAGGTGGACCCTAACAAAATTAAGGCTATCATGGAATGGCCTTCCACTCCAAACCATTAAGAACTGAGAGGACTTTGGAATCATAGGGTACTATATGTGAAGATTTGTGAAGAATTATGGTATAAAGCACCTCTCACCACCTCTATTGAAGAAGGATTCTCATTGAATGCAGCCCAATAAAGATTTGGAGAGATTGGAAGGAGGCTGCGTAACTCCCATTCTGCCACCCCCGACTTCTCACCAAGGAATTCATTGTGGAATGTGATGCTCGAAATGGATAGAGCGCTGCTTATGTGCAAGAAGGTCGACCAATTGCTTTTGAGAGTCGTCAATTAAAAGGTAAGAATCTATTAAAACCTATTTATGAGAAGGAAATGCTAGCAATACTCCATGCAGTGAAACAATGGCGGCCTTATCTATTGGGTAGACATTTCAAGGTTAAGAAAGATCATGATAGCCTAAAATATTTTTTGGAACAACGACTATATTCTGAAGAGCAACAAAAATGGGTCACTAAGATGTTAGGATATTACTTTGAGATTGTATATAAGAAAGGGAAAGAAAATATTGTAGTAGATGCACTTTCAAGGAAGGATGAGAAAGATGAAGCCTTATTGTGTGCCCTTTCAATATTACAAGCAAATTGGGTGGAGGAAGCCAAAGTAGAGTGGCAAAATGATGTTACACTAGCAATTCCCATCGGAGCAATTAAAAAGTGATCCTAGTAGTTCGATAAGTTTTGTTGAAGGAGACTTCTTTGGTATAAAGATGCTGTATCTCAAGTAAGAATTCCAACCTTAAAATCAAGATTCTCACGAGTTGCAATACTGAGTCTCCAGTGGGTGGTCATTCAGGATTTTTGAAGACATATCATCGAGTCAAGCAAGATTTCTTTTGGGAAGGGCTAAAGGGTGATGTTCAAAAATTTGTGGCTGAATTTTTGGTGTGTCAAAGGCATAAAGGGGAGACAATTAAGGCACCATGTCTCTTGCAACCCTTATCTATTCCTAGCCAGCGTTGGGAAGAGATATCCATGGACTTCATCACAAGGCTTCCCAAATCTAAAGGTCATAATGTCATCATGGTGGTGGTTGATAGGCTCACTAAATATGCACATTTCATTGCATTAGCACATCCTTTTACAGCAAGTGTAGTGGCTAGAGCTTTTTTGGAGAATATCCAAAAGCTACATGGTACACCTAAAGTTATTATTAGTGATCGTGATCCTATCTTCACTAGTCACTTTTGGAAAGATTTATTCTCATGTTTGGGTACTCAATTGTTCTTGCCTTCATGCGCACCACCCCTCAATCGGGATAAGCAAACAGGTTGTTATTGCGTTTGGAAGGATATCTACGTTGTTTCACTTCAGAGAAACAGTCCCAATGGGTAGATTGGCTACCACTTGCGGAATGGTGGTATAACACTTCTTTTCATAGCTCATCAAAAATGTCTCCATTTTTGGCACTTTATGGGTATCATCCTCCTTCCATCACATCATCAATTAAGGTGTCCCCAAGAGTTCAGGTAGTAGAAGACCACTTGCTTCATCAACAAGTACTTTGAGGACTCAAGGAGAATTTAGCCATGGCACAAAATCAAATGAAACAACAAGCAGACCAACATTGTAGTGAAAGAAGTTTTGAAGTTGGGGATTGGGTCTTCTTGCGATTGCAGCCTTATAAGCAAATCTCACTAAAGTAGCAAAGAAAGAATAATAAGTTGTCACCAAAGTATTATGGTCCATACCAAATCATGCAGAAGATCGGTAGTGTTGCCTACAAGCTTGAGTTGCCACCTACAACAAAGATACATCCAATTTTTCATGTTTCCTATTTGAAGAAGGTAATTGGGCATAATATTCCCACTCAAACAACACTTCTCGAGCTGGATGAAGAAGGGAGAAATCATTTTGGAACGAGTGCATTAGATCAAACATGCACAAAGTGAGGAATAGAACTATCACTGAGTATCTCATCCAATGGAAAATTTACCAGTTGAAGATGCCACATGGGAAGATGAGGAGTTCATTCAAAAGCATCCAAACTTGATTACATTGAGGACAATGCTTCTTTGAAGAAGGGGCATGCTACGCCCTTAATATTGGTGTACATCGGGTTATGAATGTCGGCTTTGTGGCTATCTTAACTCTCTATTAAGTCATATTATCATTAGTATATTGTTATTTAGTTGTTTAGGTCGGCCTAAGTCTTATATAGGTGTGTCTAAGTCGGCCTTGGTGATATCCTTGGCATAGATAGGTATATATAGGAGGTTGTGAGTCTTATTTCATCATCAAGTTGTGAAGTGTGTTCTCATTAGAGATATTTGGAGGTTTGCCCCCTCGAAGTGGCTTGTTATTCTCAGTTATTATCAAGTATTTGCAGCATATTTCTTATCATATTCTTCTATTGTGCAAGTTATTTCATAACAATGACCAACACTTCACATGCTACGAATCTAATCTGTTTGTTTACTACAAGGTATTGGACAATGGTGAACTTGTT
The DNA here is from genome assembly GCA_007258455.2 of Sequoia sempervirens. Taxonomy (NCBI): domain Eukaryota; kingdom Viridiplantae; phylum Streptophyta; class Pinopsida; order Cupressales; family Cupressaceae; genus Sequoia; species Sequoia sempervirens. The sequence goes on from VDFB02271358.1 coordinate 366,634,711, forward strand.
TTATTCCTTCTCTAAATTAATTATATGTTTGTAATGGGTACTAGTGTGAGAGTTATTCATGATTTGAAAGAAAATTTATCTCAAAATTTTGCAATGAAATACTTACGGACAAAAAATAGGATAATTGGCATGACTATAATTTGAGATAGACATAAGAGGGAAATCAAATTGTCACAAGAAAAATACATTGACAAAGTTTTGGAAAAATATAACATGAAGGGTGCTAAGCCTACAAGTACTCCACATCCTGGTGACCTTTTTTTGTCATCTGAAATGTACCTTAAAACACCTTAGGCTTAGGAAAACATGAAGGGTATTCCTTATTTATCAACAATTGAAATTTTTATGTATGCAATGGTGTGCACTTGTCCAAACATTATCCATGTAGTGGGAGCAGTGAGTAGATTTACGAGCAATCTAGGAAATACACTTTGGAAAGTAGTGAAGTGGATATTAACCTATATTTAAAAGGAACTTGAAATTATGTCTTTTGTTATAGAGTTAGAGATGCACAACTACGAGGTAATGTTGATGCAGATATGGCTAGAGACTTGTACAAAGGTCTACAATAGGTTATATGTTCACATTTTCCTAGGCAAAAATTAGTTGGGTTTCATAGTTGTAACAAGTGGTCCTACTCTCCACTACCAAGATTGAATATATTGCACCCACTAAAATTGCAAAGGAGATTATTTGGTTGTAGTGAATGTTGGGTGACTTGGGTTTCAAACAAAATGTTTGCACTCTCTTTTGTGATAGCAACAATGTTGTTCACTTGGAAAATAACTCAACCTTTCATAATTGAACCAAGCATATTGAGTTGTGTTATCACTTCATCCAAAATGTTCTTGAAGTAGGTTAGATAAAAGTGGAGAAAATTGACACAAAATTATATCCAATGGATGAATTGATGAAGATTGTACCATGGGAGAAGTTTAAGTTCTGTAGGAATTCTCTTAGTATTGTCAAGATATGACAATAGGGGTGAAGAGGGAGAATATCTTCGATTTTGCAGTAGATGTTGGAATTCAAGTGGGAGATTGTTGGGTGTTGAAGCCCAATGGTCAACCTTGTTTTTCTTTCAAAGTGAAGTGACTCTTCACTTTCCTAATCAAAGGCTTACCCCTTATGGATAATGTAATTAATTATTCATTGTTGAATACAAATATTCGTTGTTGTAGATGTATGAACATAACATAGATAATAAATATTTTTCCCCTACTTCAAAATGGATGTAGCCAAATTGATGAACCACTATAAATTTGTTTTTTATTTCATGTATTGTCTATTTTCTGAGTTTATTTTTTATAATCTCATTTCATTTAATCTACAACAAATTCATCAACAATCTACATAACCACTACAAGTTTAACTGACATCTTAATGTTAAAATTTTATACGGTGTCCTTAACATGGACAAGGAGGTCAACCATGCACACAAAAAGATTAATTGTAGGTGGATTTCATGTTTATAGGGTTAGTCTTGAGTGAAGAACACAAAACACTCATCTAGTGAACCTACATTGTTGCATTGTAACACACCAGCTTGGGTATGCTTGAATAATAACAAACAAAAAAATTCTATCCAATAGTATGAGATAGGTTCGATTCAAGGAGATTTCCAGTGTCGAATTTCAATTGCTTGGATAGTCCTGATGGGATTCTATGATGCTACATGCAAGTGGAGAATGATAATTCTAATATCAAGCTCCACCCTTACAATGGTGTCGCTCACAACTAGTGGCTCTTGAAGGCTCTACTCAACCTTCCACAAGTGAATGATGTTTTTTATGTCATCGCTAGACTATCAGATGGTCTACCTCAAATGTTCACTTCAAATGGATTGCTTGCAATTTCCATGCGATGATCAGTGCTCATGTCATGATTTTTTTGTCTATTTTCATGCAATTACACTATTGATGATGATGGTGACTTTTAGGAGGATGTCGGCCAGAGCCTGAGGCTCTACCTGAATGGCATGTATGCTTGCCTCCACCATGATATCACTATCAAGATCTGAACAGACTGAATGCAAAAATGAATGATGGAATGAGTATTCACTAGTGAGGAATGAATAGAGCTTAGCACGAAAACTCCTTAGTGAGCTATGCTCCCAAAAAACTTCAAACAGATTAACTCCAATTCCCCTAATGATGTGAATGAAACAAATAATAAAAATAAATACACACTGAACATGTTGATTGGAAGATGTTGTCCAGAGAGCTAAAAATAAAATATAAATTCTAATTCTAATGTGTCCCAACCCAAGTGAGTCAACCTAACTTAGTTAATTAAATTTATTCATTTAGTGTTGAAAAAAACTATTTTCCAAAATTCTCCTACCAAGTTTCAATTTGAAATTTCAGGAACATTACAATCCCCGCCCTTACATCATTGCTTGTCCTCAAACAACCTTAGATTAGGATGTTGTAAGATCTCCAGCCCTTCCCAAGTAGCATCTTTAGCTGGTAGGTTCTTCGATTTGACTAGATATTCTAGAATAACCTTCTTTCTTAGTCATTTCTCTCTTACATCCAACATCGTTTCAGGCTCGAGAATTAGTTTTCCTTCATCATCAACAGGTGGAAACTCTAGTGATGGTGTAATTTTCTATCCTAAGGCCTTCTTCAAGCATAAAATGTGGAAGATATTATGAATTTTACTCCTTGGTGGCAATTGAAGTTCGTATGCAACCTCCCCAATTTTTCTTGTGATCCTAAATGGCCCATAGAATCTTGGCCTCATCTTTAACACTTCATTTCCTTGAAGAGATGACTGTCGATATGGTTGCAACCTTAATTACACCATGTTGTTGACTTCAAAAACCCTTTCAGTCCTTCATTGGCCAGCATATAACTTTTCCTAATTTTGGGATCGTTGAAGATTATCCTTCAAGGAATTTCATGATTTCCATGTTCTACTAAATCATATCCTTGGAACTTAGAACTCTACTATCTACAAGGATAAAATCCATGAAGGAAGTTGGCTCATACCCATAGAGTTCCTTGAATGGTGACATCCCAATAGACATGTGGTATGTGGTGTTGTAGAAAAAATCTCCAAGATGTATCCTTTTCACCCAAGTTGATTGATAACCTATCATGCAATTCCTCAAGTATCCTTCAATCCATTTGTTCACTATCTCTGTTTTCCCATCTACTTGAGTGTGGTAGCTCGTGCTAGGGGTCAACTCTTTGTGAGCCAGATGGAAGATTTATTGCCAAAATAAGCTGATGAACCTACTATCCCTATCACTCACAATATTTCTTGGCAACCCATGAAGTCTAAATACTTCCTTGAAAAATAGATTTGTAACTTGAGGTGCTTTAAATTTTTAAGTAATAGCAAAAAAATGAGCGTACTTAGTGAGCTTACCCACCACAACATAAATGAAATCTTTACCTTGTACCCTTGGAAAACCCATGATGAAATCCATAGAGATTCTCTCCCACTTTTGATTGGAAATGGGCAAGGGTTGGAACAAACCAGATATTAACACATGCTCTATTTTATTTTTTTGACATACCAAGCATTCCCTTATGTGCTGCAATATTCCATTTTTCAATCCCTCCCATGCAAAACATTCCCTTACTTGTTTGTATGTCTTGTAGAATCTAGGTTTAAAAACAAAAGGAGTATCGTGGAAAGCTTTAATGATTTTTTTATTGAATCTAGAGTGAGGTACAAGGTAGATATGACCTTTGTAGAGAATGAGCTCCTCCACCACCCTGTACCTGTCATCAACTATCTTCCCTTCCAAAATATCATTAGTGAATGAATCCTTAGCAAACTCAACTATAATTTCAATTCTCCAATCAACTAATATATTAGTCATAGCACAAAGATAAGGCTTCCTAGAGAGCATTAGCTACCACATTATGCTTTCCCTTCATATATTCAATATCAAAATCATAACCTTGAAGTTTTCTTACCCATTTTTGTTGTTTATCATTCAAGTCTCACTGATTTAGGAAGTACTTTAGGCTGTTATGATCTATCTTCACAAAAAACTTCCTACAAACCAAGTATTTTATAAATTTTGTAAGAGAATGTATGATCATGAACATATCCTTGTCATAAATAGAGAAATCCCTCTTAGGTTTGGTGAGATTTCTAATCTCATAAGCAATAGGATATCTGTTTTAAATCAATATGGCTCTAATACATTCACCTAAAGCATCACACTCAAGCACAAAAGGAGAGAAAAAATATGGAATGGCCAAAATGGGGCATGAGCTCATTACCTCTTTGAGTTTTTCAAATGCCTACTCGGCTATGGGGCTCCACAAGAAAGCTCATTTCTTTCTCAAATTGGTCAATGGTGTTGCAAGCTAAGAGAAACCCTTCACAAACCTTTTATAGTAGCTACATAGGCTGAAAAATCCCCTCAGCTATGTTAAATCCTTGTGGGTATCCCACTCCTGTATTTCCTTGATCTTTTCTTCATCCACACTAACCCCTTGAGCGCTAATCTTGTGACCCAAATATAGGATTAATGTCATCCCAAATTCACATTTTAAGATATTGGCATAGAATGAATTCCTCTCAAGGATGTCAAGCACTTCCTCTATATGCTTCAAATGTTCCTCCCATGTTCTACTGTAAATCAAGATGTCATCAAAGAAAACCAACACAAATTTCCTTAAATTAAGAAGGAATACATGATTCATGCAAGATTTGAATATGGTGGGGGCATTGGTTAATCCAAACAACATTACCAAGAATTCATAATGCCTATAGTGGCACCTGAAAACTATCTTTTGTACATCCTCATCTCTAACTCTAATATGATGGTAGCTTGAATGCAAATCAATCTTCAAAAAGTATACCGCTCCATGTAACTCATCTATTAATTCCTTAATCTTGGGAATAGGATAATGGTTTTTGATTGTCTTCTTGTTGAGGGCTCTATAATTGATACACATCATGAGTGTTCCATCCTTATTTTTGACCAACACCACCAATGAAGGAAAGGGGATTAAACTTGGGCATATAAACCCCATATCCAATAGCTCCTTGATGGCTTTCTCAATTTCTTCTTTATATATTCTTGGATGATGATAAGGAGTGGTGATCACTGGTTTGGCTCCCTCTTCAATCTCTATCACATGTGGGAACCCTCTATTTGGTGGAAATCCTACTGATATCTCTTGAAAATATTTGCACTTCTTATCCAAGATAGCCCGAATGTCACTAGGGAAAACTCTTTCCTCCTTTGCTATGCTAGTATCTATAATCAAGCATTTGGCTACCCATGCCACTTGATCCCTATAGAAAGACCGCTCCATCCTTTTGGCTGAAACCACCATAATCCCATTCCTAGAAATTCCCTTGAGTACAACCTCCTTGCCCTCATGCTTGAACTTAATATCCATCGTTTAGTAGTTGGTGTTGTATTACCCTAGCGAATGAAGACACTGTACCTTGAGGACCATGTCTATGTGACCAACATCAACAATATAGAAATCCTCCATCTTGTGTCCATCTAATATCAACTCCATTTGTTGAATTAATTTTGTGCAAGGAAGGACCTTTCCTTAAGCTACCAGGATATCAAACCCTTTGAAGTCTCCATTTCCATACATAACTTATCCATTGTTCTCTTATCAATGAAATTATGCATAGCTCCACTATCAACTAGCACTATCACTCTCTTCCCCCTAAGAACTCCCCTCACATGTAAAGAATGGTATTGAGGTGTTCATGATAGTGTTTCCAAAGTGCTTCATGCTGGCCTTTCTTCCATTATAATCTCCTATAGATCCCCAGGAGTTTCCTCTTCCTTGATCTCTTCCTCAATATTTTCTTCATCATTGGATACCACTTCAATGTAATAAACTTGTCCCCTTACATGTGTTGGTTATTCCAATTTTCATTGCAATAGTAACACAAGCCCTTCTTGCATAATTCATTCCTCAACATGCCATGTGGACCTGTAGGGGGGTCTTTGGTGGAAATTTTTATTTAATGAAATGCTTATTTGATTTTCCTACTGGTGCATTCTTGGCAATGGCCTTCCCTTTCTTGGTGGAATCCTCAAGAATCAAAGCTTTCTGAATGGCATCTTATAGAGGTGTTGGTTCCAAGGCCCTCACCAAGCATGGAAGGAATTGGATAATCCTTCAATGAAGAAGAAGGTGAGCCTCTTATTTGATACATCAGAGACCATTACTACAAGTCTTTGAAATTTTGAAACATATTCATCCATGGTGCCTATTTTCTTTAATATGGTTAGTTACTAGAAGTATGCTTCTGGGTCTTTTCTATCAAACCTCTCCACCAATTTCTATGTGAAATATGCATATCAATTTGCTTGTCGAAATCCTTGGGTCACAATACCATTATTCCACCATTGGTGTGCTAGATCCTTAAAGTGTAAGATGGTGAATTTGATAGCCTCTTCCTCAATGATGGGGCTAAGAGAAAAATATGTGTCCAGTTTTTGGATCCATGATTTTGCAACCATCTTTCCTGAACCATTGAATGTTGGGAGTGAAAGCTTGTTGATCTTGTGTTGAAGATCTCTATTTCCATAGTGTTGTCTCTCATCACTTCATCTAGCACTATAGAACTAATCAAAGGAGATGGCAGCTTGGGCATCAACATCTAACTCTAGGTACTTGCACACAATGCTTACATAACTATGTTGTTCTTCTCCTTCCTGTTGGCCTTTTGTTCTTGGTAAAAACTTTAGCTGAGCATTTTTATGGGTGTGTCCATTTGAATTCTTGCTCTATTCTCCCCCTCCTGAATGCTCTAGGTGGCCTCCTTTAGCACTACTAGATCCAAATTTAATATTTTTGACTACAACAGTAAGAGACTGAATTGCTTGTAGCAGGGTTTGGTTTGTCTGGTCCTATTGTTTCATTAAATTTTCTAATTTATCACTCAAATCTTTGTCCCCCATTTTCTCCTTACCTCTGCCTCCTATCCCTTGTCCAGTTTCAAACTTTTTCCTTTCTCACTCTATAGCACGAAGATCTCATTGGCTCAATTACATATGAATTTTCCCATAGGTTGGCAGACCTTATGACTTTGATACCACTATAAAAAACCACCTTGGGTATGCTTGAATAATAAAAAACAAATGAACTTTTTCAAATAGTATGAGGTGGGTTTGATTCAAGGAGATTTCCATTGTTGAATTTCAACTGCTTGGACAGTCCTAATGGGACTCTATGATGTTGCATACAAATGGAGAATGATGATGTTGATATCAAGCTCCACCCTTTACAGTGGTTTTTCTCACAACCACTGGCTCCTAAAGGCTCTATGCAACCTTTTATAGGTGAGTGACAATTTTTTGATGTCATTGCTAGACTATCGAATGCTCTGCTATAGATGTTGGCTTCAAATAGATTGCTTTTAGTTGCCATGAGATGCTTGCTACTCATGTCATGATTTATTTTATATTTATGCACATATTACACCACTGATGGTGATGGTGAACTTGAGGATGATGTTGGATAAATCCTAAGGCTTTGCTTGGACAACATGTATTCTTGCTTCCACCACAATATCACTATCAAGATCTGAACGTCTTGAATGAAAAAATGAATGATGGAATGAGTATTTGATGGTGAGGAATAAATAGAGCTTAGCATGGAAAATACTCAGTAACCCACACACCCGAGCAAGTGAGCTTGGGAAGATACACTCCCAAAAACTCCAAATAGATTAACTTGAATTTCCCTGATGATGTGAATGAAACAAATAATCAAAATAAATACACACTACACATGTTGATTGGAAGATGTTAGACAAAGAGCTAAAAATAAAATATAAATTCTAATTATAATTTGGCACAACCCAAATGAGTCAACTCAACCTAGTTAATTTAATTTATTTGTTTAGTGTTGAAAAACACTATTTTCCAAAATTCTCCAATATCAATTTAAAATTTTGTGAACATTACATGCATGAAAATAGAACAGATGCATAACTTATCATATCAAGATATGTTCTAGAGTGCTTTGGTAATCCAAATATTTTGAGAACATCATTGCAAAATCTATTTTGTATATATCTTGTAATAATTTAAATCCATGAGACTATGCTCCTTTGACGCATTTTGTCACACAGTTCACATTCCTTGTCTACGCTTTAAGATCTGTATTGACTATAGCCAACTATAACATCTACAAAGAATCCCCTTCCATTATGCTTTGGTGGATGTTCATACTTGTTCCAAAGCTCCCATTTTGATGTTACTTTATAGCTACCAATCATATTTCATTGGATGTTTCTAAATCCTTGTCAAAAAATTCATTTTCATGCATATGTTGCAATCATGGAATTCCATGAGACAACATTTTTTTAGGCATTTTGTCAAAAAAATTGCATGCCTTGTCTATGATTCCACATTTTGCATACTAGCAGCTACAACTACTACTTTGAAAAAATTACTCTCTCATTTATTATTTGATGGATGTTTATACCCTATTCCAAAGATCCTATTTTGGCATAGGTAGGGAGGATACTAGTAGTTAAAGAGTCTAGCTTGACACTTTCCAATTGCATTTGCTTTAAAGTTACCAAATCCTTTTCAAGAAATCTATTTTGTGGATGTCATGTAACCATTGGATCCCACAAACATAAATTTATTTGGGACATTATGTCAAACACTTCAGGTTCATTATCCACACTTTTGTTGGGAAATTAGAACCAACCATAATGAGAAAAGATGAAAACATAGACCAAAGAGACAACAAGACAAGGAGGTAGGATAGTTTCTATTTCATTCATTCACTAAAAGATTACATTCAAAAATGATTACATAAAAGTTAGAGAAAAATCTCTATATATTCTTCATACAAAAACTGTACACATTCTGGTGCATTGGAGATTTTTGTGCACTGCTACGTGCTGGAGATATTCTGAAGCACTTGAGCACTGTTCTTTGTCAATTTCTTTTGTTGTTGCAGGTTCTCCTAAACATTCCCTTTCCCGTCTTGCTAAATATTCCTCCTTCTTTGTTGCTACAAAAATATAATTGTCTCATCTACAAAGAAACATTATATTCTTCTCTTTTGTCTTACTTGCCTTTCCAAAAAACTACCGCCCAATTCAAATTTAACCACCAAAATTAATTTACTGCCAAAACATTAATGGGCTAGCAAGGTTATCAGACATGATAGAGGGGTTGGAGGATCCCAATGGATCTCATCTGACTATGCATTAAATGCACTTTCCTGTTGCTACTCAAAATTAGATATTCCAACACTCCCCTTTAATTTTGATCCTTCTTACTTTTCATCATAACTTAAAATTTCTAGAGCAAGGTTTTCAAAGCACCAATCCCTATTCTTCATCACTCTAGGAAATTTTCAAAGTAATGGAGCAATTCTAGAGTACTAATAAAAAGTTTTTGGAGCATACCTGTTTTCCCCTATTCTTATTTTTGGCACCTTTCTAAGTTTCGAGAACTGAATTTCTAGACTATCTACGCATTTATGTGTTTGCCATATCTAATTTTTTTGGTGCATTCCTGCATACCAAGCCTATCTCTTAGGCATTCAAAGGAGTATTTTTATACTTTGTGAAAATATCAATGAGCTACTACTCAATTCTGTAATACTGAAGTTGAAATTCTCCATGCTCCACCAACTCCCTTATGAAATGGTAGCGAATTTCAATATGTTCGCTTCATCCATGAAAGATGAGATTCTTAGCCAATGAAATAGAAGAAAAATTGTCACAAAATATGGTTGTACCATCTTCTTGCTGCTCATTCAAATTAGCAAGTATTCTTCTAAGCCAAATAGCCTAACATGCTACCACATTTGCTGCTATGTACTCTTCTTCAGCTATGGAGAGAGAAACTATGGGCTACTTCTTTGATGCCCATGATATTGGTTCTGAACCCATGTGGAACAAATATATTGATGTACTCTTCATGTCATCTATATTTCCTGCCCAATCAATGTCTGTGTACCCAACTAGCTGAAACTCATTGGAGGCTATATACAGAATGCCATAGTCTTTTGTGCCATTGGCATACCTTAGAATTGTTTTTCCTACTTGTCAGTATGTGTCCTTAGGTTGCTCCATGAACCTAGAAATCAGGCTTACCACGTACATCAAATTAGATTTTTTTTTTTGTTAAATACATGAGGCTTCCAACCATGTTATAGAGGGTTGGGTTAACATTACTTCTAGTGTCTTGTTTGCTTAATTTCAAACTTATGGTTGTTGGGGCTGGAACTAGTTCGCTGTCCAACATTCTAAATCTCTTCAAGATTTGTTTAGTATAACTTTTTTATGAAATAAAGATGCCATGATCTATTTTTTGGACCTCTATGCCTAGAAAACATTTTACAAACCTATTTCTATCATTTCAAACTCATTTTTCATTGCCTCTTTAAAATCGGCAGTGAAAAGATTACTATTCCCTATGAAAATTAAATCATCCACATACAAAACAAGAATAAGAATCTCACCATTGATTGCCTTAATGTAGAGTCTGGGCTCACTACCACTTTTGCTAAAGCCATTTCTCAGAAGGTATGAATCAATTGTATTGTACCATGACCGTGGTGCTTGCTTAAGCCCATAAAGAGATTTCTAGAGCCTATAGACCTTATCCTATTTCACTGGGACTTCATAGCCAAGTGGCTACTCCACATACACCTCTTCTTTCAGCACTCCATTCAATAAGGTTGATTTCACATCCATTTGAAATGCTTTCCATTTGTGTTGGGTTGTAATTGTTAGGATTGCCCACACTATTTCTAGCCTTGCAACTGGTACATATGTCTCTCGGTAGTCTTTTCCAGGCTGTTGTTTGTATCCCTTAACAACCAGCCTTCCTTTATTCCTTTCAACCTTACCATCAGTAGTACACTTAGTCACATAGATGCACTTAACACCAATGACTAATTTCCCTTTGGGTAAATCAATGAGCTCCCATGTCTTGTTTCTCACTATAACGTCCAACTCTTCATGCATGGCCTTAAACCATTTTTCTTCTTTCACAGCTTCTTTAAAATACATTGGATCACTATAAAAAAACATAGAAAAATTTGAATTCTCATCAAATTCATCATACCTTGTGATTTCATAAATTTCCCTCACACTTCTAGTCTTCTATAGCATTAATGATGCAAGAGTAGGGTCAAAATCTTTGGACCTACTTGATTGTTGGACTGATGAAGAAGACTACTGCTATACATTTTTTGGAGCAACTTCCCTACTGAAAGTTTCTAGCACATCTTCCCTACTGAAGGTTTCTAGAGCATCTTCCCTACTGGGAATTTTTGGAGTTGATGTTGTTTTTTACTAAACTATTACCTTGCTATAAGTTTCTGGTGCATCTTCCTTCTGCAGCTTCTTCATCCTCAAAGGGTATTGAGACAAAAATTCCTATGTTGTCCACCATACCATCCCATGAATCATTTTCAACTAATTCAACATCTTTTTTGATCACCACTTTCTTGGTGATGGAATTATATAATCTATAGGCTTTGGATTCTTTACTATGGCCTATGAAAATGTATTTTTCACCTTTGTCATCAATTTTGTGTCTTTTCTCTTTTGGCACAAGTGCATATGCCACACATCCAAATATTCTCAAATGCAGAGCACTCCATTTTCATTTCAACCACACTTCTTGTGGGATCCTATCACGAATGACCTTTGGGGGGAACCTATTTAAAATATAGACTAATTTTGCTACAACATCACCCCAGTATTCATTAGACAAACCTTTTGCCTTCAACATTCTTGTTGCCATCTCTGTGATGGTTTTTTTCTTTTTTAGCCACTCCATTTTGTTGTGGGGTATACCAGGCTATGAGTTGTCTCTGAATACCTTGAGTCTTGCAAAAATTCATAAACTCTTGAGAGATATACTCTCCCCCTCTATCCATTCCGGGGACTTTGATATAGTGGCAGCTTTGCTTTTCAACCAAGGCCTTAAACTCCTTGAACTTCTCAAATGCATCTAATTTGTTCTTCAAAAAATACACCCAGATTTTCCTGCTATATTCATCTATGAGTGTCATGAAATAAACATTTCCTCCTATGGTTGGGGTCTTCATGAGACCACACAAATCTGAATGCACCAACTTTGATGGTGCTCTAACTCTCCTAGAATGCCCTAATTGAAAGGGTTTCCTATGTTGTTTACCTAGGATTCAGGCTTCACACTTTCCATTGGGATCTACAATTACTTGTAGGCCCCTAACCATATCCTTTTTAGCTAAAAGATTTAAACTAGAATAGCTTAGATGTTGATACCTCAAATGCCAAAGCTTGGATGGGTCTTGGATGACTATTTTAAAGGCTAGTTGTTGTAGGCCTGTTAACTATGCTAAGATTTCCATTTTGAGGGGAAACATTCAGTTCTTTGTTATTTGAACCACTACCATAACTTTCTTGATTCCATCCTTGTCATAGATGATGCATTCCCCTTTCTCCATTAGCACTCTATAACCATTTTGGATGATCTATCCAATGCTCAAGAGATTATGTTTCATTCCTAGGGCATAAAAAATGTCATGGAGCTATCTTTCTTCACCATGCTTTGTTTGTAGGCACGTTGTGCCCTTGCCCATGATTGGAACCTTCTCATTGTTCCCCATTTTGATTTCAGACTTAATGTTGTGGTGTATGGAGGCAAATAAAATTTTGTTACCACTCATGTGGTTTCTACAGCTATTGTCCAAATACCAAACTTTAGTGTTGCCCTATTCTATAATATTATATGCAATAAAAACTTGCACGATTGTTTTCCATTTTAGCCTTGTTCTTTTTTGCCATATTTGCATTTTGACTCCTTTTGTCATTTTTTTCTTCCTACATTCACTTGCATAGTGACCATACTTGTGACAGTAGTAACACTGTACATTGCTCTTATCAGATCTTTGATTTGAGCTACTATTCTTCTTTGTGTTTTGGAATTTTGATTGGGATGTGTTGGCCTCCTATTGACTGTTTGAGCCTCCTCTTCTAGAGTTGCTTCTTCCTCTACCTCTTCGACCTCTTCCTCTGCCATTTCTTCCTCTTCTCTTACCTCTTACATTGGCATGAGCTTTGAAAGTTTTCTTATGGAAATAATTTGCAGGCCTATTTAGGCACTACTCATAGGTTTGTAGTGAACCCATCAACTCATCAACTGAAATTTGTGAGAGGTCCTTTTCATTTTCTATGGCAATAACCACTGGGTCAAATTTTGTGGGTAAACTTCTAAGAATATTCTCCATAATTTTCTGCTCTTCCATGATTTCTCCATTTATCCTCAATTGGTTAACCAAGATGGAAGCCCTTGTATAAAAATCTAAAATGGACTCTCTATCCTTCATGTACATGGTCTCGAATTCTCTTCTTTGTAGCTAGAGTTTCACTGTCCTGACTTTCTCAGTCCCTTTGTAGGTGGTTTGAAGTATTTCCTATGCTTCTTTTGCATAACTAGCTACTACTATTCGAGGAAAGACAACGTCTATCAAGGCTACCTCAATCAGAATGAGGGCTTTAGCATCATTTTTTCTTGTCTCCTTCAAATAGTTCTTTTCAACATTTCTCAATGTTGTAAATGCATTTGGTAATTCAGTCACATCTGTGAACCCATTTGCTACTAACTTCTACAAATAATTTTCTACTAAAATGGTTTTCATTTTCTTTTCCAAGACATCATAATTTTCACCATCAAATATAGATGGCCGTTGCCAACTCCTATTATCTCCTCTAGCTATTTTGCTAAATGGGGGAAAATACAAATACCTAGATAAAATTTTAGTCTTTTCTTCACTACCTAGAAAATTTGGGGCTTTAGAGACCAATATTTTGTTATTACATGCCTAGGAACAAAGCTAGGGCTTCAAAAACTGAATGGCCAGAAAACTTAGGGCTTTGATACCAATTTGTTGGGAATATAGACCCAACTATAGTGGGAAAAGATGGAAACACAGACCAAAGAGACAACAAGACAAGGAGGAAAAATATTTTCTATTTCATTCATTCAATTAAAGATTACATTAAAAAATGATTACACAAAAATCAGAGCAAAAGCTTTGTATATTCTTCATACATAAACTATGCACTTTTCGATGCACTGGAGCTTTCTATGTGTTGTTACATGTTGGAGATATTCCAAAGCACTAGAGAACTACTCTTTGTCAATGTCTTATGCTGCTGCAAGTTCTCTTGAACATTCCCTTCCCTATTCTATTGATCATTCCTCCTTGTTTGCTGCTACAAAAAACTAATTGTCTCCTCTACCAAAAAAACATTTTATTATTCTCTTTTGTCTTACTTTTCTTTCCAAAAAACTGCTGCCCAATTAAAATTCAACAACCACAATTAATTTTCTTCCAAAACATTAACTGGCCAGTAAGGTTTTCAGACATGGTAGAGGGGTTGGAGGATCCCAACATATTTCATTTGACTGTGCATTAAATGCACTTTCCCATTGCTGCTCAAAATTAGATATTCCAATAGCTTCCACATTTTGCATACATGTCTACCAGGCCAATTGAACTGAATCCAACAAAATTTATCTATCCCTTATGCTTTTATTCTTGCCCATACCCTGCTCCAAATCTCACATTTTAGCACAGGCTGTGAGGATGTTGGGAAAGGTTGCGAAGTCTGGCTTTGCACCTTCCAATTTCTTTTTCTTGAAAGTTTCTAAAGCCTTTTTGAAAAACCCATTTTGTCCATATTCTGTAATCAAGCAATTCTATGAGATCACATTTCTATGAGGAATTTGGTCAAACACTTTACGTGCATTGTCTATCATCCATGGGCTATAGTAAAAGTGTGTGTTGTAGTGATGCACACCCATATCATCTATTTATGATGAAGGGTGGTAAGCACAATTTCTATTTAATGAGGGAGGTTTGGAACTAAAAAATGTTTAGTAGTCTACTCTTATAGATCCATTTTAACTCTTTGTATTTTCCTTGATGATATTCTATCCATGTAACCCAAAAAGGAAATTCACAACCAATGGTTATCATTAGTAGAACAATCTACAACAAATTCCATAAATCTAGAAATCCGTCACAAATGCGAAAAGAACCCATAAAAAAGATAAGTCAACCAGCAATGCATGCACTTATACATATCAAATCTGCCATGAAGAACAAGGTCTCTAATTGTTTTCCAAAAGTTAGCAGGAAAGGGAGAGATCTACTATGAAGAACAAAGTCTTGGATGAAAGGGACAAAATTGACTAATAAGAGATCTAGTGTAGCCAAAGAATAGAGAGAAACACACACAAATGGTTTTCAGAGATTTCTTTTCAAAAGTATATGCAATCTAATATATTCATATATTAAATATTACAACTTGAGATGTATAGAGGACATATTAATTTAATTTATCATTTTTGTGTATAGAATATTTTGTGCATGTGTATATAATTTAAAATACAGTTTTGAAATACATACAATACTATCTATAATATTTGAAAAAAAATTGTATTACATATTTGGTTATAATCAATTGAATGAAATATTTGTAACAATTTCAATTTTATTCAGATTGTAGTTGAAAATTTTCTTTCATTCTATCAAATAAGTCTAGAATGAGTTTTTCTTTTGTTCACTTTTGGTTCCTATACACATTGAAACAAGAAGTTAGTGCACTTATATCATAAAGGAAAGGTTGATCTTATGTTGAAGAGGTATATTGTAAATAATAGAAATTTTGTGGTAATCAAAGGAATTAAAGATGAGAAAATATAATATTGGTAATATGGAAATTTTTTTATTTATTAATATATGATTGTTAAGCATGCCCCTATACACCATTTTTTGTAAATCATTGATGAGGGCATAGTTTGAGACCCAGAAAATAACCCACAAACAAGAGAATAATTTTATTATTCAGAAAATGGAGCTTCTTACATGTAGAGGATCTCAAATCCCCAAGTTCTACAACACATGCAAGTTACAAAAAGCTACAGAATAACCCTTTCACAATATGCGAGCTTGTCCCCAAAAAGTTACCCAAAAATTAGAAACCCGCCCATAAATAGAGCTCCTCTTTAGTTTGGAGCCAAAACAACATTAAAATTTGAGTTTAGGCAGTTTGGCGCCAAAAATTACAACTTGAAGTTCAAATTTCAAAAGAACATTTGCAATTGTATCTTCTAGAAAGTGCGCCAACTTCCTAGGGCCATAACTTTTGATCTAGAGCTCCAATTCATGAATTGTTTGAACTGTTGGAAAGGTCTCATAGTCAATAATGCGCTAGAAATATACTATGTGAATTTTGGAAAGTTTTAGGGCCATTCTAGGAACTCTAAGTGCCTCAAATATAACTCAAAAGATTTTCATATGGGAAACTAAAACTGCAATATCTTTCAACCTAGGAACAAAAAATAAAAACCATAAATTGGGAATTTCATTATGATGAAAAGGGTATCCAAAAATGTAAAAACATCTAAAAACTAAGAATCTTGAAATTTAACTATTTTTGGGTGATGCAAGATTGCCCTTACACCATTGGATGCTCCTGCATTAGACACCCAGGGTAATTTGAGAAGTGACCCCATCACATCCCAGATGGTTGAGGAAAACCCAACTAGTCAACTACTGCCTTAGATAGCCAAGATGAATCTTCCACAAGCCTTCCTCTCCATTTCACTAGATATTCTTCATACTGTCTGTTTATGGTACTCCTTCCCACATGACTATCCAAGATTGCTTCAATCTCCTCCCTTTCTGAAGTAGGTGTTGGAATGCCATATTGTCCTATTGCTGGTGCTTCCTCCGTTCCACCTTCATGATACTCTGTCAAATCTAAAATGTTGAATATAGGGGAAATGTGGATTCCATCAGGCAACTCTACCTCATATGCATTCCCTGAATCATGCTTCTTCAAAATATTACAAGGACCAAATTTCTTCATCTTCAATTTGTTATATGAAATTCCACTAGAAACCTTTCTTTCCTCAAGTGGACCATCACTTCATCACCAATCTGAAACTCCTTATACCTCCTCTTTTGATTTTCCTTAGCCTTATACTACATATTCATCTTGTTAGTATGTTCTCTTACCTTGTCATGTATATCCTTGATGTGTTCTACAAAATCTTTGGCTTCAGCACTTATTTTCTTCTCTTGGTCCATTTTCCTCAATTCTGGAGCTATTCTGGGGCTACCTCCATACACAATCTGGAACGGTGATCTACTAGTGCTTCTATTGACAAAATTGTTGTAAGAAAATTCTACCTGGGGTAAGATCAAGTTCCATCCCTTGGGTTTATCTCCTACCAAACATTCTTAGTAGCTTACCCAGACTCCTATTAACAACCTCTGTCTGCCCATCTGTTTGTGGATGGTGTGTAGAACTAAACTTCAACTCTGTCTTCAGCTTCTTCCACAAGGTCCTCCAAAAGTACCCCACGAATTTGGTGTCATGATCTGAAACAATACTCTTTGGAAGACCATGTAGCCTCACCACCTCTTTGAAGAACAAGTCAACAATGTGGACTGCATCATGGGTTTTCTGATATGGAATGAAATATGCCATCTTTGAAAACCTATCAGCCACCACAAAGACTGAATCATTCCCTCATTGTGTCCTTAGCAAAACAAGAACAAAGTCCATACTTATATCCTCCCATGGCCTCTCTAGTATAGGTAAGGGTTGATATAAGCCTGTATTCTAGCTCACTCCTTTAGCCATTTGACATACCCTATAGCTTTGTACAAACTTCTTCACATCTTGTGACAACTGAGGCTAATAATAATGTTCACTGATAATGGCAATGGTCTTATCCCAACCAAAATGTCCTGCCATTCCTCCACTATGCTTCTCCTTTATCAGGTTCTCCCTCATGGTACTCCTCAGGATACATAATTGACTTCCCTTAAATAACATGTCATCCTAGATTATGAAATCTAGCCACCTTGTCTTGTCCACTATAACAGGTTCCTTGCAAGCTTTCTAAGCCTCTGCAAAATCAGAATCTTCTGCATACAGTGTCTTGAGTTCATTGAACCCAACCACTTCAATCTACATCTTTGTCATCAATGTATGGCTCCTACTTAAAGAATCTACAATCCTATTTGACTTCCCACTCCTATGTTTCAAAACAAAGGTATAACTCAACAAAAACTCTACCCATTTCATATGCCTCTGATTTAATTCTCCTTGACTATTTAGGTACTGCAAGGCCTGATGATCAATATATAGAACAATTTCCTTTGGCAACAAATAATATCTCCATTTCTTTAATGCTTGAACTATTGCATAAAATTCCTAATCATATATAGAATACTTTCTCTTGGCATCATTTAAATTTTCACTGAAATAGGCAATGGGCTTACCTTTTTGGCTCAACAATCCTCTAATGGCACAACCACTGACATCACAATCCACCTGAAACACCTTGTTGAAATCTGGGAGGGCTAGAACAGGTTGCTCTATCACCTTCTACTTCAACAGTTCAAAACTTTTTGCTGCTCCAGTGCTCCACTTGAACTCTTTTCTATCCCCTCAGATTGTTTCAATCAGGGGTCCATAGATACTACTGAAATTTCTAATGAAATTTCTATAAAAACTAGCCAAACCATGGAAAGATCTCACCTCAGTAGTAGTTCTTGGGGTAGGCCATTCTAGAATAGCCTTCACCTTCTCTAGGTCCATCTTGAGACCTTCTGCTAAGACAACAAACCCCAAGTACACCAACTCCCTCTTCACAAAACTGCACTTCTTCAGATAAATCAACAATTTCTCTTCTCTTAACTTCTCAAAGGCTCTCTGAATATGCATCAAATGCTCCTCCAACGTCTTACTAAAAATCAAAATATCATCTAACTACACAATAACAAAACTTCCCATAAATTCTTTTATTACCTCATTTATGAGCCGCATGAATGTGCTCGGTGCATTGGTTAGCCCAAAAGGCATGACTAACCACTCGTACAGGCCCTCTTTGGTCTTGAAGGCAGTCTTCCATTCATCTCCCTCTTGAATCTGGATATGTTGATATCCATTCTTCAGATCAATCTTTGTGAAGTAATGAGCTCCACTCAAATAGTCCATCAGGTCATCCATCCTTGGCAGGGGAAATCAATACTTGATTGTTATCTTGTTTATGGCTCTAGAATCTATACACATCCTCCACTCCCCATCCTTCTTTGGTGCTAGTACTGTAGGTACTATGCATGGACTCAGAATCTCCCGTATTAAACCCTTTCTCAACAACTCTTGAACTTGTCTGTTCAACTCCTTATTTTCTGCTGGAGTCATTCTATGAGCTTCCTTATTTGGTAAACTGGCTCTAGGAATCAAGTCAATCTGATGACTGATCTTCCGTATTGGTGGTAAACCCTCAAGTACATTATCAAAAACAATATCCTGAAACTCTTCTAACATCCTAGAAACTTCTTCTGGAACCTTCTCATTATCCTCCTTACTCACTCTAGGAATCAATGCATAACACACATGCTCATGCTTCATACCTTCTAAAAATTTTCTTCCATCTACATAACAAATTCTAGCACTACTGCATACCTTTTTTGTAGTTTCCTTTAGGGGTTTCAACTTGTGACGAACCCCATCCTTTGTCAAGGAATAAGTGTTTGCATGGACATCATGTATAGCTCACCTATCAAACTACCATGGCCTCCCCAACAACATGTGACATGCATCCATGGGGATGATATCACATAGTACCTCATCACGGTAGCTCCTAATCTTGAACTTTACTAGGCACTGCTCATTGACCAAAGCTTTGTGGTCTTTTTGCAACTAGGAAATCCGATACGGATGCAGGTGCCTTTACCTCTTCAACTTCACCTTTGTGACCATCTCCTCTGACACCAGATTATCGGTGCTCCCACCATCAATAATGACATCACAAAATTTTCCTTCACACTTGCACCTTGTGCAAAACAGATTCTTCCTCTATTCTGGCTCCTTTTCCTCATTCACTAGGGCTCTCCTAATCACTAGGGCTTCACCCCTTTTAGCATCATCTGAATGTTCAAATTGGGCCTCCTCATCTGCATGCACAACCCTTCCATGACCTTCTATCCTTTTGCCTTGCCTTCCTTGGCGTTGTGGACATTCATAGGCTCGATGCCCTTCCTCACCACACTGGAAACACATTCCTTTGAAACCACCTCTTCCAAATCCTTGTCCATATCTCCCTCGTCCTCTACCTCTTTGATCACCACTGTTTTGATCACGAGGGTGGTAGAATTCATTCCTTTGGCTTTGGCTGGTACCCACATCTTCACTTTTATTTTCATCATCATTTTGGCTTCCTGAAGGTCTTCCATTGCCCCTTTCACTTTGACCTCCTCGTTCTTTTTGCTTTCCATCAAATCTTTTGTTCAGCTTCTCTTCCACCTTCAAAGCAAACTAATACACATCCTCAATGGTGGTCATTCTAACTATGCTTAACTCCTCCTAAATGCTTGGTCATAACTCATTAAGATATCAGGCTACCTTCTCCTTATTGGCCTCTGTGTGGCCTGTTTTGATGATTATCTTGTGAAAATATTTAGTATATTCTTTCACAGATATGGTTCCTTGCTTCAACCCTTGCAATTTCTTCAACAGATCTAACTCATAGTCCATTGGTATGAAATACTTCTTTAGTTTCTCTAACATGCGATCCCATTTGGTGATCTTGACTTTTCCTCTTCAGTTTCTTTCCAACTTGACCTCTTTCCACCAAATACTAGCATGGCCCTTTAGCTTCATTTTCACAAACTTAACCTGATCTAGGTCCTCTATTTCCTCATACTCAAAATATTCTTCTAGCTCATTGATCCAGTCGATCAACTCTTTCGGGTTCAAACTTCTGGAATAACTAGGGACTTCTGCTTTGGGTTTTTTCCTGATCTTCAAAATGGCCCTTATTAGCTGCATTTGGTCTTGATCAATTGCTTCTTCTTCCTCTTCTACATTTGAACCTTCTTCCTCTCCTTCATCCTCACTTTCCTCCCTCGGGTTTAACCCTCTTCTCAACTGCTCTTGTAACACGTCAATCTGTCTCTGGAGTGCTGATAGTGCATCTCTTCCACTAGCATTTATGTCACCTCGACCACCTTTGGCACCACCATGCCTACTAGGCATCACTCTTGGAGGCATCTTTCTTGACCTCGACCCACAACCACGGTCCTAGTGTGAACTGCCTCATGATCGGTGATCTATCCACATGCTCAAGAAAACCGGCTCTGATACCACTTGATGAGGGCACAGCTCAAGACACAAAAAATTAGCCACAAACAAGTTATAGAAAGCTACAGAATAACCTAATAAATATGCAAGTTCTACAACACATGCAAGTTACAGAAAGTTATAGAATAACCCTTTCGCAATATGCGAGCTTGTCCCCAAAAAGTTGCCCAAAAATTAGAAAACTGCCCATAAATATAGTTCCTCTTTAGTTTGGAGACAAAACAACGTTCAATTTTGAGTTTAGGTGGTTTGGTGCCAAAAATTACAACTTGAAGTTCAAATTTCAAAAGAACATTTGCAATTGATTTTCTATAAAGTGCGCCAACTTCCCGGGGCCATAACTTTTGATCTGGAGCTTCGATTCGCGAACCATTTGAACCATTGGAAAGGTCTCGAAGTCAATAACATGCTCAAAATCCTCTACGCCAATTTTGACAAGTTTCAAGGCCATTCTGGGAACTCTAAGTGCCTCAAATCTAACTCAGAATATTTTCAGGTGCAAATCTAGGAAACTAAAACTACAATATCTTTCAACCCAGAAATAGAAAATAAAAACCATAAATTGGGAAATTCATTATGATGAAAAGGGTATCCAAAAATGTAAAAACATCTAAAATCAAGAAACCTGAAATTTAACTATTTTTGGGTGATGCAAGATTGCCCTTACATCACTAGATGCTCCTGCATCAATCATATATTATGAAGATGATAATGATAAGAATAGAATAAAATGTTATCTACACAAGGTTGCACTAAAATTTTCATAACTAAATTGATTATAATGAGAGTGGATGTAGTTGAGACTATTTTTTTCTCATAATAGTTATGTATAGATTTCTTTTCATTCTTGAATATCTATCAAATGAAAATGGCAATTCTATGTAAAGTCTCTTTATTGACTTAACTTTACATAAAGTTATAAAACTAATTTATGTATAATAAATAACCATGCTATGGATAGTGCTATTTTTCTACAATTACCTAGCATTATAGATATTATAGGTATAATTTTTTTGATTCATGTTGGTTTCATGGTGGACAATTATAATTATCAAATTGCACAATTATATACAAAGGTAGATCAAGTGATTTGAAGCCACCTAGGGGAGATAGGTTAGTAGTTGTGCGAGGTCCAATTGTTGTTATAACACTTGTGCTAATAATATTCTATCTTTCCACCTATTTATAATATATATTATAAATAATTAATCCACATTTAAATAAAAAGATAACCAAATGTTTGTCAAGATATAATCATATTTGAACACATGAGAACCTATGAATGTTATATTAAAAAGAATAAATGCATTAATTAACAAGTGAAATAAATAAATAAAAATTTCAAATAAAATATCATAACTATCCACTATAAATGTGTCATTTATAAAATAAGATACTCAGTTAAAGAAGTATTTTTGTTATAGTTGAAAAATATTATTCTTATGTGTACAACTATTGGGGTAGCAATGCATATGCATTGGAGTATTTCATATTAATAGTTTTTCCTATCACAAATATATAAGGTGAGTGCAATAAATACCATTAATTTTCTCATGAAATATGAAGGCTTATAAAAAAAATAGTGTTTAATTATTGGTCTATTTATGTTGAAAAGGTCATATTTTAAATAATAATGTGTTGTTTTTCTAACAAAAAGTAGTTTTTTGTTCAACTATTGATCCATTTGTGTTGGATATAAAAGTTAGAGATAACAAAAATTTATGGTTACCAATAGGTATTTTATCCATTTACATTGCATATAATTTATATGTTAAATGAAAATATGATATTCTACTAGTTCAACACATCATATTTTTTTGTTTAGCTACTAGGGATATTGTTATTAAGTTTCAATCAAACCTTTAAGAGTTCAATTATTGGACATTTCTGAATAGATGTGTTGATGTGGAAAGTTGTGTGATGATTCATACCTCCAAACCTTAGTTGTAGATAGGTAAGATGCCAATTCAATGTTCTAAAAAAAATGGAGATCCTACAATATTACATACAACCATTACATGCTCATAAAGTTAGCTCACACAAGTATTGGCCCATATCCCCTATTTATAAAATATCTACTACCTCTCCAAGAGACCTATTTATAAGCCTTTCTTGAATCATGTGTTTTGTTGGCATGATTCATTGGCCTCTACATATCAAGTGTTCTTGGGGAAGATTGTCAACATCATTATCAATACTTGATTTTATGTGTGTTTTAAATATTGCAACACTAAGTGCAATAGGGAGATTTAATAGTTTGAGAATTATTTTTGTTGGTACCCTCATTAAATAATTTATCTTGAAAATATATGTATTTAGTTGTAATTTTTTCCATCTATTGATAGTAATCTATTTATGCAGTTCATTAAAATTCATCAATCCTATTCAACTAGTTCTATATTACATATTTTGTAATGTTTGAAAAAAATTAACTTGATTTTGATTGTCACCCTATTGATGGAATATTGTTTGTAACATATAATGATTCTAGTGAATTTTTACCATAGAAATTTTGCATCTAAGTGTGATTTACAAATACTTTTGTCCATAATAGGTGTTATCTATTCCTAGTCACCTACAAGAGTGATAGATGTGTCATTGAGGAATAGGTGTTGTTGGTGTGGAAAATATTCATGTAATATAATATCTATTTTCAATAGTATTTTTTTCCCTATAAAGCTAATTTCATCAATTAATAGGTATTTTACATGTCTTATGGCTTCTTTAGATACTATTAGTGACTTTCCCTTTAATGGCTATGTTTATTTTATTGAAATATTAATGGTTGAATGTATAGTTGAAATATGTGTTGTTAACATAGCAATTCTTATACGAGTAACAACAAGGAGTGGGTTATATTTTCATGATTTTAAACTCTAGAGTGCACTCCTAATCCATTGTATTAAATATTATTTTCTTATACGCACCATTCCTTCGATGATCATATACAAGGTTTTCTTGAAGGAATCATCATCATAGTGTTACTTAATAATAGTAAACTATATTTCTTATTTGGGAAATAGTAGATGTGATGGATCATTCAAAAATAATGTGGATTGAGTCAACTTGTTTGTGCTTATGATATATTATGTATTGTTAAATAAATGTGGATGAATATTACATTCATCCCATTTGTTTTTATAATAAAAAGTAGGGGAAAGGGCCCCTGAACCCAGCCATAGAACAACAAATAGGCCTACTAGCCAACAGAGCTACCACCACAAAATAGCAAGGACAAAAATAGACCAACACCCCACAACAAAATAACCCTAACTAGAACAAAATAGTAGAATCCAAAAGCCAATCATATAGCTAAAGACCAAAAAATAGAGCCTAGACCAAAATTATATCCCATTTGTTAATATTGTCAAAATTACATCTATAACATCATAAATTGTCACCCCTAATAATTTCACACTAGCTTGGCACCCTATTTTTCTTACAACATTAATTATATTAATAATTTATTTATTTTTAGGGCCACACCATAAAAAAATAGATTAAATTCATTGACAACTTGATAAATTTGGGCCAAAATCACTTGGACAAGGGGGTAGCACCCCTAACCTTAAAGGGGACCTATTTTAAATTTAAGGCTTTGGTGTCAATCCTTGGTGGATTAAAATATCACAAGTTGACCTATAATTGAAATGATCAATTAGAACATATATATAAATAAGTTTAAAATTCTCATATGGGTAGGTGCAAAAAGATAGGGGGCCAAAAAAGGGGCTTTAGTGGCCACTTTTTTTCTAAAATTAGGAAATACTGACCTTGGACATGAAATTGAAGATAGTTACACTCAAAATTTTGAGATACCAAAAAAAAAGGATCATAATTCTTTGATTCTACTTTCTAAACTACTATGTTTTAAAAAAATTAAGATTAAGAGGTTCAAATGAGGGGCCCACATAAATTAGTGTTGTTTCATAAAAAAAAATAACATATTAACTTTTGTGGCTCCCTCAAAAGGTTAAACTTATTTTAGTATTTTTAAAATCACTTCAATGAGGAATTAGCTAATAGTATGTAGTTTATGCTTGATTTTTCTAATAGTTTTTAATGAATATTTAATTTTTACTAATTTTCTAAGTGAACACTTCCTAAAAAGTAGAATTTTGGTGGTGATAGCCTTATAAATTTTGAAAACTAATTGAAAATCATTTTTTTTTAATATGCATAGAATGGAGGCTAGTTTCTAAAAATGTAATTTGTTTGAAATTTTGATGAATGGTTAATTTATAATGAAAAAAACACCAAACACTATTTTTTGTCAAAAAATAGACACACAAACAAAATAAATTATAGATTAAAGGCTTAACATTATCAAAATGTGAAAAAAATTACATCGTTAGATAGCTAAGAGAGGGCCTAGCATTACCCAGGTGTTCAATTTGTTCAACCTTGAAACACGTACAAACCTAATGCTTAGCATGAGCACAGTAATGTGAAATTTTCTAGAATTTAGAAAATACAACTTTGGACATTGGGAAGGCACTCAAATCCTTTGGATTGGTATTCCAAGGAAGATACCAAGCCCAAGGTTTGGGGATTCCCAACACAAGAAATAACATGCTCACATTATAACACACTTGCATTATAGCATGTTTGTATTATCAAGCACTCATGTTATTTCTTAGTTTTGACACGGTTTTTGTGTTTGTACCTAAGAAATGTCTAGCAAGACATAACATGAGTGCATTATAGCATGCTCACATTATGTCTTACTTTATGTTAAATTCTAGTCTACTGAATGTATGCATATATATTTGTATGTTTGTATGTATGTATGTATGTACATACATGATTGCATGCACATATATATGCATGCATCTATGTATGTCTCCTTATATGTATGTATGTATGCATGTAAGATTGTATGTAAATATGCATATATGCTTGTATGTATGCAATATTGTATGTATATCTACTTATATGTATGTATGTATGTATGTATGTCTTTAGAGGAAGCAAGAATTTTAAGAGATAGAGTTGTCTAGGTAGGGTGGGAGGGAGAGAGAGAGAGAGAGGTAGTGATAGAGAGACCTGGAGAGAGATTAGGAGAGAAGGGGTTAGAGTGAGAGGGACTTAGCTAGGTAGGGTAGGAGGGATAGATGTAGAGAGAGAAAGGGGTGGGGGAGAGAGAGACCTAAGAGAGAGGAAGAGAGAGAGGAGACAAAGAGAGAGTTCTGTAGGTAGGGTGCTAGAGGGAGGGACTTGAGTGATAGGTAGAGAGAGAGAGTGTGAGAACAAGGGAGTGGGAGAGAGGGAGTGAGAAAGATGGAGTTTGAGAGATGGATTGTGAGAGAGAGAGACCTAAGAGATAGAGAGGGTGTAGGAGGGAGTGATCTAAGAGAGATGGAGAGAGAGAGGGAGTGTGAGAGAGTGGGGTGGAGTGAGAGGGACTTATCTAGGTAGGGTGTGAGGAATATAGAGAGAAAGAGGGGAGAGAGAGAGAGTTACCTAGGTAGGGTGCCAGAGGGAGATACATGAGAGAGAGAGGGGTGGAAGGGAGAGACCTAAGAGATAGGGAGAGAGAGGGAGTGGGAGGGAGATAGAGACAAAGAGAGAGGGAGGGAGAGAGAGAGTTTAGTAGGGATTGATGTAGTGAGAGGTATGTAGAAAGAGGGAGAGGTAGATAGATATAATTAGAGAAGGTAGGAAAGAGGGAGGGAGAGAGAGGTGAGATGGATAGATAGAGAGAGAGGGGTAGGGGTTGAGGTTCCAATGTATAAGGTAGATGGTTTGATGAATAGGGTAGAGGGTTGAGGGTTTAATAATTTAAGGGTTGAGGGGTTAAGGGTTGAGGGTTTAAGGATTTAAGAGTTGAGGGATGAGGCTTAGGGTTTAAGGGTTTAGAGTTGAGGGATTAGAGTTGATGGTTTATGGTATAACGTTGAGTATATATGTTTTACGGTATATGGTTCAGGATTGAGGATCCAATGTATAGGGTATCTATGGTTGAGAATTGAGGGTTTAGGGTCTAATGTATATTTTAGAGGGTAGAGGGTTGAAGGTTTAAGGGATTTAGGGTTAAGGGATTAGGGTTTATGCATTGAGTTTTGAGGGATTATGGTTTAAGGGTTGAGGGCTGAGGGATTAGGGTTGAGGGATTAAGGGTTGATAGTTGATGGTTTAGGAATTGAGGGTTGAGGTATTAAGGGTTGAGGTTTTAGAGTAGAGAGTTTAAGGGTTGAAGGTTAGGGATAACTTTAAGAAACCCCCCTTGGCGAAGGTGTAAAATCCTGGCGAATATTGCCTAAGTGATATAATTTTCCTAGAAAATCTTTCATTTTTTTGAAAAAATAAAATTCCTAGTGAATCTATGCACATTATAAAAAAAATTGTAAAATCATGACGAATCTTAATGAATAATTGGTAAAAATAATAATCACAAGGGTGAATTCTAGCGAATAGTCACTAAAAATATTAATTACAATAGTAAATCTATCCTTTAAAAATTTTCATAGTTGGTCAGTGTAGTTCCCCCATATTTTTTTCTTTTTTGTAATATTGAAGTAGGGGCCTGGGGATGGAAACCACTAGTAGGATCAAGGGGGCAGAGACTGCTTGTGGGGGTTGAGGGGTCAAGTGAAACTAAAATTGTGAAATTGTTACCATTGATTAGCTTTTTAATCGGATGGCTATAGGTTGATTCCACGATCTATATGCACGCGCCTTTTAAAAGGCTTGTTGACACCCAAAATTTGTTTTCGTCCACACGATTAGATTTAATCATGTGGACCAAAAAAAAATATGGGCCTTAACAAGCCTTTTAAAAGGAATGTGCATATAGGTTGTTGAATCAACTTGTAGTCATCTGATTAAAAATCTAATCAATGGAAATAAATAAAACCCTATTTAAAGCTAAAATATAACTAAAATCAAATGGTAATTTATTATTTGTGGTGATAATTAATGGTAGGAATAAAATATTACTAGTGAATATATTTAATATTTTTAATTATAGTATAAACTATTGGTGAATCTGTTCTAATGATGCATCATTTACATGGAAAATCAATTCAATTTATTATTTTAAAAAATAATGCATAGGTGAATTAATCAAGCAAAAATTATTTTTTTGCAAATGTCTAGTGATTCAGTCTACTTTTTAGATTGTACTATTCACCATTTCTGGAGGTCCCAATTTCACTTATTTAGCAATTGGTGAAGATTCACCACTAAAGCTTTCCATGTTGAGTGTTTAGGTTATTGTGTTGAGGGTAGAGGGTTTAAGGGCTTAGGGTTTAAGGGTTGATGGTTTAGGGTTTAGGGTTAAGTGTTTAAGGGATTAAGGGTTGAGGGTATAGGGTTGAAGGATTGGGGTAGAGAGGGAGGAATGGAGGGAGGGAGAGATGGAGGGAGAAGTGAGATAGAGAGGAGAGAAGAGGAGGGAGGGAGAAAGTTAGATGATGATTGAGGATCCAATTTATAGGGTACAGGGTTGACAATTAAGTGTATACAATTAAGGCACTATACCTTGGGTTGAGGGTTTAGGGTATTGGGTTGAGGATATAGGGTTGATGGATTAGCACTGGGGGTAGAGGGTATTGGGTTGAGGGTAGAGGGTAGAATGTTTAAGGGTTTAAGGTTAAGGGTTGAGGGTTTAAGGTGAGGGTAGAGGGTAGAGGTTTGAGGTTATATGGTTGAAGTATTAGGGTTGAAGGTCCAATGTATAGGGTAGATGGTATAGGGGTTGAGGGTTTAGGGTTTAAGGACCTTTAGGGTTGAGGGATAAAGGGTTGAGGATTGAGGATTGAGGGTTTAATTTATAGGGTAGAGGGTAGAGGGTAGAGGGTTTAGGGATTAGGGCTGAGGGATTAAAGGTTGAGGGTTGAGGGTATATGGTTGAGGGATTAGGGTTGAGGGTAGAGTGTATTGGGTTGAGGGTTTAAGGGTCTAGGGTTTAAGGGTTGAGGTTTGAGGGGTTAAGCTTGAGGGTAGAGGGTTGAGGGTATAGGGTTGAGGGATTAGGGTTGAGGGTCCAATGTATAGGGTAGAGGGTATAGGGGTTGAGGGTTGAGGGATTAAGGGTTCAGGGTTTAGGATTTAAGGGTTGATGGTTTAGGTATTAGGGTTGAGGTAGTCAGGGTTTAGGGTAGAGGGTTTACAGTTTTAAGTGTTGAGTCCTTACATTTGAGGGATTAGGGTTTATGGTTTAGGGTAGAGGGTTGAGGGTTGAGTACTAAGGGTTTAAGGGTTGAAGGCTTAGATTCGGGGAATTAGGATTGAGGGTTTTGGGTATTGGGTAGAGGGTAGAAGTTTGAGAGTTGAGGGTTAAGGGTTGAGAATATAAGGGTTTAATAGTTGAGGGTATAGGGTTAAGGGATTAGGGTAGAGAGTTTAAAGGTTTACGAAAGGAGGGAGGGGGAGTTTAGGACCTATAGGGTTGAATATTAGGGTTGATGTTCCAATGTATAGTGCAGATGGTTTAGGGGTTAAGGGTTAAGGGTTAAGGTTTTAATGGTTTAAGGGCTTAAGAGTTGAGGGATGAGGTTTAGGGTTTAATGGTTTAGGGATGAGGGATTAGGGTTGATGGTTGAGGGTACAGGGTTGAGTATATAGTTTTTAAGGTATATGGTTGAGGATCCAATGTATAGGGTAGATGGTTGAGAATTGAGGGTTCATGATTTAATGCATAGTTTAGAGGGTAGAGGCTTGAGGGTTTAAGGGATTAATGGTTTAGGGATTATGGTTTAAGAATTGAGGGTTGAGGGATTAAGGGTTGATAGTAGAGGGTTTAGGGATTGATGGTTTAGTGTATAGGTTTGAGGGATTAAGGTAGAGAGGGAGGGAGAGGTGGAGGGAGAAGTGAAATAGAGAGAAGGAGATAAGAGGGTTGAGGATCCAATGTATATGGTAGAGAGTTGAGAATTTAGGGTATAGGGTTGAGGGTTTAAGGGTTGAGGGTATAGGGTTGAGGGATTAGGATTGAGGGTAGAGGGTATTGGGTTTAGGGTAGACGGTAAATGATTTAAGGGTTTAGGTTTTAAGGGTTGAGGGTTGAAGGTAGAGGATTGAGGGTTGAGGGTAGAGAGTTTAAGGGTTTAAGGGTAGAGGGTATAGATTTAAGGGTTTAGGGTTGAGGGTAGATGGTATTGGGTTAAGGGTAGAGGGAAGAGGGTTTAAGGGTTTAGGGATGGCCTGGTTTAAGGTTGAGGGTGGAGGGTTGAGGGATTATTGTTGAGGATTCAATGTATAGGGTAGAAGGTATAGTGGTTGATGGTCTAGGGTTTAAGGGTTTATGATTGAGGGATTAGGGTAGAGAGCAAGGGAAATATGTAGGGAGAAGTGAGATAAAAATATAGAGAGAAGGGATTAGGGTAGAGAGAGAGGGGGAGTGGGAGATAGATGGATGGGAAAGATATAGAGGGAGTGGGAGAGAGAGAGGGGGTGGGAGAGAGATAGAGGGAGTGAGATAGAGAGGGAGAGAGGGTGGGAGGGAGAGAAATGGGAGAGAGGGAGAGAGTGGGAGAAAGGTAGAGGGAGTGAGAGAGAGAGGGAGGGAGTGGGAGAGAGATAGAGTGAGTGAGAGAGAGAGAGAGGGAGTAGGAGAGAGATACAGGGAGTGAGTGAGAAAGAGAGATGGTGAGAGAGAGGTGGGAGTGGGAAAGAGATATAGAAAGAGAGAGGGTGGAAGGGAGAGACCTGAGAGAGAGGGAGAGAGAGAGAGAGTGTGTGTGTGTATCAAGTACACTAACATGTTAAGGGGGCATATAGTCCCCTACTGATTGTTTGCATAAGAAATTGTCCCTTTTTAGTGAATATTTTATATAGCTCTTAGGAAGAGCAACCTTCTCAATGAAATTTTATCCTTCCTAAACTATGTTTGTGTCTCCTTTGTGGTGATATTGTGCTTGATTTCCTTTAAGATCGTGAATTTTCTTGGCATATGATGTTCCCCTTTGTGGTAATATTGTGGCTAGTATTCCCTAAGGTGTGATCTTTTTATTCCTTTACTTGTATTCTTTTAGTGGTGATATCATATGTGATTTTCTCTAAGGTGTTACCTTTTATAGATTGAGAAAAGCATCTTGTTTTTTTGTAAATCACTGAACCAAATGTTTTTGGTGATATGAGGCTCTCTTAAACTTCTAGGGTTTTGCACCTAAAAGGAGGGAGATACAAAAAAATCTTAATGGATCACTCAAGAATAGGCCCTTGAGATTCCAATGCAAATGAGATTGAAATATATCAAATGGGAATGTCATGGATGTAGAGACTTGATAAAATATATTGACTATTAATGCAAAACTAAGAAAATCCAAAGTGTTAGAAAACACATGGTGATATGCAAAATGACCTAAACGACCTATAAAATGCTTTGAAAAAATAATTAAAACAAAAGACAAAAGTGTAACATTAAATTATGTACACTTGGAAGTCTTCGAATAACTGAAGGAAACTCTGAAAATCTAAAAAGACTAACATTTTGACCAATTGGGAGTTATTTGCCAACTTGGGCGAATTAGTTCCAGATTGGGATTTCTTCCCAGAAAGTTGTCTTAGGGAAATGGGTTTTCGAGTATAGAATATTTTCTAAAAAAAACCCTTCAATGGGACTCATACACCAGTAATTTTGTTTCAGTCCTTTTCCACTTTTTTGAAAATCGAAATCATGGATCTATACTCCAACACCTGCACTTCATTCCCAGATTGAAACCCAAATCCAATTTTGTGAAAAAACCTTAAAAAAATATATAATTTTATATATAATGGGGGATTTTCCTCAGTCAAACCCCTAGTTTCGTATTTAAACCTTTAAATAAATAATGAAATATGTAACAAAACACTAGCCCTAAGTGTGTATAAGACTAGGAAATCTGATGCAAGATGCAACCCTATTCTATTATGCAAGAAACTTGAATGATATAAGACTTACTCTAAGAGATCCTAAATCATATTAGAAATGAATCTTAATGACATGAAAACCTTCCTTAGGCTGAAGATAGAGAGAAAATGGAAGATGGAATCACTTAGAAAACAAGTCCTTAGGTTTGGTTTGATGGCTAGTTGCATCTCCCTAACCTAGAATTAATCATGATTCTCCATAGGTATCCAGAATCAACCCTTCAAAATTATTGATCTAGAATAAAAGTGAGCTTCAAGACCTCCAAAAATACCTAAATTTTTCCCTAAAGCTTCAAATTTGTTATAAGTGGACTTATGAATGCTCCTGTGAAACATATTCAATACTTGACTCTTGAATTTGTTTGTTTAAAATGACTAATGTTATGAAAAATGACCTAAAAACTTTTATTTTTGTGACCAAAAAGTGTATAATTTTCTTGGTATGGGAATAATTGGTGATAAATTGGACTTAATGAGGCCTTGATTTGATGTTGTGAGGTGATTGCATATCCACACTAGCTCTTGGGCCCTTGGAAGTTGAATAAAATAATTTTAACAATGTCTTGTAAAGGCGTTGTAAGGTGTTGTAACACATCTTCACACTTTTATAGCACCATAATGTTACAATTCACCTAAATAACCCTACCAAGACCTATTTCAAAGTGTTGTAAAGTCTTGTAATAAACTTTCACACTTTCCTAGGCTTTTCATCAATGTTTACACCTTTCTTATGCTTCA
This sequence comes from Sequoia sempervirens, assembly GCA_007258455.2. Lineage (NCBI taxonomy): Eukaryota > Viridiplantae > Streptophyta > Pinopsida > Cupressales > Cupressaceae > Sequoia > Sequoia sempervirens. The sequence continues at coordinate 366,667,447 of VDFB02271358.1, forward strand.
AATGGCCCCTTTATACACTTACAGGCATTAATTCTCTTGTTGAAGAAAAACTGGATAAAAAAAAATTAATACATCTTAATCTTTGAAATCCACTCAAAATTACCTAGGTGGACTAAGTCACCACCTTGTGCGACTTAGTCTAATATGGCACAAAAATCAAAATCAATTTAAATTTCTTTTAGGTTTTTATTCTTTAAGACCTAAGGTTAGCCTGTGATAAGATATTTTCTAGAACTAAAGCATAACTATGTATAAATAATGGTTTTTTCCTTCATTTTTCAATCTACCAACTCATTCACACATCTCTTATCATTCATTCATCATTCATCATGTTATCAAGTTAAGCAACCTAGGGTTTTATCATTGGAAGTCATCAAGATAGCTTCCTAAGACATTGAAAGATAGGTTATTCATGTTTTTTTGTAGAGATTCAAGATCTATCACCATGGAAAGGTATTAACTCCATTGTTACATGTTTCATTACATTCATTCTTCATTTTGGTTTAATTACCTAAAATGCATTTGACAAAGGCAAACCCCCATGCCCTAGCATTCAACATTTCTTCTTCTTATCTTGTGTGTTTGTAGATTTAGGCATTGTAAGGGTTTCAATATCATTTAATATTAGCTTGAAGACTCATTGAAGAAATATCTTTGTTGACCTAGCAAAAATATCAACTAAATGTTACTTTCAAGCCCAAAGATAAGAGTTTCAAAGGAAGGCACCTATGGGAAACCATAGTGCAGACTTAGGGCTTCCGTTACCACTTCTGAATTTTGGACTAAGTTGCCACTAGTGGAAAATTAGTCCCAATGAAATTATTTTTCGGAAATTTTTGTATATTTAGATACACATTTTTCCAAACGGGTTCCATTGTACTTTTCTAAAATCACCCCAAAAAAGGATTGTCACCCAGATTGGCGTAAGTGTCCCAACAAGCTTAAAAATTAATATTTCTAGAATCTCATAATTGCTTCAAGTTTGCAATACATTTATAGGTGTACACCTTTCATTTCAAAACATTCTATTTGTTTTTTTTTGCATTTTATATCATGATTGTATATCACAATGTGTTTTCCATCACTTCATATTTATTAGGTTCTACATCATTAGATATTTCATTTTCAGATCAGAGCATTAAAGCACATTAATTCGACATAATTCATCTCATTTACACTAATCTTCAATGTAAACCCTTACATTTTGGACCCCATCCAATTCCCTTTCTCTTTTAGGTGAAAACCCTAGGAGGAGCAAAGAATTGTTAGGGTAATCCAAAATCATTGTTTACATTTTGGTGAACCCACTTCTCGAATACTTTTAATTTCTGATTTGGAGTCCTTCGTCATAAATCTAGCTCACATTATCCTTCCATTAGGATTTGAATGCTAGGTTTCAAGTTTTGCATTCATAAAAAGTGTAGTTAGATTGCATTTTTGACATCTAAAATCATTAAAAAAATTGAAAATTTTGCATTAATTCCTCTTAGTTCTGCATCATACCACCTCTAAAACGTCAAAATCCATTAAAAATTCCTCAATTTTTAAGAAAAAAAACTAACTATGACTAATTCACTAGTCTGGGCGACTTAGTCCCAGTCTAGATTTTTTAGTGTCTTATGTAGCATTAGAAACCTCATTTTTGTGATTCCTAGGCCTCCTAGTGTCATATACTATAAGTCTAGAAAGTTTCAAGAACATTTTTGTTATGCATTTAGGTCAAAAACATAAATTTAAGTCATTTTTTAAATCATTTCAATTCTGAGCATTTTTTCATCTTAAATAATTGAAAATATCTAAAATTTTGCATTTGCATCTTAGGAATGCATTATATAGTACAAAGACAGTCAAAACCCATAAAATTTTTGAAAATTTTCAAAAAAATCCCTACCAAGACTAAGTTGCCACCTTGGGCGAATTAGTCCCTATTCACCCCTAAAACAACTGTTTACAGAGCTAAAAACCTTGTTTTAAAGCTTTTGTTTGGTTCCATTACCTATCCATATCAATTGGTTGAGTTTCTATAACATGCATTTCATTATATATAGCTTAAATTAGCTCATTTCATTCATTGTTTGATTTCAAATTTTCCTTTGAAACATTTCATCTTTAAGGTTGTTGAATAAGGTAATCAACAAATTACTTATTTCACATCTAAAAATTGCATTTAAAAATTTCATTTTAAGCCATTGCATTGCACTTTTCCATGATAGCATGTTTTCTTTCAAAAGATGTGGATTTGATTTTGCTAATAATGGATTGTATAAGTACAACATCCCCTCTTATGAGTTCACTTTTGATTACCACAATGAGGACTTTAAGAAACATGGTCAAACCATTGGTACAATACTTAATCTTACATTACCCATTGGTGAGAATGGTAGTGTCAACTATCATCATAGTCATACTTGTTCTTCTCCCGATACCTCTCCTATAAGTGACAAAGGTATCTTGGTGCAATAAGTTACAAGCCTTGATGTTCTGGATTGTCCATCTCCTCATTCCCCTTTGGAATAAGTTAGACAACAAGAACATAAGATCATAGACACATTTCCAAATATCACCTTACCAAGTCTCCATGGTCATGACAATCAAGCTTGTCCATCTCCTAATATACCTCCTCAATGTAAAGAAGAAAGGTTGGTGTTAGAAGACATCCCTATTAAGAATCATGAAACCCTTGATCCTCCCTTCCTTCATGCTCCTCCCAAATCATGCTCCTCCCATTTGGGAAAATCTATTTGACAACCATAATCGTCCTTCTCTTGATTCCTCCCCCACTTGTGATGAAGCTACTTTACAAAATTCTAACTTGGATGACCATATTACAAGATCTCATATTCATGTAGATAATATGGAACAAGAGAATGAGACCTTACAAAAAAATGACAATCAAATAGAGTCTTCGTCTAATATTCCCATTATCAATCAGCATAAAAATCCAACCATTGATCATTTCCCTACTTGTGATGACGTCATTTTAAAATAACTAATTTATGAATATCAAGAACATTTAATTTGTACTTCTTCGAAAAACTATCCTTCTAGGGAGAATATCATGGGACTAGAAAATAGCAACAATAATAATGTGTCTCCCTTAGATAAAATGATGATTCTCAATTTCTCTTTATTAGAGATACATCAACTCAAGACCATTGAGGTTATGAATGTGCAAGTGTCCATTATTTTCTCCTCAATCAATGGACCTCATACATACCACATGGGACATCCTAATAATCCTCTCATTCTCTACCCACCTTCACACAAACAACCAACTCAACACCAGCCTAAACTCATCCTTTACCCACCATCACATAAATCTCCATCTCCACCTAAACTTGATTTTACCCTTTATCCACCTACGCATGATTGTTTTGCTCACACACATTACACTCAAAAAAATCCGCAACTGCCAAAACCCACCTCAACACCATTACCCTTTCCTAATCCCATTTTTCCTAGTGCCCCTCGATTAACTTCTAGGGAGTATGATCTTGTTGAAAATCTTTAAAATACTCCCACAAAGACATCCCTTTGGGACCTTCTTCATAGTTCACGTACCTATCACACTATGCTCCAAATGGCCTTAAAATAAATCCATATCCCTTCTACTACGTAATGAAATGACATATCAACCATAATTCAAGGATTGAATATTGACATTTTTTTCCACCAAAGTGAACTCCCCCATTTGGAAGTCCAAAAAAAAAATGACGCTTTCATGATCATAGCTCATTACAATATGACACAGATAAAGCAAACCCTCATTTACAATGGCTCTTCTCTTAATGTGTGTAGCATAAAACTCTCTCATAGGCTTCATGTGGATAGATCAAGAATTCAACCTAATAATTTATCTATTAAGGCTTTGACAATGAAGAAAGAAACTGCTCGGTGTAATCACTTTACCTATTATAGTTGGAGTAGTCACATTGAACACCCTGATCCATGTCATGCCCCATAATCTTTCATATAATCTTCTTTTGGGAATACCATGGATTCATGATATTAATGCAGTGCCTTCAACTCTTCATTGTAAAATGAAATATGTCTAGAAAAAAATTATCCACATAGTTGAAACTGATCATGAACCTTATAGTCACTTGCACCTTGAGCAAAACAAAGAGAACCCTTTGGACACCTTAATGCCAACCACTTAACAAAAATCCAAATCACAACATATTGAACAAGTCACAATGCTATTACACGATGATTGGGGTTCCTTAGATTTCATACCAATGCTCATGGATGAATGCAAGATTACAACAAAAGATTCTGACACAGTCATTTTAACACACAACTAAGAAGACCCTTCAAAAGTATCCACCTCAACCACTTTAGACAAAAACATCACAAATTATACAACCTTTGATTAACACAACAACGAACAAAAACCCAATTCAAAAGAAATTAAAATGTTTTATGGAAAAGGTTATGAGCTTATGAAACAACTTGGATATAGTGGAAAAGGATGTGGTGTTAATGATAAAGGTATCCACAACCCTATCTATCCTATCACATAATAAACAACTCATGGTCTTGGTTATTTTCCTTTGATATAAATCACAAAACCTTCACTCAATATCAATACTATTACAAAACTTCCTTCTACAATGATAAACACTAGTGGTCTTGATTGTTCTCATTTACAAGAAATCAAAAAACAAATTCATCTTTTCTTAGTGCCAATGTCTTCTCGTAAAACACTAAGGAATTGAATTCATTAGATTTTACACCCTCCTATAAAAGGAGAGAACCAAATCTCGCAATCTAAATAGTCTTGTATAGGTATGACATCTTGTGCATCCAAGCAAGAGGTATCATTTCCGAAAACTACAAGACCACCTTCTACCATAGATCATTTGGGTATCTTGTCGAGACTCCTACAGGATCACTTGATTACCCTTCCTCAAAGAAATCAAAAGAAATTCTACTACAAGACTTCATTTTGCGCATATCATAGAGTTCATGGTCATTCCACTAATGAATGTAAGGCTTCGAGTCATCAAATCAAACATTTTCAAGAATTTGGTATGATTCCCTCTATGAGGGGCACCTAGTTCCTCTAATTGATACTAATTATCCCTCTAGCATGCATTTCATCAATTGTTTTGGCTCACCTTTGTCCTGCACTAAGTGGAGGTAAGGGGTTTCATCACCTTGTCCTCGTATGTCACTTGTGGTTGCCTCCTTTTGCTAGTAGTTAACCTTTCATGAATACATAAGAGAAAGCTTTGGATGTGGACAACATGCCTTAGGTTGGCTCACATATGACATACTTCCCTTTTTCATTGACATGGCTTATCAGAAACATGTGACCTGGCATAAGGATTTTAGAGTAAGCTCTCATGTCTCCTTCTTCTACTTTAAAGCAATTGCTCATAGTACCGGTGTTCACAACCACTTTAAAGTGGGGGGAATACATCACCACTCACATTTCATTGTGTGATTGCTTTATTCTTTTGATGCATCCTTTTCTTGTTGGAGTCATTGGGCTTTATTTCCTCCAAGAGCATGATACTTCTTTTGACTTATCCTCTCTTAGAAACATTAAGCATGATTTTCCCTAAGATGATACCTTGCACGAATTAACCAAAATCCCCTTGAACAATCCTTACACTATTCTACACTAAAAATTTCTGTGAGTGTCAAGCATACGAAGTTTTTCTTAGTTTATAGAGCTCAAAAATCATTTTCCTTTGTGGCACCTTATTAAAGTTATTAGGAGGTATAACTTTGGTATGGTTGAGCAAGAATCCCTTTTCAAGGCACTACTTTTGCCATAGCCACCTATGTGTTTGAGTATATACCAACTATCGTATGTTTCTCACCTTTCAGATTTCTCACCCTGCCGATAACTAGAAGTTTCATGGCCCCAAAGTGAGTATACCTAGGACTTCTCACCCGATGCACAACCAAGAGTTACATTACCCCACAGTGAGTACACATTTCTTGTTTCAAACAAACAATCTAGATCTAATCCACAACATTTTGGATTAACAGTCGAAGCTTGATCCACCCCATTTTTATTTCTTTCTAATTCTTTCCATTGTATGATCATGTATCTTGTCTTGTTACATATTATGCACCTTGCATGTATTCTTTGCGCTTATATTGGAATAACTTATGATCTTGGATCCTAGGGGATTGAATGATGCCTTGATCTTTGTAATCTTTTTTCATTTTTATTGATATGATTGGACTCTTCTTGAATGGATAATTTAGTGTAAGTTTGAAGCAAGTTCATCCTCTCACTAAAGTGGGGGCTTAATTTTTTTCCAAAAAGTGTATACTTTGCTTGATATGGGAATAATTTATGATAAATTGGACTTAATGAGGCCTTGATTTGGTGTTGTGAGGTGATTACACATCCACACTAGGTCTTGGGCCCTTGCAAGTTGAATAAAATACATTTAACGATGTCTTGTAAAGGAGTTGTAAGGTGTTGTAACACATCTTCACACTTTTCTAAGACCATAATGTTATAATTCATCTAAATAACCATACCAAGACCTATTTCAAAGTATTGAAAAGTCTTGTAATAAACTTTCACACTTTCCTAGGCTTGTTAGATTCAATGTTTACACTTTTCTTATGCTTCAAATGGCCCCTTTATGCACTTATAGGCCTTAATTAAGTATCTTGTTGAAGAAGAACCTAATAAACAACATTTAATACATCTGAATCTCTGACATCCACTCAAAATTTCCCAAGTGGACTAGGTCTCCACTTTGGGTGACTTAGTCCCATGTGGCACAAAAACCAGAATTAATTTAAATTTCTTTAAGGTTTTTATTCTTTAAGACCTAAGGTCAGCCTGTGATGAGGTATTTTTGAGAATTAAGGCATAATTATGTATAAATAAGTGTTTTTACCTTGATTTTTCAATCTCCCAACTCATTCACTCATCTATTATCATTCATTCATCATTCATCATGTTCTCAAGTTAAGCGAATTAGGGCTTTATCATTACAAGTCATCAAGATAGCTTCTAAGACATTCAAAGGTAGGTTATTCATGTTTTTATGTAGAGATTCAAGATAGATAACCATGGAAAGGTATTAACTCCATTGTTGCATGTTTCATTACATTCATTCTTCATTTTGGTTTAATTACCTAAAAGGGGTTTGACCAATGCAAACGGCCATTCCCTAACATTCAACATTTCTTCTTCTTGTCTTGTGTGTTTGTAGATTTAGGCACTTTGAGGGTTTGAAGATCATTGAAGATTATGCTGAACACTCATTGAAGACATCTCTTTGTTGAACTTTCCAAAATATAAACTAAAAGTTACTTCCTGGCCCAAAAATTAGAGTTTTAGAGGTGGACACCTATAGGAAACCAGAGCACAGACTTAGGGCTTCTATTACCACATTTGAATTTTCAAAGATTCAGAAGTGGAACAAGTCACCAATAGTGGTGAATTAGTCCCACTAAACTTGTTTTTTATAATTTTTTGTAGATTTGGATACCCGTTTGGCCAAAACGAGCTTCGATATAGTTTTCTAAATTCACCCCAAAAAAGGACTAAGTCTCCTAGCCTGGCATAAGTGTCCCAACAGGTTTAAAAATTAGTATTTCTAGAATCTAAAAGTTGGTTCAAGTCTAAAATACATTTCTAGGTGCACACCTTTCATTTCACAACATTCTATTTGGTTTTGTTTGCATTTTTAGATCATGATTGCATATCACAATGTGGTTTCCAACACTTCATATTTATTAGGTTCTACACCATTAGATCATTTCATTTTCAGATAAAAGCATTAAAGCACCTTAATTATACATAATACATCTCATTTACATTAATCTTGAGTGTAAATCCTTGCATTTTGGACCCCATCCAATTCCCTTTCTCCTTTTAGGTGAAAAACCCTAGGAGGAGCAAAGCATTGTGAGGGTAATCCAAAATCATTGTTTAGAATTTATAGGCATCAATACCTAATTGATCATTATTTAGACCTCAAAGGCCGACATCCATCATAATTTTAAATTATGTCAGTGAATTTCTGCTCAAAATTGTAAAATGCGCCAAAAGTGACTCATTCACCACCCTTGGTGAATGGGTCCCACTAGAGGGGGTTCATTTTCCCATGGTGGAAAATGGGTCCCATTGAGGTTTTTGAGGTGGATTTTTGAAATAAGTGTTATTTTTTGTGATTTATATGATTTTTGAGTGGAATAAGCCTCAAGGTCCTAAAATAATGGATCCTGGGAGCCTATAAATGGTGATTTTAAAGAGTGATTAATGCAAGGGTGCCAAAATAGGTCCAAATTAAGCATGAAATTGTCTCTTTCTTCATGAGTGTACAATTTTCTACACTACATTTATCCCCCACTTTAGCACCCATATGACTCTACATGCATATGCAAGTGAAAGGACTCTAAACAATACACTTTATTTCATAAAAGGATACTCAAAGGATGGGACAATGAAGCCCCTAGTGTAGTTATCTACAAAACCACATTATTAGGAATTGTATCCTATAGATGAATTTGTTAGTTCTCCAAAAATCCTCTTATGTAACTTCTAAAAATCAAATTTGAGGGTAGATGTATGACCCACTTGATTTCGCGTGCTATACAAAGGTGGAATCAAGGTAACAATCTAGCCACATCGAAGAAAGAAAATCATGTTGTAGGGAATTTCCATGTACCATGCCACATAATGATAGATGATTGATGATGTTTGGGGATGAAGTTACAAGTTCAATGCAACAAATGGTGTCAAAAATGAAGCTCGCTAGTACCCGTTGTTTTGAATAAAAACACTTTTTAACCCTAATATAGTAAAAACCCTAGTTTTAAACATACATAAGAGTTAAAAGTGAAGCAAATTACAACTTAATTAGTCATTTTACATTCTTGTAGCTTGATAGTGATGAGAGAATAGTGAAATATGTTGAGCAGACAAGACTACAAGCATGCAAGAGTGGACATGCTATGAGACCATGTGGCATGTGATGAGCGTCAGCATGAGGTGAGTCAATTTTTCTACCTTTTCTTAGTTTCTACATGGTTATTTGATTATTTTAATGCATTTCTAGGTTAATTTAGGATCCTATAAAAAATTTCACAAAGTGTCCCCCTTTTTTGTGAAGTGTCCCATTTGTTCGTAAAATGCCCCATTTCTTCTTTCTTCACGAAGTGTCCCAAAAGGGGTCTAAAGTGTCTAGGTCCTTTAGAAAATGACACTAGAGGGACTTTAGTATACTTTTATGATGAATAATGTAAAATTTAAAGATTGGATATTTCTTATAAGGCATATTTTGGCTTTATTGATAGGTACCAACCCGTTCACGTCAATGTTTGGGTGGTAAGTAGCTTAGCTTTCCTAGAGACTTATCCCCAACACTTTTAGTGGAATACACATAGCACTTGCAAGCTATTGGGATATATTGGGCATACCTCATGCCACCCATGAGGTACAATGATGTGATGTTGATGGCTCTAGTCGAGCACTAGTATTCAGACACCTATACATTCCACCTTCCTACTAGTGAGATGATGATCACTCTAGAGGACATCCACTATATCCTTTTAGTTCCCATTAGGGGAGAGTAGGTACACTTTTGGAGAGATCATACATTTTATGAGTAGAAGGCTGAAAAAGCAATACTTAGATGGGTTGGTGCACAAGTTGGTGAGGGAATGAATCAATCTTTTGATGCTACTATATTCACAAGTCCCAGTGGTGAGACAGATTATGATGTACACAGTTGCAATAGTACTCTTCCCAGATGGGCATACAACACACCAAGAGGGAGGACTAGTACTCTGAATATGCGGGGCTTCTACAAGTTTGGTGCCTTGAGCATATCACATGTACCAAACCTGCCAGCTTCATCTGTTTGATAGTAGTGGGGTATCCTCAGGCCTTTATCTATCCTCTACGATGATTGTAGTAGTATAGAGATTTACAATTTTGGAGAGTGAGATTTGACTAATAGGAGGGAAAGATCCTCTGGAGACCCTATCAATTTCACTTCAATGGTGAGATCCCATGAGGCAATTGAGGAGATTGTAGTTAGATAGATTTTTAGTTGGCTGCCATGACTACATAGTACATCCCCTCTACTATGATCAATTCATGTGAGAGTTTGGGAAGATCCAAACACCACCTAGGGAATTACCCATTTTCAAGAGATTAGTGTCGAGTGCCCAGAGAACAAGTGATAAGTATGGTTCACTATAGAAAATGTTATCAAGAGTGACTCTGAGTACTCAAATCACAATGAGCCTTCAGTCTTTGATGTGGATAACGTTGGTGCCATAGACGATTATGAGGAATGGTGAAAAGTATCACATTAAACTCTTGTATTTATGATTGATGATCCTATAGGAGATGCAAGACCATTTCTAGATGAGGGAGATGAGGTAGAGGATAGGGACAAGGAGACACAATACATTGTTGTGGAAATATTTATAGAAGTCATAGATGAGGAGTATGATGAGGATGCATACCCTGACTATGATGGCAAGGATAGAGGAGGAGGATGAGGACAAGGAGGACCAGGAGGAGGATGAGGAGGAGGATCCACTAATGAGTGAGGTTGATGAGATAGCACTTGAGGATCAATATGATTGGGGAGAGCCCTCACCCATTTGTATGACTAGATCACAAGCAATGACCATAATAAGCATCAGTACCCATGGTCATGGAGAAGCTAGTACACCTTCCATGCCTCCTGCATAGGATGAGGTTGATGTGTCCTAGCTTACCAGAGAGATAGGTGATGATGTTATATATATATATATATATGTATATATAGATCAAGATGTGTATTGATTATGTATTTTTTCTACCTTGCAGGAGCTATGAGAGAATGGAAAAATCTCTATCAACAAGTGGTTGTAAAGGTAGTATTTACATCTATTCATGAGGAGGTGACTAACTTAAATTATGTGCCCCCATCCATTATGGATCAGGACCCAGAGTCACTTAGGCCATTGGTAAGATTGCATGAAGCATATGAAAGTTTGAGGAGATGAATCTACTGAGTCATTGTTGTAGTAGAGGCACATTCTTCTTGGACACTAGCAGAGTTCAAGAGACTAGAGTTAGAGATAGCTCAACTATAGGTGGAGAGGGATTAGATAGCAAGAGCACATTGGGAGGCCCTTGGATAGATATGGGGCTTAGAGTTCGCACTTAGATTTAGTGGATCATGATCACAGTCACATACCACCATATCTCAACATACCACTACTGGACCAGCACCAGTACCAAATCCTAAGGGATCTAGCAATCATAGACCTCGGTGATATTATATATGTCGATGTCATGTACATAAAACCTATATATATATGAGCATTTATTGTTTTATTAATTTTCTTTATGTGTGGAATGTTAAATGGAAATGTCATTAATTAAATAACCTTTGTAAAATTATTTAATTAATGTCTTTATGATTTAACATATCTTATGTGATTTAATTAAAACATATTACAGTTTCATTTTGATACAACATTGTGAATAAGTATGTTATGCCAAAGTAAATGCAACTATAATCTAACATAACACACAAGATTAATTTTGAATAGTATGAAACCTAAAGTAATTAATAAATTAATTAATCACTTTAGTGCTCAAGACACACACAAAATTGCATGTCAAGAATGAAGCAATGTGAAAGCATATAAGATATAATATGATAGCTCTAACAACATTGCTTTATCACTCATACTATTCAAAAGGATTATGCATAATACTCATACAGATGCACAACATTGATAGGGTCTTTGAGGGGTTTACCTTCTAGCTTTGTTAATGTGTAAGCACTAGATCTATAACTTGCATTGATTATGTAGGGTCCTAACCAATTAGGATTGAATTTTCATTTTTCAGCATAGTCTATAGTAGTGTTTCATTGATTTTAATACAAGACTAAGTCACCCTAGCTTATTAAATGTCTAAGGGATGACATGATTATTATGTTTATGTTGTAATTTCTTAGTGTAGGCTTGGAGATGCTTATGAGTGTTAATGCAATATTCATCGAGCATCTCAAGCTAGTGTATTATTTGTTCCTTATATGTGTCATTACCAATAAGACATGAAGAGAAATACTTAATGTGGGGATTTCTAACTCCATGGGCATGATTTCCTTGGTACCATAGACAAGGTTATAAGGTGTGGTTCTTGTAGATAATCTGACTCTTGGGTATGTGCAGGATCATGATGGGCCAAAAAGTGGCAATATGATGGGTATTTGTAGGGTATGTGGCTCACGACTTTTGTTTTACCCAAAATTGATGAAATGAAAAGGGTTTTTAAAGGAGATTCTCATCTTTCCCCCAATATAAATTATGCTTTACTTTGAATTTAATAAATAATTATTATTCATTTTCTATTTGAATTATGACTAAAGTCTTGACTGATAGGCTGATAGAAAAATATCTATAGCTTTCAAATGGTATCACATTTTTTGAATCCAAAACATGCATCACATTCTCTACTTTGCATACTATAGGATTAAAAAAAGAGAAATTGAATTTCATGAAGTTTTGACCAAGTTAAGGTGGTCAAACATACGATTTTTTATATTTTTTAAAAATTGTAATTAAAAATTCATAATTAATTATTCACTTGGAAAAAAATTACAAAAATTATGCATCACATCTGGACATGAGTCCTCTACTTATATCTAAAATCTTATAAAAAAATATTAGCGTGGTCAGGACAAACACCTACTTATTTTTTCCTTGAAATTTAAGTACTACTACATTGAAATTTCAAATTTTCACTAAATAAATTTAAAAAAAAGAAAGAAAAACCTAGTAGTTTAGAAACTACATTCAATTTTCTATAGATTCTATTCTTACATATTTTTGAAATAATATAAATAACTTATTCAAATTTTTACATTAATTTTCCTAACTTTGTTTTTCTTGAATTTTTTGCCACTTAAGGGCCTATCTTTTCCATGATGATCCTACACATACCCACTTGTTCGATAGGCCCATAACACATATTGTAATTGCGTGTGCCAATCCTTGTGATATTTGTTAATAGTTTTCTTTAGGATTTGTTTGAGAGCCTTATTAGTTATTTTAGATTGACTATTAGATTGTGGGTAGTATGGTGTTGAAAAGTGATGTTATATATGAAATGTTTCTAAGAACGTCTTCACATCATTGTTCTTAAATGGTGTCCCATTCTCTGAAATTAATGCAGAAGGGAGTCCAAAGCTGGTGATGATGTGTTCCAATATAAAATGACATATTACATCAATGGTTGTGGATCGAAGGGGAATAACTTCTACCCATTTCGTAAAATAATCGATTGTTGTAATGATAAATGTATGTCTGATGGAAGAAGGTGGTGATATTTTCCCAATTAGGTCCAATACCCATACTAAGAATAGCCAAATAAGAATTTGGGTACGGAGCTTAGAAGCAGGAGCCTGAATCAAATTGTTGTGTTCTTGACATTTGTGACATCGCCTAACATATGTAAAGCAATTTTTTCCATATTTCTCCAACAGTATCCCATGCAAATGAGTTTTTGAACTAAGGAACTTCCTCCAAAATGACCTGCATAGGTACTTGCATGAGCCTATTCAAGTGCTATAGTGATTTCAGAGTCCTTAGGACACCTAAGTAAAATTTTGTCAAAGGATCATCAATATAACACATCATCAAGGATTATGTATTTGGTTGCTAGTTTTTGTAAGCAACTTCAGGAGTTTGTTGTTGTTGGCTCAAGAATGGTACCATCTTTTAAATAATTTATATTGTATCTGTGAGCGGTAGAATGGGAAAAACAATCAAAAATATGCATCTACGCTTCTAAATAAGATATTGCATCTAAAACTTAATAAATTTAAACTAATTTAAACTAAAAGCTTCAGAAATCTATCCTATTGCTCTCTAACTCTAAAGATTTATCTAATCTACTTAGCTCTTAGATTTGTAAGCTAATTAAACTATCAAAATGACACTTAGAGAATGAGAATTGAGCTATTATATTCTAATATGATTAACTATGCAACTAGAATGATTCTACAGTAAAGCTTCTAAGAATGAAACTATTGTAAATTGCCATAATTAAAATGCAGGATGGATGCTGGATTGAATGTTGAATGCTAGAGATGTTGGATGAATGCTAGATGCTCTGGAAAACTTGCAGAGTAAGATTGCATAAGTTGGGATCCTTTTCCTGTAGCCCAAGAGCTATATTTATAGCTTTCACGGCAGCACAAATGCACAGGAACATGGGATGAGGGGCTGTGATTTCATCTGGAGAATCCAAAGGCATGGGATGAGAAGAAGGAGCTGATCATGGAGAATGGTTTCTCCCCATGAAAACACCAGGCAAGATAAGAGGGAAGGTGGGTGGAAGGTTGTTGAGAGAAATTCCTGCAGGTTTGTCCTTGAAGCTTTTCCCATGAATGGCAGTGCCATTAATTTGAATTTTGAGAAATTAATTTTATTGGTGAGTGAATAGTGGTAAATTTATGCATAAATTTAAATAAATTTAATTTATTATTTAAATTTAGCAAAAGAGGAATAAATAATTTAATAAATCAAACTATAGGGTTTGTTTATTAAATTAAAAGGAGAATGATAATTAAATAAAAGATTCTTAGCGATCTTTATTTAATTAAGAAGAAATGTGATTTTAAATAACACAAATTATTTAAATTGTGTATTTAATTTTAAGATAGAAGTAATAATGATAATAATTAAATAAAACAAAGTTTTTAATTTTGTTTATTTAATTAAGGGAGAAATAATATGATGAAAATGATAATAATTAAATAAAATAAAAGTTTTTAATTTTGTTTATTTAATTAGGAGAGAAAAATAGAAGAATTAATAAATGAACTTAATATAAATAAATATTTCTATTTATTTACTAAAGTAGAATTTAAGATTAATTAATCAAATAAATCGTATTCAATTAATTAGATTCTCCGACCAATTTTAGGTGTCTACATTTTACCCCTCTTTGAAGTGATGTGTTTACGCATTGCTTCAAAGAATGATTTTTGCTGCCATTGACGAATGGTTTAAACCATGCCCCAGACTTACCCAGATGTTGAATTTGAAATGATAGTGATATATGCCCCTCGGGAGATAAATTGATGAATTTTGGATTTTTTTATGATTTTTCAAAATTTTGAATTTTTATGATGGTTTGATGATGAATTGTGAAGAAACAATTTATCTCCTAACAAAATTGTCCATAAATGCCCCTGTGATAGATAAGAATTAATTCCTCAGAAGGAAAAATAAATAAATCCCATAAAAATCCCCCAAAAATAGCCTATAAATACTCAAAAGGTCATTCTCAAAAGTCATTTGTGCATTTGACTTTGGCAATCTTGTGATAGTGACCCTCAGAGTATCAGAGCTTCAGGGTGCCAATCCCTTACCACACCCACCGACTCGAGCATGTGCGACGTCATCAGCGTCCGACCGATTATGGTCCTCCGGTATGTACTCCAAACCTTTCTCGTAATTCGTGCCCATAATTTTGATGTATTTTTGCATGTTTTTAATAGTTTTAGCGTGTGGCAGACGCGGTGTAGCGTGTCACTCAAATGTTGTAGCGCGTTGTAGTTTTAGTGCGCCGATGCGTCCAGTCAGTTTTCTAGCACGTAGGGTCAAATCTACAGCGCGTCCGGAGGGTTTTATAGCGTGTCAGTATTTTTAGCGCTTTGGGATGTTTTTGTAGCACTTTCAGAAGATTTTGTAGCGCACCAGACATTTTAGTGTTTTTAGGTTGATTTTGTATCACTTTGTGGTAGAGATTGATGAAAAATTGTGCACTTTGCTTTTCATCGATTTGTTTTTTATTCCATCTATTTTAGTTTGATCTTGACTAAAATATATGGGAAACGATCTCATGATGAGCGAGATCTATTGATTGATAATAATTATCCTCATGATAGGCAAGGAATAATTTATGCTTTCCAAAGGATTGAACCCAATTGATAGATGAGGGTTCCTGGATAATTTGATAGTTTGATAGGTAAAAGAACAATGTTTGAAGGTTTGATGATCTTTTGATATTTTGATTAAAATGTTCTATTTGTATGTTAACATGAGCATTTAGATGTTATCCAGGTGAGAGAGCAGTTCCCCTGGCCTTTTGATATGATACCGCGACTTACGCCAGATGAGAGACAGCATATTATGGATTGTGGCTTAATGACATTATTGGATATGCCCCATATTAGACTTAATAGGGGTCTGTTGACAGCTTTAGCAGAGCGGTGGCATAGTGACCACAATACCTTTAACTTACCTACTGGCGAGATGACTGTGACACCAAAGGATGTATGGCATATTCTTCACATTCCTTTTGTTGGAGAGATTGTGGTACATGATTCAGAGGAGGTTGGTGGGGTAGAGGCCATGCAGAGAGTCTTTCAGGATCCCCATGTTGCAGGAGAGTGGATTCCATGGGTAGATATGTATGAGTTATATTCTCTGCTTCCTTCAGTTTTGGCTAGCTTTATTGGTGGATTCCTTTGTCCTGATAAGAGGTCAAAGGGTCTATCTCTTGGATGGGGTCGGGTGTTAGAGGGTTTGGTTGTGTATAGGATGAGATATTCTTGGGGCATGTGCATGCTTGCCTAATTATATCATGATTTGCATTGGATCGTGTATCTTAGCGGCAACAGTTTATTGATAGGGGCTACCCTTCTCTAGGTATGGGCATGGGAGCATATTCCTGTTATGCGTCTCATGCCAGTTTTAGCCAGACCAGCGACGAGGCCTTATGTGTTTCGATATAGAGGCAGGCCTACCCAGCATATGATGGGTAAGCTTGAGTATTGGAGGCAGATTATTGATGATATAGAGGCAGTGACCTAGCGTCTGTACTTAGACTATGATGACTGGGACGATGATGATATTGAGTTGGGGTTCTTGTCCGATTTGATGTATTTTATCAGGAAGAGCCCTAGGGTCTTGGAGCGATTCCTGTTTCATCGTGTGTACAGGCAGTATGGCATTGTGCAGTGTATGCCACAGGGAGTGGCTCATTACAGACGGCGACAGATAGATGTCAGTGATTGGGGTCCCAGTTTTCCTTATGGGGCACTTGTTGAGGCTTACCATGCTTTACAGCCATCAGCATGGGATGTCCAATGAGACATTGTCGAGGCACCTATTACTCTCAAGTACGGAGAGTATCTAGCTCTGCCCCTCCTCCACGTATCACTATTCTGGATAAGCCAGTACCAGCACCAGCGGCAACACCAGCACCAGCACCAGCAGCACTAGCAGGGGGTGTTTAGGTTGGTCAGTGACGAGGGAGAGAGGAGGATGTAGATGTGGATGTGGAGAGCAGCTCAGAGACTGACAGTGATGAGAGTTCCGGTAGCAGTGAGGATAGCAGTGACGGTAGAAGTGGTGATGATGGTGGAGATGGGGGGAGACCGAGCAGAGTAGGTACCATAGAGCCATCTACTAGTGCGCCTCGTAAGAGGCAGGCTATTGCTTCCTCGTTGGCAGATCCATCAGAGGTCGTTGGTTTACAGGTGCAGGTGCAGACATTGCAGGGACAACTAACATAGGTGCAGGGGTTATTAGCACAGATGCAGGCTCAGACACAGGCATAGCTAGCTACTGCTCAGACTCAGATTACATCTCTGATTAGTGAGAGAGATGGGGCTCTACAGGCAGCAGCGACCGCACAGGCTCAGTTGACAGGTTTACGAGCACAGTTTTCCACCGCCGAGGCACAGATCATAGCCTTGACTGCTGAGTGAGACATTATCAGACAGACAGCAGAGACAGCACAGGCTACTGCAGAGAGATTACAGAGAGTGGCAGATGGGACTTCTATGGCAGACTACATGTGAGAGGCCATGCGGTCTGGTGTCGAGATTGAGTTTTATAGGAGCTGCTACCATGAGCTTTGCCCCCCAGAGCAGAGAGTCAGTTATGCCCAGTCTCGTTCAGAGAGGACTCGTTTGAGGACAGTGAGCAGAGGTGTGACATAGCCGCTTCCGAGAGGTCCGAGAGATCCTGGGACATCTGGTGGTGGTACTAATACTGGTGCGAGACCTATTCCTTCTGGTGGGAGCAATACTTGATATCAGCTATTTTTGACACGATGTTATTTTCATCCTTTTCAGACTTCATTGTATACTTGACACTTGATGAGATATATATGTGCAGCGGTTTGATTGATCTCTGATATGTTTTTACATGATTTATGTGGTGGATGCATTGATCTTATGATGTGTTCTATATGATTGATGTGATGGATGCATTGTTTTATGATGATTTATTTTACATAGCTTGTATGGATGCATTAATGATGATGTGATATGATATTGATGATGTATTTCTTTTCATAATGAGATGATGATATATAAATGAATAATGTGTATAAGTGAGATGTAAATGAAATGAAGTATAATATGATATATATGAAATGTGATGTAATTATAAATGAATGATGTAATGAAATGTAAATGGTGTATGATAGATGAGATGGAATGCAATAATAAATGATGAAAATGTGATGATGTAAATGTAAATGATGTATGATGAAAATGTAATGTCATATTAATGAGATGAAA
Organism: Sequoia sempervirens; assembly: GCA_007258455.2. Lineage (NCBI taxonomy): Eukaryota > Viridiplantae > Streptophyta > Pinopsida > Cupressales > Cupressaceae > Sequoia > Sequoia sempervirens. The sequence goes on from VDFB02271358.1 coordinate 366,685,989, forward strand.
TGTAAATGAAATGTGATAAATGAATATGTGATATGTGTTAAATGAATGAATGATGTTTAATGAATGATGAGATGTAAATGTAATGATGTATGATGAAAATGAATGCGTGATATGTGTTAAATGAATGAATGATGTCATGTAATGAATGATGTTTGAATGAAATGGAATGATATATGAATGAATTGTAAATGTAATGAGTAGATGTGTTAAATGATATATGAATGATATGTAAGTGAGATGATGTATGGATGTATGATGTATCTAATGAAATGGAAATGAATGATGTAACATAACATGTATATGATGTCATGAAATGAGATGTTTATTATGAATTTTATGATGAGATGAAGAGATGATCTTATATGGTGCCATTATAAAAATTGTATGTGTCAAGTATACTCAATCTTTAATAAGAAAAGAGAACATCGTTTGTGAATGAATCATTGTAACTTGTGCCACCAGTACTCTGCAGATGTATTATTATGAATGCAATCTATGTTAACCATGCAAATGCCTATTTTATCAATGCAAACCTAAGTGTCATTTCAATAATCATTTTATTCTGCTTTGTATCATCACTGAGCTTTATTTTAAAATGTTGAAAGTGAATACAAGCATCAATGATATGAGATAGACCAATGATGACCTGAGTATTTCTTTCATGATTTTTGATATTGCAAGCGAACACAAGCATCATGGTATAAGATAGACCAATGATGACCTAAGTGTTTCTTGCGTAAACAAACAAGAGTTAATCATTTTCTTAAGTGAATTGGAATGTCATCCATGATACTTGGTAGAGAACTTCCTGCGACAATTCACAAAATAATAACGACTAACTCACAAACAGCAAACAAAGAAAAGGTATCATTCTTCTTCCTTACTTCTCTAGTTCAATACATCATTGAGTAGCTCCAAAGAAATGATAATCAAATGATAAAATGAAAAGCACAACAATTCAAATTCTACTTAATGTATTTTCAAATCATTATTCAGATTAGATCATCAGTGTTGAGATGTGTGTGTTGATGTGTGCATGATATTCCCAAACGTTTGACCAAATGATGTGACCTAAAAGACCTATCCTAGGGGTCTCGGGGACTGATCAAAGATTAGTCTTGCCTACGTTATACACACAGAGACCACGCAGTTTCACTGACACAGACTCCACTTTTGACTGATGTAGACTCTAGTTTTATGTTTTTGATTTTCTGATGTTTTTGGGTTTTGATGGATTTTCTAATGTTTTTGGATTTTTGATTTTCTGATGTTTTTGGATTTTGATTTTCTAATGTTTTTGGATTTTTGATTTTTTGATGTTTTTGGATTTTTGATTTTCTGATGTTTTTGGATTTTGATGGATTTTCTGATGTTTTTGGATTTTTATTTTCTGATGTTTTTGGGATTTTGATGGGTTGCCACTTGATGTTGTCATGTTTGACTACCTTTCAATGTAAGAATGGAAGTCTATTTGTACCAGATAACATTAGGATGTTGCCCCCAAGCCAGGGAAAACATGGTATCTTTGCTATGATATGGATAGTGATAATGATTATCTCAAATGATAGATGGAAATGATATGAAAGGAAACAATCGCAACAACACTGTACCTAATAGGTAGAGGAGTTTGGTGAAAATCACAAGTAACGCCTGTTTGCCAAGTTTTCATCACTTGTTTTTATTGTGTCCTCTTTCCTTTTCTTTTGTATTTTTATTTATATATATATATATATATATTTTCTCTTTTCTATCATCATGACGCCTGTTTGCCAGGTTTTCATCAAGACAACTTTATTGACCGTGCACTAGATATCCTCAAGTGTAGAATCGCCTGAGATGAATGCTATTCATGGGCTCCTCCAACATGTCTCCTTTTGGTGTAGACAGTCGGTATGCTCCTGATCCATAGACTGATATGATGACATAAGGTCCTATCCAGTTAGGTTCAAACTTTCCCTTCTTTTCTCTGTCTGCTTGATTTCTAGGGTTTTCCCGTAGGACCAAGTCTCCAATCTGGAAGACTCTAGGTTTAACCCTCTGATTATAGTTTCTAGACATCCTTTGTTGATAGGCTATCAAATGATTGATAGCTTGTTGTTGGCGTTCATCAAGTAGCTCTAATTCCTGAAGTCTAGAGATCCTATAATCCTCATCTGAAATGAGTCCCTTTAGTGAAACACGAAGGGATGGAATTTCTACCTCAATAGGTAATATTGCTTCTGATCCATAGACAAGAGCAGATGGTGTAGCTCCTCTTGGTGTTATGATGCTAGTCCTGTAAGCCCAAAGAGCAGGGTTAAGCTGAACGTTCCAATCACGCCCTACCTCATTTACAGTTTTCTTGAGAATCTTTAGGATTGTTTTGTTGGAAGCTTCTGCCAGTCCATTACCTTGAGGGTAATATGGGGTTGAAAAGCGATGTTGGATGTGAAACTTTTCACATAGTTCTTGGACCTCTTGGTTCTTGAAAGGCCTGCCATTATCTGTGATGATTGACTAGGGTATCCCATATCTACAAATGAGATAATTAAGTATGAAAGATGATATTTGCTTCCCAGTGATTGTGGTTAAGGGAACTACCTCCACCCATTTTGTAAAATATTCAGTTGCTGTGATAATGAACTTGTGTCCATTAGATGAAGATGGGTTAATTTCCCCTACCAGGTCTAATCCCCACTGACAGAAAGGCCATGTAGTTGCAAATGGATGTAGCTCCTATGCCGGTGCATGTATAAGATTTCCATGGATCTAGCATTTTGAACATCTTTTGACAAACTGATAAGATTCTTGCTCCATGTGTGGCTAGTAATACCCCAAACGAAGGAGTTTCTTGGGTAAAGATAATCCACTTGAATGTGTACCACAAATTCCTTCATGGACCTCGTGTAAAGTGGAAGTGGATTCGTCATGTTCTAAACAATGTAAAAGAGTACCATCTAGGCCTCGACGGTAAAGGGTGTCAGAAATAATGGTATGTTTGCCAGATTGGCATATGAAGTTGTGCTTTTGGTTGCGAGAAAGATCTGGCAGTAAGATATTATCTTTCATATAAGTATAAATGTCTCCATAAATGGAAGATTGGGCACTATCCAAAAGGCTTATGGTTTGGGATTTGGGATTTGCGTATGCAGGATTTGATACTTGTTCTACAATAAATCGATAACGATCTTGCGTTTCAGGCATTTGTAGAAGAGATGCTATTGTGGCCATGGCATCTACTACTTTGTTCTTTGATCTTGGTATCTACTCAAATTTGATTTCTATGAAGTATTTTCTTAGGTCATCTACCAGCCTCTTGTATAAAATTAGTGTGTCATCCTTAGTTTGGTAATCATTGTTGACTTGGTAGGTGATTAACTGGGAGTCTCCATACACTTGTAGTTCTGTGATTTTCCAGTCAATAGCCACTTTAATTCCAAGGATCAAAGCTTCATATTCTGCCACATTGTTAGTGCAACATAAAGTAAGCCTATAAGATCATGGAATTGTGTGCCCAAGAGGTGTGACAAATAGAATTCCTGCCCCTGATCCATGTTGTGTGTAGGATCCATCGAAGTAGAGTTGCCATGGTTGTGTTGTAACGTTGAGGATATCCGCATTGGGAAATTCCATGGTCATAGGATGACTATCTAATAATGGAACTTCTGCTGATTGATCGGTGATGACTTGTCCTTTGATAGCTCACCTTTCAACATATTGAATATCAAACTCACTGAGGAGCATAAACCACTTTGCCAACCTTCCTGTTAAAGCTGCTTTGCTCAGTAAATACTTGAGAGGATCAATTTTTGCAATGAGCTTGATAGTGTGAGTGAGCATATAGTGTCACAATTTTTGTGTTGTAAATACTACTGCTAAGCATGATTTTTCAATGAAGGTGTAGTTTACTTCATGTCCATTGAGTGTCCTGCTGATATAGTATATAGCCTATTCCTTTCCTTCCCTATCCTCTTGTGCTAGCAAGCCTCCTAAAGAAATATCCATTGTTCCAATATATATCAACAATGGCTTGTCTTCACTGGGTGGCACCAAGATTGGTGATGTCATTAAATAATGCTTAATTTGATTGAAAGTGTTCTCTCACTATTCATCCCATTTAAAAGACACATTTTTATGCAAAAGATGGTTGAATGGATGACACCGATCTGCTAGTTGAGAGATGAATCTTCTGATAGACTGTAGTCGGCCTTGTAGAGATCTTAATGTACTGATATTCTTAGGAGGTGGCATTTCCATAATGGCCTTAACTTTTGCTGGATCTACTTCAATTCCTTTTGTAGAAACTTTGTATCCAAGGAGTTTTGCTGATGTTACCCCAAAGGCACATTTCTTAGGATTTAATCTAACTTTGAATTTTTCCAACCTGTCAAATATTTTGGCCAGATCTCTAGATGTCCTTCTCTGGTGTAAGATTTGGCTAAGATGTCATCCACATAGTCCTCCATGAAGGTGTGCATCATGTTGTGGAAGATTGTTGTCATAGCTCGTTGGTATGTAGCTCCTGCATTCTTTAACCCAAAAGGCATGACGTTCCAGCAAAAGGTGCCCCATGGGCACGTAAATGTTGTCTTTTCTTGGTCTTCAGGAGCTATTTTGATTTGATTGTATCTTAAAAATCCATCCATAAGTGATAACATTTGACGGCCAGCTGTTAGATTTACAATCATGTCTATGTTTGGCAAAGGAAAATCATCCTTTGGACATGCTTTATTTAAATCCCAGAAATCAGTACATATTCTAATGGTGTTATCTAGCTTTGAAACAGGTACAATGTTGGATATCCATTCCGCATAATCAATAGATCTGATAAATCCAACATCTAGTAGTTTCTTCAAATCATTTTTGACTAAAAATGCAACATGTCAATGCATTTTTCTCAGCTTCTATTTTACTGGTTTAGTGCCAGCTAGTAAGGATAAATGATGCATAATGAGATCTGTGTCTAAGCTTGACATGTTAGAGTATGACCAAGCAAAATTGATGCATCATTCTTCAAAGAATTTGATAAAGTCCGGCTTTTCTGTATCTGTCATGGAAGCTGCCAGGTGTAGGATTCTTGCTTTCTCTGATGTGCCAATATTAATAGACTGTGTGGGTTCTATCAACACTGATGATATTTCATGGTAATGTTGCGGGAGGATGTCAAACCTTCCATCCTTTGGTGCCTCAATGAGGTTTTCACCATTGGATGCGTTCTTTGTTTTTACTATTTTAGGATCAAATACTGCCATAGAATGGTTTTCACCATTAGATCCATTTTTTTCTTTCATATTTTTGCAACTGGAAGGCTTGGCATCCTCCTACCTAAAAGCATTGTTAAAAGAAGTATTGGTAGAACAAGTATCGGATTCCTCATAGAAAAGGTAATTGATAATGGCAGAATCATTGTCAAAAAAAGGGAGGTCAATAGGGTGTTGGGGTTCCCATTCGATAAGCTCAAGATGCAGTAAAGGCAATGAATCATTAGATGGGTTGAGGTCAGCGATTGTGAAAGCTTGAATGGAAATGTCATCTAGATTGTTAGTGGTTATGTCAAGGCCTACAAAGGTATTTTCTTCCACATCATTTATCCCAATCGATGTATGTTCATCTTCACTTGAGTCATCAAAATTTTGTGTTTCAAAGACAATAGGATTAAAACTTGAGCTTTGACCCTCCTCGAGTTTGGGGGTATACTTTTTGATAATGTCGATCTGAATATCTTCATAAGAAACATTTGATAAGTTGTCCCATTCATATTCATTTGAATCAGTTTCATAGTTATCTCTTATTTGAAGAATATGCTCCACAGTTTTATTGGTGATTTCTGCTCTTGCTTTTTCTATGTATCCTAGTCCAGTTCTGCCGTTTTACTGAATTGCGAGGACTTGGATTGGTTCTGTTACACTTTGTTTCCCTTGATCAAGAGATCCTTGTTCTTCTGCATATCCTAGTCCCGTTTTATCCTTATGTTGGAGTGCAAGAGGCTGGATTGGTTCTGTTAAGCCTTGTTTCCTTAATCCAAGAGGTCCCTGTCCTGAATATCCCATCTTCTCTAGAATAGTTTTTCCCTTTCCATATTGACTTGTCTCTATGATGTTACTTGTGGAAGTGGAAGCTTCCTCATCCTTATAAAGCCAATTTAGTATGGCCTTGTCTTCTGATTCTTCATCTAAACTCCCATCTTTTACGAATCTTCCATCTAAGGTTGTTGTAGATTGTTCTGAAGTGTGGGTGTTTGTAGATGGTTGTACATATGTTTGTAAGGAGGGTAACATTTGTGATAGATGAAATGAGTGTCCAACACCATATTCACTTATTCCTTTGTCACTTATCTGTACTTCCTTGGTGAATTGATGTGAGAGTGGAGCCATTTGTTTTTCAACATTTGAAGGGTTAGATTGTGCCACCCTTATCTCTTGTGATTTTTGTTGTTTTGGAAGCCACTGTGATATGAAGCTCTATTGTTGCTCACTATCTGATGTGCTAACTTCTCTGTTGTTAGGTATGAATGTATCCTGAGATGTCTTCAATGTATGACAAGCTTGGGTGTCATTGTAGTCTACTGTGATTGTTACCTCCTATCCATTGACAGGAAATTTCAGGCATTGATGATAGGTAGAAGGTACTGCCTGCATATCATGTATCCAAGGGCGTCCCAACAATATGTTGTATGTCAATTCCCTATCTAAGACTTGGAAAACCACTTTTTGGACAATAGGTCCCACTTGAATGGGTAATATGATCAATCCTTTAGAGGATATTTCTTCCTCATCATATGCTTTGATTGTGATTTTTCTTCTTGTATCAATGGCTTCATCTGAGTATCCTAGTGCACGAATCAGCTTTAAGGTACAAATATTTAAACCAGCCCCTCCATCTATCAGGACACGTTTTACACGATGTTTATGGATAAGGACTTCAATGTGAAGGGCGGAATTATGCAAATGGGTGAGTGATACATCATCATGTTCAGAAAATGAAAGGCAATGAGGTGCAGATAGATGTCCCACCATAGCTTGGAACTGGCACACATCCAGATTGTTAGGTACCGTGGTTGATACAAGAGCTTGTTCAAGAACCTCTTTGTGTGATGGGGAAATCTTCAAAAGTTTCAAGATTGATATTTGTGCTGGTATTTTCTACAATTGATCGATGAGATTATATTGATTGGAGGGAGGATCCACAGATGGGGATGATATTGAGGCTCCTTTCAATATAACTTTGGATTGTGCCCTTGTTGTGGCATTAACCGGTTGGTACTCTTGTTTCCCTTTGAGTGTGATTACATTTATTTGGTTTTCAGATTTGTCCATATGTTGTACCAAATTGGTAGATGTAATGTCATTGTTCTAATTGATTTGATTGCATAACTCCTAATCCTCCTTGGTAGCAGAAAAAAAAAGGATTGTTGTGTCATAAACATAACCAACATTCTTGCCTTTAGTGTTTGCATAAGAGGATTCTCCCTTCTGGTAATTGGGTAGAGGATTTTTGAACGTTGTATGATCCTTGTTTGTTTGGTGTCCCTCAACAAATACCTTTTTTTGATCTATGAGGTCTTGTACTGCATGTTTTAATTGCCAACAATTTTCAGTCATGTGGCCTTTATTTTGATGATAGTGACAGTAATGTAAGTCATTCCACCATGATGGTTTGACTTGAGGGTCCCAATTTCTAGCTTCTTGTACTTGAATGAGTTTTTCGTCTAAAAGCTCTTTGAGGACCGATTCCAATGATTGCCCTAATGGTGTGAATTTTCATTTATTGGAGGGTCGTTGGAATGATTGGGTTTTTGTTTCTCCACTGTTTTGATTATTTCCTTGATCACTACTTTGTTTTACATTAAAATTATTGTTTTGTTTGTTTGTAGTGGTCGGTGTCAAGGTGAATACTGGTTTAGGTGCATGTGTATCGATCATGGTATCAGTATTCTTGTTCTTTTGCCAAAATATTGGCTTTTCGTTGTTGTTGTTAGAGGAATGGTTATTGTTTGAACCTTCAGTGAAATGTTTGATTGTTCCTCTTTTGATTAGAGCCTCTTCAATTTTGAGCCCCTTTTCGATAACTTGTTGAAATGTAGATGGACATTGTAAGTCCAATCTGTAATTCATGTCATCTACTAAGTTATCAATGAACATCTCTATCTTCTCCTCTTCAGGAATAGATCTAGGGTATTTAGCAAATAGCCTTCTCCATCGTTGGAGAAAGGAAAGAAAATTTTCACCCTTTACTTGTTTGGTGTTGTAGAGTTCTTTTAAGGTTACCCCATGTTGGATGTTGAATGAGAAGTGTGTTATGAACCTATTGATTAGTTCTTCAAAGGATTGAATCCTAGGTTCTAATTTAGAAAACCACTCCATGCAAGTGTTTCCTAAGCTTCTTGGAAATAATCGTAGTAAGTAAGAGTCCTCATGTGCGAACTCTATGCTCATAGCTCGAAATTCCCGTACGTGATCAAACGGATCAGGTATCCCATTGTATTTGTTGTATGTTTGATACTTACAATACCTTGGAAATGGTATCATGTTAATCCTTGAATCAAATGGATAAGGGAAAATGTCTTGTAATGAATATCTCTTTGTTGGCCCTTGTTGGATATTTTGGAACTGTAATTGTAACTGTTGGATTTGTTTTGTCAAAGCATCTATTTGATTTGGATTTTCTATAATAGTTGAGTTGGGTGTGTTTGTTTCCTTGATTTGATTGACATCAAAGTCTTTAGGAAGTTTAGCACCTTTGTCAACTAATAATAGAAGATACTTTTCCATATCTTGCTCTAGCATCTTTTCCATAAATTTATGGAAATGAGGGTCTTGTTGAACTTTCTCAATTTCCTCTGTTGTTATTTCTTTCTCATGTGAGTTAATAAGAGGATCAGTGTTGCTATATCATCCCCAAGGGTTTTCTTCAGCCATGGCTGCTATTCTTTCAATTTCTTGTTCTTGTTGTTTTTGATATGCTGCTCGTGTGAAAATAGGCATACAAATGTTTAAAGTTTTACTCTAAACTTTGATCTTGGATTTTTTTTGATTGGATAAGTGTCAAGGTTGTTGATTTAAAATCTGATTTATTCTTATCTAGTTTCGTGATGGAAGGATGATAAAATCCTTGATAGGGAAACTTTGACAGAAAATCTCAGATTTTGGTGATAGTGACACTATGCAAGATGTTGCAAGATCTAGGTGTAGGGGTAAAGCTTTCCTTTTGTGTGACTTAAGTGTTCTGGACTGTGGAAAAAAATGTTCTGGACTGATGAAAACCTTGTTATCGATATGGGTAAACTAACAAAATGTCTTATTAACTCTCTATTTTTCTTATTTTATGGCGTGCTAAAATAGAGGAGCTACACGCTAGAACAGAGACTGTAGGCGCTAAAACAAAGACTCAGCACACTGGAACAGAGACTTTACGTGCTAAAACAAATGAGCTACACACTGGAACAGTGACCTAAAGCACTAAAACAGAGGAGCTACGCGCTGGAATAGTTACCCGACGCAATGGAATAGTGACCGAAAGCGCTAAAATAGAGACTCTGCACACTAAAACAGAGGAGCTACGTGCTAGAACAGGGACTTGATGTGCTAAAATAGTACCATGAGGTGCTAAGACATAAACTATCTTATTCTATGAAACTCACTTGGTCTAGTAGCATATTGTATGGCTGGTTGTGGAATGTATTCTGGACGAATTCTTTGACTGTGATTGTGGTGTTGCCTAAGAGCTCTTCTTTGATAAAATGCTTGAGAATCTAAGGGAGCTACAGCATAATCATCTATATAACCTCTAGAGAAATCGTGATACCTATGAATAAAAGTCCTATGTTGGAGTAGAACTTTCCTGCTTTGATATAGGAATCGTTGCTTTCTTAGAAGTTGTTTGTATGCAAGTGTTTTCTTTGGTATTCTGATTCGTTTGGCAAGATATTTCTTGACAAACTTGGTGGATACCCAATCTCGAATCATGAGAATTCCACAAATGTTTTGATTTTGAAGATTTTTGTGACGATCTTATCTGAATTTAATGAGAGAAAACACAACAATCAAGAATAGAATGGTTGTTCTTAAAAACCCTAGAATCTAAACAAATAGTGTATGTTCTTAAGAATCAATGATTCTTCTTGATTTTCACTGGTTTGATAACAAGATAAAACACTTCAGATAGACTCACTCCTAGAGATAAAAGGTCATTGTTATATACTCGAATGGCCCACAGCTTGGAATTGCGTCGACTCACACAGCCATGTCACCCCCTAGAGAGCGCCCGTGTTTTTGTCTTTTCCAGGTGCATACTCAGAGTGACAAAAGTGGATACCGGATCCCCTGAGCAAACAATCCTTGGCAATTATATGGTGAGTGCTTGAGGGTAGATTCTTCCCCGCCCCTGCACCGTCGAGTATTACAATGTTTAGAAACTGATAGGCATGTTTCTAGTTCTAGGTTCTTAGATAGGGTTTCTGTTCGGAGTGGCAAATGGATAAACTCCCTTGAGAGACCTCCCAATCTTTAGATCAAATATTTTGGGGATGGTTATCCTACCCACTTCCGTTGAAAGAGGGTTTCCCCAAATTCACATAAATTTTAAAGTGGGTTGGAATGCCATGGCTTTTGGCTGTCCCCACTCAGGTCGTTCCCGTAGGGTGAGTAGTTTTTCCCACTACGACAGGCCTATCTAAAGGTTTTAAAAAAGCTTAAAAATGCATAAAGTAATGGTGAGTCTAGTATTCTGATGCACCCAGTTAAGGGGAGAGCATAAAATTATCACCCAATCACAAAAGATGTTCTTTTTAAAACCCAAAAGACAAGTGATTTACTCTATATGGAGATATTGCTCCATAATAAGCATGATTGTTCAATTTTTAAACCACAAAATAAATGTGATGTTTCTATCCTAGGATTGATCAATTTTTATCCATTTCTATCCTAGGATTGGTAAATTTTAACCATTTCTATCCTAGGATTGGTAAATTTTAACCATTTCTATCCTAGGATTGGTAAATTTTAACCAAGAAAATAGACAGAAATAGAATCTGGCCGCGGACACGTCGGATCCAGATAAAAAGAAATGATTTTGAAGATGATGAAGTGGTGCACTAAAACAGTGACTCGGCGATTGAAGTAGAAACAACGGTGCAGCTGGAACAGTGACCCGGCACGCTGTAAAGTAACCCATGCTGAAACAGTAACTCGGCGCGCTGCAAAAACTCACGATTCCCGAAAACTTTCACGCCGATACCATGTAGGACACAATTTTCAAAAATTTAGCAAAATATGGGGTATGCCCCATGGTGGGCGCCAATCTGTAAGTGGTAGAATGGGGAAAACAATCTAAACTATGCATTCTACACTTCTAAATAAGATATTGCATCTAAAACTTAATGAATTTAAACAAATTTAAACTAAAAAGCTTCAGAAATCTATCCTATTGCTCTCTAACTCTAAAGATTTCTCTAATCTACTTAGCTCTCAGATTTGTAAGCTAATTAAACTATTGAAATGACACTTAGAGAATGATAATTGAGCTATTCTATTCTAATATGAGGCATGTCGGGGATCATGGTATGCAAACAGCCCTTAAGTGGCAAAAAAATTTAGAAAAATCAGTGTTAGGCAACTTGGTAAATATTTGAATAAGTTATCTATATTATTTCAAAAATATGTAAGAATAGAATTTGTAGAAAATTGAATGTAGTTTCTAAAATACTAGGTTTATTTAAAAATAAATAAAATCTATTTGGTGAAAATTTGAAATTTCAATGCGGTAGTACTTAAATTCAGGGAAAAATAAGTAAGGTGTAAATAGGCCACCTAACCATAATAAAATGATGTAATATTTTTTTGTAATATTTTATATATAAGTAGAGGACTCATGTCGGATGTGATGCATATTTTTGTAATTTTTTCCAAGTAAATAATTAATTATGAATTTTTATTACAACTTTTAGAAAATATAAAACTCGTGCAGTCTGACCACCTTAACTTGGTCAAAATTCATGATTAATTTTCTTTTTTTTTTAATCCTATAGTATGTAAAGCATAGAATGTGACGCATGTTTTGGATTCAAAAAATATGATACCGTTGAAAGTTATAGATGTTTTTCAATCAGCCTATCGATCAGGACTTTAGTCGTAATTCTAATAGAAAATGAATAATAATTATTTATTAAATTCAAATTAAATCAAAATTTATATTTTTGGAAATCTGAGAATCTCCTCTAAAAACCCTTTTCGTTTCATTAATTTTGGGTGAAAAAAAAGTCGTCAGCCACATACCCTACAAATATTGCCACTTTTTGGTATACCATGATCCTGCACATACCCATGATTAACTATGCAACTAGAATGATTCTACAGTAAAGCTTCTAAGAATGAAACTACTGTAAATTGCCATAATTAAAATGCAGGATGGATGTTGGATTGAATGTTGACTATTGGAGATGTTGGATTAATGTTGGATGCTCTGGAAAACCTGCAGAGTAAGATTGCATAAGTTGGGATCCTTTTCTTGTAGCCCAAGATTTGTATTTATAGCTTTCACGGTAGCACAAATGCACAGGAACGCGGGATGAGGGGCTGTGATTTCATCTGGAGAATCCAAAGGCATGTGATGAGAAGAAGGAGCTGATCATGGAGAATGGTTTCTCCTCATGAAAACACCAGGCAAGATAAGAGGGAAGGTGGGTGGAAGGTTGTTGAGAGAATTTCCTGCAGGTTTGTCCCTGAAGCTTTTCCCGTGAATGGCAGTGCCATTAATTTGAATTTTGAGAAATTAATTTTATTGGTGAGTGAATAGTGGTAAAATTTATGCATAAATTTAAATAAATTTAATTTATTATTTAAATTTAGCAAAAGAGGAATAAATAATTTAATAAATCAGACTATAGGGTTTGTTTATTAAATTAAAAGGAGAATGATAATTAAATAAAAGATTCTTAGCGATCTTTATTTAATTAAGAAGAAATGTGATTTTAAATAACACAAATTATTTAAATTGTGTATTTAATTTTAAGATAGAAGTAATAATGATAATAATTAAATAAAACAAAGTTTTTAATTTTGTTTATTTAATTAGGAGAGAAAAATAGAAGAATTAATAAATGAACTTAATATAAATAAATATTTCTATTTATTTACTAAGTAGAATAATTTAAGATTAATTAATCAAATAAATCATATTCAATTAATTAGATTCTCCAGACCAATTTTAGGTGTCTACAGTGTCATACCATGCACTCAATTCTTCCTTTGTTGTTGTTAACGCTTCTTCTGATTTATCATTGATCGAAGGTTTCATGATTGGGTGAATAGTAAATGTGATGTCTTTCGAAGGATCTTGAGGTGATATAAGAGAAGCCACACTTGCCATTGCATCCACATGTCGATTATCTTTTTGTGTGATGTTATCAATGTTGAATGATTCAAAATTTTTTAAAAAGGTAATTGTGAGATCCTTATATTTTGATTATTTATCATGTTTAGCTTGGTAGACTTTATTTATTTGTTTTATTACTAATTGTGAATCATCAAATATCTTAATATCTTTGACACCCATGATTAAATCAGCATGCAATCCAACAATTAATGTGTCATATTTATCTGTGTTATTTGTACATGGAAAATTTAATCAATATGACAAGGTTATAGGCTTTCCTATGGGAAGAATTAATACAACCCCAACACTAGAGCCTGTCGTACACTTGGATCAATCAAAATATGATTTCCATGTATGAGCTTCTATTGTCATCATGTTGTCATCAAGAAAAGAGTCATTGCTAGGTAATGCCAAAGGAGAAAGATCATCGACTAAGTGGTCAGTCAAGGCTTGACCTTTAATTGATTTTTGTGGAACAAACTTAAAGTCAAACTTAGTAAACAACATCAACCATTTAGCTAGATGTCCTGATAAGTATGTTTTATTAAAAAGATGTTTGAGAGGATCAAATTTTGTCATTACTTGTATTTCCATATTTAGTAAATAGAGTCACATCTTACTAGTAGTGAATACAAGAGCCAAACATTTTTGTTTGATTGGTGTGTATCATGTTTCATAATCTATTAGAGTTCCACTAATATAATAAAAGGATTTTTTGTACCACTTTGGTCTTGCTAACCAAAATGCTACAAGAGCATGGGATTATGCGGCTATATAAAGGATGAGAGGTTTGGTTGGCATAACAGGTTGTAGAATGGGTGGAGTTACAAGGTATTCCTTCCAACTCTTAGAGGCCTATTTACAATCCTCATTCCAATCAAAATTCACATCCTTTTTAAGTAGATGTGTGAAAGGTAGGGTATGTGCAGGATCATGATGAGCCAAAAAGTGGCAACATGATGGGTATGTGGCTAATGAATTTTGATGAAAAAAAAGGGTTTTCAAAGGAGATTCTCAACTTTCCACCAATATAACTTATGCTTTACTTTGAATTTAATAAATTATTATTATTCATTTTCTATTTGAATTATGACAAGTCTTCATTGATAGGCTGATTGAAAAACATCTATAGCTTTCAAACAACATCACATTTATTGAATCTGAAACATGTGTCACATTCTATGCTTCACATCCTATAGGATCAAAAGAAAAAAATGAATTGCATGAAGTTTTGGCCAATTTAAGGCGATCAAACATATGAGTTTTTATATCTTTTAAAAGTTGTAATAAACAATTCATAATTAATTATTTACATGGAAAAAAATTATTAAAAAGTATGCATCACATCGAGACATGAGTCCTCTACTTATATCTAAAATTTTATAAAAAAATATTATCATTTTATTGTGGTTAGGGTGGTCAGACATACACCCACTTATTTTTTCTCTGAAATTCAAGTACTATTGCATTGAAATTTCACCAAATAGATTTTTTTTTTTAAATAAACCTATTAGTTTAGAAACTACATTCAATTTTCTACAGATTCTATTCTTACATGTTTTTGAAATAATATAGATAACTTATTCAAATTTTTATGTTAAGTTTCCTAACTCTAATTCTTCTAAATTTTTTGCCACTTAAGGGCCTATTCTTTCCATGATGATCCTGCACATACCCGGTAATGTTCGATCAACTAAGGAGGCCACAAAATGACAGATGTATTTAATTATTCCTTGTAACATGCAAAATTGAGAAAAGAACCTATGTACCTAAAATTTTGGAAAATTTGGGAATGAAACAAGGAAATTGATGTTAAAGTTAGGACATTGGAATGACAAAGTTATTTGTCAGATGAGGAACCACTATAACCTGGGAAAAGATAAAGAGTCTACACAGAACGTGGAAAGATAATGTCTAGCATGATAAGAAATAAAGACCAAATTCCATCATCGGTAGGACATGTGAACTCTCTGGAGATTCTAGAGGGTGATTGGTAGAACACAAGATAGATCAATCTGATTATGCTAGTGAAACTAGCATAATGTTCCAGTGGATAGACTCACCAAATTAACCAACACTAATTGGAAACTTGACTTATAGGATTTTGGACCTAAATAATATATTGTGAGAAGTGGTTTCTTAGTATTCCTGAAAAGGCTGTCTTTGTTGTGAAAATGAAAATAATGATAGGGTTGAGTGAATCATGATCATACTGTGAGGCATTCAATTGAATGAATGTGTAATATATTATTATAGGCAAATAGAAAAAAGTGGTAAACCAAATATTTAATTATTTATAAATTTTTGAGATTGAGGTTCAATCCATTATATGGAAAGAGGTTTGAAACTTATGGACATTGATTTTGGTACCCACAAGGCTCTCTAGCACTTCTAGGGATTTTCACCTAAAAGGAGAGACGTAGGCCAAAATGTGTGATGTCTCCACTAAATAATAATGCAAATATGAATGGAATATTCCTAAATTTAATGTCCTAAATGTATAAAACTGATAAAAGATATTGACTAATGAATGAAAACTAAAGAAATGCAAGATGTTTGAAAACACAGTGTTGTATGCAAAAACACCAAGAAAGATGAATAGAAATGCAAGAAACACATAATAAGAAATTAAAATAGAAATAATGCACCTGGAAATGTGTTGAAAATTGGATTGAAGACTAGAAATGTTGTTGATCCTAAAAATTTATCCTACTCGAAGACTTACACCATTCTACGCGACCTAGTCCCAAATTTCAAAAATTGCACCAAAGCCTGTTTTAGCCAAATGGGTATCCAAATCTATAGAAAATAGGAATAGTGAGACTAATCCTCCACTATTGGTGACTTAATCCACTTCTAAATTTAAAAAAATCAAATAGTGGAAACATAAGCCTTAGTCTACACTTCAGATCCTAATAGGTGTCCATCTCCAAAACTCTGATTTCCAACACTATAAGAGACTTTTTGTGGATATTATGACCTTGCAAGGAGGAATATGAATCCAATAATTCTTAAAATTATTCTTTAATTATTTTCAAGTCCTCAATATACCTAAATCTGCAAACACACAAGGAAAGAAAGAGAAATGTTAGATGTTAGAGCATGGGGGTTTGCCTTGGTGAAAACCCTTTTTTAGGTAATTAAACCAAAATGAAGAAATAATGTAATGAAGCATGAGATAAAGGAATTATATAATTTCCATGAAGATATATCTTGAAATTCTTTAGCAATGGAAGAAGAATCTACCCTTGAATTCTTTAGAATGCTATCTTCATGACCTAGAATTCCTAAACCCTAGCTTGTTTGACTTGAGATTGATGATGAATGATGAATTAATAATGAATTGGCTATGAATTAGGGTTTATAAGTTGTATTTGTAGCAAATCCACCAAATTTTTCCATTAATTTGATCCCCAAGGTTGACATGAAGGAAAATAAACTAAAAATCCAAATTTTCCTGCTGAACCTTGAAAATATCCCAAATGGGACTAAGTCACCAAGTTGGGTGACTTAGTCCCACCTAAATGGGAATAATTTTTCCAGATGGCTGACTTGGTCCCACAGGGGCCCTTTTTCCAGTGGGATTGTTTGGGAATCAAGAATTTTAGTTCTTATGTTGATTTCTTCAAGTCTTTGATCAAATTAAACCTTGGGATGCATAATGTTGGGCCATAGGGCCTACTAATGATGATGTAAAGGTTAATTAAGGCTAAGGATATAAATTTCATTGTGAAAGTGTGATCAAATAAAATTTACAACACTAAAATGAGGTCCACATAACCTATAAAGGCACAACATCCAATTTGAATGTGCAAAACACATCACAACACTATATTAAAGTCAAATTTAGTTTAAAATCCTCCTAGATTAATTTGATAATGCAATTAAATACATTTCACAACATTGAATTAGGGGGAAAATAGGTCCATTAGTCTAGAAAAGTGTGAAAGTCTTTTACAACACTTTACAACACCTAAGTTACAAGACATTGTTAGATGCATTTTATTTAATTTGCAAGGATCCAAGACCTAATTTTGATGTTTAAAACATCTTACAACACTAGATAAAGGCCTCATTAAGTCTAATTTATCATCAATTATTCCCCAATAAAGCAAGGTATACACTTTTTTGTGACACATTAAGCCCCCACTTTAGTGAGAGGATGAAGTTGCTTCAAACTCACACTAAAGTAGACATTCAAGAGGAGTCGAATCATACAAATGTGGATGACAAAGAATGAAAAAGATTGAGGCATCCCAAGATCCAAGATCATAAGTCAAACCATCATAAGCATGAAAGGACATGCACAAGGTGAATGATTTGCAGCAAGAAAAGATACACGATTATACATTGGCAAGAACTAGAAGGAAGAGAAAAGCCAAAAAAAAAAGGTGGATCAAGATTTGACTATTTTTCCAACACGATGTGGATCAGATCTAGGATATTTTTCCAAAAATACCTACTCACTTTAAGGCAATAGAACTCTTGGTTTTTCATTTGGTGAGAAGTCCTAAAAGGTGAGACACATATAGTTTATATGTGCTAACACACACACAAGTGGCTATGGGGAAATTCATGCCTTAGAATGGGCTTCCTGCTCAACTATACCAAAGTTAAAACTCTTGATAACTTTAATAAGGCACCACAAAATAAAATGATATTTGAGCTTTATGAGATAAGCAAGGTTTCATATGCTTGAAACTCATAGACATTTCAAATTCAAAATAATGTTGGGAATGTTCAAATGGATTTTTCTTAGTTCGTGTAAGGTCTCATCTTAGGGAACATCACAATTAATGTCTCTAAGAGAGGAAAAGTGAAAATGGTCTCATCTTGTTTCGAAGAGAGGACAAGTGCAAGGTATCATCTTAGGAAACATTGTACCTAATGTCTCCAAGAGAGGAAATTGCAAGAGAAAGAAAATCATACAATGAAATGTGAGTGTCGATGTATTCCCCCACTTTAAAGCAATTGCTAATACCATTACTATGAGCAATTGCTTTAATGGATAAGAAGATATGAGAGCTTATTTAGAAAGCCATATTCCAAGTCATATGTTTCCTATAAGGTATGTCATGAAAAAGGTAGTATGTCACATGTAATCCAATTTAAGGCATGTCATCCACATTTCAAGCTTGCTCTTATATGTTGATGAAAGGTTAATGGCTAGCCAAATGAGGCAACAACAAGTGACATATGGGAAGAAGGATATCTAACCCATTTCCCCCATTTAGTGTAGGAGAAGGGTGAACTAAAATGTTGATAAGATGATTGTTAGGGGCATATACAGGATCATCATGGAAAAAATAGGCCGTTAAGTGGCAAAAAATTTAGAAAAATCAGATTTAGGCAAGTTGGCATAAAAATTTGAAAAGTTATCTATATTAGTTAAAAAATATGTAAGAATAGAATTTGTAGAAAATTGAATGTAGTTTATAAACTACTAGGTTTATTTTAAAAAATAAAATATATTTGGTGAAAATTTGAAATTTCAATGTAGTAGGACTTAAATTTCAAGGAGAGAATAAGTAGGCGTATGTCTGACCACCCTAACGACAATAAAATTATAGTATTTTTTATAATATTTTATATATAAGTAGAGGACTCATGTCCCAATGTGATGCACATTGTTTTGTAATTTTTTTCCAAGTAAATAATTAATTATGAATTTTTTATTACAACTTTCTAAAAACATAAAAACTCGTATGTTTGACTACCTTAACTTAGTCAAAACTTCATAAAATTCAATTTTATTTTTTTAATCCTAAAGTATGTGAAGCATAGAATGTGACATATGTTTCAAATTCAAAAAATGTGATGTATACAATTTGGAAGCTATAGATTTTTTTCAATCATCCTATCAATCAAGACTTTAGTTGTAATTCAAATAGAGAATGAATAATAATTATTTATTAAATTCAAATTAAAACATAATTTATATTGGTGGAAACCTGATAATATCCTTTAAAAACACTCTTTATTTCTCAATTTTGGGTAAAAAAATAGTCGTCGACCAATACCCTATACATACCCATCATATTGCCACTTTTTTGCCCATCATGATCCTACACATACCCCTATAGTGAAAATTAGTATCAATTAGAAGAAAGAGGTGCCCCCACATAAGGAAGAGCACCAAACTTCTTAATATGTTGGATTTTACTACTCAAAGCCTTACATTCATTAGTAGAATGACCATCAACTCTGCGATAGGCACAAAATGAATTTTTGTAAGAAAGTTTCTTTTGAGTTCTTAGAGGAAGGGCTATCAAGTGATCTTGGAGGAGTCTCAATAAGATACCCTCTTGATAAATGTTAGATGTTCTTGTATTATGTGACAAATATATTTCTTTCTTAGATGTATAAGATGTCATACCTACACAAGACTCTTTAGATTGCAAGATTTTGGTCTCTCCTTTATGGGAGGGTGTAAAATTTAACGAATTCAAATCATTAGTATTTTGTGAGATGACATTGATATTAAGTGAAGATGTCTTTGTTTGTTTCATTTCTTGCAAAGAAGAACAATCAAGACCATTAGTCCTTGTTGTTGGTCCAAGTGGCACAGCAGCTTGTAAAAAAACTATTGCTATTTTGTTTCTCCTGAAAGAGAAAGATGATCACATGGATATCTTAGCTCCCAAGGTCTCTGTAGTTGGTTCTCAACTATATTGATGTTGCTCAATTGGTCAATATGAAAATAATATTCAAGGGGCTTGCTGGTGTTGAGCTTCTAGATCGTTCTAAGATCAAGCTTGAATTAAAACCTAATCTAACTAGGGTTTTTAAAGAAACAACAAAAGATATATTAGAGTTTTGGAACTGAAAAGAACAATAATTCATCCAACTTTAACTAGACTTGCTAGCTTCAAGGAATTGTAAACTAAAATTGAAGAACAAGATTAACTTGTGATTAACACACAATTGTATTCATTCTCAGTGCTGATTTTTACAACATTGTACTAGTTACCATTTTAAATGAAAAACACAAAATAACATTTCATTCCTTGAAGACTTCACAAATCAAATGATCAACTTAAGCAAATATCATTCAGGAACACAATATGAAGTAGATTAAACTCTTATTGCTTCTACTGTTAGTAAAATAGATAAGCAATATTTACAAAGCTAGCACAATCACTAGTGTACAGAAAATTTGTGGCTCCAGATTGTTTCCAAACTACACTAAGATAACTTGGAAAATACATTACAACCAATATTGAATCTAACTACTAGACAAGAAGACAAAAGAAGCTCCCATTACTAAGAATCAAGATGCAACTCTATCTCCTTCTGCTTCGGAAAATTCCTACTCTATTGTTGCTCTTAACTTCTAACTTTCTTTTTTTTTAGTTCTAACCCTAACTGCCTAACCTTTTCGAAGAGGCCAGAATTCCATCTATATAGAATGTGTCAAAAAGGAATGTGTCATCCCCTATATTAGGGTTTTTTTTTTACAAAATATCTCCTGACTACAGGAGAGTCATCCTTCAAATCTTTTTGAGTAGAGTCAATACTACATTTAATGTGAAGCCCTACTGTCCATGTTGATGAAGGAATTTTTCCCTTAGGAGAAGCCTTTTAGATCTTTTGGTAGCTGGAACATTAATTATTCTGTCTCTGTGTCCATCTTTGAACTCCATTGAGGTCGCCTTAAATGTTCTAGAATATCACCATTAATACTTATCTATCACGTCGGTGGTCACTATAGTTGTCCCTATGAGTCATAGTTTTTTGGTTCTCATGGCCTCCTTCATATTCTGTATTTCTATGAACGCTAACCATCCCTAGAAGTAGAACACCGGGCTTCCTTTTTAGATCTGAACACCATTGTTCGAGCCGATCCATCCTTCTCTGATCTCAGAAGGAGTCCATCTCACTTGCATCCTGTTGGTCCTCTTTCACAGGAATAGTCAATCAGTCAAAGGGGCCAATGAGTCACTCTTTTAGTTTCCTTTGATTGGTCAGGCATACGCCATGCAAGCTTCTAAGGTGGTCAAAGGTGGTCTAAATGACATTGTATGTCAGTGAGACACCATCAGTGTCTCTCCGATGCGATTTCATCCTTCAGAAGTTATCGACATGGCATGGGTCAGTCAGTGAGATGTTTCAGCAAGCTATAGAAGTCATATCAAGCTCACAAAACCTATCAGCAGGATAGTCACTAGTCAATGGGACATCATAGTGAACCTATTCCCTTCTCTGGCTAAAAGCTCCTTTTACTTCGGCAAGACTTCTTCAAATCAGTGGGATTTCACGATGAGACCACATGTCCCTTTGGCAAGCTCATCTTTCATGTCAGGGAGACTTCTCATATTCACCAGGACCTCATGTCGAGAGTAGATTACCTCTACCGATCGCATTCCATCTCAGCCAGACCTAGTTGAATTGGTGAGAGATTATGCTGATAGTTTTTTGTGTTGTCGGGAGCTTACCCCTTCGTTAAGACCTCATGGTGAGTGCAAAGTTTCCTGGACCTATCTTATTTCATCGGTGAAACCATCAACCCTCGACGAGACATTATGCTAATAACAACCTCCATCGCTGAGACTCCTTTCGATCAGTGACACTTCATACCAACTGAAGCCTCCTTCTGTCGAGCTGAGAGCATGTCTGTGAGATCTTGCCTTGTCACTGAGAGCTCATACCAAACTCAAAATATTATACTGAGTCCCTTCACTTCAGTGAGACACCAAGCCTATCAGCTAGACTTCCTACTAAAGGCAACATTATCGCTGAACTCAAACCTCTGGTGGGACCCTCTTCGATTGGGGAGACCCACAGCGATATCCTTCATCGGTGTGACTTCTCAATTTTAGCCAGACATTATGTCGAAACCACACATTTTGTTGATCTTTTTATTTCTAGGAGACCTCTCGATAGTCATACCAATATGAATTCTTTTGTTTCACATGTGTCGCTATAACATTCCCTCGTCGGGGAGACATCTTGTAGATATCTCATGTCTTCAACAAAAAATCTCCACATGTTCACTTTTTGTCACCGTGACAATCTCGTTCTCTCCCCGATGAAGTAATATGTCGGTGTGACAATAGGGGTCAGCAAGACTATAGGACCTCATACCAATAGACCTACCTTTATGCTTTGTCGGTGAGACCCGATGCACTCACCAAGACATCTCCTAGATGCAAAAGTCTCTCACTGAGATGCATATCTTTATCGATAGTCATCAAGACTTAAGGGACTCAGCAAGACTACACACCGAAGAAGATAACTCCTGTGAAGTGTTTACCCAATACAATTAGTCAGTGAGAGCCAAAGAAGTCACTGAGACTTCACCCCAAAGGAAAAATCTCCCACCAATATGCTTTCCTTTTGTTGCTAGTCGGTGAGACATAAATATCTCATCAAGACCTTTCTGCAAAGGAGACCTTCACGCTGATGGGAAACTCTTGCTCGCTAGGACAATGATTGATGTCTCATTGATAGGTATCTACATGGGAATTCTGCTCACCGTGACATCCCTGGGGTCTTGTCGATAGGCAACACATAAGCATATTTAACCAAATGCATTATGGGTCAGGGAGACCCAGATAATCTCATGTCGATAGGATCCCTAATGTGAAGCATTCAGACTTGATGGAATTTATAATGCAATATGGTCAGATATGGGAAAATATGCTCATGTTGGGGCTTATCTAAAAAATTTGTGAGTATGAATAGCATGTAAAATCATCAAAATCTTGTAGTTCTAATACCCCTTTTGGATTTCAAATGGACAGAGCCACCAGTCGGTGATACATGAGGAAAGTCTTGTCGATCCTTGCCTTGGAAGATTTTATGACCACTTGACTTGAGGAATTCTTTCTAACTGAGCTCCCTAAGAGATATCCATAGATGAGTGATTCAATCCTGCAAAACAAATGCCTCCATTAGACCTCAGGAGAACATTGAATATGCCATAATAGGATACAATATTTCTTAAGATTATTTCATTGAATTCTTAGCAAGAAGAAAATCAACTCAAGCTGAGACAAGACTAAAATTAGATCAGACAGAACAAAAGATAAAAAATGAAGAAATAGAAGAACCCCTAGAAGCAAAGCAAATAACAGAGGCAAAGAAGCCAAAAGAGAAGGGGGACCCATTTTATTCCAAATCAAAATGGGGTGGTTATGCAAGGCATAACAAATGGTGACTCGGCTAGGAAAATGGCTTAACCATTTTCAAGAAACTGAAGGATTCAACTACCCAGAATCTTTGGTTCATGAATGTCACAACTCCAATAGGGTCAGTTATAACAACCAAGGTTGAGCTAGAATCTCAGATGTAAGTCAATCAATGTCCACACTTGAATCTGGGTGTGTGCTTGATAGTGCATTATCTTTTCATAAAGTTCTCTTCACCTTTGAGAGAACAATGTGCAATATTTGAGCTACATGAATTGATTCCCTTTGGTCGTTGTGCAATGATATCCTGGGCATTGCTCTGCTGCCAGTTAGGCATCCATAATCCTGATGGAGATACCTCTAGTTTTGTAACAACATTTCTCTACTACCAGTGAGGCGTCCATAGCCCTGGTAGAGATACTGTAATCACCCATTCATATTGAATCCTCTTTCTCTTTAAATAATTCTTTTTCTCTTGGAGTTTTAGACATTTTAGAGACTTCCCCTTTTCTTTCAATATGTTAGATGCCTAGCATCTACTCTGGGTTAAAAACTACCATGGACCTCATAACAACACTTGGGAGATCAAAATTTTCACTCAAATCTTACAACACTATAGTCCTGGGATGAATGCACCATTACAAAAGAAGATGATCTTATGGATTTGTGATAGATTCAAGGGGGGCTAATGAAGGCTACTTACTTTGCACCTGGTTTTCAATACCTTCCACAACTCTTATTGAAAATGAGCATAAAGCAAATAATTAAGGACAAAATCACCCAATTAGTAGACCTGAAAATGTCTAAACCACTTCTCTCCTAATGACTAAAGTATGCTTCACATAAGGCAACCACCATTTCAAGATGGAAAGAAATAGATAAACCCCCAAAGAACCAAAAAAAAGAGAAACCAAACAGAAAACAATTTACAAGCAAAGAGAAAATTACTTACACAAAGAGCAACAGATTATTTACATAAAGGACCAAGTTATTTACAAACAAAGATTATTTACAAGAAGAAACACAAAACCTATTTACATAAGTTCAAATTATTTACAAATAGGAGACAAACAAATTATTTACATAAAGAAAAATGAATTACTTACATGCAGAATAAAAATTAACAAGCTTCATGACTCAAAATAATGCTTAAGAAACTACCCATTGATAGGCAATGGAACAGGTTCTCCAGTTAAGCTAATTAGTCTGAAAGCATTTTCCCCGAGGATCTCAGCAATCTGATAAGGACCTAGCTAGAGTTTATCAAATTTCTGGTGACTGCCCTTCTTTTCATTGGCTTTATCCCATAATAGCACTAAGTCTAATATCCTAAAAGCTTTGATCTTAGCTATTTTTTCAAACCAACGTTTGATGATAGCCTGGTGGCTAAAGAATTGTTGCAAAGCAGCATCTCTCTGCTCTTCTAATTTCAACAAGGCAACTAAACGTATTTCTATCCTATCATCACTAGAGTAGAATTCCTACATGAACTCAAGGATAGGTATCTACAGATGGATAGGGAACACAGGTTCTTTCCCATACACTAGCTTGAATGGTGAGGTCTTTAGAGCGGCCTTGATCCTAGTCCTATCTGCCCATAATACAAACCTTAACTGGGTATGCCAGTCTCTAGGGTTGTTCTCTAGCAGCTTCTTAATTACCCCTAGAAGATTCTATTGGTTGATTCTACAACTCCATTACCTTGTGGGTAATAATTTGAAGAATATTTTAAGAAAATCTTGTGGTCATATGCCCATGAAATGAATTCAGTAGAAGAAAAGGAAGAGCCATTGTCACATACCAATGTGAAGGGTACCCCAAACCTGGTTGTGATGCATTCGGTGAAGAATTTCATCACTACCTCTGTTGTGTTTCTCTTGTAGGGTATTGCTTTGGTCCATCTCATGCAATAGTCAGTGGAAGTCAACATAAATTTATGTCCTACAAGATAGTTTGGGTTAATTACCCCAATGAAGTGCCCATTGGGAAAATGGCCTCACCTCATAGACAGGCTGCAACAACATGGATGGATGGCATTCTCTTGATGCATAAATCTAATAGATGTGACATGTTATCACATGTTGATGGGCATCCTTGAACACACAAGGCCAGTAATAACCAGATTTGAGGACCTGGTGTGCTAAAGAGTTCGCAGACCCATGACCTGTGCCATGTTTCCCATGAAACTCAGAGATCACTTGTTTATCCTTCTGTTGATCAAGGCATCTTAGGTATACTCCTTCAAAATTCTTCATGTATAGAAACCCTCCTTTGAGCATATAATGGGAACTCTTCATCCTTAGTGCTCTCCTTTGAGTTGCATTCATTCCTTCTAGACATCAGTTGTTGAGCATAAAATGAACAATATCAGCATACCAAGGGTCGTCAAAGAAAGACTGGGTCATGCATTGCTGACAAATGACATTGTCAGTAGCATTCGCTATGGACTTGGACAAGCCTATACATCTGATGAGTTTCATAGAGCGTATCTCTAGATTGAACTCTTGTAGGTTGGCCATCCATTTGCCTCTCCTTTCTCCCAGCTCACTCTGCGTGAGTAGGGACTTCACAGCTGCATCAGGGACTACAATGATGATTTGGCTTTGAAGGATGTAATGTCAAAACTTCTTGATAGCCTAAACCAGTGCGAAAGCTTGCTTGTCAAGAGGTGTGTATTTAATCTCAACATTTTTGAAGGGAGAGCTCAAGAAAGAAATCGGTCTCTCCTTTGCCTCTTCTCTTCATTGAGTTAAGATAGCCACACATGAATGCTCAGAGGCAAAAGAATAGATATAAAATGATCTCAAGTAGTCAAGGCTAGTGAGAACGAGTGCTTCTGAAATGGATCGCTTAACCTATGTAAATGTAGCCTTCACCTTATTAGTCCACTCTATCTTAGTGTCTTTTTTCATCATTTCATTCAAGGGTTTCACAATTTATGTAAAGCCCATGATAAACTTTCTCATGAAATTGATCTTCTTAAAGAAGGACCTTATCTCCTTCTTTCTCCCTGGTCTGGTGATCTTCAGAATGGACTCAACTTGATTTGGATCAATTGATATTCCCCTTTTAGAAATTATGTGTCCCAGAAGTTTCCCTTTAGGGACTCCGAACACACACTTTTTGGGATTCAAGGAGACACCATACTGGATACATCTTTGGAGAACCTTAGCTAAGTCGAAAGCATGGTTCAATCTATCCCTAGAGAACACTGTCAGGTCATCCATATAGACAATGATGCATTTACCAATTAGATCCTTGAATGCTATGTCCATGGCACGCTAGAAAGTTGCCCCTGCATTTATTAGACTAAATGGCATCATTTTGTATGCAAACATTCCCCATTCTATAGTGAATGTTGTCTTCATTTTGTCCTCATAATTGACCATTACCTAATTTTACCTAGAGTAACCATCTAGGAAGGATATCATCTAAGACCCATTGACTATTTTCAACACTTCATCCAGAGGAGGGAGTGGGTAGTTATCTTTTTCTGAAGCTCTATTCAAATTTCTAAAGTTGATGCATAGTGTAATCTCTCTGTTCTTCTTATAGATCAGAACTAAGTTAGCCACCCATGTTGAATGGCACACTGGGAAGATTATCCTAGTAGAGAGCAATTTTTGGACTTCTTTGAAGATCAATGGTTCAATCAGGGCATTGACAGGGTGCTACTTCTATCTGGAGGGTTTAGCTTTGGGCTTCAAGGGGATAGTGTGAGTCATAACAAAAGCATCAAATGTCTTTAATTCTTCATATCCCCAAGCTATTGCAGCAATATCCTTCTTTAGTGCCCTCAGTATGTCTTTTTGATTGCTTTAGGGCAAGCTTTTTCTGTATAAACACTTCTTTCAGGGCCAGAATAAGCTAAGTTAACAATTTCATATTCACTTCCTTTATCTTCAGCTAATAACTTCTCTTGAGCCCTCAGGTATGAATCAAAAATTCTTTCTAGGGCCACCATCCCCTTAGGAATGTTGTTAACTTTTAAATGGAGGACCCCTTCTATATCAGACTCTTCAGGGTTCCAATCTCCCTGATCCCTATTGGACTCATTGATGATTTGTCCTTCAAAAACATCTGAACTTGCTAGAAAAGCAAGAATATGTCAATTTTCATCAAAAACTTGAAAATTCCTAACATTATCTAGAACAGCAAGAGTGGATATCAATTCCACTGAGAATTTCTTAAGCTTGGAGCCTTGCATAGGTTCCAGGGTACTTGTAGCAACATCTAATGAATCGGTTACTTGATTTTCTTCTTTTGGAATTAAGCTAATTCCAAAAGCATCAAAGTCTTCAATCAGGTTCCATACCTGATTTCTATAGGCTGCCAGCCTTCTATTGTGGCATGTGTATTGGCTGCATACTTGCTTGATAACAATTTTTGAATCACCTTTGACCACCAGGGTAGTGACCTTATGTGCAAACATCAACCCTCAAGCTAGGGCTTCATATTCTACTACGTTGTTAGTGCATACAAATTTCAAGTTGTAAGAAGCAAAGAAGGTTTTATCTTTTAGGTTGGTTAGTTCAATCCCAACACCACAACTTGTTTTGGACTTAGATCCATCAAACGTGAGGGTCCATAGCTGATCCATAAACTAGGGTTGATCCTCTTGGAGTTTTTGTAGCCATTTGGATAGGGTCAGCCAGAGGTGGGTCTCCTTGATCTTTTGCATCATATATAGGAAAATGATGCTCTATAAGTTCTTTAGGTATGCTTCCCACTTTCTGCTTAGTTATATCATCTGACCTGTGGCTATCCTTTTGATAGTCACTTGTGCTTTTGGTTAACTCCTTGGGCTTTGGTACAATTGTGGGTGAAGGGATGTCAAACAAACCTTGGGGTTGCTCCTCATCAATATGCTGATTCAGAAATGTATTTGGGGTAGGTTCAGTTTGGGGAGGAACTTACTTTAAAGATATCCTATTCCTAGTTAACATCACTACTTCCTTGGCTTCAAATGAGAAGTTATCTACAACTTTCTCAAAGTTCCTTGGGCTAGTCTTTTCAGCTTGGGAAACACGATTTAAAGTGTCAATACAAGGTTGACAAGTCAATTCAGAATGGTTTTGATAATGTACCCTACACCAATTAGGGAGTAGAAGGCTTTGTAAATCGGTATCTTCCCCTAAGATCAGTTAATCTTGTTGCAGTTTTCTAATCAAAGCATGCTAATTTTCTTTAATCAAGGGTTTAGGGGACTTTTGTCTTGATGATTCTTTAGGATAAAAAACTGAAAGGGTTAGGATTTCCTCTCTTTTGTAAACCCCTATCTTGGTTTCTAAATAGGCTACTTCATTGGGACAATCATACTCAGTGATGGCATGCTTGAGGCGAGGCTCACTTTCAATCCTAATCTGTGTAGGCACTCCCCTCCATGGTAGCCACATGTGTGAAAATTCAAGGGAGAGATATCCTCCTATACCTTTCATCAAATCCCTGCTCAATAGCATGCCATAGGTCTTGGGAATGTCTACCACTTGAATGTCTATGTTGGTTTGAACCCTAGGGTTAGATCTTACTTGCACATGGATGTTTCTTAATTCCCCTACTACATTAACCTTTGTCTTGTCAAGCTAGATAACCTCCTTGTTTGTTTGGATAGCGTTTAATCCCAATTTCTTGCATATGGAAAAGGGCATAACATTGCCTGAGGCACCTGAATCTTACTAAAAATTATGGAGATTCTTCCCACAGATTCTCAAACTTAAAAGAAATGGTGGGGTACCTACCTTGCTCCTATACAAGGTTCTTTTCATGTCTGCAACAGGTGCCATCTTGTTTTTCCCTTTAGATTTATTAGCTTGTTCTAAAGCCTTCAACACTATCTCTCTTTGAGCAGGGCACCACTTTAAGATGTCAAAGTATGACAAGGAAGTTTTCTGTTTCTGCATCTCAGAAACAATATCAAATTCTATGTTATATTCTACATTACCTTTGAAAACACCAAAGGAATTACCTTTGTTATGAAAGTCAGGTGGACCTTTTGGTGGAGGAGGGTTGTTGTCAGCACTTTGATTTGGAGGCACCATGTGATTAGGTGGTGCAAATGTAGTGAATAGACCCTTGTTCTGATTTCTCAAAAAATGTCCTCCCTTTGTCTGAAAAGCTTGGGCATCGTACATGTCTTCCTCTGGTTCATTCTCACTTTGCATTGGGAATGAGGGTTCTTCTTCAAAGAGGTCATAAGCCATTGTTGTATCTACTGAGTCACCTCCTTTATTGGAATTCCCTTGGAATGTTTGGGCATCTTCCTATGCCATCTTGACCATCTTCTCCACTTTAGGGTAGTTTACCTCACAATGGGTAGCAGTATCATGCAGCCTACACCATTTAGTCATAAGATTAAGGTTAGCCACATTTGCAGTATGTGACCTCTCTTCATTAGCCTGGTAATTGTGAGGAACTCCACCATTGTTGGGCCTGATATTCCATTGTCGGTTGTTGCTTGGTCTCTGGTTATATCCTCTATTTTGATTTTGATAGTCTTGGTTAGAGGAGTTCTGGCCTTGATAACCCCTTTGGTTATAATTGTTATGATTCTGATAATTACCCTGATTGTTATTGCTCTGACTGGGATAGTTACCTTGGTTTTGAGAGGGGTTCATCCTGAGCTGAGCCATGTCATTTGTAACTTGAGACAATGTTTTTTTAATGTCTCCACCTCATTTGTGAGTTGAACTATCTTTTCATTTTCAATAGCCTTAGCAATAAGCAGCTGATCAACATGACTTGGGGTTCCAGTTTGGTTATGATAACCATGGGGACTTTGAGGAACCTATGATTGTTGAAAAAGGTTAGGAGTCCTATTAGTGAATAATGGGATAGGAGGTTGGGTCTACAATTCAGGTAGAGGTTCATAATGGGAAGGCAACATTCCTGGGACAGTATTGAATAGAGGGGTTGGGCTATACATCTGATAGCCTATTGAAGGAAAACCTCCTCCCAAGCTTCCTTATTGAGAGCTAATTTGTTGTTGCAGCTTGATAGCCAAATGATAAACTTTAGATAGGGAATCAATATCAGCTGGTTGATAAGTCCTTTGTAGGAACAAACCTAGCAAAGGGTCTATAACTCTCAAATAAGCTGGAATTGCACTATCCTCAGTGACTAGATAGGGGTCTTCTAATCTCCTATACATTCGTTGGAACCTGGTATTGAACAAAGGAAAAGGTTCACCTAGCTCCTTCCTAATAGTAGCAAATTGGTGGAACAAGATGGCTGGGTCCACGTAGATTCTGAATTGATTGATGAAAGCATTCTCCAAGTCTCTCCAACTCAGAATAGAATGCTGAGGGAGATTCAAATACCAGTTGTATGCCATGTCCCCTAGGGAATAAGGAAACAACCTACAAACTACATCATGGTGAGCTATCTGAGCCCTAGTACAAGCATCCTTGAAAGCTTGTATGTGCTCTTTAGTACTTCTTGATTTTCCATGAATGTACCTGGGGCGGAATTTCTGAGGATTCTTAGGCATATCATGAAAATCTCCAGGAATAGTCCCTAATGGAGAGGGATTATTCTGAAAGAATGCCATAGGTGGTGGTGGTTGAGCCAGCTGTTGGATAGGTAGAACCAACTATAATGACAATTGAGATGGGTTGGATGGTGGATTGATGGGTATCCACTAGGGTATTGGTGAAAAGCCTAGTGGAGTAAGTGGGACTAACAAGGGTGGTGTGATGGTTGCCCCAGTCCTGTGACTCTTGTGTCTTACTGGGGTCTTGAGTTCTATCAGAGGTGGTGGATTTTTAGTCAATCAAAGAACTCTATGGGACCCTTCTGGGGAGGAAAACCTAGCTTTATCCAGTTTTCCCTTCTAGGCCCTCCTAGCACCAGATCTATTGTTGCTCCAAGTGGTAGAACAATGTGTAAAAAGAATATTACTATTTTATTTCTCCTGAAAGAGAAAGATGATCACATGGATATCTTAGCTCCCAAGGTCTCTGTAGTTGGTTCTCAACTATATTGATGTTGCTCAATTGGTCAATATGACAATAATATTCAAGGGGCTTGCTGGTGTTGAGCTTCTAGATCGTTCTAATATCAAGCATGAATTAAAACCTAATCTAACTAGGGTATTTAAAGAAACAACAAAAGATATATCAGAGTTTTGGAACTGAAAAGAACAATAATTCATCCAACTTTAACTAGACTTGCTAGCTTCAAGGAATTGTAAACTAAAATTGAAGAACAAGATTAACTTGTGATTAACACACAATTGTATTCATTCTCAGTGCTGATTTTTACAACATTGTACTAGTTACCATTTTAAATGAAAAACACAAAATAACATTTCATTCCTTGAAGACTTTACAAATCAAATGATCAATTTAAGACAAATATCATTTAGGAACACAATATGAAGTAGATTAAACTCTGATTGCTTCTACTATTAGTAAAATAGATAAGCAATATTTCCAAAGCTAGCACAATCACCAGTGTATAGAGAATCTGTGGCTCCATATTGTTTCCAAACTACACTAAGAGAACTTGGAAAATACATTACAGCCAATACTAAATCTAACTACTAGACAAGAAGACAAAAGAAGCTCCCATTACTAAGAATCAAGATGCAACTCTATCTCCTTCTACTTCAAAAAATTACTACTCTATTGCTACTCTTAACTTCTAACCATCCTTTTTTTTTAGTTCTAACCCTAATTGTCTAACCTTTTCAAAGAGGCCAGAATGCCATCTATATAGAATGTGTCAAAAAGTAATGTGTCATCCCCTGTATTAGGGTTTTTTTTTTTAACAAAATATCTCCTTATTGTAGGAGATTCAGCCTTCAAATATTTTTGAGGAGAGTCAATACTGCATGTAATGCGAAGCCCTCCTATCCATGCTGATGAAGGATTTCTACCCTCAGGAGAAGCCTTTTAGATCTTTTGGTAGTTGCAACATTAATTATTCTATCTCTGTGTCCATCTTTTAACTCCATCGGGTCCACCTTAAATGTTCTAGAATATCACCATTAATACTGATCTATCCTATCGGTGGTGACTATAGTTGTCCCTATGAATCATAGTTTTTTCGTTCTCATGGCCTCCTTAGTTTTTTGGATTTCTATGAACACTGACCATCCCTAGAAGTAGAACATCGGGCTTCTTTTTAGATCTGAACACCATTTTCTGAGCTGATCCCTCCTTTGATCTCAGAAGGAGTCCATCTCACTTGCATCTTGTTGGTGCTCTTTCATAGGAATAGTCAATTGGTCAAAGGGGCCAATGAGTCACTCTTTTAGTTTCCTCTGATTGGTTAGGTATATGCCATGTGAGATTCTTAGGTGATCAAAGGTGGTTCGAACAACATCGCATGTTGGTGAGACACCATCAGTGTCTCCTTGATGCGATTTCATCCTTCAACAGTTATCGGCATGGCATGGGTCAGTCGGTGAGACATTTCAGTGAGCTGTAGAAGTCATATTGAGCTCGCAAAACCTATTGGAAAGACAATCGCTAGTCAGTGGGACATCATAGTGAACCTATTCCCTTCTACGGCTCAAAGCTTTGTTTGCTTTGGCAAGACTTCTTCAATTTGGCAGGATGTCACCGCGAGACCACATGTCCCTTTGGCAAGGCCATCTTTCATGTCGGGGAGACTTCTCATATTCGTTGGGACCTCACACCGAGAGTAGATTACCTCTACTGATGACATTCCATTTCAGGCAGACATGGTTGAATCGACGAGAGATTATGTCTATAGTATGTCATGTTGCCGAGAGCTTACCCCTTCGCTAAGACCTCATGGTGAGTGCAAATTTTCTCGAGCTTATCTTATTTTGTCAGTGAAACCATTAGCCCTCAGCGAGACATTACGTCAATACCAACCTCCATCACTGAGACTCCTTTCAGTCAGTGAGACTTCATACTGACTGAAGCCTCCTTTTGCCAAGCTGAGAGCATGTTGGGGAGACCTTGCCTTGTTGCTAAGAGCTCACACCAAACTCAAAATATTATACTGAGTCCCTTCACATTGGCGAGACACCACACCTATCGGCTAGACTTCCTATCGAAGGAAACATTATCGCTGAAGTCAAACCTCTTGTGAGACCCTCTTTGGTTGGGAAGACCCACGGTGATATCCTTCATCGGTGTGACTTCCTGCTTTCGACCAGACATTATGCTAAAACCACACCTTTTGCTAATCTTTTTATTTTGGGGAGATCTCTCTGTAGTTATACCAATATGCATTCTTTTGTTTCACATGTGTTGTTGTAACATTCCCTCATTGGGGAGACATCCTGTAGATATCTTATGTCTTCACCAAAAAATCTCCACATGTTCACTTTTTGTCACCATGACAATCTCGTTCTCTCCCTGATGAAGTAATATGTTAGTGTGACAACGGGGGTTGGCAAGACTATAGGACCTCATACTGATAGACCTACCTTTATGCTTTGTCGATGAGACCTGATGCACTTGCCAAGACATCTCCCCGATACAAAAGTCTCTAATCGAGATGCATATCTTTATCGGTGGCCAGAAATACTTAAGGGACTAGGAAAGACCACACACTGAAGAAGATAACTCCCACCAAAGTGTTTACCTGATGCAATTAGTCGGTGAGAGCCAAAAAAGTCATTGAGACTTCACCCTGAAGGAAAAATATCCTGCGAATATGCTTTCCTTTTGTCACCGGTCGGTGAGACATAAATATCTTTTCGAGACCTTTCTCTGAAGGAGACCTTCATGCCAATGGGAAACTCCTGGTCATTGGGACAATGATTGATATCTCGCCGATAGGTATCTGCATGGGAATTTTGCTCGCCATGACATACCTGGGGTCTTGTCGATAGGCAACATAGTAGCATATTTAACCAAATGCATTATGGGCTGGGGAGACATAGATAATCTCATGCTGATAGGATCCTAATGTGAAGCATTCAAACTTAATGGAATTTATAATGCAATATGGTCAGATATGGGAAAATATGCTCATGGTGGGGCTTATCTGACAAATTTGTGAGTATGAATAGCATGTAAAATCATCGAAATCTTGTAGTTCTAATACCCCTTTTGGATTTCAAATGGACAAAGCCACCAGTTAGTGAGACATGAGGAAAGTCTTGTCAATCCTTGCCTTGGATGATTTTATGACCACTTGACTTGAGGAATGCTTTCCAACTGAGCTCCCTAAGAGATACCCACAGATGAGTGATTCAATCCTGCAAAAAAAATGCCTCCATTAGACCTCAGGAGAACATTGAATATGCCATAATAGGATACAATATTGCTTATGATTATTTCATTGAATTCTTATCAAGAAGAAAATCAACTCAAGCTAAGACAAGACTAGAATCAGATCAAACAGAACAAAAGATAAAATATGAAGAAACAAAAGAACCCCCAAAAGCAAAGCAAATAATAGAGGCAAAGAAGCCAAAAGAGAAGGGGGACCCATTTTATTCCAAATAAAAATGGGGTGGTTATGCAAGGCATAACAGTGCCTAAGAGTTCAGGATGTACTATTGTTAAAGTTGTCTTAGAAGAATCTTGTGTGATAACTTGTTGATGTTGAGTGAAGGCTTGTTTATTTCTATCAAAGGACAATAACCTAGACATTAAGTTGTTTCTTGCATGTTAGGATCAATGGGGACATGGATACCTTGTTCTCTAGCACAAAATCCTTTTCCACTATATCCAAGCTGTTTCATAAGTTCATAACCTTTTCCATAAATAATTTTCGTTGCTTTTGGATTGAGTGTTTGTTTGTGGTTAAGTTCATTAGAGTTTGTTGTATAATTCTCTTATTTTTATAAATTGGTTGAGGTGGATGATTTCAAAGTGTTTTCCATGTTTCATGTTAACATTAATACTTTCTCTTGTCCCTTTTCAGAGTCCTTATTTATGATCTTGTATTCTCCCATGAATGTTGGTGTGAAATATAAGGAACATGAATCATCTACTAATAGCTTTGGGACTTGTTCAATTTTTTTTCATTGTCGTTTTGTTGCATGGGTTCCACTTGTGTGGTTGGTGTTAATGTGTTCAAGGGATTTTCTTTATTTTCCCCAAGTTGTAAGACATTATAAGGCTTAGGATCAACGTCTAGTGTGTACACTTTGTTTTTGTAGATGTATTTTATTTTATGATGGAGAGTAGAAGGCACCCCATTCATTGCATGAATCCATGATCTATGAGTATGTGCAGGATCATGATGGGCCAAAAAGTGGCAATATGATGGGTATGTGGCTGATCTTTTTTTAACCCAAAATTGATGAAACGAAAAGGGTTTTTAAAGGAGATTATCAGCTTTCCACCAATATAAATTATGTTTTACTTTTAATTTAATAAGTAATTATTATTAATTTTCTATTCAAATTATGACTAAAGTCCTAATTGATAGGCTGATTGAAAAACATCTATAGCTTACAAACGGTATCACATTTTTTGAATCCAAAACATGCATCACATTCTATACCTCACCTACTATAGGATTAAAAAAAGAAAAATTGAATTTCATGAAGTTTTGACCAAGTTAAGATGGTCAGACATACGAGTTCTTTAAATTTTTTAAAATGTGTAATAAAACTTCATAATTAATTATTTACTTGGAAAAAAATTACTAAAAAATATGCATCACATTCGGACATGAGTCCTCTACTTATATCTAAAATCTTATAAAAAAATATTATCATTTTATTGTAGTTAGGGTGGTCAGAAAAACACCTAGTTATTTTTTCCCTAAAATTTAAGTACTATTGCATTAAAATTTCAAATTTTCACCAAATAGATTTTTTTTTTAAAACAAACCTAGTAGTTTAGAAACTACATTCAAGTTTCTATAGATTCTATTCTTACATGTTTTTTAAATAATATCGATAACTTATTCAAATTTTTACATCAAGTTTCCTAACTTCGATTTTTCTGAATTTTTTACCACTTAAGGGCCTATTCTTTCCATGATGATCCTGCACATACCCCTACCTAAGAGAAGATTCCATGAAATTTCATGAGGAATAACATGGATTGGTGTATACAATGTGGCCATTCCAATTGTAAGAGGTAAAGTGATCACCCTAAGTGGTTTCTTTTTGACATGTCAAATCCCTTAAGAGATAAAGAACTAGGTTGAATGATTGATTTAACAATTCCAAGCCTATGCAAATGGCTCACACTACACACATTAAGGGAAGAGCTGGTATCTACAAGAGTTCTCTTTATCCCTTTCCGTTTGTATTGAGCTATGATCATGAAAGCATGATCAATTTTTTTTCATTTCCAAAGAGGGGAGTTCACTTTGGTGGAAAATAATGTTAGTGTTTATTCCTTGAATAAGGGATACTAAGTAATTTTTTTGCACATTAGAAGGAATATGAACTTCTTGCAAGTCCATTTGAAGCATAGTGTGATAGTTACGTGAATTCTGAATTAAATCCCATAGGGATATCTTTGTAGGAGTATTCATAAGTTGTTCAACAAGATTATACACCAAAGTAAATTGAGGATCTCTAGGAAAAATAGGATTAGGAAAAGGTAATGGTGTTCGGATGGGTTGTGGTGGTCATAGATTGTTTCTAGTGGGATATGCATGAGCAATGGTATTATCACTCAATTGCTACAAGACATTGTTCGTAGGTGGGTAAAGGACAAGTTCAGGTTTTTTTTGAGTTTGTTGCTTGTGTGAAGTAGGGTAAAGGATGAGTTGAGGTTGAATAATATTAACATCCCTTGGTGAATGAGAGTTTAACATGGGCTCTTTATCTTCTTCTAAGGGCATAATTTTATTATTATCAATTTTATCCTTCTTTTGCGTCATGATATCCTCCCTAGGAGGAGGGTTTTTAGGAGAACCACAAACCACATGTTCTTGGCATTCGAGGGTTGGTTCTTCTAAAATGACTTCCTCACAAGTAGGGGAATGATAAATATTGGGATTAACAATAGTGGGATGATTAGAAGAAGGTTCTATTTGAGTCTCCATTTCCTTTAAGGTCTCCTTCTCGTGCTCCATGTTATCTTCCCTAGTAGGAGGGCTTGTAGTATTTTCATCCATGGTGAGAATTTGTAAAGCATCTTCATCACAAGGAAAGGATGTAGCAAGAGAAGGACAACTAAGATTCTTTTGTTCAAATAGGCCTTTCCAAATGTTAGGGATATTAGGAAGGAAAGATATAAGGTTATCACTTTCAACCCACTTATCCTCCTGACAAATGTGATTTTCATGATTGTTCATGATTGTATCCTCTTTTAAAGGCTTCTTACAAGTATGGAGAGATGAATTTGGGATAGGAAAAGTAGTGGTGATGATCTGATCTTCCTATTTTCTATTTTTTTCCAAAGGGGGATGAGTAGAGGGACAATCAAGACCCTCAACACTTGTATCTTCTTTCACCAAGATACCTTCATCACTAATAGGAGAGGTATCAGGAAAAGAACAAGTATGATTGCTATGATTGTCAACACTACCATTCTCACCAATGGGAAATGTAATATTAAGGATTGTGTCAATGGTTTGAACATGTTTTTTAATGACCACATTTTTGTAATCAAAATTGAATTCATAGGAGGGGATGTTGTATTTATGCAATCCATTTTTAACAAAATAAAAGTCACATATTTTGAAAGAAAACATGATATGAAAAATTAAATGCAATGCAATGATTTAAATGCAATTTTCAGATGTAAAACAAAGTAATTTTTCAATTACATTATGCAAAAAATCTAAAAGATGAAATGTTGTAGATGAAAATTTGAATTTGAACAATACATGAAATGAGATAATTTAAGCTAGATCTAATGAAATGCATGTCACAGAAACTCAGCTAACTAATATAGATAGGTAATGGAAAAAAAATCTTAAAATCAGGGTTTTCAGTGCTATGAAAGGTAGTTTGAGGAGTGAAAAGGGACTACGTCGTCCAAGGTGGAAAATTAGTCCCAATAGGGAGTTTTTTTCAAAAAAAAAAAAAAGGTTTTTGGTTGATTTTGAATTTTTCTATGTTGTATGATGCAGAACTAAGATGCAAATGCATAATTTCAAAAAAATTCAATGATTTGAGATGCAAAAATGCAAACTATATACACTTTCACTAAAGGAAAATTATGAAACCATAGAATGAAAATTAGCTAGTGGAAAATGTAATGCAATGTTAATGCAAGCTAAATCTAGGAAGATGGACTCAAAAAATTAGAAAAGAAAGTATTCTAAAGTTGGGTTCACCAAAATGTGGAGACCGATTTTTGTACCCACAAGGCTCTCTAGCACTTCCAAGGTTTTTCACCTAAAAGGAAAGAGGTAGGATAAAATATGCAATGTCCCCACTCAAGAATAAATAAAATAGGAGCGAAATATTCCTAAATGTAATGTCCTAAATATAGAAAACTGATAAAATATATTGACTAATGAATGAAAACTAAAGAAATGCAAGATGCTTGCAAACACAGTGTTGGATGCAAAAACACTAAGAAAGATGAATAGAAATGCAAGAAACACAGAATAGGAAAGTAAAATAGAAAGTATGCACCTAGAAATGTGTTGAATACTAGATTAAATGTTGGAAATGTTGTTGATCCTAAAAATTTAGCCTACTGGGACACCATTTTCGGTGACCTAGTCCCAGATCTAGAAAACTACACTGGAGCCTGTTTCATCCAAATGGGTATCTAGATTTATAGAAAACTTTGAAAAATAGGTGCAATGGGACTAATTCACCATTGTTGGTGACTTATTCCACTTCTAATTTTTTGAAAATTCAAAAGTGGAAACATAAGCCCTCGATGCACACTTTAGGTCCTTATAGGTTTTCATCTTTGAAACTCTGATTTTTGACACTAGTTATAAGAGACTTTTTTTGGATATTATGACCTTGCAAGAAGGAAGATGACTCGAAAAAGTCTTCAACCTATTCTTCAATGATTTTCAAGTCCTCAAGTTTGTAAAAAACACAAGGAAAGAAAGAGAAATATTGGATGTTAGGGAATGGGGATTTTCCTTGGTCAAACCCCTTTTTAGGTAATTAAACCAAAATGAAGAAATAATGTAATGAATCCAAAGATAATGGAATTAGAGACTTTCCATGAAGGTAGATCTTGAATTTCTACAACAATGGAAGAAGAATCTACTCTTGAATGCTTGAGAATGTTATCTTGATGACCTAGAATGCATAAACCCTAGCTTGCTTGACTTGAGATTGATGATGAATGAATAATGAATTGATTATGAATTAGGGTTTAGAAGCTTGTATTTATAGGAAATCCACCAAATTTTCCCATTAATTTGATCCCCAAGGCCGACATGAAGGAAAAATAAACTAAAAATCCAATTTTTCATGCCCAAACCTTGAAAATAGCCCAAATGGGACTAAGTCAACAAAATAGGTGACTTAGTCCCACCTAGATTGCACTAATTCACCCATATAGGTGACTTGGTCCCATAAGGGCTCTTTTGCTAGTTGGATTATTTGGGAATCAAGAATTTTAGTTCTTATGTTGATTTCTTCAAGTCTTTGATCAAATTAAGCCTTGGGATGCACAATATGGGCCCATATGGGCCTACTAATGAAGGGTAATTAGGGCTATGGACACAAATTTCAATATGAAATTGTGATTAAATACATTTTACAACACTAAAATGAGGTCCGCATAGCCTAGAAAGGCACAAAATCCTTTGTGAATGTGCAAAACACATTACAACACTAGATTAAAGTCAAATTTAGTTTACAATCCTCCTAGATTAATGTGATAAAGAAATTAAATACATTTTACAACATTGAATTGGGCAAAAAATAGGTGACCCATTAGTCTAGGGAAGTGTGAAATTCTTCTACAACACTTTACAACACCTTTACAAGACATTGTTAGATGCATTTTATTCAATTTGCAAGGATCCAAGACCTACTGTGGATGTGTAAAACATCTCATAACACTAAATCAAGGCCTCATTAAGTCCAATTTATCATCAATTATTCCCAAATCAAGGAAGGTATACAGGCTTAGAAATAGGAATAACCTTATACTTAAAGGAGTAATAGATTCAAGAGATTGATGAAAATTTGTCAATACAAAAGATTAAGTATGAAGCAGTATCAAAATTTGACAAGTTTCCAAGATCTATGTTATGCTTAAGATGGACATGTAGTCAAGAACATAACTTTATGGTAAGGAAAAATGGATGTGTAAGTAATGGATGGACTCAGTTTTTGAGTTTTCTAAAATTGTACATACCAAAGGGAAGGATAGGACCCATGGTGTAAAGCACAATGCATCATTATTCCATTTATATTTGAATTATATTAAGGATAAATTCATGGGCCAATGATTTTCACTAACGATATACATAGGATATACATAGTTACTATTGTACCTAGGATATACATATGAGGTAATATGATAATATAGTAAAGCTCTTTGGGAGAGTAAGTATGTGTGAGGCATACAATTTTTCCCTATGCAATAGCGAGGGAACTCAATGCAAGGTCTAGGAAGGGCAAGGTTGCAAGGTGGAATGCTACATAGGAAGGATGTTTAATGATTCTTAAATGAATTGAAAAGAGTAAATTATATAAACCATTACTCAACTTAATATATGTGTTAAAGTGTTATAAATCATTAGGGACGATGATTAACAAGGGGGAACTATGTTACACCCCAATTATGTAATTACTATTTACTATTACTATGTAGGGTAAATGTGAATGTAATTCATATTTTGATGGTTAATAAAATGTGTTTGCACTTTGTTATTGATGCATTATGAATGAATGTTTTTTCATTTAAATTTTCTATAAAGTAATGCATATATATGAAATGGATGGTGATTGAATTGATATTCTAACTTGGGAGATGTATTACGTATACTACATATTTTGTGAGAAAATGACTATCATGAGTATGTGTTAGTGGTTGCAAGTAAATTTTCATTCCTCCAAGTGGAGGGGAAGCATCAATCAGGAGAAGATCTTGGTTGGATAACTAGTAACATAACCTATCTGAGCTTACACACATGTGCACAATAGAATGGTTGAGTCTATTCATTGTTTTGGGAATTGGTAAGTCATCCTTTATTTGAAGTGTATGCATTAGTAAGGGTCTTGATTACTGTTGAATTCATGCTTGGGTGATTTTTATCTATTTGGAACTTGTGAGTGCTTCCTTATGTTTTTGTGCTTGATGGTATGGTGCAATGAGTATTTGGGATATATATG
Organism: Sequoia sempervirens; assembly: GCA_007258455.2. Classification (NCBI taxonomy): domain Eukaryota; kingdom Viridiplantae; phylum Streptophyta; class Pinopsida; order Cupressales; family Cupressaceae; genus Sequoia; species Sequoia sempervirens. The sequence goes on from VDFB02271358.1 coordinate 366,727,629, forward strand.
CATATTTGAATATATATATATGTATATGTCGGAATACATGTATGATGGATATAATGGGATTTCCATATAAGTATGGCGACATATGTATAGATATGCATATATATATATAAATGTTTAGTATGATGCTAGTGTAAATATAATCATGAGGTCATAATCATTCAGATATTGAATGGATAATTTGACTAAAATGTTTCTATATAACATATATATGTTTGTATATATGTACAAATACACACATAAGCTTGCATAAAAGCTTAATAGAGGAGTTTGTGTGTGTATATATATATCTATAATATATTATTATTCTATTTTAATGTTTACTCATTTTTATTGATTTGTATATCAAATATATATATACTTGATTGAACTAGGATCTATATATATATATATATACATATACATATACATATGAGAGAATGTGTTAATGCTATTTGTTAGTATATATATATGTATGTATGTATGTATATATTTATGTATGTATAATTACATATATGAATGCATATATTTATAACCATATGATGATAAGAAAGGGTAACCTGATATGTGTGAACATATTAAATATGTATATGTATGTATATGTGAAAGTAAAGATATATATAGGCCGATATGATTGAAGTTATTTTTTCTATATATATGGGGATACATATATATATATATATATATATATATATATATATATACACACGTAAGTGTTAATACTTATAAAGAGGTGTGCACATATATCTATATATAAAATATGTACTATAAATATATATTTCTAAAAGATTTTTTTATGTTTGAAAATTCATATCATTTTATATGGAATGAATATTTTGACATGAGACTAAATGCTAGATTTGACACTTCCATTTAAGAGGAGCAATATATATATAACATATAATGCCCATATTTAGAGGCCACACCATATGTGAGTTTGAACATAAAACTTTATAGTATTTTATAAGTAGCACCTAAGCCACACGTAGCATAAGGTATATGAAATACAAATTATCATCTATTGGACAAAGCCTTCCTACGTATGCAAAGCATTTTAAGAAGATAAAGACAACGAATAGTCTCAATGCTAAAGGTTGATTTATGCATGAGTATAAGTTGACCCATACCTTGAGAATAGATCAATATATGCATGAGATATGCTAAACATATGAAGGCCAAAAATATATTACTTGTGATTGCATTTTAGGAGTTGAATATTACTCTTGCTTCTCACACATTTAGAACTGAGTATTCTGCAAATTAATTCACAACATTAAGTCAATATAATGAAGAGAATTGGTCGTCGCCTTTAGTGGAATCATATTAACTTAGTAAACTTAGTATTGCTATGTCTATGTGCTAATATCAAGAGCTATAAAAGGAAAATTAAGTTATGAACAAGTCATTGAAGTGGTCAAACTAATAAATGTAATTAGTCAACTCATGCCAAAACTAAGTCAATTCATTCTATGTGTTGCATATTTGATATTTTTCCTGATTCAAACACAATTCAAACTTCCAACTATTGTAAAGATCGTACATTACCTTGGAGTCACCTTATGAAACCTGTTTGATTTAGATGTTCATTGTAGGAGCAATTTGAATTACACCATATCAATCATGTGCTGATTTGAATAAGTCTCTTATTGCTTTCAATCATTAGGGTTGATTTCTAGTTGTGATTAGCTAAGTTATTTCTTATATTTGTGCCACCTTTTAGCTGTGTGGAGTGAGTTGTGTTTCATTGTAATTGTTGTTAATGTCCATGCCTAATCTACAGGATGTGAGGTCTCATTGCTTTTATATAAATATCAAAGAAAACTCTTTCATTGAGGATGCATTCTATTAGATTTTTACTCTGCATTATTACCAGTTTATGCAGTTATATTTGAGAGAGAGAGAGATTTTGTTATAATTGAGAGAGAATAGAATTGAGTGAAGTATTTAATCAACTTGAGTGATAGAGATCTATTTAGACATCTCTTGAGAAGTTACAATAAATCTAGTTGTTTTTTAGGAGAGCTACATTGCAATCAACTAATTGGATAAGTGAAAATAGGCACGAGGATACTTCATTGTTTTTTTAGTTTTGAAATATTGTTCTCCATGAATGATTTGTATTTTCTATTATGAGTACTTTCGTTTAGGGAAACTGGTATGGATTTGAAAAGGAAATAGAATCTATTATGATATTTTTTTCATGTTCTTGTATGTACTCCATAATAGGATATTTGTGTAAACCATAAGTATTTCTTAATAGATATGATTGAACATGAGTACCTTATGTGATAATCCTAGCTAGGTTATTGATTTAACAAGAATAGCTAATGTTAACTTCTAGGATTGTTATCTAGTATGGGAGGGTGCTTGCATATTTACTTGTTTAAGTATATTTATTCCAAGTATGTAGAAATGGTGATAGGTTATCTCTGGGGTGATAGATTTTTCATTGAAGGAAATACCTATGTGTAGTTTAAGATGGTCTTAAGTAAAATCATCCCTTATTAGTGTATGTGATAGATGACCTTCATTCAAAGTACTGAATGAAAATTTTATTTCTAAAGTAGTGTGAATACCTTTCGCTCCACTATCAGTTCATTGTGATCTAGTATCCCATGCTAGTTCTAGATTGTGGGTTTACATGTTCTAGTTATGTAGGACACAATACTATGCTTAGTTGGTTGTCGTTATCTGGTTATTCTACAAATCTCTTGGTTGAAGGGAAGGGCCATCTATCAGATGATAGATGTTTGGGGGACCACATATGAGTCTTTGGTTGGTGGAAAAGTGCTTGAGTGATGATTCCCCTCCATAGTAGACAATAGAAGAACCAATATTAAGGAATGATCATGTACCATCTATAAGTTATTTTTTCTAAAGCTTGTTTGAGCTATCTATATAAAAGTAGGCATTCTTGTAATGTTGTAACTTGTGAAGTTATTGTAATAAAATGAAATATTTATTATAATTTGTTATGAAATATTTCTTTGTATATTCTCAATAAATAAAAGAAAAAAATTATTGTAATGGCTTGTTACATAGTTTATTTACTTGTATAGTAAAAACTTAGGAAATTTTTACTTCAGTGAAGGGTTGGCATGTTACATCAAGATCGAGTTCTAAGATTAGGGAGGATTGGCTATACTTGTTGTGATATATATAATTAAAAATTTATGGCCATAGTGATTATAGAGTTGTAAATCATGTGGGAATTAAGGAATTTATGTGTTTATTTGAGCTAATTATTAATGTTGGCACCATATCTTGAGTGATTGCATACAATTGATATGACTATCTAATAGAATTCCATGCCCATTTGGGTGGTGGATGCAACTTGAGTACTTGATCTTCCTTGTGATGGGCACAAATAATTTATTTCAAAAGCTAATTATTTATGCTTTACAATTACCTTTCTTTCCTCACACTACTCCCCTCATCATTGTAATGTTTTGTTGTTCTATCCTACATGTGCCTATCCTTACCATATTGTATGCTTGATTGAGTAATTATTGTATATTATTCGTACACATTTTGTATGAACAATGGTTGACATGTAAGTTTTACTGCCATGTTTGGTGTGACTATGTTTATGGCCCTTGTGATGATATCATAGAATGGTGGGGTGGACCTAGGCGTACCATATGGTACGATATCATGGAACCATCATTAGAGAAATTAGAGGATCTAGTTGGAGAGCTCTAGAGTCAAGTTCAAGATTGGAAAAATATTCAAGTTTTAATTATTCAATTGTTATCTTTATTTTTAAAAAATATCTAGGATATTTGAACCCTCCTTCATAAAATTATAATAATTTATTGTAACCTCCTAAGTGAATGTATTATAAATAGACTACATATAAGCTATACCAAATATACATTTTCTTTTACTATGTATAAATGTTGATGTTGGGCATACCTATGGTTTTATATTATTTTTATCACCTTTGTAATGTGAGTTAAAATGAACTAGAACACTTTTTTATTTGGGTTTTAAATGAACACTTTCTTAGAAAACATGTAATTTGGAATCTTTGAAATATCAAAACTTTCTTGTGTATCTAGTGTCTTGGGTATGAGAAGCAACCTCATTGAAGTGTCATTTGGGGTTCTCCTTAGGGATTTGGGATAAATGAAAGGTTTTTGGAACCTTCCCCCTCATCTTCTATGTATTTATGCTTTTTTTGGAGACTCTTGTTGACTACTAAGGTCTTAGGGGTTTTATCCTTTATTGGTTAGTGGTTTTGAAGATTGGTTGTTTGTGTTCAATTAAGTCTTTGGGTAGATTTTGTATTATTTGAAGTTTGATTATTATTGTATTTCCTTGGTTTTAGTTCTTTTTCATTTGTATTTTCCTAGGGACCAAACCCTAGCTTAGGTTTTCTCACTTTTCAAGACACAAGGACTAGCCTAAAACTATAGTGTGTATTTTGAACTAAAATGCATGTCTAACACTCCATTTCCAAATTAAGACTATAGCAGTAGATCTAACAACTTCACTTGGATGTTAGTGTTTGATCTATATGCTAGAGTCTTTTCTAGGTGCTAGTGTCCTCTAGTATCCTATTTTCTATTTTTTTAATCATTTACTAGCTTTTTTATCCATCTTTTAGGGAAGCCACGTATACAAAAGTTGTTTCCCCTAAGCCTATATACTCTTCCCATGTTTACAATTCATTAAAAAATGCCATACCTCAGGTTGTATGATACCTCCTTGCTTCTGGGAGTGTTTCATTGCTTGAAAGAAACTCGTTGTTGTTCCAATTATTGGAGGGTTGAACCTCCTAGTTAAGAAACCACTTGTGTAGGATTGTTCATCACATTACGTATTGTTTATAGTGTGTCTTGGTATGAATTGGAGGTTTATCGATCCCTCAAAACATAATGGTGTTATGTTTGTGAGAGAATTTGATTGTGGGTTAGTACTTGATCATTGTATAAGTGTCATCCCCTCTTGTAGGTTCATCGTGGTGATTTCATCCATGATTAGTAAGCATTTTGTTGGTGTCACCTTTGTTCTCACAATGGTAACATTATCTTGTTTTTGGAGTCCATATATCATCGTTTTAATGTTTTACTTGCATGAACTTGTTGTGCAATGCAACCTTTGGTAATTATATCTTGGTTGTTAGTGTTGTTATTTAAAAAAAAAAATAGTTAGTTAACATCCTAGGCATGTGGCTTGGGGTATTACATGAAATACATCTGTACATATGAAAATAATATACTAAGACATTTAATTATTGATAATTTTTTATATATTTCTACACAAGATCTTATTCTTGACATCTACAATGAATGCATATCAAGTAATTTTCTTTATCACCAACTCATAATGCTTTCCAATTTTTTCATCCTTTAATGAATAGTTAATATTGTTGAACATCTTCACATCCATTAATTAATATCTAAAATTAATTAAATAAATTTAATGCATGCATTCTCCTACCAATGAAAGGTTACCACACCTATTACACTCTTTAAAAATATATACATTTGAATAAAAAATTTGTCCACCATACAGTTTACGTAATATGTAAAGTATAACATATATATTGAATTTTTTATATATAATAATATAATTGCATAATAACAACAAGAGATTTAAATTAGTTACTAAATTATGCAAACAAGGTAATTTTTTTTTAATGATCTTTGATTTATGCTAAAATCTTTCTATAACCCAATCATCTTTAAAATATATATACTTTTGTTTGAGTCATTTCTAATAGTTGTTTTGGAAGAGAATTATGATTTTTTGAACTCAATCTTAATTTTGCAATATTTTGAATATTAGATAATATCCTTGTATTTTAATGTTAATATTCATTAATTTTTAAGATTAATTTTGTTATTTGCCGATAAGGGCGTGGTTCGGTGGTCAAGTCGCTTGGTTGTAGTGATGGCCACCAGGGTTCAAACCTTCGCTGGGCCAAAGTGCTCACAGGCCTTGTGCCTTCGCTGGGCCTTTGTGCTCACGGGTTTGGTTGTTTCTTGTGGTTTGTTGTATCCGGTTCATAGCTCCGGTCAAAAAAAGCGTTTACCCCTAATATTATGGGTGCATTGCACCTTTTCTGGAAAAAAAAAAAAAAAAGATTAATTTTGTTATTTGATTTAATGTTATACCTTTGGAGTCTATCACTAAGAACTCAACATTGATTAATTAGAGTATCTTCAATATTTACTCTCACTTTTTACATCTCTTCTCAAAATTTTAGTATGTATCTTTAAAATTTCACATGTCTAACTTAATATTATTTTCTTTAAAAGTGATCTCTTCACATAATACTACATTCTTATCTTTAAACAATAACATTTTTTCCAATAAAACTGATAACATTTTACCAAAAAAAACATAAAATATAATGTTATTAGCAAACATAATAATTAAAAAATGACTATAATATTTAAAAAGTTACTCATAGTGCATAATTTAAAGAATGACATTAATTGTACATTAAAAAGGATATATTACTATCTTTTTAGTTAAAGAATGTTACTAAAAGTATATAAGTATATAAACTACATATGATATGACTGATCTTCTGAAAGGGCATTATTTCTTTGTTGGGCAGCTGCTCTCTTAGACGACATTGGAGGTGAGAGATTTCGATCTCGCACTCTATTCTAAATTTTTGGAAAAATTCTAGATATTCCCTAGAGAAATATCATATTGAGTGAAGGTATCTGTTAGAGAAACCCACTGCTCATTCTCTTGCTCCAACTCCTCATCACTTTCTTGTTTCTTCCTTTCCTTCTGGTTTTTCTCCAATTCTCCCTTTAAGTTGTCCCCTTCTACTCTTCTTCCAGTTCCTTGTGATGCAGAGGTACCATATTCTTTGGTAACAATGTTCGATGATACTCTTAAGCGGGGTTTTTTTCAATTCGAGCGAATTTTTGCGGTCCTCCAAGTTGATAGAGAGATTAACAAGCTTATTCCTTCTAAGAGGTAAACGAACCATGTGTAAGTATATCTACGAAGCAAAATAAACTCTACACTCACGCTAAAAGAAATATATGAAACAAAAATATATACCACCTTGATTATAAAATTCATTTGGCCTTTTCATTGGCAGCAACAAAATACCCAGATAATCAGTTATTGCCGCCAGCCTAGTGTATCTTGCATTTGCTTCCATCCGCAAAGAATGTGCCAGGCGATACGATGGTAGATGAGAAATCATTTCCATTCTCGTCGAAGCCTTTGAGCCACCGTGTTTCATTTTCTCAAATAACCCAATTCTTCTCGCTCTTCCATGATGTAATTTGACATGACCGTCTGCATACTGAATCACATGCTTCACAGTTTCCCGTGTTTCTTTGCGCCCTGATGAAGTGCTAAAAGCCCACTTCAACATCAGTTATAAAATTGGAAGTGATCCAACTATGTTTATATACCGTCAATCTCTTCTTCCAAAAGGGTTTTAGTGTCAATATGATTATTTACCCCAGATACGGCCAAGTAGGCAGGTTTTGAACCTCCTTAATGGTTCAAAGATTTTAGAATGTTTTAAAAAAAACTTTGACTCACTTCCGTAACTTTCTCGTGAATATCGAGATGCACACAACCATGGTTGACGTTAGATTCGCCATGAGTAGGGGGATTGGTCACTTGTGAGGCTCCAAGTTATGAGAGAATTTCAAGGAATGAACTATCTTAAACTACCTCAGATTTTTTGACAGGTTGCAAGAGAGGCTAAAAAGGAAGGGAAATAGTGTATTGTTTTCTTTCTACAAAAGACAGGTGTGTTCTGAACTAGGTGAACCAGCCACAAAGGTTTCATACTACAGAGTAGGCTGCTCATTGTCTAAGGATGACAGGATGAGAACTAGACTCTAGCATGTTGTGTTGGTGTCTCAAAGGTGCATTGGAGTCCTATGTGGACAGAGGTCTAACAAATAACTAGAAAATACAGAGTACCTACTTACTACCCAATTATTAAGGTTTTACATTTTAATAGAGAAAATGCAGGCAGTAAAAAGTACAACAAGAAGAATACTGGAAAGCTATTCTAATATGAAAATGATAGAGAAATAGTAGGAAAAGATACCTTTCCAACCCATGATTCGGTGCTCCAGTTAGCTTCAAGTAGATGAACCTATATCTACACAAAAGAACAAGAAAATTTTGGAGTTGTGATTAAAGGTTTGCCTCAGTTAGACCCCCCTTTTGGTATTTCCACCTCCATGGATAGCTAGATATGCAACAAGATAGAGAAATGTATAAACGAAAGAATAGAAGATACACTATCAAATAGAGTGCAATGACAACTTGTGTAATAACCTTAGTGTTCTACTTAGTAAAATTCAAAATTTTCACCTCAAGTGAATGAACCACAATGCTACACCATAGCAATAAAAAAAAATATTTTCCATAATGTAAATTACATGCATATTTGAAATAACATTGTTCGAAACTTCCATTGCATATCATTGTAATTTCACAAATCTTTCCATAACATAGATTTCATATTGAATATACTCAAGTTTATCATTCAAGAATACATCCTTCCATATAAATGGTTACAAGTTACATGCATAGCTCTCTTGAGTTTCATTTGACAGTAGATATATAAATTGGTCCTAATGTCGCTGCATTGGTGCATACATTCTCAATGTCCCCATTTCCTAGTGTAAACAACCACAAACCACAACTTTGAACTGATGAGGAGAAGCATCAATCAAGCGCTTTTTCACCAACCATGCACTAACTGTGGTCCTCCACACATCTACCACATAAGGCAAGATGGCTATTCCCTTTGATGAAGTGCTTGGTTGGTAAAACCTCATAAAAAATAGCCTATCTGAGCTTAGTGTTGTTCCCTACATAACTAGAACTTTCATCCACTATAGTCCTTAACTAATCTGCATAAAAAGGAACATAGTGACCTAACAATGCAACCAGTGGAAAATTATACTACTTTGGCCAATGTATTCTCACCCAATACTTTGAGTGAAAGTCTTCCTATTCACGTACACTACCATAGCTTGGTTTGGATTATAACCATTCATTTACTATGCTTTGGTAATTTCCTCCTATAGATAATCATTAAGCTTAGAAATAACCTATTCCCTTTTACCAAAACACAACGGTATCTCCACCAATAAAATATAAGAATAAATTACCCCCTTCCCCCCTTCAATGGATATTCTAATCCCTAGGTATAATATACTACCTTTTCTTTTCTACACATTAATTTTTCATAAACAACTTAACAAGCTATTCGATTCAATGGAAAGCCTAGTTCTAAGATTAACCTTATAATCTAAAATGTAGCTACATAAGCTTCATCTTATCATAGAATAAATAATTACCAATATATCACATCAATAAGTGATTCTCATCAAGAGTATAGTCTCTCTAATAAATGAACTCAATCAAATATTAATCATATCAATAATTGATTCCATTAAAGAGTGTAATCTCCTTAGTAAAAACGGCTATTCAAAAGTTGATTCTTGTCAACCCTATGACTTCTCATCAAGAGTATAAAGAAACCAAATAGTTAACACTTTTAACCTAATAGGTAATCCCACCTACAACTCCAACAAGTAGAATTTCATAAACTCAAGTGATCTACCTAACCACATAGGTGAGTCTCAACCTTAGTATACCCTAATCCCAGATATAATTTATAGTCAACAATCAATATGATTGTTTAGGTTACTCTAAACCTATGTACTTCAAACAAATATCAACTACATAACCCATCCAAGGAGGTTATTCTCATCCAAGTAGGTTATTCTCAACCTATTGCTTCTAATGAGTAACCAAGGTAAGTGCAAGAAGCTAGGTCCACAAAGAGGGGAAGTTTCGGCCAAAAAATCTCATAGAAAATGTGTATGCATTATTAAAAAACATGTATGCATTATGGTTTAGGTACCTGAGCCTAAAAATATGTGTATGCACTAAAAAACATGTATGTGTTTTATAACACGTACAAGTCATTTATTTAAAAAATTAAATAACTTTTAGAAACATGTATGCATTTTAAAATGTGTGTTTTTTGTAATGCAAAATGGATATGTGTTTTGTAACACAAAATGGGTACGCGTTTTAATACACATACACGTTTCTAAAAGTTATTTAATTTTTTAAATAAATGACTTGTACGTGTTATAAAACGCATGTATTTTTTAGTGCATACATATTTTTTAGGCTCGGGTACCTGAACCATAATACATACGCATATTTTAATAATGAGTACACATTTTCTACAAGATTTTTTTTGGCTGAAACTTCCCCTTTTTTTTGGTGAGTTTTCTAAAACGTATTTTTTATATATATAATCAAGAAAATAAAGAACGCATATGCATTTTGTAACATGTACACATTTTTAAAAAATGCATACACATTATTTAAAAATTGAATTCCCAACCCACATGCAACCTTGGTTTTAGGCTTGGGAAAGGTTTTTCAATCCAAGTTTTAGCCTTTGACCTACAACTAAAAAGCTAAGGCAAATTGAAGAAAAATGTCCAACTTTGGCAATATGGTTGATGGACCTTTTTTTTTAATCAATCTATAAAATTAAAACCCATTATAGAACACAATGTCTACTTTCCAAATATATAATTTTTATTAATATTGGTTTATGTTTGCTATTTTTTAATTAATTTCTAGGCAAACTAGTCCTTAAACTTGAAGTATTTGGATTTTTTTTTTTTAATAACATTTTTTTTGGTTAAGTTTCTTGTTAAAAAAACTATATGACATAAAAATTTAGACAATTCTCTACATAATGAAAAAATAATTCAAAATATATTTAGTTTAGGTCCAATTATTCTATCCGGACACTTCGATTTTTAAAAACAACAATTAAGGCCAATAAAAATTCAATAAAAAAAAATATTCAACAAAAAACTACAAAAAAAATTCCACATCAATATTCATGTTGTTAGTTCTCTTTTCTCAAAAATAATTAGAAAAATACTTTTATTTGGGTCAAAAAGTGGTGTTCATACACGTGCTTGGTATGGTAAAAAAATAGGGACTTTTAAAAAGTATTTTTTATAGATCCCTTTCAAAATTTAATTTCTATAATCTAGGTATTTGAATAATTTACTTATTTAGAAACTAGATTCAAAATGCTAAATTTCATATAACTGATTTGTTTTAAGATTCATTGTGTAAGTGCCTTAAATTTTTAGTCCAAGTGTGACAAATTCTTAAAAACTGGAAAAACACTTACACTTTTTGAGCTTTTTATGTACCCAACTTTCTATTTTTACCCATGAAGTAAATATTCCAATCCTAGTAGATAAATCATATCCTAGGGTTTCAATCATAAATCAAACATACGTCTAAACCCACATAGGCTATGACCAACCTAGGGCTTCGTTCAATAATAAAGTAATGATAAAAAAATCATTCAAGTATAGATTAACAATATGACATCTCATCCTATCATATCGTTCATACTATCATTATTAAAGTATTGCTTACCCTTATCATACCTAAGGTTTCCTAGCATTATAAGTTAATAGCCTCAAGTCACTTCATGACATTAACACATATCACATTATACATGTACTATTATCTATCTGTGTATAGAACATCATATGAGTTCCCAAATAGGGTATATTTAAAATAATACCAATTCATCATTCCTAGTATGTAATACTATAGATGTCAATCAAACACTCCTTAATATTGAGTAAATACAAATGCTTGTATGGAAATCACATCAAACAAGACCTTTCATCTTTTATAAGAAAGCAGCCTTTTACTCTTTTCAAGAAAACTAATACATTTCCAAAATAATATTCAAGGAAAGCAATCTTTTAGATTTAAAGATAAAACAAAAGAGCATATAATTACATGCATGCTATTTGATTAATCCCATCGAATCTTGAAATACCTAGCTTGGCCTCCTCTTAATTATTGACAAAGCAATCAACCTCTCTTCACTAGTCTCACTAAAACTCCCTCACAAAAGCTCTCAACAAACTAAGAATCACTCAATGAAAATTACAGTAGAAATGGAGTAGTGTATTGTTGCAAATGAAAGGGTGTGTGAAATGAGTTGAGTATGCATATATTTATACACAAAATCTAGCTTCACAAGGCTACAATCAAGGTTCACAATATGCCACTTCTTAGTTATTTACAATCAACTCAACTTAGTAATGGGAATGTGGAAAATTCTCAAGATATTCATCAAATCAAAATAGCAATTTAATCTATTTTTTTCCATAGCAGGTTTCACATATTCACAAAGAACATGCTTTATACAACTAATCAGTTTCAAGAGATGATGGACTTCTAAAGCAATCAGATATTTCATACTAATGCGCCAAGTTTTTAGCACATTCCCTATTCTAAAGCCCATCATTTTTAATAGAGGAATAAGTCTATACTTTGGTTGGCTGCATTTTCCACATTTGACTTGGTCTTTGATAATGCACTTGACATATATCACATATTTCAGTGTTGTCATTTATTAGAATATTGGAATATTTACATGCTTCCTTTATAATTTGTAGCCTCTTTAATATAGCTATGTTTCAATCACTAAACACCTACTATGTTCCTATTCATTATTATCAATGTGCTTTCAACAATGTCGCATGTAGCATTAACTTACTTCCTCCACAATATATGCATAGCTCTTAAGTTCACTATGCTTTAATTATTATCTATATGCCTTGCATAGTTGTACCATAAAATTTACTTGAGCGCTATTATATTTTTGCACTATAATTCACTTTCATTTCCCAAAGCGTATACTTATATGAATTGGCCTTTATACTTTCTTAATATATATATATATATATATATATATATATATATATATGCATTCCAAGTCAATTAAATCTATATACATTTGATATTTATATGAATAAGATAAAGTTAACAATTCATATACCATATCATTTGTATATTTATAATTATACCTCTGAGGATTCATATATATTAGTTGTCATGCAAATATATACTTAAGTAATTATATATATGCATTCCCATGTATATGTATACTAACATATTAGTATATTTGTTTACATGACCATAATAATATACACGCACATTAATATATGTATATTTTAATATGCATATATGAATTCTTTTGTGTTCTTACCCAAACACATATAATCCTCACATATTTGTTGATTTCTAATTATATATACCAAACGCAAATACACATATATGTGTTTGTAATATGTGTCCAATTGGTGTCTCAATGCATATAATGTATTCATACATGGTATGTGAAAGTATTCCTACAATCATATGGACATGCACGTTTACATTCACTATGCATGAGTATAGTTTCCATACACAAATAAATATATACATTCTTATACATATATAATCATTGATTGATACAAATATATCACAATCAAAGAGACTCAATCACATAATTCAATCCACTGAGACAACCTATCTCAAAAAAGGATGACTAGCCAATTATTTTGTTAATTCAAGACCATGACCAAAGGAAATTACTTGAAACTATTGACTTGACCATTCTAATATTGGGTTTGTGCAAGCTCGGTTAGACTCCATTAAAGGTTACTCGACCAAATACTTCTCTTGAGTGATAATTCCCCTCCCTTCTAGAGGATTGAACCTGAACCTACATCCAACTTGACAAATTTTCAAAGGTTGTTAGGATTTAATATGAAATCCACTTTCATCATTTAGAAAATTCATAATACATATTCTCTCATTCTTCATCATTAATATAAACATAATTACTCTTTCAAAGCAATAACTATTTCAGTATTCCATTCTTTTATCAACATATCAAAATCATGATTGCATTTTGTTGGATGTTGTGGGTTTTTTTTTATATGTGGTTGTCGTTGATGTCAACACTATCAACACTAATGTATTGAAGGTTGTATATGTGGAGGATATTGAGAAAATTGTTAAAGAAAGAGTTGGAGGTTGCCAGTGGAACAATGAAGGTCATGAAGGTGTCTTCCTCAATACATTTATGATCAATTATTGTGGACTAAAGGTTTTATCTATGAGACTATCTAGTTTATCCACAAGAAGTTTCAAAGGTCCACGTGAAGTTTTGATCATGCTATGAACAGTTGTGTTCTGACATTTTTTTTGTGATTTCAGTTAGTATTCCTAAGTGAAGTTTATATGATTCTAGTAATTTCAGTTGTTTTGGATGTTTCTCTATTGGTTCTTGTTGCTTGTGGATGCTTCTAGATCATTCTCTATCTCTATTGCTTGTCTATGTTGATCGGTGTGTTTTTGGTTGATGTTTTTTCTCACGTGTGTTCGGGTTTTCATGTTCTTGGCCGACATGGTGGTTCTAACATGTTGTGGATCCTTGGAGATTAAAATTTAAATGTTTGGCATGCTTGAGGATATTTTTTTGGGCCACCACATAATATTGGCTAACAGTGTTTGATTCACATTAAAAAATTATTTGTAAATTAGGGCCAACATTGAAAATATGTTTTATATTTTTGCCAAAGAATTTGTTGATAAAATTCTTGTTGCAGATATATAAGAGCGATTGTTTGAGAAAAGTGAAGAGTGCATAAGTGTGTGAGAGAAGAGGAAGAGAAAATGTGTGAATAATGATCTAATCATTTGATTGCAGAGTAGAGTGTAAAGAAGTTTGAGCAAAGTGTGGAGTATTTTTGTGCTTAACCGGAAATGTAATCAGGCTTTTGGAGAATTTATTTTCTCAGTTCATACCATGTGGATCTAATCTATATATCTCTTCTTTGGGTAGTGATCTATCTTGTATTTGAGTAGTGAGCTCTAGGCAGTGTGCCTAAATTCATGTGCATTCCCATTATTCTTCTCTATAATTTTAACAGGGTATAATACTATGGACTAACATCCACTATGGTTTTTCCCCTAACAAGCTTTCCACATAAAAATTATTGGTGTTCTTTGTGTTTCTAATGTGTTGTTTGTTTATGGTTTATTGTTCATGCATTGGATTTGAGATTAAGTTAAGTTAAGTTTGAAAAGTTTAAATAATCTATGAGAACTGATTCACCCCCCTCTCAGTTGTCTGTCCTTTTTTTCCCAACACATTTATCATCTTATTTTTCCCCTTAGAGTATTTTAACAATTTTTTAGGTTGAAGGTACCCATCTATAAACCTTCATAACCTTTCTACTAAACCTAGTTGCATAATCTTCTACAGTTCCAGGTTGCCTCATATTGAGTTGTTGATATGGAATTCCCAATTCCAAGGATTCCTCTATCCTAATCCCTAAATTTAAACAAGTTTTTAGGAATCACTTCTCTTTAGTTCTTTCAAACTTGCCATCTTGGCATAAAAAAAATTCAACCTTTAACTTCCAATAAGGTTTACATTTAACTTACATAATGATCCCATAGGCTCCAAAGTTGAAACTGGCTCTGATACCACATGTAACAACCTTGATGTTCTACTTAGTAAAATTCAAAATTTTCACATGAAATGAATGATCCATGATGCTACACCATAGCAATAAAAAAAAATATTTTCCATAATGTAAATTACATGCACATATTTGAAAAAACACTCCTCTAAACTTCCATTGAATATCATTGTAATTTCACAAATTTTTCCATAACATAGCTTTCATATTGAATAAAATCATATTTATCATTCAAGAATACAACCTTCCATATAGGTTCTTACAAGATACATGCATAGCTCTCCTAAGCTTCATTTGGAAATAGATATATAAACTAGTCCTGATGTCACCACTTTGGTGAATACATTCTCAATATCCTCATTCACTAGCATAAACATCTACAAACATGAGTTGCCAACTCATAAGGACAAGCATCATTCAATCACTTTTCCACCAACCACATATGAACTACGGTCCCTCACACATCTACCACATAAGGTAAGATGGCCCTTCCCTTTGATGAACTGTTTGGTTGGTAAAATCTCATAAAAAATAGCCTATCTAAGCTTAGTGTTGTTCCCTACATAACTAGAACATGCATCCACTACAATCCTAAACTAGTATGCTTTAAAAGGAAAAAAAGGAACACATTGAACTCATAGTGGAAATAGTGGAAATTTACCCTACTTAAATTATTATCACCCAGTAGTTTGAGTGACATTCTCCATATTCACATACACTACCATAGCTTGGTTTGGATTGTAACCATTCATATACTATTCTTAGGTAATTTACTCCTATAGAAAATCATTAACCTTAGAAATAACTTTTCCCCTTTCCCAAAACATAATCATATCTCTACCAATAAAACATAAGCATAAGTTCCCCCCCCCACACTTTAATGGATATTCTAATCCCTAGGTATAACATACAAGCTTTATTAGTCTACAAATTAACTTTGCATAAATAGCTTAACAACCTATTCCCTTCAATGGAAAGCCCAATTCTAAGATTAACCTTATAATCTAAAGTGTGGCTACATTTAAGCTTCATCTTATCATAGACTAAATAATTAGCAATATATCAGAAAAATAAGTGATTGTCATCAAGAGTATAGTCTCTTTAATAAATGACATCAATCGAAGATTAAGCATATCAATAAGTGATTCCATTTGAGAGTGTAATATCCTTAGTAAAAGGGTTATTCAAAAGTAGATTATTGTTAATCCTATGACTTCTCATCAAGATTATAAAGCAACCAAATAGGTAACAATTTTAACCTAATAGATAATCCCACCTATGGCTCCAACAAGTTGAATTTCATAAACTCAAGTGATCTACCTAACAACATGGGTGAGTCTCAACCTTAATATACCCTAATCCCTGATATAATCTATAGTAAAAAATTAGTTTGATTCTATAGGTTAATCCAAATGTATGTGCTTTAAATAAATCTCGACTACATAACCCATCGAAGTAGGTTATTCTCAACCTATTTGTTCCAATGAGTAATCTAGTAAATTTTTTAATCCTAATAGATAATTCTTATCCTAGGGTATCAATCATAAATCAAACATACCTCTAGACCCACATAGGCTACTCCAAACCTAGGGTTTCATTCAATAGTAAAGTAATGGTCAAAAGATCGCTCAAGTATAGATTAACAATATGATGTCTCATCCTATCATATCTTTCATAATATCACTGTTGATGTATTGCTAACCTTTATCATACCTAAGGTTTCCTGCCATTATAAGCTAATAGTGTCAAGTCACTTCATGACATTGATACATATCACATTATACATGTAGCATAATGTATTTGTGTATAGAACATCATATGAGTTCCTAAATAGGGTATACTTAAAATAATACCAATTCTCCATTCCTAGTATGTAATACTATAGACATCAATCAAAGAATCCTTAATATGGTCTACACAAAAAAACTTGTATGCAAATCACATTAAACAAGACCTCTACTCTTTTATAATCAATTAGCCTTTTACTCTTTTCAAGAAAACTAGTACATTTCCAAAAGAATATTTAAGGAAAATAATATTTCACATTTAAAGATAAAACATAAGAGAATAGAATTCCATGCCAACTATTTGCTTAATCCCATTAACTCTTGAAATTCCTAGCTTGGCATCCTCTAAATTATTAGCTTAGCAATCAACCTCTCTTCACTAATCTCACTAAAACTCCCTCACAAAAGCTCTCAGCAAACTAAGAATCACTCAATGAAAACTACAACAATAATGGAGCATTGTATTGTAGTAGATGAAAGAGTGTGTGAAATGAGTTGAGTATACCTATATTTATACACAAAAATAAGCTTCACAAGGCTACAATCAAGGTTCATAATATGCTGCTTCTTAGTTATTTGCAATCAACTCAGCTCAACAATGGAAAGGTGGTGAATTTTCATGGAGATGGTCATCAAATCATAACAACAAATTGAACCAATGTTTGCCATAGTAGGGTTGACATATTCATAAAGCACATGCTTTATACAACTAATCAATTTCAAGGCATGATAGACTTATAAAGAAATCAGATAATTCATACTATGGCACCAAGTTTGCAGCGCATTCCTTATTCTAAAGCCCATAGTTTTGAACAGAGGAATAAGTCTATACTTTGGTTGGTTGTATTTTCCATATTTGAATTGGTCATTGATAATGCACTTGACATATATCGCATATGCTAGTGTTGTCATTTATTAGCATATTAGAATATTTACTTGTTGCCTTTATAATGTGCAGCGTCTTCATAGCTATGTTTCAATCACTAAACACTGAATATGTACATATTCATTATAATCAAAGTGCTTTCAACAGTGCTGCATGTAGCATTAACTTACTTCCTCCATAATATATCCACAAGTCTTAAGTTCACTATGATTTAATTATTATCTATATGCCTTGCATAGTTGTGCCTTAATATTTACTTAAGCACTATTATATAGTGCACTATATTTTACATTCATCGACCAAAGCATATACTTATATGAATCAGTTATATATATACATATATATATTTATATATATTTCATGTCAATTAAATATGTATACATTTGATATTCAAATGAATAAGATAAAGTTAACAATTCATATACCATATCATTTGTATATTATACTTATACCTATGAAGATTCATATATATTAGTTGCCATGCTTGAATATATACTTAAGTAATTATTTATCTATGCATATAGATGTATACATATACTAACATATAAGTATATTTTTTTACATGAACATAATAATATACCCACCCATTAATATATGTATATTTTAATATACATATCTCATTACTTTTGTAGTCATATCCAAATACATATAATTCTCACATATTTTTTTATTACCAATTATATATACCAAATGCATATACAAACATATATGTTCGTGATATGTGTCCAACCAATGTCTTGATGCATATCATGTATTTGTGCATGGTAAGTGAAAGTACTCCTACCTTAATATGGATGTGCATGTTTATATTCACTATGTATGAGTATTGTTTCGATATACACACACATATATACATTCTTATACATATATAATCATTGATTGATATGAATACATCACAATTAAAAGACTCAATCACATAATTCAATCCACATAGACAACCTATCTCAAAAAAGGTCGACTACCCAATTATTTCATTAAGTCAAGACCATGATCAAAGGGACTTATCCAAAACTTTTGACTTGACCATTCTAATAGTGGATGTGTGTAAACTCAGTTAGATTGCAACATTAAATATTATGACCAAACACTTCTCCTGAGTGATACTTCCCCTCCCTTCTGAAGGATTGAACCTATACCTGCATCCAAATTGACACATTTTCAAAGGTACAACTAGGCATTCATATGAAATCCACTTTCCTAATCTAAAAAATTCATAATGTACATATTCTTTCATTGTTCATCATCAGTATAAACATAATTACTCTTTCAAAGTAATACCTACTTTGGTATTCCATTCTTTTATTAAAATATCAAAATCATGATTGCATTTATCATATTCATCTGTGAAGGTAAAAGTAACTCAATAACAACAAGACAGGGTGTGACAACTTGGATGCTACTCTATAAGACACAATGATACAAATAAATAAAAATAGAAATATCACCTTCCCTCTTGCTAGCACTCAAGGCTAAGAGGAGAAGATGAAGAGAGGCTATGCCTTGCTGAGAGGATGGAGCTTTGTAAGATATGCAAGAACAATAGTGTTGTAGACAAAGAATGATGTAGGAGGCAAGAAGAGAGCTTGCAACAGTAAGAAGAAGCTACAGTGATAAAGAAGAGAGAAAGAATGAGCTTGAGAGAATGAGAATCCAAAGATAACAAGAAAGAATGTTAGAGAGAGAATGAAACAATGAATGTTTGAATGGCTAAAATAGAGGTAAGAAGTTGATTTTCCTTGGTCAAGGGTTGATAGAGGACATTACTTTTGTACCCAACCAGAAACGTAATGCCCCTGCAGATTGTAGGGGCATGAATCTTGTTAGGACACTAGCACAACACATGGGTGTCTGCGTGGCACATGCGGATCCTTGACAAATATTCGTCAACCAACGCAAAAAGACAAGGCTATGTGGAAGGAATAAGTTAACAGTGATGGGCTTTACATCATCGGGTTTATAATTTCTAAGCTAAGGGAAAATAAATGGGGAATTTTCTTAAGATGCAAATTCGCACCATTACAGTTCTATATTCTCCAAAAACATTGTATTCAGTGAAAATATTTGTTAAAGAGACCCAATGCTCATTTTCTAGATCCAACTTCTCATCACTTTCCTCTTTCTTGAGCTTGTATTTCTTTCTTTACTACATTTTTACATCTCTTGTCAAAGTTGTAAGTATCTTTAAAATTCCACTTGTCTTACCTAACATTGTTTTATTTAAAACTGATTTATTGTCTAGCATGCTACTTAACTTAACTTTAGACTAAATTTTTTTTCAATAAAATCAATACCATTATTGCCAAAAGAAACATAAAATCATAATATTATTAGCAAACATAAAATCATAATATTATTAGCGAACATAATAATTACAAAAATGACTTCTACATTTAAAAATTTACTCATCATGCGTAATTACAAGAATAATGTTCATTGTACATTCAGCAAGATAATATGTTTTTACTCAACAATGCTACTACTAATATATAGCTTTATAACTACATATAAGCCAAATTAGCTAAGACTCCAATCTAAATAGGTGTAGCTCGTCTACTATTTCTATTATGATTGATCTTATGAAAGGACGTTATTTCTTTGTTGCTTAGCTCCTCTCTTCTACGGCATTGGAGGTGGAGAGGTTTCCGATCTCGCACTGTAGTCTGAATTTCTGGAAAAATTCTACATATTCCCCAGAAACATCATATTGACTGATGGTTTCTGCTAAAGAAACCCACTGCTCATTCTCTAGCTCCAACTTCCCATCACTTTCCTCTTTCTTGAGCTCCTGTTTCTTCCTTTCCTCCTGGTTCCTCTCCACTTCTCCATTTAAGCTATCCGCTTCTTCCTCTTCTTCCACTTCCTTGTGATGGAAAGGTAAGCTTATTTTTTGGTAGCAATGTTCAATGATACTTTTAAGCGGGGGCTTTTCCAATTCGAGCAAATTTTCGCGGTCCTCCAAGTTGACGGAGAGATTAACAAGCTTCTTCCAATTCTAAGAGGTAAACGAGCCATGTGTAAGTAGATCTACGGAACAAAATAAACTCTACACTCACGCTAAAAGAAATACATGAATACAAAATATATACCACCTTGATTATATAATTCATTTGGTCTTTCCATTGCCAGCAACAAAATACCCAAATGACCAGCTGTTGCCGCCAGACTAGCTTATCTTGCATTTGCTTCCTTGAGGAGAGAATGTGCCAGGCGATACGATGGTAGATGAGAAATCGTTTCCATTCTCGCGGAAGCCTTTGAGCCCCTGTGGTTCGTTTTCTCAAATAATCCAGTGCTTCTCGCTCTTCCATGATGTAATTTGACACGACCGTCTGCATACTGAATGACATGCTTCGCAGTTCCCCCTTTGTCTCTTTGCCGCCTGATGAAATGCCAGAAGCCCATTTCAACATCAGTTAGAAAATTAGAAGGACTCAACTATGCTTATATGCCGTCAAACTCTCTTCCAAAAGGGTTTCAGTGGAAATATGATTAATTACCCCGCATACGGCCAAGTAGGCATGTTTTGAACCTCTTTAATGGCTCAAATATTTGGGAAAGTTGTGAAGAGAAACATTGACTTGCTTCCGTAACATTCTCGTGAACATCGAGGCGCACAGAACCCTGGTTGACATCTTTATCAAATAATGAAAACAATTGGTGCGGAAATTCAACTGATATACATATCCAAGTCTTAAAATCTAATTTTTTAGAACCTGCTGAGGATTGTTCGTGGCCAGAACCCTGCTCCGTCGGATTGAGATGCTCTTCCACAGAATATTTTGATTCCTCCGGCGCGAATCCTTCTTCGAATGCTGGACCGAGCTGCTCGTCCAGAAAATGCTTCGATTCCTCTTCGCTGGGATCTGGTAACGCCAAGTGCAGCTGAACCATTTTGCCTATATATTTCTCTGCTAATTCTCTTGGATTATTGTTGTGTGGAAACTCACCTTCCATTACCCTTTCGATCATGTTCATATCCATTCCAAGAACGACGTTGATCTTACATGCAACCAACACCAAATTGATTGCAGACAACACCTGCTTATAGATTGACCAAATGCAGGTCAATTTGATTATGGATACTGATATTATCGTATCTGACCATAGTAAACACATAAAGGAATTAGATGATTCCAAGGAAAAATACCTGTAGAATAACCTTGTCTTGGCAACGATCCAAATCGTCGATAAAGACGATCATGCGAATTTCATTCTTGTCAGGTGGAGGTGTCCTGGGAATGGAGGTATCCTTTACGGTGTCGGGATAGAGACCACATAAACTCCATAACCATGCAATAAATCTCCATATCCAGGAGGGTTTTTCAACAATCTCGTCCCTTAAAAAGTTGATGTCAGAAATCACTTGATGCTGATAACCCAGATTTTTTCTATGGTTTTCTAATTTGAGATATCCCATGATTTGAACACTGATAGGCTTAAGCACAGAAAGCAATTGCCTAACTACAGTTCAAACAACGACCAATACAGTTACAGGTATGGACCCGTATTTTAAGTTCTGCAGGTCCTTGTGCTTCGATCTAGTTAATAATTTCCATACCGCCCAAGCAACCCAAACAGAAAGAAATAATGCAAGAAGACATGGTAGAAGCAATTCCAAGAATATTTTGCTTCCGTGTTCCATCCACGCGTACCTGCAGCGACACCTCACTCTCTGGGCCCTAGTCATTGATTCTTCAATTGCCTTCGTTGTTTCAACCGCCAGACCAGCCCACGCCTCTAGTTCATTTTTGTAATGCCATGCATTATACCGAACAATCAGAATACTAGGAACTTTTCTGAGGGAATATTGGTTGCTGCTTGAGTCTGCTGCCCCATCACCGTCTTTAATTGGAAACTGAAAAAGAACATTCATATCGCTGTGAAATACACGCAAGCCCTTACAATTAGCACAAGCGTAAACCAATTAAAAAAGAAACTCACCATTTCATTCCTGTCCCTGAGCGCTAGTGATTTATATACTTCGTGGTATTTTGGTTGGTAGTCGCCATCTAAGAACTGCACCAGTGGATCATCTTCCTGATATGGTATTCACGATGGTTAAAGGTCTATAATGGCAATTTCATCATTATCAATTTGCGTATATCACCAAATGGAACGTCTACTAGTACTCACGGAAGGAGGAGCAAAGGGTGGCAATAAATCTTTAGCCGCTTTATTAATCTTCTCGTATGCTCGTGGCACTTTTTGAGACTGGTCGATCTCTCTGCATTCAGGAAACTGCTCCCTGTCTAGTAAAATTGGAAACGATAGCTGCGCTGCCGTCTTTAGCAGAATAATTTCCGTCTGTTGCAGTTTTATATGTCAATGACTTGAAATTTTCGCCAGTTAAGATCGTATATTAAGACCGTCCAAAGTTGTTCTAACAGAATGATTTAAACATACCTGAATCATTAAACTGGACTTTCCCATTCCCCACTCACCGGAGATGCCAACAGTTAGGGGTGATTTCACGTATGGGTTTAAAAATAATGCTGCCAATCCTTCGGCCAATTCCTTCCTCCCTGTCACATGATATATCACACATTAAGGGATAACAATTTGCCTAGAGTTAGATGTTTTCTGAGAGAAAATAGAAAATCTTCAACTGCCTGGACACAAGCTTTTTAAAACAAAAGACCAAGAAACTCATTATTACCAAGGCTATCGATGATGGCCGGTTGATCTCCGGTTTTTTCTGCCATGTTGTATATCTTACTTAACCTATTAAGCACTGTCACATTTCAACGGAGACATCAGCAGCAATATTTTCAATAGCGCTAATTTTTTTTATAATCATCCGATCTATTTCCAACAAAATTAAGTATATTTTTAAAAGAATCGACTCGTTTTATTAGGGCAAATATATAGGGAAGAACGCCCTAATAAAGTGTGTAGTTCGTTCAACTAAAAGGACAAGGTTTTATGTTCTGTCGTTCCAATTTTATAAAACCCCTTTGTTGACCTAGTGGTTTCCTTTTAAAAATTTTGTTTTTCCTTGTTTTAAATTGGTGTTAACTTTAAAAACACTTATTTATATCAACTGTGTTACTTAAAATAACTTAGAACATAGCAAAAACTTTAAAAAAAAATTTGTATGATTGTATTTTTTAATATATAACAATTTTAATATTTTAATTATTATATTTTCACAATTTATTTCAAATATATTCTAAATCTAAATAAACAATTTTATAAAATCAACAAATATCAATTCAATTTAACTATTACATTAAAAAACAACATATTTCATTTATCATTTCAAAAAATTAATTTGTTAGATGTTATTATTAATAGTAAGAAAAAATAAATTAAAAAATTCAAACAAAAAATACTATTACAAATGTTAAACAAATCAAAATCAAAATAAATAATCTCGTATAGCAAACACATACCAATCCATTTCACAACTTATTTTAAATATACTCTAAATCTAAATAAACAACTCTATAAAATCAACAGATATCAATTCAATTTAATTATTATATTAGAAAATAACACATTTCATTTGTCATTTCAAAAAATAATTTGTTAAATGCTATTATTAATAGTAAGAAAAATAAATTAAAAAATTTAAACAAAACTAACGATTATAAATGTTAAACAGATCAAAATCAAAATAAACCAATCCAATTTAATTATTATTAAACAGCATAGGTAAGCATATAAAGAAGAAAGGGGTTTGGAGAAAAGCATACAATTGTCGACGCGCTGTTTATTCTTAAAACTCCAATTGCGGTTCTTTATGCCAGCTATACTAGCACCTCTTTTAACAAGTTCCCATGCTATTTTATCATGCTTCAGCTCAATCGCGATACTAAACAAGTCCTCCAAGCTTTGCTGCTGCTGGGTGCCTTCTCTCTCTTCTTTAAGATACTTCTTAACTTGTGAAGCCTCTGGACTTGCTTCGTCTGCTGTACCGCTGCCCGTTGCCGAAGCCCACAGCAGAAGGGATTTCTCTTCATCAGATTTGCAATATCGCAGCAGGAACCCAGCCATTTTTTTGGCGTTTTCGTCAACGGAGAGTTGCGCAGCATAATGAAGAGCACTTCTTCCATCAGAGTTGCGTTCATGAAGAGGCCTGGATCCCTCTTTCAAAAGGAGCTCCACGGCTTTGACATGACCTCCTCTTGCCGCTTCTAGAAGAGCTGTTTGTCCAAATATAGCGGGCCGGCGGATAAAAATGAGGCGTATTTTTTTTTCTTTATCAAGACCGAGTTCTCCTTGCTCGAGTAAATTGGCTTGAGAATTATGCATTTCTTCCGGGGACATGCTTATACATGACAGCAGAGTTTCGATCATTTCTTCAGCACCCTGAGCAGCTGCTTTATGCAGAGCTGTCTTCCCCTGGGCGTCTGCTGAACACGTTATGCTCTTCACTTGATCCAATGTACACAAATAATTGAATACGGCTTTGTTTTTTCCCTTTACAGCAAAGTGCAGTACATGTTCCTTGTTTATATCCGTTTCATCCACTCTCATCTTCCATTTCTCGATAAAAAGTTGACAAAGCTCGAAGTTCCCACGAAGAGCTGCGAAATGAAGAAGAGTCCTCCCGTATATATCTGCATCCTTTAGCAATCCCATGTCACCTTGGAAAATTTCCATTAGAAATTCGGCAATCTCCACGGGATGCTTCTTGTTGTGCTGTTGATCTACCGCACATTCTTTAACTAAAGTAAATAAAATAACTCTTTAGAGTAAAAGAAAGTAAAAATAAAATAAAATACAATAATTCTTTAACATCTTACTAATACAAAAACTCTCAAAGTAAAAGAAAGAAATTCCCCGCATAAAAATAATGTTAAAAATATGGATAAGTTAAAGTCATTGTTATTTGCCCAATAGTGTGATGGTGTGATGGTAAAGATGATGTATTGTTATTCTTGCCATCAAAGTTCAAATCGCAATAGGAAGTAATTTTCAAGAATTTTTATTTGGTATGAGGAGCTCCACTAATTATATTTTACTATTATTTAAGAACTATTTTATTTAATTTATCTTATTTATTTTATTTCATTTTAATTTTAATTTTTTAATTAAGTTATTTTGTAAGTATTTCACTTACTTAAAGAGTTATTTTATATTATTTTAAAAACATTATATATATATAGCATATCTATTGCAAGAGAAATTTACCCTCATAGATATCATTTTTCAGGTGTTTATTCCACTCAAATAATAAAAATAGATGCCTAGATAATTATACAACTCAATATATTTTACAAAAATTTTTGTGTACACAATTCTTAACTTTCTACAACTATGAATACCTCGACATATGTAATAAATTATATAGAACGTATTTATAGAAAAATTTAAAATAGATGGAATTAAACCTGTATATGCCATATGGATGAGCCATAAAGTAATTTGATTTTATCATCTAGCCTATAGACTATTGATCCTATTTCTAATGTAGGAATGCACCCTCCCTACACATCATAAATCATTCTACACAATTAAGGATCACTTCATAGTAATTTTCAAAATCTTCTTGTGTAAGTTGTTTTGTATTTCCAAGACACAAATGCTATACAAATTTTTAAAATAACTATAGTTTAAAAATATAATATTTTAATTAGTTAAATTGAGACATAGAATATGTATATAGAATATAGATTTATGATGCATTGATAACATTCCTATACATTTTATTGATGTGGGTCTTCTCAAATTACTATGGACAATAGAATGGACACATTTTTCAACACTTTTCCTTTCATAATAACTTGTCCAATTAACATTGTCCATATTTTGTGCTCCATCAAACCACATGAGTGCATACATGTGTAATGGAGACAATTTACACCCCTCACAAATTCCCCATTTACACCCCTTACCTTAGAAAAATCAAACATGAAGATGGTATTCCATGTCATCCATCCATTTTCCACACATTTGGCCACTATTTGTAGTGTCGATGGGGGATTTTTTGTTGAGGACGCTAGCGTGACGTGTGAACGTTTGCATGGCATGTTTTCATCTCAACAGGATTCCCACCTCTAGAATCTATAGAGGTGTTACACTTCTCCATTAGTGACAAAGTGTAATGCTTCTACACCCTTGAGCAAACTCAAGCATCTCTTTTGGGCTTCTATTTATCCTAAAAAGACTATATATCACATTTAATGGATCTTCTTCAATAACACTTCACAATTCAACACACTTCTTGAGCATTCCACACTTCATTTCATAGCACCTCCACCATTTTTGAAGCTCCAAGTTGACACTCTATTGGTTTTACTTATCTCATTTTTTTGACAACGTGGACATCTACAAGCTTGAAAGCTCACATCTCCCTTCATGTGCTTAAGGACATCTTGTTGGGGAAGTGATATCCATTTTACTTATCATTGTTTTTTTATTTAGTAGCATATTATTGTTTTTGATAAAGGAAAAAATGGGTTTTACAAGGACCCAAAACCACCAAGTTTAGAACAAAAGAAAGAGAAGGACAAAAAAGTCCAACGAAAAAAAAGGCTGTCATAAAAGAAAAAACCAGAAGAAATAGCAACCAACCAAAGAAGGGAAGGAAAGTCAAACCAAGAACCAACTAAAACATAGGCCAAAAAACCAGCAGCAGCTAACCCAGATTCTTCAAAATAGACTCAGTCTCGGCCTCTAGGTCCTGCATGTCCTAGACACCTTTCTTGAAAGTTTGAATCATTTCTGGTGTGGGGGCTGTTTTCCTTTTTAGATTGGCCTTGGTTCTCTTTGAAATCCCAATGTCTTCCTCCTGGTTTTTTATATTTCACATCTTTGAAGTCGACAACCAAAGACAACCAAAGATCCCTATTGAGCTTTATCCAATTTTTCAGTAATAGCATTGATAATGATGGCATTATGTCCTGCCATCCTGTTATTCTATTCAGTAATTATTTTCACAGTATTTTTCATTTTTTCCAATTCAATTTTTATCCATCTATCCTTACCCATATTGTGCTGGATCTCTTTACTGGCAATGTTATCATTAATCTCAACCTCCTTCTTGTATAACTCAGAAACCTTAGCTCCCATTTCTTCTAATTTACTCTGGAGGGCCCAATTTTTTATTTTAAGCTCATTAATTTCATGAAAAACCCATTTTGACAATTTGAATTGGTCCATAGCATTATTCTTAGCTATGCCAAGAAAATCAACAAAAGACTCCCTATCAAGATTGAAGCAACTTTTAGCAAAGTCGGAGGCTCCAGGGGACCCAGTTCAAACCTCTCTATCCGTCGACGGGGCAGCAAAGGAAGAAATACTATTAGTGCCAGAATCCTCAGAATTAGGAGAATCTTTAGAGTATGAAACAAGGTTTTTAACAGGTAGATTATTTCCAGCACTTTTAGCTTTAGGAGTAGAGCTTCCAGGCTTAGAAGCAGGGCTAACTTTATTAGACTAGGGATCTTAGATTTGGGTTTTCTTGCTAGTCTCGATAGAGGACAAACTCAGGACCATCCTAACTGGGCTCAAATTAGGTTTATACTCCGAATAGCTAGGTTCAGTGTCATCCTCCTTGGATGCCGAAGAGGCATCCTAGTTAGTAGGGGCCAACATATTTTGGAAATGTTCAAAAATTAACCTAATCAAACCAGTATGTAGAATCGAATATATTTTAGGGTTTTTCTTATGGTCTTCCAAACTCTTTCTTAAGGAAAAGAGTAGATAATAGGGGAGAGAAATCCTAACCTTTTAGAGAAAATGATTGAGCAAGGAAAAATGATAGCCATAGATCCTAGTGAAGGGACCATCCAGGGTGATATACTCCATAATGACACAGAGAACTTTTCTCTAGAGAGCTTTAATAGTGTCAATCTCAAAGTAACTGTTGGAAACTTTCACTAGTTTCAGGTTTTCCTTTTCTTTCTTTAGAAATCTGACCAAAACTTCATTAGAGAAAATCATGTCCTGGTAAAATTTGTGTCCTTTAGTGGACATACCAGTCACTTGAACAATGTGATTTTCATTGAGTGTTACTTTTCTACCAAAAAGGGTTATTTCCCCATTGTCCCAATTCTTCTCAAAGAGCTCTATAGCTTCCTGATTAGACCCATAGAGTTTTTCCAGAAAAGTGAGTAAAATCCCACTTTTAACTTTGTTCCATGCTTTTGTGTTTTTTGTGTGTCTCTCGAAGCTATCTATTTCAACTCTTTTTTTGTCTCCTCCCATTTTAGCAAGCATAGTAATGCAAACAGAGATGAAATTTTGGCTCGAAATGGTCCTGCCAAACCTATGAGCCCATAAAGCATGTTGAGCAAGCTTATAGGATAAGCTAATTAGCTCAGCCCCATGCAATCTAATGATAGTGATGTACTTACCTCATTCTTTCATCATTAATGAGGTGACACACATATTGCCCATGTGACGCATCATAGTTCAATAAGGCACGAACATTAACACTTAAATCACTAATGTTCAGCCAAGTGCACTGTCCTTTGCTTTTAACCCCTTCATTCACAAAAAAAAAATCCACAGCATTGGCTTCCCTATAGGCATGGGATATCTTTATGTTATCAAATTTAGCTAACGTCAAAATAGCATCATCAATCCAAGACTTTATGGTCCACGGGGGGGGACCTACCTAAAAGAAATTCAATAATATTTTTTGAGTCCCCTTCAAGCCATAGGTTTTTAAAATTTAGACTATGAGCTAAATTTATAACATGAAAAGCTCTAGCATCCTTATTTAAGTGATTGGTTTGTGAGTCAAGGGGTGTGGCAATCACATTGAGAAAATTTCCAAAAGGATCCCTTATAACTCTACCGCATCCCACTACCCCGGGATTACCTTTTTCTGCCCCATCAAAGTTGCCTTTGATCCAACCATTAGGTGAAAAAGTCCAACAAACACCATCCTTGTCCTTCTTAGCCTGTTTATGTGCATGGGAAATATCAGAACTAATATTCCATTCCAATATTGGGATATGTTTCTCTTAAAAAATTTGGAGGTTTTTTGGGCTTAGTGGGAACTTTTATTATTTTTGCTATTGATGATTTTTTTAAAAAGCCTATATATCTCAAGCAAGTTGAATAGAGTTGTGAGAGTTTTTATTGCAAGTGTGAAGAAGATTGGTAAAGATAGAAGAAGTATTCTGAAGCAAGAATTGGAGCTATTGTAATTCAAAGATTGAATAATAAAATAATTCTTGGTGGTGTTTTTTCCTGATAGGGTTTCTCCACGGTACATCTTGTGTGATCTTCCTAATATCCTATCTAGTTCTTCTATCAAATTCTCTCTACATTCTACAATAGTAAAATGGATTAATCAAGATAATCACCCACAAATAATATATGTAACAAAGAAAGACTTACTTAGATCAGCAATATTAAAGTTTTACAGAGTTTTAAGCTAAGAAAACACCTCATTATTCAACACTTAGCAATCATAAGATCATAGGAAGAACAAGCCACTTTCTCGGTGTTACAAGCCTTTCAGGGAATAGCATTGAAATTTTCTTTCATTAATCTGATTATTTTATCAAACACAATGACCACTGAAGATTATTTATCTTTGTAAATTCTATTGTTTCGTTCTTTCCATAGATCCCAAGCAACATGAGGAAAAGAAAAATCCCACAGTTTCTGAAGAGCTGGGTTGTGAGTAGGGGCTTTCCATTGGATGTAGAAGTCTTCAATTGATGAGGGGAACACCCAAGATAAATGTCAATAATAGAGGAATTTTTCCCAAATCGTGGCAGGAAAAGGACAATGAAGAAACAAATGACAAACTGACTCTGCTTCCATCTTGTAGAGATAACATCTATTGGGTATTTGAAAGCCCTACTTGCAAAGATTATCAACCGTGAGCACTTTTTTTGAAGTAGGATCCAAAAGAAGATGTTGACTTTAGGAACCAAATGTTTGAACCAAGCTTTCAACCAGAAGGGAGGAGGAGTCTGGGTAGTAGACAACATGGAAAAAGTCAATGAAACATAATAGTTACCCAAAGGTTCATCTTTCCAAACAATATGGTCTTCCATCTTATCATGACAAAGTCTAACAGCCAATAAGGATGAATGAATAGGAGCAAAAGCCTAACTTACAAGGCACAAATCCACCCATTTTCCATTTATCCAATAATCTTTAACATGCAAACCAAATCAAGCTTTACAAATCCCTTCCCACCCACAAAAAGGTTCGAATTTTGTAAGGGGCTCATTAAACAACCATCTATCCTCCCAAAATCTAGTTTGGTTTCCACTCTTGACTTGCCGACCCACTCCTATGTCAACAATTTTTTTAATAGTAATCAGGTTATTCCAACAAGTTGAGCCTCTAGGTAGATGATGGGATTCCTTCATGATTATAAGAGATCTATTATCAGTCTATTCCCCTAAGGACGAAAATAGCCTCTAGATTTGTTTTGTAAGAAGAATCTTGTTAATCATCTTAATTTTTCTAAGACCTAAACCACCAGTCTTTTTAGGTCTACACACCAAATCCCACCCTATTAAAGGAAATATTTTTCTATCTTCAACCCCCAACCAAAGAAATCATTTTTGAATCTTTTCAATGACATCTGCAAACTTGGTAGGGATTTTAAAAAGACTTAAAGCATAAATTGATAGATTCTGAAGAGTAGCTTTGAGGAGCTATAATTTACCAGCTTGGCTTAGCAAAGCTCCTTTCCATCCAGCAAGCTTCTTACTGAACATCTCAACCAGCGAAATCCAAAAGGACTCTGAGGGTTTAAGGCTTAAAGGTAAACCAAGATAGGTGGCAGGAAAATAGTCCACCCTGCAACCTAGGATTCTAGCAATTTTATTTTGTCTAAGTTTAGGAGTATTAAAGAAGAAGAGATAGCTTTTATGTTTATTAATCAACTAGCCAGATGCCCTACCATAAGCATCCAACAAATATTTCATAGTATTTCCCTCCAAAACAATAGATTTTCCCAAGAGCATGGTATCATCAACAAACTATTGATGACAATAGACCAAATTGCTTGAGGATGGCTTAAGAACAACAAGGGATCTTTGATCTATCATCCATTTCAAATTTCTTCCAAGACTTTTAGCCATAATAGTAAATAAAATAGGAGAAATTGGGTCTCCCTGTCTTAGACCTCTGGAGCTTTGAAAGAAAATCGAGGGAGATCCATTAACCATAACAGAGATTGAAGTAGTAGACACAAGCTGCTCCACCAACTAAAGAACCCTTTTGTTGAACCCAAAAGCCTTTAAAATTTTAAACAAGAATTTCCAGTCGACTCTATCATATAATTTTGATATATCAAGCTTTAAGAGGAAACCTTCAATCTTAGATTTAACCAGGGAACGGGTATTCTCATGTACTGTGACTATAGAATCAATGATTTGTCTACCAAGGACAAATCCATTATGTTGAGGTGAAATCAAAGTAGGAAAAAGAATTAAAAGTCTAGAAGTAAAAACCTTAGAGATGATTTTGTAGAAAAAATTACAAAGGCTGATAGGTCTGAAAGCATCAAAGTCCACCACTCTAGACTTTTTAGGAATAAGAACTAGAAAAGTAGCATCCAACTCTTTTAGGAAACTTCTGGACCCAAAAAAATCTTTTACAACATCCAACTATCTCCCAAAACCATTGAAAGAAACAAATTGGGAACCCATCAGGACCCAGAGCTTTACTCCCTTCAAAAGAAAAAATAGTCTTTTTTACTTCCTCGTTGGAGGGAATAGTAGTAATCTTAGAATTATCTTCCTGATTGATAGCATTAGGTATAGCCTCTATCAAATGATCCTGATCATTTTTCGTTATTTTCCTTATTCTCCGAAAGAATATTTTTGAAGAACATAAAAACATGCCTTCTAATATCCTCCTCCTCCTCATACCTATTACCATCAACTTCAATAAGAGAGATTATGTTGACCACCCTATGTTTTGAGGCAAACAAGTGAAAGTACCTAGTATTTTTATCACCTGCAGATAACCATAAAGCTCTAGATCTTTGTCTCCAAAACTCCTCTTTTCTCTAATAAATGATGTCATGCATCTTAATAAGGAGATCATTCTATTTTTCCTTAATATCATTCAAATATACATCCTTCTGGATTTTGTTTCGGATCTCCCCCAACTCCATCTGAAGATCATATTTTATCCTAAAAATATTACCAAAAGACTCTTTTTTCCATTTTTAAAAATTGAATTTAACTTCCCTAAGTTTTTTGGCCACTCTAAACATAGCGGTTCCAGAGATATTAATATTCCACCATTTCCTAATATCTTCTTTAAAAAGGGGATGTGAAAGCCACATTTTTCAACTCTGAAGGGGATATTTTTCTAATTCTAAAGGGGATATTTTTCTTTATCTTTAAAGGATCCACAACAAAACTTATCGGGAAATGGTCAGATCCAATCCTAGAAAGGGCTTTAAGAGAACAATAATAGTTTAAGAACCATTGATCAGAAATTAAAGTTCTATCTAATCTGATCTGGATTAGATCCATACCCTTTCTACAATTTGACTAGGTATAGGAGGTGCCTTGTAAATCCAAATCAATCAATGCCTGATTATTGATAGAATTATGAAGATCCTCCTTACTTTCCGCATTGATCTGGGATCCTCCAAATTTTTCTTCATTCAATAAGGGCGTGTTAAAGTCTCCCATAACAACCCAAGACTCATTGTTAAAAATATTTTGAAAAGCAGCCAGCTCCAACTAGAAAGATTTTCTAATGCCTTTTCCATTGGGAGCATAGATATTAGATTGAATCCAATTGAAATTATCCCTAATGTGGTTGAATGTAGTAGCAATATGATTCGAGCCCTCCAAAATCGAATCCCCTTTGATTATGTGACTATTCCAGAAAGTGGCTATACCTCCTAAAGCACCATTTGAGTTATTTCCTTGTATACTACAATACTGAAACAATTTCATCTTTTCCACTTTTTCCTTTGACATTTTAGTTTCCCGAATAAGGAGAATATCTAGCTTATGATCTCTAACAAAAATTGTGCAACACATCTTGCTTATAGGGATTATTAAGTCCCTCGATATTCTAAGACATAATCTTCATGAATTACCAAGGGAGTGTAGGAACTCTAGGATGGTTTTCTGAAAGCCATCTGCAATATCCTGAAAACTGTTATGCTCTCTTGTCCATTTAGAAGACTGAAATGAGGGTTTTGACTATGGAAAGCTCCAAAACAACCCCAACATTTTTCCCCATTCTACTATGTATAGGTACTTTTGATTAGGTGGAGCTTGTGGGAGGTTGGAGCAACTATAAGTTTGATTTTTTCCACCTTTTATCTTGTCATATTCTATCTTTTAAGTTAAAGTATTCTTCTTGTTATTTTAGTAGTTTAGCTATTTTCTACTTTCCATCATTGCATAAAATTGTATCTATTAGGTTGTTGTTTAGTTCCTTGCTAGTTTTGACTGTTCTTTGTACTCTCTATCATACAGACACTAGTTCTTGACTAGGATGCGAGTGTGTCATGTTGTTATTCATCTTCTACATTGATGTCTTTTGGTAGAGAGCTACCTAGGTTATAGTCTAGACTCATAAATTTTCTCACTTGGTTCCCTAAACTCTCAAGTTGATAGAAGGACAATGATAAATCAATTTTCCTTCCTTTTTTCACCCTCTTAAAACATCAAACCTATCTTAGATAACCATTTACCATGAGGTAGATTAGGGAAACTAATTTTTATAGACCCTCCCATGACCTAGGGTCCTAAGCAGCCACTTCTCCTCCTCTACAACATGTTTTATAAAACTTCATGTTTTAATTCATATCTAGACTATTAATTTCTTAATTTTGATGAGTTTTATAGCGGATGGTGGGAAGGTGAGCATAGTAGGTTTCAAGGTATGAGGGATCCTACATATGGAATGATGTCATTGAGATGCTTGTAAGCCATCATAGGTGTATTATTCCTTCCAATGCAATTTTTCTTTGCATGCCTTGGTGTCTTTTCTCATTTCTGCACTCTCATTTGGCATTCATTACTTTGCATGGTTTGTTTTTTTGTCATTATTTTTATTCTCTACAAAATCTAAGGGTATGTGCAGGATCATGGTATGCCAAAAAGTGGCAATGGAGAAAAAATTATGTGTTTCATCGACTCAAAAATGTGAAAATGCAAAGTTGACTTTATGTGGCTTGGGTGTCAGTACACACTACTGAAGCAAAGCCCAAACCTAGATTTCCATATCGGATATCTGATTTGGATCAGATATCCGATTTGTGACACACATATATATTTCATTTCAGCCTAATTAAAACTCATTTCACATTTGTTTAACCCTGGGCGCATAGTGAAAACTTCATTCTGCAAATCAGATATCCAATTTCGCACAAATCCATCTTCAAAAGGATAGATTCTTGGTTTTTCTTTGCACAAATCAAATTTTCAATTAGATTTATGTAATTTTAGTTAATTTTTTATACATTTTTTCAAAATAGGGGTTTTGATAGATTTTTTATGAAAAACTTGAATTTAGTATGTATTTTGATGGAAATTGAATGTTTGTAATGGATTTTGATGAAAATTGAATGTTTGTAATGGATTTTGATGAAAATTGAATGTTTGTAATGGATTTTGATTTAAAAATAGTGTTTTTTATGTATTTGGATTAAAAATTAGAGAATTTTATAGATTTTTGTTAAAAAC
This sequence comes from Sequoia sempervirens, assembly GCA_007258455.2. Classification (NCBI taxonomy): domain Eukaryota; kingdom Viridiplantae; phylum Streptophyta; class Pinopsida; order Cupressales; family Cupressaceae; genus Sequoia; species Sequoia sempervirens. Next base: position 366,763,207 of record VDFB02271358.1, read on the forward strand.
TAGGGTTTTGTTGGATTTTTTAAAAACTAGGGTATTTTTATAATATTTTCATTTATATTATCTAATTTTAATTAGATTAATTTGTTTTAACTTTAATTAGGCATTATGGCTGCTAACAATAAAATGCACAAATGCCAAATGCTCCACCACCTCCACAACCATCAATTGAAGAATTAATTTGTGAAAAATTGCAACAATTAAGGGGCATTTCTGAAGTTTATACAAGAGTCCCTTGATTATCTGAGATGTCAAACACAATGAAAGAAATAATTAAAAATATAGAAACCCTCTCCTCACAACATAATGCCTTTCATTCGTGGTGAGAAGACATGAGATAATATTATGCATGTGGATTGTCCTATGATGATGTGAAAGATCTCAGAATAACCAAAGCCCAAATAGCCTCTTTATTTGTTAACCCCCGCACTAGTTTTCCGGTTAATGTTAATAAACCAAAACTTTCTATAAAATGGTGCACTATAGAGACATTGTAGAAAACTTTTGGAATCGTTGGTGTGTGGTTTTTTTGAAACCACTGAACAACAATTGTGATATACCATTTTACTTTATAAAAAAATTATATGCTGAGTTTGTGTTAGGGCATCATGTCAATTACTTTGACATTAAACCCTTCCAGGGCATTGGTGGAGGTATGCCCCAGGATAGACAAGGGGCAGTTAGAGTAATACCCTGCCCATATGTTCTCCCTCCTCCCCTTTCTCCGCCACCTTCAGTATACCATCCAGATATTATGCAGGATGTGGCCACATAGACTATGCACGCTATTCACTCTTTGAGTGGTCTTTTGGTTTCACATGCTTCTGTAGTAGCTCAACCAAATTCTGGTGATGTTGGTGATGGCTCAAGTGCTACTGCATCATCCTTATTAGGTCCACATAATTTGTGTACCACATACTTTCTCCATGTGTTGCCAAATATGCTTGGGTCCTCTTGTACGGCTTGTTGAGCATCCCTTGGACACTGCCAATTATGACTTCCATGATGTGGACATTATAGATCAGACATAAGGGAGTGGAGCACACCGTATAGAGTCCTCTCCTGCTAGAGAGGGGGACATTGGAATAGTGATATAGGTAAAATTTAAGTTGTGAATTCATAACTTGCATTTTTTTTAAATGAATATTAATAAGAGATAGTATAATGTACTAATATTTATTTACATGGTCTATTTAATAGTTGATGTCCGAGGAGGAGTTGACACAGGTGACAGATAGCACCCTGAGGGCCATTTCATTTGGCCTTGACATGTACACAGTATATATTTTTGCACTCACTCATTTACATTTATTTATTATATACTTGTCATTTGAATTGTCATTAATGAAATTATATAATAACTTCTATGTTTATCTTATTTTCCTCTTGTAGGAAATACCTAGTGCGAGTGAGGTGCAGCCTTGTCCAGATTATGGAAGTGCAATGTTGGATAAGGGGAAGGTAATTGAACTCAAATTTGATTGAATTAAGAATTTTAAGATCTTATATTGATTATACATACATCGACATAGATTGGTAGTTTCATATGTACTTGTCATTTTTATGTGCAGGGAATTATGAGCTATATGTCCTTGTTGACAAGTGCCACAATGCCCAAAGTAGTATGTATTGGAACACTTGAAGGAGTAGGTGTTGAAGTACCTCAAGGAGGAGGTGTCAAAACACCTAAAGGAGATAAAGAAAAAGATCAACCTAAAGAAGTATGTGTTCATTTTATTTTGTGTTTGGTATTTATATGTTCCTATTACTGACAATTGTATGCTAACTTGGATCACTTTTATGTTTTGTTCACCTATATAGATTGAAATTACAAAAGATGGTTTGGTGAATCTTTGAGAGGGGCATATTCTAGGACTCCTAACCCTTTGAAGAGACAGATATTTCAAGTAATCAAGATTACAATTTTTTCAATTATAATTAATGTATATTGATTTTGATGTTAATTATTCAATTTTAAATTATATAGTATAACTAATCTCAATTGTGGTTTGAATTATTCTTGTACGCTACCTTCAAAGGCAATGAGTGCTTCAAAGAGGCTCCATTTAGATGATCCACCAGTAGTTTAGATGAGATAGACATTTTGGCATGTAAATATTGAATAGATACCGAGATGGCATATGCCACATATTGTAAAATTTTGTTTGAGTTGGCGTTGATGCCATTTTTGTATATGGACATACACTTGATTATTGGATAATTTCATATATAGAAGTTGACAATCAAAATTTAATTGCCTCCTCATGTGCATAATTAAACTCTTTGAAAATTTAATCAAGTGAGAAATGGTTAAATATCTTGATGTACAATAGCATAAAAAGAATGGTTATATTATGTAGTTTATTCATATTGCTAATTACATTGCATTGCACATCTTTCAAACTCAAAGCATTACTTCACATTGCATAAGTAACAACTAGATGTTGATAGATGAAAAATTTCAATTAAAATATAGTTTTTACAAAGTCAACCCAAGCAGTTATGCAATTACTTCACATTACATAACTAATAATTAAAAATGTATTCATATTATTGATTACATTGCATTGCACATCTTTCAAACTCAAAGCATTACTTCACATTGCATAAGTAACAACTAGATGATGATAGATGAAAAGATTTCAATTACAGGTATGCTGCCCCCTCATTCCACACACTATGCAACCATTTACTTGTAGTGTAGGGGCCGAACAATGGAGAAAACATGTAAAAATAATATATATATATATGCAACCTAGAAGCATGAATTAGTACCAATATTAATGCATCACCATTGATTACCTTGAAGTAGAGATTTGAATCAACATCATTCTTCAAGAAGTCCAAACTAGACAGGTACCGATCAATCCTTTCGTACCATGCATGAGGAGCTTGCTTAAGACCATACAAGGCCTTCTTCTACTTACACACATGTGACTCCTTCCCATGAACCTCAAAACCATCAGGTTGCTCGACGTAAAATTCTTCCTCAATCATGCCATTGAGAAAAGTTGTCTTCACATCCATTTGATGAATCTTCCATCCTCTTGATGCAGCAAGGGCAATGATAGTTCTGACAGAAGTGTAATGAGCAACAGGAGAAAATGTTTCTTCATAATCAACTCCCTCTTTTTGAGAAAACCACTATCGATTAGCCAAGTGTTGGTGTTAGTGGGTACATTGCTTGACAATGCTAAGCAAAACAAATATTCATTCTTCTATGGAGAAACATCATCTACATCTGCAACGGAGGCTTGATGCTTAGGTCTATCTAAACAATGTTTGGAGAAGTGACCAAACTTATCACACCTAAAGCATTGAATCTTGGAAAAGTCTCGCTTCTTCTTGGAAGGGGGAGGCACCATCATTTCCTTTGTCTTGATTCCTCTTGAAGAATCCCTTCTTTCCACTTCTTCCTTTCTTCTTTGAAGGTTGGGTGGCAAGAACATGAATCTCTTCATTAGTAGAATTTTGGCCAACACCTCTAACCATCAATATTGATGCATAATGAATGCAATCAGCCCTCAAACGATTGAACCTTGGGAGTTTGGACCTTGCACTAATTCCTTGAATATAGGACTCCCAAGACAATGGTAAACCGTTGAGGGCAAGCATTGTCAAATCCTTATCTTTAACCTGTTGATGCATGTTTTATGACACACTCATACATCAGAATAAAAATGCCCAGAGACACCCTATCCTCTCTTGAAAAACCACCCCATATTTAAATCCTGCTGAAAATGGTTAGTGACACTGGAAATCATAATTTTTTCCAACAAATCAAAGGAGAGTAAGTAAATTAAACATTTCATTTGACCGACTGTTGTTCTTTCGCTATTTTAATTAATAATTATTTTCATAAAAAGCATATTCAGAATGTTGAATAGGCGTTCTACGACTATTAGATGTCCCGTAAATGTCTACCATAAAGGACAATATTCATCTCTCTTATGTGATTGCATTTATTTTGATGTTCACCGCTTTCGAATCAGATTACATCAAAGTTTTAATTCAGGTTCTCAAATTCTACCACAAGTCTCAACAATTACGTATGGTCATTGAAAGATCGACAATGAGTGCTCTCTTAAAAGGTAAAGGATGGTTGATGTTCACATGCATCGTGTTGGCGATGCAGTGAGAAAATAATAGCAATTACCACTTTTTTTGTTGATCATGATCTCTTATCAAAACTAATGGAGTTGGAAAAAGGAAACAAGATGTTGATTCCTAAATCATGTACATCGACTACCATTAAATAAAACTATTTACATGACATTGCTTTTCCAAGAGATAATTCGAAAGTAAAATTGAATGGGATAGTATATAAATGGTCTATTATCACCTATACTTTGAAAATGATATCAATAATGAAAGAAGAATTCAAATTGATAGGGAACAATTTACCCATCAAATTAGAGATTTTTGATGAAACATGTATGTATTATGTAAAACATGTATTAATGATAACACCTACATGTTATGTTTAGAAATATCAATGAATTATATTTTGAATTTATTTAATAAATATTAATGTAGACGCAATGGATTCATGTTATGTTTCTATTGATTTTCCAAAACAAACCATGTATGAATTTTTAATATCTTAAACTAAAAATATTATGATCACACAATTTAGGGTTAGAGTTTCAATTCTAAAGATGGTATCCTTTTTCGTTCGTAAATTCATGTTTTTATTAATATTTAAATTAAAATTTTAAAATTAAATTTTTACTGATATTTAAAATATTGATATTAAAATTAATTTACATAGTGAATTTTCCACGGTCACTCTTTGACATGTAAAGAAAATTGGATAGAAAAGGTGGCTACAAAATTTTTTGTTGGGGAGGTTCTGAGGTAGGTTCTTCTCCTATCATAATTCTATCTCAAAAGGCCTTGAGTCTCAATCTCTCTAATTCATTAGCAAAAACGATGGCCTCGTCAATGGAAAATGCATTCATACATAAGTAATCCTTTATCCAACGTAACATTAATGTACTAGGAAAGTGGATAATAATTGTGTGGAAAGTGAAAAGTAGTGTAGTGGTTAGTGCTATGGTAGTTGGTATTTTTCTTTATAATTTATCTTCCTTTGAGGATATTAACAAAGTTTTGATAGAGGGACCATAGCTTTTAGACAAAAAACAACTTTTCCCTCTACAAGTGGAAGCTTGACTTTGATCCTCCAATCAACCTTTTTGCTGCATCTCTAGTTCAAATAATGTTCCTTGGTTTACCTCTTTTATTCAAGTACAAACATGTTTTCATAGGAATTATAAATTCTTTTGGGTATTACCTTGTAATGGATAAAGTTACAAAAGGAAAACAAGACTAGTTTTTTATAGGGTCTATGTTAATGTGCAGGAAAACATGTTTCTTCCTAATACGATCACTTTTCAATTAAAATTTTAAAAATGGATTAAAGACTTATTTATTAAAATTTAAGTCTTAATTTAGAAATTTGGTTGCAATTTGGAAATCTAGTTAATCGATGTCTAGCCCAAAATACAAAGACAAAATAAGAAAATAGTAAGAAGCAAGTGGAGAAGGATTTGATAGGTTGATCCCTTACATTGAGGAACCTATAGGTGGTTATCACTTTGAAGAATTGAATTGTCAAAATTTGTGTAGAGAAATATCTTAACTTGTATTTTTTCCAAAAAGGATATCATAAATATCTTGAACACTTTCTATCCTATCCTTTCTATGGAGTTCCATCCAATAAGAGGAAACAATAATTTTTCGATTGAGATATAAAAAATGTTGTTATCTAAAATCCTCTCGATAAATACTTGTTTAAAAATAGTTTTGAATTAAACAAGGTGGAAGGTACAAAATTCTCTTAATGGAAGGGTTTGGAGGTAGAAGTGATTGCAGGGCATCTAGAAAAAATCGAAGAAGAAAAAAAAAATTGAAGAAGAAAAAAATAAAAATGTCAAAGAAGAAAATGTCAAAGATTGGACTAGCCCTAGTGAAAAAAGTTAAGTTGACCTTGATGCCTTATTTTCCATGTCTTAAAACAAAGAAACAAGGAGAAGGATAATAGGAGGAATGTTGATGTAAGATTAGAAAATAACTATACCCAGATTCCAAGTATTTCATCAAATAGAGAACTCTTCTAAAGTAGATGAAATGAAACTTTGTTTTCTTAATCCCAAATAATATTGATCCACAAAGTATACATGGGTATAAAACTATTAGTCTTTGCAATACATGAGTATAGAACTATTAGTCTTCTAAAATTGTAGTTAAAAAATCTAACCTTTCATGGAAAACATGATGTCTAAAAATTAGAAAGGATTTGTGAAGGGAAGACATATCTTGGATTCCTTCATCGAACATTTGGAAGTTATGTATTCAATGCATAAAATAAAAAAATATGGAATGGTTGTAAAATTGAATATTTTAAAATATTATGATAGGGTCAACTAGAGCTTCCATTTTCCTATTGTAAAGAAGTTTTGGCTCCAAGAAAAATTATCAAACTTAATAGAGGAATTTATTTCTTTTATTACATTCAATACTCTAATAGATGGTGTACTAACATGTTTCTTGGGGATTAGAAAGGTTCTATGATAGGAGGACCCTTTGTCTCAATACGTTTTCATCCTAATGGTTGAGGTGTTTCAAAGGACAATCTCTAGACAAGTTACAAATAACATTCTACAAGGGCTCAAACTAGCTACTAATATGCAACCTTCATCTTACCAATAATTTGTTGAAGACACCATTTTTTTTTGTAGTTCCTCATTACTTGAAGCTACTTGGTGGAAGATAACTTAATGAAGGACTACAATTATATTTTAGGTCAACACATTAACAATAAAAAATGTCAAATATTCTTCTTCTTTACATAGAAATACATTACAAAATTTAATAATTTATGGTGTGGTTTCACTTACCTTGGCCTTCCATGTTAGTTAAAAAATGAAACCAATCTACTAGAATGAAATTATTGAAAGGATTATGAGAAAATTGATGGGTTGGAAGGAAAAAATGTCAACTCAAGGAGATAATTTTCTTCTACTTAAATCTTAAATCGAAAGTATTCTATTATATTATCTTTTCCCATCAAAATTTCTATCCTATTGCGAAAAATAAGGTCAATAAGAGGGTTCCATTTTCAAAAGAGTGCATGAATTGAATGATATAGAAGAAGAAAATAGAGTTGTATATCTAAGTAACCTATTGCTATAATAAAAAACACAGTATTTCTTTCAAATGATGGCTATCCAAAGGAACTTTTAATTTGGGAATCTTGTCCCCATGTGGGAAGTTCCAAGTTACAAGAGAAATAAAACATGGTAGATTTGAATCCTTATGGGTGAAACCTTATCAAAATTTTGAAAATTTGGTCATGGAAATTATTACCTTGGAGGTAATTATGGTGATTTCACGTAGTTTTTGTTCACAACTAGTATCTTAAACACTAATTCACTAGACGGTAAAGTTCTATAAACCTTTGTACATATTATTGTATTCTCTTTGATATCTTTTTACATGTATGTACTATGTTTTGTTTGTCTTTATGTAGTGGTTTTTGTGTAGTTATTATCCTTATTTGATAATGAATTTGTATCATTTCTCCTTTTCCCCTTTTTTTTTATTTTTTGTGTCGATCTACTCCTAGCACTGTAGATTCTCACTACTTATTCATCATACTTAGATTCCCATCTAAATCTAATGTTGGTAGCCAATTGTAATTGTCAAATCAGAAAAGTGATCCTAGATACACATAGGTTTAACTATTTTTCATGTTGGATATGGTGTTCTACACTATTAAATAATTGAATATATTATAATGTTGTAATTAAATAATTATTTACTTGTGATCCACCTAGGCAGTCTAGTTAATCATACTAGGTAATTATTTGGGGACCACCTTATGTTGTATTGTAAAAAATTGTATTATTATTTAATGTGTGGGAGACATGTGATAAAAAATTAATATTGGGGAATATTAAATAATGTTAAAAACTAGTACCCAATATTAAATAACATATTAGTGTTTTTGTTTTCACATGGTTTTTTGGCAAATGGTTTTATCTTACCACTTCGTTGTATTTGTGTGAGCTTGAATCTATAAAAGCAAGCACATTTTTAGTGGTTAAAGTTGGTTGGGTGAGTGGGTTGTCATTATTGAGTCGTTCTAAGGAGTGCATATGTGAAACATGGCATGGGATGTTTGCATTCATGTTTGGACACATTAGGATGCACTAAGAGGTTTGATGCTTCAGAGGTATTAATTGTAACTCTTGTATTGTTTTATTGTTGGATAATATGGTGAAGTATGGATGCTTTTAGAGGCTAGGTTTTTCCCTCTTTACAGTTTTATAGGGTATATCTTGTGTTATATTATGGCTTGTCTATTTGGTATATTCATTATGGTTACTTGTATGCATGTTTATCTCTCATGGGGTTATGTAGGAAATGGATTAAGAATGTTGGTTGAATGAATTATTTCCTAAAATTTCACTTGGCTCCACATTTGGGTAGAAAACCAACTAGGATTGATTATTATCTTCTTGCCACTAGGGAGAGCCAATCTCCTAAGTTTTGTCCTTTTTGAGTTGTAAAATGGAGAAGTTTATTGTGTTTTTTAACAAGCCTATTTGACATAAACCCTACATATAAACATTTATTTTATCACACAAACAAAGACTAAAACTAATAGAATAGTTATAGATCTAAGAATGAGATACAGTTAGGAACTTGTGATTGGAATATGAGCCTAAATTTTGTGGACAAGGGTATGGAAAATCTATACCTGAGTTGCTTTCTTTTCAAGATCTAAAAAATATGGAAAGTGAGTTTCATATTAAGCTCTATGTTTCCTATGACTCGCTCTTGATGAAACTTCCAAATATTTCCTACAGACATGAAAAGAGGGGGAAGGGTTGTGTTGTATAGTGGATTGGATAGGTTAAACCCCATATTGGTTTTTCCACCTCCATAGATAGAAAATTATGATGATCAAGAAGAAATTCCCTAGGTTAGGTAAAGGAAAAAATAATAATTGAACTAAATGATAAATGGTAAATTAAAATGTTACCTTTGGTATGAAATCCTTGATGAACTAATACCATACCACAATTTTCCACAAATGTTTCACTACCATAGATGAAATATGATTGTACAAAATATTGTATTGCCATGAATGGAGATGACAAAGCACATGAAGCTACAAATACCAAATAATGAGGAGAAACACCATAAAATTGAGACCTTATCATTTAGAATGAATAGATGCATGAACACATGGAAGAGCACCATAATCAATAAATTATATTTTATTACTCAAGTCCCAAAATTCGTTGGTAAAATGACCATTCAATACATGATATGCACATAAAAGAGAGATTTTAATAAATTTTCTTGTATTTTGGAGGAGGAAGAGTATTCAAGTGAGCTTTGAGAAGCCTCAATAAAATATTCTCTTGTTGTGATAAAGGACAAGGAGTGGGAGAAAAAATTATCTCTTGTGAAGAAAACAATGCTCACATACTACTAGATGTTATAAATAAAGTAGATAATAGGGGATGATATGTAGAAAAATGAGAAGGTTCAAATCCTAGACCATTTTTAGAAAGGTGTGGTGGGTAAGTGCACCAAGATGGTTCCCAAAAAGGGGGCTTAAGTGGCCACTTTTTTTCTGAAATCAAGAAATGCTGACCTTGGACGTGAAATTGAAGATAGTTACACTCAAAATTTTGAGATGGAACAAAAACAAGGATTGAAGTGCTCTGAGTCTACATTTTAAAGTACTAATTTATTTTGAAAATGGTTGAGATTAAGGGGTTTAAAAGAGGGATGTACACAAATTGGCATTGTTTTTGTCAGAAAAACATAACATAGCAACTCTTGTACGACCTAAGCACAATGAACTTTTTTGTAGTATTTTTAAAATCGCTATTGTCAGAAGTTAGGTAATAGCATCTAGTTGGTGTACAATTTTTCTGATAATTTTTTAATGAATATTTAATTTTTTACTAATTTTCTAAGTTGGCACTTCATGAAAAGCAAAATTTTGGCTGTACTCCCCCTAGAAATTTTTGAAAATAATTGATTTTTTTTTTAAATAAAATTTGTAGAATGGAGCCTAGTTTCTAAAAATGTAATTTATTTGAAAATTTGATGAACAGTTAATTTATAACAAGAAAAACACTAAACACTGCATTTTGGAAAAAAAACAAACATACAAACAAAAGAAATTATGGATGAAAGGCTTAACATTGTTGAAAAGTGAAAAAAATTGCATCGTTGGATAGCTAAGAGAGAACCTAACATTACCCATGTTTTATATTTTGTCAATATTGAACTAGATGCAATCTTGATGGTGAGCATGTACCTGATTATGTGAAAAATTGTAGAATTTGCAAAAACACGTCTATAGCCTTGTTGGGAATGCCCTCCAAGCCTTTGGGTTGGTATTCCAAGGAAAATAATTTAACTTTTTTCTTTGTTTTTAACGTGAAATAATGTGCTTGTGTTATAACGCAAGCGCATTTAAAAAAAAAAATCATAAGTGGCCAGAAAATTGGTACTTAACTTCATGCACCCGCCCTGGTGTAGAATTCAAATGATCCTTAAATCCTTGGTTCATGTTTTCATTATATTTATTTTGGAAATAATTTTAAATCCAAGTGCATAACACATTTCTAACTTAGATAGAGGAGGATAACTATTATTTATTGATAATTAGGATTATATAAATCACCAAAACATGAGGGATAAAAGATAAATATTCCCCATCATCATCATGAGATGATGTTTTTATATTTGTTGAAGTAGAGAAATATTGAGAAAATGGAACATAGGACTCCTTAGGTTTAGATTATGAGATTTTACCTCTACCTACAAAGGAGGGTGTAAAATATAATGAACCCCAATCAACACCAAAACATGTACATGAAGATGAATAATTATTTTGATCCTTATTTATAGTTTGAGAAAAGGAATGAAAATATTGTTTTGAAACAATCTTTAACTCTTAATGCTTTGATCAAGATATTTTGTAGTCCCCAATGAAAATGGATGTAAAATTTTCAAAAATTCAATCATTGGAAAAGAGAACATTCATAGTATTATTATCATTGGAAGGAAAAAGGTTCTACATTTGAATATCAAATAAAATTATTAAGAGAGTTGGAATTGTTATGTTTAACTTCAACTTATATATTATAAATTTTTGGCTCTGCTTTAACTATATGCATCTTGTTATTATATTCATACTTCATCTCACAATGAATAATAGATGATACTCCCTTCATGGCATCAATCCACAGTATACCAAGAATAAGATTGTATGAGAGATTATTTTGGATGACATGGATAGGATAGGAAAGGTCATGGGTCTTACCTTAATGGGTAGTGTGATTTTAATTAAAGGTTTCCCACAAACATTATCAAAGCCACAAATATAAAGTTTATCAAGTTTTATGAGATTCTTATCCATACCAAGCTTATATTGAAGATAGTTGCTATAAACATTAAGACCCGATCTATTTTCAATAAGAGTATGTTTAACCGTATTTTTGTTAATAAAAAATAATATACATAAGGCCTCATGTTGGTTTTGGACCTTATGCGAAGGTAATTTATGTTGATGGAATGTAATATCCAACTTTGTTTCCTACATACAATCAAACATGGGTATTGTAACATTTGGTTTGGAAAAAGGTGAGATATCAATATTTTAGAAATCCTTTTGGAGCATCTTGTGGTATGTAGGTGAAGTTTGAATTAAGTCTGAGAGACAGATCTTATCTAGAGTATTGCAAATTTTCTCAACAAGATCATATTCTTTCTCACTATGTGGAGGAAGATTAGGTACAAAGGGAGATATGGTTGATAAAATAAAATGGAGGTTGGAACTTTATGTGGTTTTTGTCATTTCAATTTTTATATATGTGAGCAACTACATGATGACTTTATTGTTGCAACACATTTTGGTGTGTATATTTATTTTGAGTGAGTTTCTTTACAAAGTTTAAGATATGGTCAGGAGGGTTAGATTGCTTGTAGGATGTCCTATAATGAAAGGAAATCAAATAATCAATTATGGGTTTATAATTTCAAACAAAGTTAATTAATTTTGGATGATCTTTGATCAATGTGGGATTTAATGTAAATTTTGAATCTTTATCTATACAAGCCTCTTTACTATCATTTGAAGGAGAAAATTTATCAATGATTACATCATCTTGTGTCATGGTATGCTCACAAGGCAGATAGATATTGGGAGAGAAACAAATATGACTCTCATTATCATCAATGATTGGATCCTCTTGCACCAAGATATCTTTAGAAGTAGGAGAGATACTAGGATAGGTACAAACATGATTCTCATGATTATCAATGATTGCATCCTCTTGCACCAAGATATCCTCACAACTAGGAGAGATATTGTGAGAGGGACCAAAGAAAAATAATAAAAGAGGAGAGAGAAACTCATTTTCACATGCTTGTAAGAAAAGTTCTTGAAATTTCCTAATAAAGCTTGACAATAAGACATGTGGAGAGCTAAACCTAGTGTAAATAATCAAGGCTGACAATTTACAACACTACACTAATGTGTCTCACTTCTCTATTCCCCAATTTATATTATAAGTTTTGTATCTAAACCTATCTGACCTACTATTGATAAAATATTGGAGAAATCTCTAGTTGTGTCCCTTATGTTGAAATGTAACCCAAGAACGTTCATTCAAAATATTTTTACTTAAAAACAACTTATTGGTGTTTTTTAATTGGATAGTTTATGGTCAATACCCAATAATGTGTGTCTTTCTTAGTTTATTTTAGGTGATTTTAAAGGTTTCCCAAATTTCTATAGATATTAGAACTTACCCTTTGTTACCTAAGTCCTTCAAGTTCATGCATCTGCACAAATTTGAAATTATACAAGCTCACATTTGTGGTTGTTAGGAGATCATAATATAACTAATTATTTAAACTTTTTTAGCCTTGAAAATCAATGAAATACTAAATTTTTATTTTCTTTGGTAATATTATTGGACCCCAAGAGGACCTAGAACCATGGAAAAAGGTACAAAATTTCATCCTCTTGAACTCCACACACCCCATGCTTCCATTCTTTTGTTCATATATCTTGAAATTATGGGAGGATTTCAAACCTTGGAACTAGGTTCCAAGGTTCTTATTCCTTCTACAATTCTACAAAAACATTAGGCTTTAGGGTTCCAAGTCCTCTCATAATATGAAAAATCATCAATTTCTAGGGTTCTAAGTCCATTCACAATTTAAAAACCACATCAAATTCACAAGTTTTAATTCCTTTTCTAATCTAAAAACATAATCAAGTTTTAACATTTCATTTCATTTTCTAATTTTCAATCCTAGCCAAGTTCAAAGTTTCTTAATCCTTCTACAATCCCAAATGTGTATCAATTTCCATGTCCTTCCAAAATATTGAAACATTATTAGGTTCTAAGTTTCCAAGTCCTTATAAAACACAAAAAACCATTAAGTCCCACCTCATTCAAGAATCCCAAAACCCAACAAAATCCAAATGTTACAAGTCATTTTAAAATATGGAAACTCCATTGATTTCCAAGGTTCCAAGTCCTAAGATTCTAAAAATTGATGAAACACTATGTATGTGCAAGATCATCATGGAAAAAATAGGCCCTTAAGTGGCAAAAAAATTAGAAAAATCAGAGTTAGGGAACTTCACATAAAAATTTGAATGAGTTATATATATTATTTTAAAATTATTTAAGAATAAAATCTATAGAAAATTGAATGTAGTTTCTAAAATACTAGGTTTATTTAAAAAAAGAGAATCTATTTGGTGAAATCTTGAAATTTCAATGCAATGGTACTTAAATTTTAGGGAAAAAATAAGAAGTAGGCATCTGTCTAACCACCCTAACCACAATAAAATGATAATATTTTTTTATAAGATTTTAGATATAAGTAGAGGACTCATGTTTGGATGTGATGCATATTTTTTTGTAATTTTTTTTAAGTAAATAATTAATTATGAATTTTTTTTTACAATTTTTTAAAAAAATAAAAAACTCATATGTCTGACACCCTTAACTTGGTCAAACTTCATGAAATTCATTTTTTTATTTTTTAATCATATATTATACAAAACATAGAATGTGATACATGTTTCGAATTCAAAAAAAGTGATACCGTTTGAAAGCTATAGATTTTTTTCAATCAGTTTATCAATCGACACTTTATTTGTAATTTAAATAGAAAATGAATAATAATAATTTATTAAAGTCAAAGTAAAGCATAATTTATATCGGTGGAAATCTGAGAATCTCCTTTAAAAACCCTTTTTGTTTCATCAATTTTGGATAAAAAAAATTTATTAGCCACATACCCTACACATACCCATCATATCGCCACTTTTTGGCTCATCATGATCCTACACATACCCAACTAAAAATTTATTAAACCCTGTGTAGTTACTTCTACCTATTTCCCCGCTAAATTTGGATGGTCCAATAATTATCAAAAATATATTTTTCATGTTGGATATGGCCTCACATCCCTCTAAAAATATTGTTGTATGTTTGTTTGTTGATTGTAAATACTAGATTAGAGAAAAATCATGGCTACTAAAATTGTTGGAATTTTAAGATTTGTAAAAAATTTCACATTTCCCATTTGGATGTGATCTATAATTGGTTGATGGATAATAAAAGGAACAATAGATTTGAAACAAAAAAATATATTACAATAAACCATAGAGTGTCTAGTTCTCTAGAATAGGGTATTTTTCTTATTTTTTAATGGTTTGGGCTTTAGATCCAAAAATTGTAATAATTTATTGGAATCCATGCTAGATTTGACATTTTGTAAATATCTCTATGTACGTTATATGTATTTATAGACTTGTTTCTAATTAGTTAGCCATCCAAAGAACTATAAAATCTTCACAAAGATTTATAAAGTATATTTTATGCATAAATAATGAAGTACAAAAATTTATTCATGGATTAATTTAATCTATATTTATGTAATATTCTTCTATTTCAATTATCTATTCATGTGTACATATAACCCCTAGCCTATGTATGGATTTCAAAAGACAGAATTTTGTACTACCTTATTTAAGTTATTCATAAGTGATTCAAGTTATTACATGTTTATTTCTAAAACCATGAATCTATCTCCATGTTAAAAAAAGGTACCAATCCATTAGTATCTACATATCCCCATCATTTCAAGGATTGATTTTGAAAATGAGATTTGACCAAGGGAAACCCATATCCACTAACCCCAAAACATTTTCCCCTCTCCTTTTGTGTGTGATTTGCAAGTCTAGGTTGCAGATTTCCTAAGTAGAAAGATTGGAGATGTAGTGTAGAAAATTGTAGAATCTTGAAGAAAAAGGAAATTTCACGCTTAATTTGAATCTATTTTAGCACCCTTGCATTAATTGATCTTTTAAACTTACCATTTATAGGCCCCTAGGAACCATTATTTAAGATCTTGAGGCTCATTCCACTCAAAAATCATATAAATCCTGACAAATAACATTCTAATCATTCAAATACTAGAAACCACCTCAAAAACCTTAGGTGAGACCCATTCGAGATCTTGGGAAAATGAGTCCCCTCTGGTGGGACCCATTCACTAAGAATGGCAAATGAGTCCCTTTTTCCTAGAATCTTTCAAGTTTGAGCAGGAAATTTACCAAACTTAATTCAAATTTTTCAGTGGATGTTGGTATTTTAGGTCTAAAGAATGGAAAATTAGGTATTAATTCCTATTAATGTAAGTTTTTAGGTCATTTTCAATACATCTAAGCAATTTTTAGTAAACAAATTTAATATTTAAGTATTGAGAATCCTACACAAGAAGATTCACAAGTTTATCTATAGCAACTTAGTTGAAACTTTAGAGAAACATTCAAGGGTTTTTACAGGTCTTCAAGCTCACTTTTTATCCAATATATTTCATTTTCTAGGGTTGATCATGGATTCCTATGGAGAATCATGAAGAATTCTAGGTTGGGGAGATGCAACTAGTCATCAAGCTAAGCATAAGGACTTGTTTTCTAAGAGATTCCATCTTCTAGTATCTCTCTATTTTTAGCCTAAGGAAGGTTTGCATGTCATTAAGATTCATTTAAAATGATGTAGTATGTCTTAGGGTGAAGTCTTACATCATTCCAGTTTCATTCATGCATCTTATTCTTGCATATTAGAATAGGATTACATCTTGCTTCATATTTTCTAGTCTTAGACACAATTAGGGCTAGGGTTTTTCTACATATTTCATTCTCTATTTCAAGTTTTAATTACTAATGTAGGGGTTTGATTGAGGAAAACCCCCATTAGCAATAAAAATATATTCTAATTTGTAGGTGTTTTCGTAGACTCAGATCCAAGATTCAATCTAGGAATGAAGTGTAGGTGTTGGAGTATAGATCAGTGATTTCAATTTTTACAATAGTAGAAAAGGACTAGTTCACCGTTAGTGAAGAATGAGTCCCACTAGGGGTGTCTATTAGATTAGCTCTCAAACTCTAGTACCCTTTTTCCTGAAACAATTTTCTGGGAAAAAACCTTGATGTGGGACTAATTCGCCCTGGTTGGTGAATGAGTCCTAGTTGGTAAAAAAAGTCAACATTCTCATACTTTCAGGGCTACTTTCAATTATTCTAAGATTTCCAAGTGTAAATCATTTACTATTACATTCTCCTATTCTATTTTAGTTACATCTTTAGAGCATTTTATAGGCCATTTAGGTGTTTTTGCATATCATAGTTTGTTTTCAAACATCTTCCATTTCCTTAGTTTACATTTAGTAGTTAGTCTCTTTTATAAGTTTTTAGTCTTTAGGAAAATCTACTTTGACAGATTTCAATCTCCCTTGCATTGGAATCTCAAGGGCTTATTCTTGAGTGAGCCATTAAGATTTTCATACCTCTCCTTTTAGGTGCAAAACCCTAGAAGTGTGAGAGAGTCTTACATTCCAAAAATATTTGGTTCATTTGCATTTGAATGTCAAATACATATTAGAAAACATAAAATTCAATTAAAACATTATGAAAATTGTGAAAAAATCATAAATGGGACTCATTTTCCATATTGGGTGAATCAGTCCCTTTGCATATTCTACATTGCATTTTCTGCATTTCAAATTTTGACTTTATGTTTTCTATTATTACCTTCTTTTTTTTAGTTTCCATATTTTTTGTTTTAAGCATTTCATTCTTCTTATTTTACATTGCACTTTCATTCACCTTGCATTTAGTATCCCTTGTATGAGTATTTGGTGTCCTATTGCTAATATTGTGGTGAGATGAAGTTTGAAACTCATGTCATCCGGTGATAGCACAATCATTGTGAATCTTAGGTTGTCCAGCTCTTTCACTCCTAGTATTGACACTAGTACACTGGGTATGGAAAAAATCCTCAACAAATTTTTTCCTTCAAGTAGTGTGATGTAAGTTGAAATAAAGAATGATAGTGTTCCACAAGAAAAAATAATTCAAATTCATGAGGACCTCACAAAATTACAACATCAAGTGTAAAATGAGAACATTTCAAATACTACCATCCCTACTATAGACAACATTCATCGCATGCTTGAAAGTGTAGATGGACTAGACCTTGTGAAAAACATAGTTCAAATCTTTGGACAATACATTACCTCAACCACTACTTGTCCTTTACCTACAAGCAGTGTCACAAGCCAAGGATTGACTCAAATTCCTCCTCCCACAAAAATCGCCTCAATACTTACCTATATCAACCCTCAAGTCACAACAATAATGCAAAAAACTAGCAATGACATTCTTTCCTTGGGTATTCTTGCTAGCATCCCTAATTCCTATGTAGCATCACATTTTATTTCTCATACTACCTTACCACCTAAAAGCATTCCATTCACTTTCCCCTCAAACACATACACCCCTTAACCATTTTCACTTCCATCTCATAACACAAGCAATGATCCTATCATAACTCAACACTTCTAAACCATTTCATCACTTCAAAAATAAATTTCCACCATCAATCACAATCAAAATGGTCCACCTACATATTATGTTAAAAGTAGTCCATTTTCCTTGGACATTATGTGAACACCGATGCCACAAGGTGTAGAGGTGCCTAGATTTGAGAAATATGGAGGAAAGGGAGATCCTTCTACTGGATGACAATGCCTACACAACTTTATGTAGTGAATTTTGCCTTGATGATAAAATTTTAGCTAAGCTTTTCCCTAGGTCATTGAAAGATACTACCTTTGAATGGTTCTCTTCTTTACCAAACAACTTAATTCGTTATTTAATGAATTATTTTAGGAATTTATAAATCAATTCCAATTACATATGACTCCAAAGGTGACTTTGGCCAATTTGATGAGATGTAAGAAAAAAGAAGAAGAAAAGATAAATGAATTTATCTCATGCTATCAATCACTTTATTCCCAAATCGATGTCAAGGTCCCCAAATCGCACCTTCAAAAGATGCTCATAGAAAATTTGCAAAGCAAGATTCAAGACAAGCTCACCATGATGAAATTCTCATCCTTCATGCACTTGTGCACTATCCTCTATGATTATCAAATTTTGGTTAGTATTCAGGATACAAAGTCCACCTCTAGCCAAACTAAGAGTTTCAAGCTTGTAAACCAAAAAAAATTCAAACTATTTAGAAAATGGAACAAATTATTCCTTCAATTCAATTCCCCTCAAAAACCAACTCAGAATGCTAATAACCAAGTAGTCGTTGTTAAAGCCAGGACACCCTTTAGCTATGGGGACCCAAAAAGACAATTTAGTCCCTTACCTAATACCCTTCATAACACAATATATTGACTTTTAGAATAAAAAATTATTACCTTTCCTCCCATCAAAACAACCAATCCCAATAAGCCTTTAACCCCGAGCTTTAGATCAAATACTTATTTCCATTACCGCTGACAAAATGGACATGATGTGGAACATTGCAATTGTCTTAAACATCTTGTACAAGATCTCTTTGATTCTGACCATCTTTCCATTGGAGGTTTTAGTGATCAAGGCAATAAGTCTATTGACCCCCTAACCAAAACTTGCAAATTTTCACCAACCCCATGTTGAAACATAATATTTTATTTGTCAAAACTACTGAAGCTACAAAGAATGATGTGGTGAATGTTGATATAGATGATGATAAAAAATATTGTATTCAACATGATCGTATAGATAATGATCCTTTGGATGACATTGTAGGAGTGATAGATGTCATTCCTCATAAGGGATAAACTAATAATCCTCTCGGGATTGCTTTATCCTCTAAAGATATACTTAAACATGCAACTAATGGTCCTCTTTACATAGTTGGCCATATCTATGACAAGCCCACTAATTGGATTTTAATAGATCCCACTTGTGGAGAAAATTTGATCGCCAATGAATTCTTACTTTTGTATGAACTCTATCAAGATACATACAATAAATTGAATGCATGGATCACGACACGGAATGGTTTTTCTTTCCCTGCGATGGGATTGATCACCTTACAATAGAAAATAGGACCAAAAGCATTAGATGTCTCATTCTTCATCATCTACCAGTTGGGCCAATTTCATGTGAAGCTAGGTCATCCATGGCTTCACTCCATGAATGTTGTCCCTCTGGTTGTGCATAAATAGTTAAAGTGTCCCTTTGAAAATGAAGTATTCACTATCCACCATGGTGGCTTTAACCCATTTTCCTCTAAAGGTAACTTTTCTTTAGATTTCTTTTGTCCCAAGCTCGTGGAGCGTAGAAAACCATGAGAAGACTTATTTTTATTGTCTTATCAAAAGTTCAAGGAAAAGAAGATACCAAAGGTATCCCTCTGAAACATGTCTTGACCCACCATTGAGCCTACCATCATAGATGAAACTATGCTTGAGCCTAAATAAATTCCATAAAACCAAGACCAACCTAAGACATAACCTTCACCCGCCTCCTACAAATGACCAAGAAATAATGAAAACAACCCCGTCCCATATCCTAGAATAAAAAAAGTATATAAAGTCAAAGAGAAAGTGATCCAACAACCTCCCATGGTTCCTTTCATTCCTCCCCTTAGGGAAAAAAATAAACCTATGGTTGATCAACCTACTCCTACACAAAAACAACTTGAAAACAAAACTAAAATAGATAGAGGTGGTAGAGAGCATAGGCATAGACATTGTGCCCTTCCTCATAGGTTACATGAAGAATCAAGCAAAGAAAATCCAGATCCCAGCTTGATTGAAGCAATGCATTATGTGCATCCTCCTCTGCCAAAACAAAACAATCTAATACAACAACCAAAACAAGATTTGATTTCTTCCATGGATATTATCATTCATCCTCCAGTTGTGGTTAAATTTGATGAAGATGATAAAGTTGCTAAAATTGATGAAGAAGTGCATAACGAATTGAATACATTTTTTTCCTCTTCAATGAACTTAAACAAAAAATATCCTTCAAAGAGTGTTGAACTTGGTACTAATCCTAGTTTGGCACTTGCAATCATCCCTTTGGCTAGTTGTCCACCTCCAGTATACAAGGAAGATGATTGGGATGCAAATGAATTTCTCATAGGGTGACTCACATGTTCCTTACTATTCTTTTGCATTATTTAATTTTCATTTCCTTTACTTACATGTGCATAATGTGATCCTCCATGATGTTTTTTTGGATGTTCTCTCTCTCTCTCTCTCTCTCTCTCTCTCTCTCTCTCTCTCTCTCTCTCTCTCTCTCTCTCTCTCTCTCTCTCTCTCTTTGTGACATTCCGGTGTTGTACCTTCATTCTTCTCTATATCATAAATATTTTTCATTTTGTATTGTGTTTTCCTTTTGGGAATGACCAAGGTGTCGATATATTCATGTCTCTTCCATTTTGACCAGAAAGGTTTTCTTTGTTCTTTTCTCTCTTTGTGTCATTTTTCTAGTTCTATGTGTATTTGGAGAATGATGACAATTCTAAGCTCTTTAAAAACTGTAAGGAAAATTAGATGCGGAAACAATTCTCCTAACGTCAATACCTTAGAGAAGAATGTCGATATACTTTTAATTTTTCAATTACAGTTCAACTAAGATGCACTATTAAGTAAATAATAGAAACAAAGTATTTGACAATCACATAGGAACAACAGATATATGTGGGAAAACCCTTATGGGAGAAAAAACCACCACACAAAGAGAAATCACTTTGTATTACAGTAATTAAGATCACATACAAATGTCAGACTTATCTTTTTGGTGTCTGTTTACAGCAACATTCACCATGAACAATCTTGTATAGGAACCTTCAAGTTATAGTCATTACAATTTAGATTACATTTACTGATCATACAACCACCTAGCAATCCATCGATCCAACCACCTGACAATCCGTCAATCCAACCAACCGATCACAATCTGCAATCATAGAGTATATCCATGTTGTTCCATGTCCGTCGAGCTTCCTCACAAAATTGTTACAATGAACAATCTTCTAACTGTTCAAATTCGGCTTCTCCTATTGATCCACAAGACTCCACATATGATGATCAAATGGTCAGAAGAAATTCAAGCTTTGTTGGCATCTCGGTGAGACACTGAAAGTGTCTCCCCGATGCCCAAAAGCTTCATATTGATGTCGCTAAGAGTTACCATAGTCACCAAGATGTTTCACCAAGCTTACAACATGTATCGACTTTAGTTTTTCTCTCGGGAAGAGTATCCCTCTCACCAGGACATCCCAATGAGCCTCCTTGTGTTACACCGAGTTCAGGAGATTATCACTAAAGCATTATTTTGTCACCAGGAGATCATACTGAGTTCTATATGTTATACTGATACTAGTGTTCTTATCGGCCAGACAATTATCTTTCGCCAAGACCATATATCGAGTCATCAAAGTTACTCTGAAACCCCTAGACATACTGAGCACCAAGTAGAAGTTGGCAAGACTCTTTTCTATCACTAAGAGGTTTCTCTGACATCACAAATGTTACATCAAGACCACCATTTTCCAAGAGCTACACCGAAGACTTCAAAAGGTGTTTCTGTCAATGAGACCTTCAACGTTTAGTGAGATGTCTTCTCAGGACCTTAGACTTACCCCGATAGCCATAGGCTATCAGCAAGACATACTCCAGTCGCTAAGAACTCTCTCCAAGATCCTTTTTGTTACTTTGATGACCAACACTTGAGCCTCCGTTAGTGAGACATTTCCACATCGGTACTAGGAATTCTTACCAATAGAATTTCCTTCAGCCAAGTCTCCTTGATGACTACAAACCAAACACTGTCGGTGAGACTTCCATATCACTGAGAGCTCATAGCAAACAACCAAGACTCTCCCCGATGCCTAATTGAATGGCCTATTAGCCAGAGAACTCCACGTGACAAGAGATCACCCCGAACACAATATGTCACAGCGATAGGATCATTCAGTGAGATAGAAGCTAGGTCACAGTGACCTGTACAATACATGATGTTACCAATCTACTTAGTCATCTAGACATGATGGATGTCATACCAACTTTGCTCCAGTGGATGTTTCAACCTGTGATGTTTGAGGCACATATTTCCAACAATCTCCCTCTTGATGAAGATCACACAGGAACCTCCAGAGCACAACATAACTTACTGAAAATCATGGGCACTAAGGCCCATCGAACTGGCACACCACCTGAAATTATCTATGCTCACTGGCTTCGTCAATAAATGTACAACATTCTCTAGATTATCAACATTTTCCAAACTGACCTTTCCATCCTCAACCATATCTCGTACAAAGTGGTACTGTACATCAATATGTTTCATCCTGACATGGAAAGTTGGATTCTTTGCTAGAAAAATTGCACTCTAATTGTCATAGAAAATTGTTATTTCCCCTGCATCAAAACTATTGTTAGAACACAAATATTTCAACCATACAGCTTCTTTATAAGCATTAGTAGCTTCCATGTATTCAACCTCCATAGTGGACAAAGTGACTACAGCATGCTGCTTGCTCATCCAACTCACTGCACCACCATTCATCATGAAAATGTATCCACTGGTGGACCTCCTGCTATCAATGTCCCCTACCTAATTAGAATCTACATATCCATGAATGCTGAGAGTCCTCTGTGATTCAATTGAATTCCCATGGTAACACAAAGCAAAATCTAAAGTTCCCTTCAAATATTTGAAAACTCTCTTTACAACATCCCAATGTGTTCTTCCAGGATTAGCCATAAACTAACTAAGAACTCCCACTGCTTGGGCAATGTCTGGCCTTGTATAGACCATTGTATACATGAGACCACCAACCGCACTAGCATAGGGTACACTGGTCATGTCCTCCATCTCAGTAGGAGATTTTGGACAGTCCTCAATAGATAGCTTCGTTCCCTCAATGACTGGAACCACTAGCTGTTTGCAATCATTCATACAAAATCTCTCAAGAATAGTATTGACATACTTACTCTGACTAAGCCAAAGCTTTCTATTCTTCCTATCCCTATTTATCTCCATACCTAGAATATACCTTGCTACACCAAGATCCTTCATTTCAAACTTAGCAGACAACTAAGACTTAAGATCATAAATCATTAGCTTACTATTGCCTATGAACAATATATCATCAACATAAAGAGCAATAATAAGCACTTGATCACTTTCAACTTTATAATATACATAGTGATTAGATTTTGATCTCACAAATCCCAAAGACAATACAAAAGTGTCAAATTTTTGGTACCACATTCTAGGTGACTGCTTTAACCCATACAAAGACTTCTTTAATTTGCATACCAGTTTTTCTTTACCTTTTTCAACAAAGTGCTCAGGATGGGACATATAGATTTCTTCTTCAAGATCACCATGAAGAAACGATGTCTTCACATCCATCTATTCGACCTCTAAGTCATATGTTGCTACAAGTGGCAAAAGAAATCTAATGGATGTCAGCTTAGCTATAGGAGAAAATATTTCCCCATAATCAATTCCCTTAACCTAGGAATAACCCTTTGCAACCAGTCTTGCCTTGTACTTTTCTACACTACCATCCAAACTAATCTTTTTCTTAAATACCATTTGCAGCCCATAGGTTTTCTTCCTTCAGGAAAGGGCACTAGAGTCTAGGTATTAGTCCTTTCTAAAGATTCCATCTCTTCTTCCATGGCTTCCAACCAAGAATCTGAATCGGACATTTTAAATACCTCTTTCACAGTCCTAGGCTCATCAGTGCTAGAAATTAAAGCATAGGCACAAGTAGAATCAATCAATGAGAACCCATACCTATTTGGTTGTTTCCTTTCTCAAGTTGACCTCCTCACTGGCTGAGGCTGAGGTTCTTCTTCTTCAGAACTTTTAGAACTGCTTGAGCTCTCCACAGTTTTAGGTACATTTTGAATTTTCAATTCCTCTTTCTCTAGAGTAGGAGGAATTACTACTACATCCTTATTATTTTCTCACTTTGTCTCTGACTACAGATCCAAGGTGGAAGATGTCAGCTCATGAAAGATTACACTTCTGTTGTATACAACCTTCTCTATTTCAGGATTCCAAAGCTTGTATCCTTTTATGACAGCACTATAGCTAATAAAAATACACTTGACAGCCTTATTCTTCGATTTAGATCTTTTCACATCCGACACATGAGCATATGTCTCACAGCCAAAAACATGAACATGTCTAAGAGAGGGCTTCTTAACAGTCCACGCTTTCAAAGGTGTTTTCTCAACAAGAGCATAATTAGGAGACCAATTAATCATGTAACATGCAATAGCAGTAGCCTCAGCCTAAAATTTCTCCTCCAAGCCAACATTACTAAGCATACTTCTTGCTCTCTCCATCACCATCCTATTTAACCTTTCTGTAGCTCCATTCTCCTATGGAGTATAAGGTGTAGTCTTATGTCTTTTTATCCCATGGTCTTTACAGTATCTTTCAAATTCATCAGAACAAAATTCACCTCCATTATCAGTCCTCAAGCATTTTATTTTTCTACCAGTCTGATTTTCAACAAGATTCTTACATTCCTTAAACCAACTAAACACTTCTAATTTACTTTTCAAAAAAAAAAAATGCTCTTCTTGAATAATCATCAATGAATGACAAATAGTATCTTGATTTAGACAAAGAAGGAACATCTACTAGACCAAACACATCCGAATGAATATAATCTAGCAAACCAAAATATTTATGAGGACTAGAGTAAAAAGAAACATGGTGTTGCTTTCCATATATACAATGCTCACATAATTCAAATTCAAGATTACAATCTTTAAGCCCTTCAACCAGGTTTTTGATCTTCAAGGTTTTTAAACCTTTTTCTCCTATGTGGTCTAACCTATGATGCCATAGCGTAGTCTTCTCTGTTGGAAGTTTTACTTCCATAGAGTTTACATAATTAGGGATATTTCCCTCTTTACCTCCATGAGTAGCTTTTAGTGACTTTTCAGAGACACTGTTACATTGAACAGCATGTGCATCCAGCTTGTACAAGGTACCAATTTGAGCACCTCTAGCCAGCACCATTGAACCTCTAGTCATCTTGCAACCATTTCCAGAGAACGTAACTTGTACTCCAATATCATTCAACATACTTACAAAAAGTAAGTTTCGATCTAGACCTAGTGTATGCATTACATTATTGGTCCCCTTCACTCTTCCATCAGGGAATTGTATTATGACTCTTCCATAGCCAACTATCTCTAAAGTTGAAGCACTTCCCAAGTACACCTTTCCACCATAGTATTTTTCATACTTCGTAAACCATTCTCTATGAGATGTCATGTGGAAAGATGCTCTAGAATCAATCAGCTAGACATCATCTAATGCCTAAGTTGCCAAGGCTGCAATGAAGGCATCACCATCACTATGAGAAGAACCATTATTGAAAGAGCCCTTCTTCTTTTTCTCCTCTTTACAATCCTTTCGGACATGACCAGGTCACCCACAATTCTAGCACTTCACCTTGGACTTCTTGCCAAGAGACTTTGATCTCCCCTCTTATTCTAATTTGAACTTCTTGCCTTTCTCCTTCAATCTTCCTCTAACAACAAGAGCTTCCTTCGCCATCTTAGAAGATTTCCTTCTCATCTCTTCTGACAGTAAAGAACCAACAACATCTTCCATCTTGAAATTGGATGTTGTACTCCCAATAGCCATCACCAGATGATCCCATGAGTCTGGAAAAGAACACAATAGAAGCATACAACGATCCTCTTCTTCAGTCTTTACACCAATAGATGTCAATTGAGCAATCAACATATTAAATGTGTTCAAATGATCAGCTATAGATCCTCCTTCCTGCATTATCAAAGAATACAACTTCTTCCTCAGGAATAGTTTATTCACCAAAGATTTCCCCTGATAAATAGATGTCAGTATCTTCCACAAAGAAGAGGCAGTCTTCTCCTCATGCACATTCAGAAGAATTGAGTCTTCCAAATAGAGCCTTATTAGCCCCTTAGACTTCCTATCTGCAAGGTCCCAATCCTCTTGCTTCATGCTTGTAGGTTTAGTTCCAAAAACTACAAGCCATAGATCATGGTCCACTAAGAGATCCTCCTTCTTGAGTTTACACAACTCAAAGTTACTACCATTGAACTTCTCTATTTCAATCTTACCAGATGTACTAGCCATCTCAATCTGTAATCAGAAATAACAAACTCTAAAAGACTCCCACTAAACAAAATTGACTCAAAAAACCCCAACATACCCACAAGGATAACACAACTGACTAGGCTCTGATACCACTTGTAAGGAAAATTAGATGCAGAAACAATTCTCCTAACGTCAATACCACATAGAAGAATGTAGATATACATTTAATTTTTCAATTACAGTTCAACTAAGATGCACTATGAAGTAAATAACAGAAACAAAGTATTTGACAAGATTCACATAGGAACACCACATATACATGGGAAAACCCTTACAGGAGAAAAACCCACCACACCAAGAGAAATCACTTTCTATTACAGTAATGAAGATTACATAGAAATTTTAGACTTATCTTTTTGGTGTCTATTTACAGCAGCATTCACCATGAACAATCTTATACAGGAACCTTCAAGTTATAGTCATTATAGTTTAGATTACATTTATTGATCATACAACCACCCAACAATCCATCAATCTAACCACCTAGCAATCTATCGATCCAACCAACTGATCACAATCTACAATCACAGAGTATATCCGTGTTGTTCAATATCCGTCAAGCTTCCTCACAAAACTATCACAATGAACAATCTTCCAACTATTCATATTCAGCTTCTCCTATTGGTCCATGAGACTCCACATAGGATGGTCAAATAGTCAAAAGAAATTCATGCTTTGTTGGCATCTCAGTGAGACACCAACAGTGTCTCCCGGATGCCCAAAATCTTCATATCAATGTCGCCAAGAGTTATCATAGTCGCCAAGATGTTTCACCGAGCTTACAACATGTATCGGCTTTAGTTTTCCTTTTGGCAAGAGTATCACTCTCCCCAGGACATCCCAATGAGCCTCCTTGTGTTACACCGAGTTCAAGAGATTATCGCTAAAGAATTCTTATGTCATGAGATCATACCTAGTTCCATATGTTATACCGATACTAGTGTTCTTATTGGCCAGACAATCATCTTTCGCTAAGACCGTATATCGAGTCATCAAAGTTACTCTGAAACCCCCAAACATACCAAGCACCAAGTAGAAGTTAGTAAGACTCTTGTCTATCGCTAAGAGGTTTCTCTGACATCACAAATGTTACATCAAGACCACCATTCACCAAGAGCTACACCGAAGACTTCAAAAGGTGTTTCTATCAGTGCTACCTTTAATGTTCACTGAGACATCTGCTCAGGACCTTAGATTTACCCTGATAGCCATAGGCTATCAGCAAGACATCCTCCAATCACTAAGAACATTCTCTAAGATCCTTTGTGTTACTCTGATGACCAACACTTGAGCCTCTGTCAGTGAGACATTTCCACATCGGTAGGACTTCTTACCGATAGCATTTCCTATGGCCAAGTCCCCCTGATAACTACAAACTAAACACTGTCGGCGAGACTTCCATATCGCTTAGAGCTCATAGCGAACAACCAAGACTCTCCCCAACACCTGATTGAATGGCCTATCGGAAAATAACTCCATGCGACAAGAGATCACCCCAAACACAATATTTCACAGCGATAGGATCATTCGGTGAGAGAAAACCTAGGTCACAACGACCTGTACAAAACCTGATGTTACCAATCTGCTTAGTTGTCCAAACATGATGGATGTCATACCAACTTTTCTCTAGTGGAGGTTTCAACCTATGATGTTTGAGGCACATATTTCCAACAAACACATTGTAGTAAGAAAATATTAACCCCAAATTCATATATGCCTTGTGTTTTTAGTGTTTTCATTTTGGGGCAAACCCCTCTCTTTTCCCTTTCTCTTACATGAGGTAGCTTTACTCAAAAATATATGACTTAGCATAGGTCTTTCCAAGTTGACTCTCATGTCTTCTTTTACTATTAGCATTGATGATTTGCTACTTTAAAGTAATTGCTCACAACATGGTGTTTAGCAATTTCTTTAAATTGGGAGCATACATTGGCATTATTCTTTTACATTTTTCTTTTTCATGGTTCATAGTGGAGTTTTCTTAATTGGTGATCCCACAATATTGGTTTACATTTTTTGGCCAAACTGGACACTGAATTGATTTTTTCTAACTAAATCTTCACTTTCAGACACATATAGTGGCTAAACTATGAGGAATTTGAAGATGATGCAAATGAGCAATTTGTGACATTTTGTCTGTAGATTCTAAATATATTGTTTTCAATTTTTTTGGAATTAGATTGCACTTCTTTGTCCATCTCCTTCAAAAACTAATTTTTTTCAGTAAACACCATTTTTAAGGAGTGATTCTCACCATATAACACATAACTCTTTTTTTCCATGAAGGATAAAATTCTAGTTTTTTCAAATTTAGACTTGTAACTATGATATCTAGTGCTTCCAATTGGTTTCATAGTTTTTTATTGAATAATTTTTCCTTAATCAAGTTTCAAATTCAAACAAATTATAATTTACACATAGGTGGACCGCATAACACATAACGGTTTTTGTATGTAACAAAATTCTTTTTTTTTTATAATCTTCTATTTTTCCACATGTGTAGAACAAAGAGCTTGATTTTCGATGAAAAACCTACATTCACAAGAAATAAAAAATAAATATAATAATCAAATTAAATTTAATTAAAATTATACTTTTTTGGAAGCTTATAATAATGACTACATACTTAAAAAAATTAAATGAATTCATTTGATCCCCCAAAAGGTAAATGAAAAGTGGTTTTTTATTAGCATTTTGATAGGCGTAAAGGAGACTCCGTTATAGGTATGGTTTAAAACTAGCTGGGTTCTATCCAAGGGGGCTTGGTATAAGGTGGTTTGATCAAGCCCTATTCAATTGGAATCCTTTAAATGGAATTTTTTGAGGCTTAAATAATTATATCTTCTAAAAATTGTGATTTTAGTAAAAATCAGGATGTCCCATAAACTGTAAAGAACTATTATGGCAGCACCCTATTTCATACGATGTGTTTTCACCTTGAGGATGAAATTGGGAGTGATGTATCTCATGAGTGAAATATCTCTTAGAATATTACATTCCTCTTAGTGGCTTGATGCGACACACTCCATCCCCTAAGTTGCAAATTTTCTATTCTTTGAATGGTCCTCCCTTGGAGACATTAGGCACAAAATTACCTAAGTTAAAGACCTTGCATGAACTAAGAAAGACTCCTTTGAACATTCCTTGTTTTGAATTTTGCATTTATATGACCACCTTGCATAACACAACTTGCATTTCTCTAGAGCCATCTTCTTTGTTCATGAGTTCCAAGCATACAAAGTTTTTCTTGTCTCATGAAGCTTGAAAACCATTTTTGCATGGCACCTTATTAAAGTTATCAGGAGGTATAAATTTGGTATGGTTTCAGTGGGAAGCCTAACCAAGACATGACTTTCCCCATATCCATGTGTGTGTGTGTGAGTGCATACCAGCCATGAGTGTATGTTTCTCACCTTTTTTCACTTCTCACTTTGTGGACAACCTAGATTTTTGTCGCCTCAAAGTGAGTATGCAATTTTCAGAAAAAAAAAAAGAAGCTTGGATCTAATCCACATCACGATGGATAAATGGTTGAAGCTTTATTTGACTCTCTTTTTATTTTTACCTTTTCTCTTTTCTCATCTTTGACAATGCATGCTTGTGTTTTTTTTTTTGCTCTTTATATCATTCTTATGTGTATTCTATTGTTCCTATGTTGGTTTGTCATGGGATCCTGATCTTGGGGGCTTTATCACCCCTCTTGATCATTTTTGTTCCATCTTATTGGAATTGGTGCATTTGAACCCCTCTTGATGTTTGTTTTTCTGGTTTAGTCTAAGTTTGAAGCAATTTCATCCTCCCACTAAAGTGGGGGCTAAATGTACTATCAAAAAAAGTTGTCGAGGACATTTTCACACTTGCTTGGGCCATCCTTGTGAATTTGAGCTTAATTTTGTCTTGATTAAGTGTTGTAATGTGATTGAAACATTCACATTAGGTCTTAGGTCCTTGATAACTAATGGATTTAAATGGTACCTTGCTAAAGTGTTGTGAAATGTTGTAACACACTTTCACACTTTTCTAATCTTTTTTTCAAATAATTAAACATAATAAACCTCTTTTTAAACACTAATCTTTCCTTATTTAAAGTGTTGCAAAATGTTGTAACACATTTTTACACTTTTCTAGGATTTTTGGTAATAATTGGGCTTTATTATGCTTTAATTGGCCCTATTTTATATCCACAAGCCTTATTTATTGCATCTTTTCAAGGATAATCCTAATACCAACCATTACCCAATCATAATTCGGGTGTGTTTGGCTTGTGTGGCCCAAATTTAGTGATATGGGACTCGTTCACCACCTTGGGTGAATGGGTCCCACATAGATTTTTGGGTCTAGAACCTGTTTTTACACCTTTCTAAGAAATTTTAATTTTTCATCCCATACATTATGCTAGATGGGACTCATTCACCATCTTGGGCGGATGAGTCCTATGTGGCCCAAAATTAAAATTTATTCAAAATTCTAGTAGGATTTTATTCTCCTATATCAGATCTCATATTGTAGTGTTGTAATTTTAGGAATTCTTGCATAATTGAGTTTAAATACAAGGTTCTTGTTGGACTCAAGGAACACTAAGGGGGGGTGAATCAGTGTTCAAAAATATTTGAATTTCAATTCACATCTTAAACCATTTACAACATTTCAAGAAAATTAAAGATGCAAGCAAATGAAGGAAACAATCAAAACACCATAACACCAAAAATTTTACATGGAAACCCTATTAGGGGAAAAACCAAGGTGGAGGTTAATCCACAGTTTATACTAAACTATTAAAAGTATGAAGAAAAATGGGAATGCACATGCATTTAGGCACACTACCTAGAGGTCACTGCTCAAAATTAGGATGGATCATTGCCTTACAATATATTTGGATTACAAGAAAAAGTTAAACTAAGAGAATATCATATATAAATGCCTGGTTTCAGTTTCGGTGAGGCTCATAGATCATATTATATACCTTCTATCTGATTCTTCACTTTGCTCTGCTCTGCCTTAATTCACTTCACAAAAATCCTCTTTTGCACAAGTGAAACTATGTCAAATTGCCCAATGACCCTTCTACTATTCACACACTTCAAACCTACACAAAGTCACACTAAAAAATGAATTAACTAATCTCATATATATAAATATCCATTATAAAAGATTTCAAACACTCCATGTCGAGTTCAACAAAATAAAAATATTTCCCAATAATCGACTCAATTCACATTTAATATTTGATGTGTACCCATCAAGGTCGGCTAATGCTATGATGTGGCCCCAAATTAAAATGCTCAAACACATAAACAATTAAAAAATTACTCCTTATACATTCACGACATGCTAAATTCACTAAGTTGGCCATCATGAACGAATAAACAAAAAATCATCATGCCGGATCTCCTAACTTACACACCAATTAATGTGACATAACCAAACTTAACAAGAACATATTTAAATACATAATTGAAGACCTTCCACAAGATCCACAACTCAAAAAGATAATCTAGTGAAGCATACAAACTGACATACTAACTGGATACCCAGTTCTTCATTTTGTCTTCTGATAATACTTTGTTCTTTAGTCTACCTACTAGTATGAACAAATCCTAATCTACGGACCAAAATAATGAATTAGTTACCATAAATGACAACACTAGAAGCCATATGCCAACAATCTCCCCCTTTGGCATTGATGGGAACACTTAGTGAAAAATGACTAAGTGTCAGAACCAATATGATTCAACTTCCAGACTTCAAAATTGCAAAATAAAAACCCCCCTTAGAATGATAAGGCATTTTTCACAGCTCTCTCACCCCCTTTCACATCAATGACAAACATATTTTGGATCTCCCCTTTTAATAATTCAAAAATGGATCAAAATTTGAAGAAATACACCTGCTACTCAAGTTAGAAAATTATCTTGTACTTGTCTTTCATTTATGGAAGAAATTCCCTCCAAGCTTCTAGGATGTCTTATAAATGTGTCAAGAAAAGTGTCATAACCCACTTTCACACTTTTTTAGGACCCTTTCATTATAATTCACTTAAATATCTCTTTTTATCACTTACCAAGTCTTATTTTAAAGTGTTGTAAAGAGTTGTAACAAACTCTCATGCTTTTCTAGACTTGGCATCACTAATTCAACCCTTTCTTATGTTTAAATGACCTCTTAATATACTTTCCTACCCTACTTAAGTGTATTTGGGAGAATATTCTCATTAAACAACATTTAATTCTCTTTAATTCCTAACACCCACTTAAATTGCTTAAGTGGGACTAAGTTACCAATAGGGGTGACATAGTCCTATTTGGCACAAAAATCAAAATTATTTTAAATTCCTAGCTGGATTTTATTCTCTTACCCTGTAGGTCAGCCTGTGATGTGTTATTTTTGGGAAATATTGTAATATCAAGTATAAATAAATTGATTTTTTCTCTCATTTTGGAGCCCCCCATCACCATAATTCATCCAAGTATTATATTCATTCATAGCATTCAAGCATTCTAAGCATCATCAAGCATCCATTGGAGCATCTTCTTGCATATCTTTAGACTTCAACATCAAGGATTTGGTGAGCCTATGACATTGCATGTTATTAATTCATCATTCTCTCTCCATTTCATTTTATTTTCAAGGGTTTTATTACCAAATCAGGGATTGACCAAGGAAAGCCTCTATACTCTAACACATAACCCTTTTTCCCCTCTTTGTATGTGTGTTTTTGTAGGCCTTGTATGCAGATTTTTCAAAGAGAAACGTGTTAAAAAGGTGTTGTCAACACATCAAAGTCATTCAAGTCAACAAATCCCTAATTGAAGCTTGGAGATCCCTTTCAACCTGATTTATTTAGAATTTGAACCAAACACCTGTCAAGAAGAGGAGTGCAGACTGATAACTACAGATTCTTACCCCAAATTTACTGAGATTCCCAGGTGGACTAAGTCACCATCTATGGCAGATTCGTCTCACTGCTAGGCATAAAAAGTGATTATTTAATTTTTGGATACCCTTTCTGCAGAAACTTATTCTAGAAGAATTTCCCCAGAATAGGACTAAGTCACCCAACTTGGCATAAATTTCCCAATCAACTTTTCTATTCAACTCTCTAGGACTCTAGAGCCTCTCTGTATCGCATTTCAAATTCCAGGTGCACCTCTTTATTTATATTTATTTCTATTATTATTTTCTTGCATTCTCAGGTTATTTCTACATATAATTTATTTTCAAATAATTTGCATTTCCTACTTTTTGCATTAATAATGCATCTTGTTTTTTAGTTTATTACACTTAGATCATTGTATTTAGACATTTTTCAATCATTTTATCATTAATCTTGAGTGTATCCCTAGGATTTTTTGGTTACCTTTCTCCTTTTAGTTGAAAAACCCTACAAGTGCAAGAGAGTGCCTACCTACAAAAATTAGTGACATACCTTTCAAGTGCTTCAATTGTGGGAGAATTGGTCATTTTTCCTCTAAATGTCCTTTTAAAGCATCAGAAGATTGTAAAAAGGATAAATTTAAAATAAGTCTCTATTCCAAGGAGATCCTGTTTTATTCACAAGATGAGGATAATGATTCAAATGATGAAACCTTATTAATGGTTGTGAAAGAAAAAAGGGTGATATTGAAAAATATAAGAATTCCATCACTTTATAGGTTGATAAAAATATTTAAAGATCAATGACTGTGTGGACTACCTTTCTTTCAAAGGAAGAATAAAATTATTGGGTGATTGATAGTGGTTGCTCTAACCACATGACTCATGACAAGGAAGATTCATCATTCTTAAGAACTATAATGGTGGAGTTTTTAAGTTTGATGGTGATAAGTAAGAATTTTTTTTGAAAGTGTGCTATATCCATTAATTGAAATAAAAAGAACAAGGATGTCCTCTATGTCAAAGGGATAAAGTATAATATCCTCAGTGTCTATCAGATGTGTAGCAAAGGATATAACATTACATTTCATGCAAAAGGTTGTGAAATCAAGAAGGAAAGGTCTAAAATATTAGTTGTACAAGGCACTAAGATAAATGCAATTATTTATCATTTAAAGGAGGAAAATGGAATAATATGTTAGTTGGACCAATTTGGAAAGTGTTGTTTGTGGTACAATAGAATAGGAAACATCAAATTTAACATTATGGTAAAGATCATCTCTACTCATGCAGTGAGAGATGTGTGTAAGATAACTAAGCTTGGAAACACATTATGAAAAGAGTTTCAAAAGGGAAAGTAAACAAATAAATATTTCAAAAGAAAGGAGTGTTCTTCTACAATTCCATTGGAGCTGATTCACATTGACCTATGTGGAACTACAAGAACAAAGAGTAAACAAGGTAAAAGAAATTTAATGTTACTTATTCATTACTACTCTAGAATGACTTGGATTACATTTTTAAGAGAAAAATAAGAAGCCTTTCATATGTTGCAAGTATGAGCAGTTAATGTTATCATTGCTTTCAACAAGCCTATGATGTCACTTGTGTCAACTATATGAGAAGAATATTGTTGAAAGAGTATGTGTAGTCTATGTTATTACATTGATGATGCTTTGATTAATTGAATTATGTTTTCATTAGTAAGTTAGTGGTATCAACCTGGGTTGGGGCCCTAGCTCGGTTGGCTAAATATTTCTTGTTGTAGGAGGTTGGTCACGAGGTCTAGTCTCCCCCACACCAATGGTACCAAAGGGCATGTCACACTAGCATCGCCGGTCATGTTAAAAATTTTACCAGGTGCACTACAGTTTATAGGTGGTCGTACTACCCTATTCCTGCATTCTAAAAAAAAAATGTTACTGGCATCAACCTCTAGTATTTTTTTGATAAGCTTCTATCTATGATTAAGGATGTGTTGAAGATGATGAAGATGTGTTTTTGGTGCTTGGTTTCAAAGTTCTTTGGAGAAAATTTGATAGAAATTGGAAATACTATGTTGTAGTGTTGTTCTAGGTTGCAAAGTAGTATTTAGGAGTTGCTTCACATTTCTTCTAGGTTGAAGATATACTTTTGCATTTGGAATATGTTGATCATAGTTGTTGTATTTATAATTTGGTGTGCTTGATTGTTGTGCAGATGAAATTGTGTTTCTAAAGTAGTTTGTGAACTATGTATTATAGAGGTGTATAGGGGAAATGTTTTTTCTCTATGTTTCTCTGCAATTTGGTTTCAAGTCTTGCAAATATAAAGGCATGCTAGAAGTGTTGGTATCTTTCTATAGTCAATTTTTTTGAGGTTTGGTGCTTTAGAAGTTAGCTTCTTAAACATTTGTGTATGGAAGAATTGGTTAAGTGTGCTAGGTGCACAAATTCCTTGGGAGAATTTTCTATGAAGGCTTTTGTTGGATCTCAGGGTATTTATTTAATATTCTTGATTGTGTTTAGCTGACATTTATTGTCTGTGAGTTTTCTAATAATTTTTTTTCGCATTAAAATATTTCTTACACAAAACAAAAAAACCTATATCTCATACATCTAATCAATAGAGGAATGGGCAACAAGAAATCATAAATTGATTTATAATTTAATAGCCACTAAAACCATTGTCCACAAGTAAAAATGCATATCTAATTACACAACATATTAGAGACACATGATATATCAATTATGATAACATCTTGAACTCATAACCCTTGATGAAAACCTCTCGAACTTTAGTGCTCCATGATGAAAATGCTAACTATTAAGGTCCACACCTATTAGGACAAGATTCTACACTTCAAGAAAGAAAACCCCCTAGCTCCTTGAAAGAGATGGATAATTACATTAGTGAGTGATCAATATAGCTTCCATTGTTGGCATATTCCCATAACCTCCTTATTGAATAGGACTACCATAATATTCCAAATTCTTAGGATAATACTAATAAAATAATTTCCCAACTCCTCATGGGCATTTAATACAAATTCTAAAAAAATAAGAGATACTTGAATTATGCATCAGTTCATAGGTGAATATATCACAAAACTTTTATGTTTTCTCAATTGAAATTTATATTACAATTACATAAGATGAATCATAAATTTAAATTTTACACAAAATGATCAAAGTTCCATATCCTCCCTTGATAAACATTACTTTTCAATGCACAATATTTTCATAGAAGATTTTGAAACATTATCCAAATTGTACATCTCACATTGGTATGGGCAATAAAAATGCTAAATTATGCATCTAAGATTGTGTATTTAAAGGAAATATCTTATGACAATTTCATGTCATAAGAGATCATCATGCATCATCTAAAAGAGATCAAATGATCATAAAATAACATAACTACCATTGTAAAATATTTTCCTATGAGTGGAAAATGTGGCCTTTTTTAAACAAATAATGATTAGTTCGGATAGAGTTTTCTAGGGCCCATGTTTAAAATTTGATTGAGAAAAGTAAATCGGAAAAAAATGGAAAAGATTCTAATTTTCTCACATCTTCTCATAATAGAAAACATATTAATTAATAAGCCCTTTGTTGAATTACCCAAAGTTTAAATTATATGGTTAAGTTGTGAGAAGATATAAGTAATAATAGTCCATTTAGAATTTGACATTTTTTATTGATGGACGACAAGCTACCAACTGATAATCATAAAAAAAAAAAATTGATTAAAATGTAAAAAACCTTAATTTTTCCAATTCTCTCTAACTATTAAAAGAAACCTTTGCAGAAAATTTCCTTTGATAATTTTAAATTATTAATAAAATTTATTATTTGGAATAAAAATTACAAATATCAAATTAAAGTAAATTGTGTGAACCTACGCTAAGCTTTGTTGACCACGGTTATTGGGGGACTAAAACGGTGTTCACTCATTTTGATTCTACCTCTTAAGATGCTTCTTTTCATTTCACTCACTTTCAGCATGTTTGAAATCAATAAATTTCAACTCCTTATTAAATGGTAAGAGTAAAATCAACTAAAAGTTCTCATCCTTCTGCTAGATGAAATCGACAAGCTACTGGAGTTGAGTGGAGTAACTAACTTTAGCTGCAACGGTGTTTTACTTTTCACTATCCAATGTGCTGCGCATTGGACAATTATATAAATAGACGGGGACAATTATGACATTCCACAAAAGTAATGCATGATCACCCTCCTTCTCTTGAGCCACTACAAAGTAATTTGATACAACAATCATAAAGAGAGATACACTCTCCTTTAGGTATAATCATCCATCCTCCTATTGTGATTAACCTAGATGACAACAAGGAAACAACAAAGATTGAAAAAGAAATACATAATGAATTAAATACATTATTTTCCTCATCTATGAGCTTAACTAAGATATCTCCTATAAAGAGTGATGAGCCTGGAACTTCACTTAGTTCGACCCTCGCTCTTTTCTCTCTTACTATTTGTTCACCTTTTGAACATGATTGGGAGGTAGATAACTTATTGGATGGTTGACTTGTATTTTCCTTACTAGCCTTTTACATTTTTAGTTTATTTTTATTTTCTTTGGTATGATTGCATGTGTGTAATGTGATCCCCTGTAATGTATTGTTTGATATTCTATCTCTCTTAGTGTAATTCCTCATTTATACCTTCATTCTTCTATATTTGGTACATCAATTTCACTTTTTCTTTCCTTTTTGGGATGATGCAAAGCATTGAGATGCCTTATGTCTCTTCCATGTTGACCCAAAAGGTCTTTCTATTTTCCTTTTTCCTTTTTCTTTCCTTTTTGGGATGATGCAAAGTGTTTAGATGACATATGTCTCTTCCATGTTTAACCAAAAGGTCTTTCTATTTTCTTTTTTTCTTGTTCTTTCCTTTTTGGGATGATGAAAAGTGTTGAGATGCACTATGTCTCTTCCATGTTGACCTGAAAGGTCTTTCAATTTTTTATTTTTTTCTTTTCCTTTCCTTTTGGGGATGACGCAAGGTGTTGAGACACCCTATGTCTCTTCCATGTTGACCCAAAAGGTCTTTCTATTTTCTTTTTCATTTTTGCTTTCTTTTTGGGGATGACACAAAGTGTTGAGACACCCTATGTCTCTTCCATGTTGACCCAAAAGGCCTCTTTTATTTTCTTTTCCTTTCTCTCTTTTCTTATCTTGCGTTTTAGTTTTAGGGATGACACAAGGCATTGAGACCAAAATGTCTTCTTCATGTTTACCTAAAAGGATTTATTTTTCATTTTTCCTTCTGCCTTTTTCTTTTGTGTTTTCCTTTTGGGGATGATGCAAAGCGTTGCGACATCTTATGTCTCTTCCATGTTGACCCAAAAGGATTATTTTTCTTTTTTTTCTCTCTTTGTGTCATTCTTCTAGTTTTAGTTAGATTCCTAACCCAAATTTTCTAAGATTCCCAGGTGGACTAAGTCACCATTTGTGGCATATTAGACCCACTACGAGACATAAAAAGTGATTTTTGTATTTCTAGATACCCTTTCTATAGAAACTTGTTCTGACATAATCTCCCTAGAACAGGACTATGCCACCCAACTTGGCATAAGTGTCCCAATCAACTTTTGTAGTCAACTCTACAGGACTCGAGAGCCTCTTTGTATCACATTTCAACTTCCAGGTGCAACTCTTTAGTTCTGTTTATTTCTATTATTATTTATTTGCATTCTTAGGTCATTTTTGCATATCATAATTTTTTTTCAAACAATTTGCATTTCTTACTTTTTGCATTAATAGTGCATCTTATTTTTCATTTTATTACACTTAGATCATTGTATTTAGAAAATTTTCAATCATTTTAGCATTAATCTTGAGTGTATTCCTAGGTTTTTTTGATTACCTTTCTCCTTTTAGGTGAAAAACCCTACAAGTGCAAGAGAGTGCCTACCTACAAAAATTAGTGACATACCTTAAGTGCTTCAATTGTGGGAGAATTAGTCATTTTTCCTCTAAATGTCCTTTTAAAGATTCAAAAGATTGTAAAAAGGATAAATTTAAAAGAAGTCTCTATTCCAAGGAGATCCTTTTTTCTTCACAAGATGAGGATAATGATTTGAATGATGAAACCTTATTCATGGTTGTGAAAGAAAAAAAGGGTGATATTGAAAAATATAAGAATTCCATCACTTTATAGGTTGATAAAAATATTGAAAGATCAATGATTGTGTGGAATATTCTTGGGTGATTGATAGTGGTTTCTCTAACCACATGACTCATGACAAGGAAGGTTCATCATTCTTAAGGAGTGTAATGGTGGAGTTGTTAAGTTTGGTGGTGATAAGTAAGAAAAATTTGTTGAAAGTGTGCTATATCCATTAATCAAAAGAAAAAAAACAAGGATGTCCTCTATGCCAAAGGGACAAAGTATAATATCCTTGGTGTCTATTACATGTGTATCAAAGGATATAACATTACATTTCATGCAAAAGGTTGTGATATCAAGAAGGAAAGGTCTGAAATATTAGTTGCAAAAGGCACTAAGACAAATGCAATTGTTTATCATTTATGGAATAATATGTTAGTTGGACCAATTTGGCAAGTGTTGTTTGTGGCATAATAGAATAGGACACATCAACTTTGAAATTACGGTAAAGATCATCTCTAGCCATGTGGTGAGAGATGTATGTAAGATAACTAAGCTTGGAAACACATTATGAAAAGAGTTTCAAAAGGGAAAGTAAACAAATAAAAATTTCAAAAGAAAGGAGCATTCTTCTACAATACCATTGGAGCTAATTCACATTGACCTATGTGGAACTACAAGAACAAGGAGTCAACAAGGTAAAAGGAATTTCATGTTCCTTATTGATTACTAGTCTAGAATGACATGGATTACATTTTTAAGAGAAAAATAAGAATCCTTTGATATGTTGCAAGTATGAGCAATTAGTGTTATCATTGATGCCAACAAGCCTATGATGTCACTCGTGTAAACTATATGACAAGAATATTGTTGAAAGAGTGTGTGTAGTCTATGTTATTACATTGATGATAATTTGATTAATTGAATTATTTTTTCATTAGTAAGTTACTGGTATCAACCTCTAGTGTTGTTTTGATAAGCTGCTATCTATGATTAAGGATGATTTGAAGATGATAAAGATGTGTTTTTGGTGCTTGGTTTCAAAGTTCTTCTGAGAAAATTTGATAGAAATGGGAAATAGTGTGTTGCAGTGTTGTTCTGGGTTGCAAAGTAGTATTAAGGTGTTGCTTCACATTTCTTCTAGGTTAAATATAGACTTGTGCATTTTGGATATGTTGATCATAGGTGTTGTATTTATAATTTGGTGTGTTTGATTGTTGTGCAAATGAAATTGTGTTTAGTAGTTTGTGAACGATGTATTACAGAGGTGTATAGGGGAAATGTTTTTTCTCTATGTTTCTCTGCAATTTGGTTTCAAGTCTTACAGATATGAACGAATGCTAGTACCGTTGGTATCTTTCTATAGTGATTTTTTTTGAGGTTTGGTGCTTTAGAAGTTAGCTTCTTAAATTGTAGTGTATGGAAGAATTGGTTGAGTGTGCTAGGTGTGTACATTCCTCGGGAGAATTTTTTGTGAAGGTTTTTGTTGGAAATCATGGTATTTATTGAATATTCTTGATTGTGTTCAGGTGACATTTGTTGTCTATGAGTTTTCTAATAATCCTTAAATTATAGCATTAAAATATTTCTTGCACAAAAGAAAAAAACCTATATCTCAAACCTCTAATCAATAGAGGAAAGGGCAACAAGAAATCATAAATTGTTTTATAATTTAGTAGCCACTAAAACCATTGTCCACAATTAAAAATACATATCTAATTACGCAATTTATTGGAGACATATGATATATCAATTAAGATAACATCTTGAACTCATAACCCTTGATAAAAACCCCTGCAACTTTAGTGCTCCGTGATGAAAATGCTAACTATTAAGGTCCACACCTATTAGGAAAAGATTCTACACTTCAAGAAAGAAACCCCCTAGCTCCTTGAAAGAGATGGATGATTACATTAGTGAGTGATCATTATAGCTTCCATTGTTGGCCTTTTCCCATAACCTCCTTGAAAGAGATGGATGATTACATTAGTGAGTAGAGTAACTAACTTTAGCTGCAGCGGTGTTTTACTTTTCACTACCCAATGTACTGCGCGTTGGACAATTATATAAATAGGCGGGGCCATTCACTCACCCACCATAAAGGATGGCATTCCACAAAGAAAGGACTTATTTAATCTCTGCAAATGACTTTTGGTTTCAGACACACAAGACAAACGCTACTCTGCTGATTGAATTTATTTTGATGTTCGCTGCTTTCGAGTCACATTACATCAAAGTTTTAATGCAGATCCTCAAATTCCACAATAAGTCTCAATAACTATGTATGATCATTGAAAAATCGAAAAGAAAGAGCAAGTGCTATTTACCAACGGAGGAGGATTGACGAGGATAAGCATTGTGTTGTCCATGGAGTGAGAAGATAAGAGCAATCGCCACTGTTGAATAGCGATTGAGCAATTAAATGGAATGGGAAAAGGGGAATAGGATGAGCAATCCTAATCAGACTAACTCA
This sequence comes from Sequoia sempervirens, assembly GCA_007258455.2. Classification (NCBI taxonomy): domain Eukaryota; kingdom Viridiplantae; phylum Streptophyta; class Pinopsida; order Cupressales; family Cupressaceae; genus Sequoia; species Sequoia sempervirens. The sequence continues at coordinate 366,805,265 of VDFB02271358.1, forward strand.
CACTTTGCACATGATTCTGCCATTTTACGGAACGACAGAAAGCAAGATTGAATAAAATGGTAACAAATGGTCTATTATCAACCTTACTCTAACAGGGACAGCAATAACGAAAGGCGAACACGAATCGACCACATTCAGCGTTCTCCCTGTCAATGCATGTTCAGTAATTTAAATCCTTCCGAAAATGGTCAGTGACACTGGCAATCATAATTTTTTCCAACAAATCAAAGGAAAGTAAGTAAATTAAACATTTCATTTGACCGACTGTTGTTCTTTCGCTATTTTAATTAATAATTATTTTCATAAAAAGCATATTCAGAATGTTGAATAGGCGTTCTACGACTGTTAGATGTCCCGTAAATGTCTACCATAAAGGACAATATTCATCTCTCTTATGTGATTGCATTTATTTTGATGTTCACCGCTTTCGAATCAGATTACATCAAAGTTTTAATTCAGGTTCTCAAATTCTACCACAAGTCTCAACAATTACGTATGGTCATTGAAAGATCGACAATGAGTGCTCTCTTAAAAGGTAAAGGATGGTTGATGTTCACATGCATCGTGTTGGCGATGCAGTGAGAAAATATTAGCAATTACCACTTTTTTCGTTCATTATGATCTATTATCCAAACTAATGGAGTTGGAAAAAGGAAACAAGATGTTGATTCCTAAATCATGTACATCCACTACCATTAAATAAAACTATTTACATGACATTGCTTTTCCAAGAGATAATTCGAAAGTAAAATTGAATGAGATGGTATATAAATGGTCTATTATCACCTTTACTTTGAAAATGATATCAATAATGAAAGAAGAATTAAAATTGATAGGAAACAATTTGTTGATCAAAGTAGAGATTTTTGACGAAACATGTATCTATTACGTAAAACATGTATTAATGATAATACCTACATGTTATGTTTTGAAATATCAATGCATTATATTTTGAATCTATTTAATAAATATTAATGCAGATGCAATGGATTCATGTTATGTTTGTATTGATTTTCCAAAACAAACCATGTATGTATTTTTAATATCTTGAACTAAAAATATTATGATCACACAATTTAGGATTAGAGTTTCAAGTCTAAAGATGGTATCCTTTTTGGTTTGTAAATTCATGTTTTTATTAATATTTAAATTAAAAATTAAAATTAATTTTTTATCGATATTTCAAATATTGATATTAAAATTAATTTACATATTGAGTTTTCCACGGACACTCTTTGACATGTAAAGAAAATTGGATAGAAAAGGTGGCTACAAATTTTTTTTGTTTGGGAGGTTCTAAAGTAGGTTCTTCTCCTATCATAATTATATCTGAAAAGGCCTCGAGTCTCAATCTATCTAATTCATTAGCAGAAACGATGGCCTCGTCAATGGAAAATGCATTCATACATAAGTAATCCTTTATCCAACCTAACATTAATGTACTAGAAAAGTGGATAATAATTGTGTGGAAAGTGAAAAGTAGTGTAGTGGTTAGTGCTATGGCAGATGGTCTTTTCCTTTATAATTTCTCTTCCTTTGAGGATATTAACAAAGTTTTGATAGAGGGACCATAGTTTTTAGAGAAAAAACAACTTTTCACTCTACAAGTGGAAGCTTGACTCTAATCCTCCAATCGACCTTTTTGCTACATCTCTAGTTCAAATTATGTTCCTTGGTTTACCTCTTTTATTCAAGTACGGAAATGTTTTCATAGGAATTCTAAATTCATTTGGGTATTACCTTGTAGTGGTTAAAGTTACAAAAGGAAAACAAGACTATTATTCTTATAGGGTTTATGTTAATGTGCAGGAAAACATGTTTCTTCCTTATACAATCACTTTTTGATTAAATTTTTTAAAATGGATTAAAAATGTATTTATTAAAATTTAAAGCTTAATTGAGAAATTTGGTAGCAATTTGCACATCTAGTTAATTGATGTCTAGCCCAAAATACAAAGACAAAATAAGAATTTTAGTAAGAAGCAAGTGGAGAAGGATTTGATAGGTCGATCCCTTACATTGAGGAAACTATAGGTGGTTATCACTTTGGAGAATTTAATTCTCAAAATTTGTGTAGAAAAAGACCTTAACTTGCATTTTTTCCAAAAAGGATATCGTAAATCTCTTGAACACTTTCTATCCTATCATTTCTATGGAGTTACATCCAATAAGAGGAAACAATAATTTTGGGATTGAGATATCAAAAATGTTGTTATCTAGACTCATCTCGATAAATACTTGTTTAAATATAGTTTTGAATTAAACAAGGTGGAAGATACAAAATTCTCTCAATGGAAGGGTGTGGAGGTAGAAGTAGATTGCAGGGCATCCAAAAAAAATGGAAGAAGAAAAAAATAAAAATGTCAAAATTGTGATTAGCCCTAGTGAAAAAATTTAAGTTGAACTTGATTCCTTATTTTCCATGTCTTAAAACAAAGAAACAAGGAGAAGGATAATAGGAGGAATGTTGATGTAAGACTAGACTAAAATTATAGTAGACCTACAAGAAGAGAAAACCATATGAAATGAAATGTCCAAGGAAGTTTACTATAAAGAAAAATGACTAGTAAGATATCTACCTCTAGAAGGATTAAGACATGATCATTCTCTCATATAATATTGAGGGATTAATAACCCTCAAAAGAAGATTCATTTAAATAATTGCATAAAAAAAAAAATTGGACATTTCCCTAATTCAAGAATAAAAGAATGAATAAAAAATTTAAAATTAATGAATAAGTGATCTATATTGAAACTGAGTACTTCTCTAGTGAATTTGATGGTTCTTGTGGTGGTTTGATCATTCTATTGAACCCTCATATTTTTTAAGAAATGGAATCCATATGTAAAAATATTTTTTACAAGTCATCTTTCTTAGACTTGATAAGAAAGAACTTTGGAACCTCACAAATATTTATACGCCAAATAGTAGATTATGGATAATTTATCTTCCAGAATCATCATCTTATAGGATTCAAACTAATCTTAGGGTAAATTAGATGCTATTAGGTTCCTTAAATTTACCTTTGGTCCCTTTAGATAAATTAGCACAAATAGTGGACTAAGTTCAAAAAGAAGGATTGGTCTAGTTAAATTTGTATCTAATGTTTGCCTAATGGACATTGAACTTCAAGGAACCTCATTCACTTTATCTTTAATAGTAGAATTTTAAAAAAATTATTCAAGTTAGCCTTGATATATTCGTAGTTATGGTTACTTTGGGAATATATGATAATGTCTCCCTCCTAGCTTTTCTCAAAGATGGTTTTGATAATAACCTATTGATAATAAACTAGAATGGGCCTAATAGAAACAACCAGCACCCATTTAGATATGAAATAATATGGTATTACCACCCCATTTTAGAGAATATGCTTTGAATTGATGGGAATAATCTCAAGAAGGATTGACATATTTAGAATAATGTATAAAAATAAAGAGTCAATGAAAATTTAAAAAATGGATTGAAACATTTATAAATATTTTGGATAAAAAATATAACTTGAGATGGAAAATAAATAAAATTCAAGATAAAATGGAAAAATGATACAATGATGAAAACCTTCACAAAGAGGATTTTGTAGTGAGAAAATATTAGAATAGGTTAGAAATAAAAGAGGTTGTATTTTGGAAATTAAAATAAAGAATCAATTGGCTCACACTTGCTAATAGGAACACTAGATTGTTCCACCAATCCACCCTCAAGCATAATAAAAAAACACAATTACAAGTATGATCAGAAAGGAAGGAAGCATTGTTCAATCAAAAGAAGAGCCAAGTAATATCAATGCTAAATTCTACAATATTTTAGTAATATACCAATTATGGAAATAAATACAAGGACAATAGAGGAGGAATTATATGAGATCATTCCCATTTTTTATGAAGAATATAATATAATACTAACTAGATATTTTTCCTTCAAAGTAGTGAGAAAATTTGTGTTCTTGTTCGATCCCTTCAAGGACCCTAGGCCTGATGGGTTTCCCCTCTCCTTCGAAGATTTTGGGACATAATTAGAAAATAACTATACCTAGATTCCAAGTATTTCATCAAATAGAGAACTCTTCTAAAGTATATGAAATAAAACTTTGTTTTCTTAATCCCAAAGAATATTGATCCAAACATTATACATGATTATAAAACTATTAGTCTTTGCAATACATGAGTATAAAACTATTAGTCTTCTAAAATTCTCTAAAACTATAGTTAAAAAATATAACCATTCATGGAAAACATGATGTCTAAAACTTAGAAAGGATTTGTCAAAACTTCATGAAATTTAATTTTTCTTTTTTTCATCCTATACTATGTGAAGCATAGAATGTGACACATGTTTCAGATTAAACAAATACGATACCATTTGAAAGTTATAGATGTTTTTCAATCAGCTTATCGATCAGGACTTTAGTCGTAATTCTAATAGAAAATAAATAATAATTAATTATTAAATTAAAATTAAAGTATAATTTATATTGGTGGAAAGTTGAGAATCTCCTCTAAAAACCCTTTTCGTTTCATCAATTTTGGGTAAAAAAAAGGTCATCAGCCACATACCCTACAAATACCCATAATATTGCCACTTTTTGGCCCATCATGATCCTGCACATACCCAGACACTATTTTGTTTTGTAATTCCTCATTCCTTGAAGCTACTTGGTGTAAGATAGTATTGAAGGACTACACTTAGATTGTAGGTCAACACATTAACAATAAAAAATGAAAATTATTCTTCTTCTTTACATAGAAATAAGTTACAAAATTAATTAATTTCTGGTGTGTGTTACTTTCTTGGAACCATTCCTTTCACTTACCTTGGCATTCCATGTAAGTTAAAAAATGAAACCAATCTACTAGAATGAAATTATTGAAAGGATTACAAGAAAATTGATGGGTTGGAAGGAAAAAATGTCAAGTGAAGGAGATAATTTTCTTCTACTCAAATAATAAATCCAAAGTATTCTATTATATTATCTTTTCCCATCCAAATTTCTAGCCTATTGCAAAAAATAAGGTGAAGAAGAGGGTTCTATTTTCAAAAGAGTGCATGAATTAAATGATCTAGAAGAAGAAAATAGAGTTGTTTATCTGAGTAACCTATTGAGATAATAAAAACTGTAGTATTTATTTCAAATGATGGCTATCCAAAGGTACTTTCAATTTGGGAATCTTGTCCCCATGTGGGATGTTCCAAGTTACAAGAGAAATAAAACATGGTAGATTTGAATCCTTATGGGTCAGACCTTATCAAACTTTTGAAAATGTGATCACAGAACTTCTCGCCTTGGAGGTAATTATGGTGATTTCATGTAGTTTTTGTTCACAATTAGTATGTTAAACATTAATTCACTTGATGGTAAAGTTCTATGAACCTTTGTACATATGATTGTATTCTCTTTGATATTTTTTTACACGTATGTACTATGTTTTTTTTGTCTTTATGTAGTGGTTTTTGTGTAGTTATTATCCTTATTTGATAATGATTTTGTATCATTTCTCCTTTTCTACTATTTTTAATTTTTTGTTTCGATCTACTCCTAGCACTCCAGATTCTCACTACTTATTAATGACACCTAGATTCCCAACTAGATCTTATGTTGGTAGGCAATTGTAATTGTCAAATCGGAAAAGTGATCCTAGATACAAGTAGGTTTAACCATTTTTCATATTGGATATGGTGTTGTACACCATTATATAATTCAATATTTTATAATGTTGTACATAATTAAATAATTATTTAGTTGTGATCCACCTAGGTGATCTGTTTAATCACACTAGGTAATTATTTGGGGACCACTTTATGTTGTATTGTAAAAAATTATATTATTATTTAATGTGTGGGAGACATGTGATAACAATTTAATATCGGGGAATATTAAATAATTTAGAAAACTAGTACCCAGTATTAAATAACATATTAGTGCTTTTGTGTTCACATGGTTTTTTGGTAATGGTTTTATCTTACCACTTTGTTGTATTTGTGTGAGCTTGAATCTATAAAAGAAAGCACATGTTTAGTGGTTAAGGTTGGTTGGGTGAGTGGATTGTAATTATTGAGTCTTTCTAATGAGTGCATATGTGAAACATGGCATGGGATGTTTGCATTCATGTTTGGACACATTAGGATGCACTAAGAGGTATTAATTGTAACTCTTGTATTGCTTTATTGTTGGATAATATGGTGAACTATGGATGCTTTTAGAGGCTAGGATTTTCCATCTTTAGGGTTTTTCTAGGGTATATCTTGTGTTATATTTTGGCTTGTCTATTTGGTATATGCATTATGGTTACTTGTATTTATGTTTATCTCTCATGGGGTTATGTAGGAAATGGATTGAGAATGCAGGTTGAATGAATTATTTCCTAAAATTTCACTTGGCTCCACATTTGGGTAGAAAACCAACTAGGGTTGATTATTATCTTGTTGCCACTAGGGAGAGCCAATCTCCTAGGTTTTTTCCTTTTTGAGTTGTAAAGAGGAGAAGTTTATTGTGTTTTTTAACAAGCCTATTTGGCACAAACCCTACATCTAAAAATTTAATTTATCACACAAATAAAGACTAAAACTAATAGAATAGTTATAGATCTAAGAATGAGATACAAATAGGAACCTGTGATTGGAATTTGAGCCTAAATTTTGTGGGCAAGGCCATGGAAAATATAGACTTGAGTTGCATTCTTTTCAAGATCTAAAAAATATGGAAAGTTACATATTATTCTTTAGGTTTCCTATGACTCGCTCTTGATGAAACTTCCAAATCTATCCTACATACATGAAAAGAGGGGGAAGGATTGTGTTGTATAGTGAATTGTATAGGTTAAACCCCATATTGGTTTTTCCACCTCCATACATAGAAAATTATGATGATCAAGAGGGAATTCCCTAGGTTAGGTAGAGGCTAAAATAATAATTAAACCAAATGATAATGGTAAATTAAAATGTTACCTTTGGTATGAAATCCTTGATGAAATAATACTATACCACAATTTGCCACAAATGTTGATTAATGGATGCCTTAATTGCTTGGTAGACCTACAATAAGTTAGTACATAAAACACAATATATTTTTGTAACTAGCATGTATAGGATAACTCAAACATCCTCATAAAATGGTACGATTGATCAAGATAGCTTCCTTTCCCATGATTGCTTCCTTCTTCTTACTATCTTACAAGCATGACCTTGATTATGAAAGTGTTATAATAATGCTACTAATTTTTCCTTTGAATCTACCTCAATTACATTTTAGGATGTTCAATTTATCAATAGATTTTCTAGGATTTAAAATTGTGAAAAAGACTCGCATTTATGTATTTATATTTTTAACATCTACTAAATTCCTAAGTAGAAATCAAAAAATAATTTTGGATTTTTAAATTTTCAAATATCAACAAGGAAATATTTAAATTAGGGCCAAAATAGGTTGAACAGGGGCACTAGCACCCTATCTAGGCCTATTTTAGGGCATTAAGTGTTGGTAAACTAATATTAAATAATTAATCCCAATTCAATTCTAATTTTTTGAATATTATCATAAAAAGGAAAATTAAGAGAAAAATTGAGTCTAGGAACATATGGGGAGATAAACCTAGTGTGAAATTTTGAAGGGTAAAATTTATAATTCTATATTTATTCCCAACTTTAGTAAGAGTATGAAATTAGGGTCATGCTCACACTAGAGTAAGAATAAGATATATTTCCTTATCAAAAAGTTGAAGAGATAGGATTCCACCAAGTTCAGGGGTGTGCAAACCCTAACATAGGATCCCATTAATCCACAATGTTAAGATAACATGAAGATAATATTTTTCATGAAATAAAAAGAAGTATTCCATAATATATAAAGATCTCTATGAGAAAATATATAATAATACAAAAATAATATATAAATAAAACACATGGAAACACACAGGGAAAACAAATGAAGTACACAAAGTAAACATGTGAAATACACAAGGAAAAAATGATATACACATAAAGAAAATATAAAATGCATGTGGAACATTAAAATAAAAAATTTAGTACACAAAAAGTAAGTATTTGAGTCAAAAAAGAAAAGAGACTTTGTTCTATAAGGTTCTCTTAATTACCGAACATCATTCATCAATCATACACATCTATACTGCTAAAATGATGAGTTCCATAGATCTACTAGCTAGCAAGTTGTGTTATATTGGGTGTGTATACACTATAATGGATCCACTAGAAAGAAAGTTAAGTTATTATAGGTGGCCATGTAAAAATTCCCAAATTCATAGGCTAGCAAACTCCATTATGCTAGGTCTATGCAAATCATACTTTGGGGAGCATATAAAATCTTAATGTCACAAGGGATTAATTACCTACCATGCCTAAGGAGTTGCATAAAAATTAATGACTTGAGGGATGAATTGATAACCACATCTTAGAGGGAATTATAAATAACACCACCACCAAGGGCATATATCAGTAATTAAAATATCACAAGATGTCAATGAAATGGATAGGATGATATAGCCTACCTAGAATGTCAATATAATTGATATATTTTTATTCTAAGGAAAAGAAGGAGATGAGGGGATCCCTGAAAATAATACAAGCCTCCAAAAACTATTTATCCTTACCATCAAGTGTAAAGGAAAGGACAACAATTCTAAATACTATCATGTTGCTAGTTGTAGTGTAGGAAAAAGTATCCACTTTTCACACTTAATTTGGGAGTAACTAATAATAAAATGATCCTAATGTTGTATTAATTTAGTGTCGTAATATTTTTTATATGTTCATGTTAAGTTAAGGGCCCTTTTAAACTAAATGGACTCAATTGTACCTTATTTAGGGTGCTCTAAGGTGTACCTTTACACTTTCACGCTAATTTAGGGCTTCATTAATTGATTGAGGTTAATTGTTCCTTAATTGGATGCCTTTAATTTAAATACAAGCCTAATTAAATGTAAATTTTGAGGGATAAAACCTGACATTAATAAATTGCATTACAGAAAATTCAACTTTGGAAGATGTGTGTCCTAGGTAAGTGACCTAGGACCCATTCGCCATAGGGTGAATGGGTCCTCACTTAGTCCTATGACCCTATTTTTTCATAATGTTTAATATTTCTCAATATGTTCCTAGGTAAGTGACCTAGGTCCCATTCACCCTATGGTGAATGTGTCCCCATTTAGTCCTAGGACCCCTATTTGAATTTTTTTTTTGATAGTATTTTAATTATTTCAAACCTACAATTCAATGTTGGCTTGTGATATTTGAATTTCAGGAATTAATGATAAGATATGTATAAATAAGAAGTCATTTCACTATATTTCACCTAAAAAATTTCAAGAGAGAATCCTTATAGAAAATTTTATGATCAAGAGAGATTTCAAGAGCATTCAAGGGAATATTTCTTCATCAATTTTTGCAACAATCAAGATCCATTCACCATGTCAAAGTTATGTGGAGTCATGCATGTTTTTGGAGCTAATATGTTGATGTTTGTTTCATTATTCAATCAAGAATTAAAAGTATCATTTCAAGCAAGGATTGAAATTCAAGATTCACATCCATTGAATCCATTTCATGCAAGTGGTAGACCTCCATTATCAAGGTTCATTGAGGTTTTGGTGAGTTGTGACATAGATTTTTTCATTCATCACTCCTTTCATGCTTTTATTCATTTCAAAGTTTAATTACCAAAATGGGGTTTGACCAAGGAAACCTCCCATTCCCTAAAAAAACAATACTTTTCTCTATTGATGTGTTTTTTTAGATTTTAGGTGGAAGATCTATTGAAGAAAAACAAATACAAAGTTGTCAAAGTTTTCAAAGGTGTCACCATTCTTGCAATTTCATAGAAACTCTTGTAAAAAAAATATTTTCACATGTCTGATAGTGAAAATCAAGAATCTGGAAGTGCATACATAGGAAAAAAGAACCCAAAAATTGATTTTTCAAGGCCCTAGCCAGGACCCATTCACCATAGGGTGAATGAGTCATTAGTGAGCCTTGAAAAAGAAATTTTTGAAAGAGGATCACATCATTTATCCCTTCCAAATTCTCCCTAAACTCTATAGGTTCCATTAGTGTTATGTTAAAGCTTCTAAATGCACTTTATAGCTTGTAATTTGGAGTTTATTTGTTATTTTCAATCTCTCTCACCAAAGTGCTATTTAGTCAGTTATGTCAAGAGTTATCTTAGGACACTTTGTGCAAAAATAGGATGCTTTACAATAGTTTTTGATATGAGTTTAAAGTGTCCACTCATCTGACTTGTGTGAAAGAAATTGTGTCAATTAGCTCTATTCTTAATTGACATGAATTTGGTCTTATATTTCAATTTTGAGTTGATTTACTATATTTAGTGTGTCTCCCAAAAGTGTTGTTTGGCCTAGACCTTTGTCTTAACACAAAAAATGGGGAAATTGCAAGATTCCTTAAAGAATTCACTCACCTAAGGGTTGAAAGTTTATTTTAACTTGGGGGATCTCATTTCCTGAATGAAATAGAAGAATAGGTGGGTTCATTACACTCATTTTTACCTTTCTATTTATAGTAAGTTTTGTGAAATATGCCAAATTTGGTATAAAACCCCGTGTCTAGTGAATCCTACCTTATTTTTTGATGTTTCACTACCATAGATGAAATATGGTTGTACAAAAGATTATATTGCCATGATTGGAGATGATAAAACATATGAAGCTACAAATAACACATAATGAGGAGAAACACCATAGAATTGAGACCTTATCATTTAGAATGAATACATGCATGAACACATGGAAGAGCACAACAATCAATTTAAATTATATTTTATTACTCAATTCCCAAAATTTATTGGTAAAATGACCATGCACTAGATGATATGCACATAAAAGAGTGATTTTAGTAAATTTTATTATATGTTCGATGAGGAAGAGTATTCAAGTGAGCTTTGAGAAGCCTCAAAAAAATATTCTTTTGTTGTGATAAAGGACAAGGAGTGGGAGAAAAAATTCTCTCTTGTGAAGAAATCCATGCTCACATGCCAGTAGATGTTATAAATAAAGTAGAGAATAGGGGATGAGATGTAGGAAATGGAGAAGGTTTGAAGCATGAATCATTTTTAGAAATGTGTGGTGTAGAATTCAAATGATCCTTAACTCCTTGGTTCATGTTTTCATTATATTTATTTTCGAAATAATCTTAAATCCAAGTGCATAACACATTTCTAACTCAAATGGAGGAGGATAAGTATTATTTATTGATTATGAGGACTATATAAATCACCAAAATAGGAGGGCTAAAAGCTAAAGATTTCCCATCATCATCATGACATGATTTTTTTATATTTGTTGATGTAAAAAAAGATTAATAAAATGGAAAATAGGACTCCTTAGGTTTAGATCATGAGATTTTACCTCTTCCTACAAAGGAGGGTGTAAAATATAATGAACCCCAATCAATACCAAAACACATACATGAAGATGAATAATTATTTTAATCCTTATTTATAGTTCAAGAAAAGGAATGACAAGATTGTGTTGAAACAATCTTTAACTCTTAATGCTTTCATCGTGATATTTTGTAGTCCCCAATGAACGTGGATGTAAAATTTAAAAAACTTCAATCACTGGCAAAGATAAAATTCATAGTATCATTATCACTGGAAGCAAATGGTTCTACTTTTGAAGATTGAATCAAATTATTAAGAGAGTTGGAATTGTTATGTTTAACTTCAACTTATAAATTATAAAATTTTGGGTATGCTTTAACTATATGCATCTTGTTATTATATTCATACTTCATCTCACAATGAAGAATAAATGATACTCGCTTCATGGCATCAATCCATAGTATGCAAAGAATAAGATTGTATGAGAGATTATTTTGGATGACATGGATAAGGGTAGGAAAGGTAATGGGTCTTACATTAATGGGTAGTGTTATTTTAATTAAAGGTTTCCCACAAACATTAGCAAAGCCACAAATATAAAGTTTATCATTTTTTATGAGATTCTTATCCATTCCAAGTTTATATAGAAGATAGTTGCTATAAAAATTAAAAATTGATCCATTTTCAATAAGAGTATGTCTAACCTTATTTTTCTTAATGAAAAATAATATAAGGCCTCATGTTTATTTTAGACCTTATGCAAAGGTAATTTATGTTGATGGAATGTAATATCCAACTTTGTTTCCTGCATACAATCAAACATAGATATTGTAACATTTTGTTTGGAAAAAGATGAGATATCAATATTTTTGATCTCCTTCTGGAGTATCTTGTGGTATGTAGGTGAATTTTCAATTAAGTCTAAGAGAGAGATCCTATCTAGAGGATTGAAAATTTTGTCAACAGGATCATATTCTTTCTCACTATGTTGCAGAAGATGAGGTACGAGGGGAGATATGGTTGATGAAATAAAATGGAGGTTGGATATTTATCTAGTTTTTGTCACATCAAGTGTTATAGGTGTGAGAAACTACATGATGACTTTATTGTTGCAACACATTTTGGTGTGTATATTTATTTTGAGTGAGTTTGTTTACAAAGTTTAAGATATGGTCAGGAGGGTTATAATGGTTGTATATTGGTTGTAGGATGTCCTATGATGAAAGGACATCAAATAATCAATTATGGGTTTAAAATTTTGAACTGAGTTAACTAATTTTTTATGATTTTTTATTTATGTGGGATTTAATGTAAATTTTGAATATTCATCTATACAAGCCTCTTTACTATCGTTTGAAGGAGAAAATTTATCAATGATTACATCATCTTGTTCCATGGTATCCTCACAAGGAAAAGAGATATTTGGAGAGAAATAAATATGATTCTAATTATTAGATCAATGATTGGATCCTCTTGTACCAGTATATCTTTAAAAGTAGGAGAGATACTAGGAGAGGTACAAACATGATTCTCATGATTATCAATGATTGCATCCTCTTGCACCAAGCTACCCTCACAACTGGAGAGATATTGTGAGAGGGATCAAAGAAAAATAATAAAAGAGGAGAGAGAAACCCATTTTCACATACTTGTAAGAAAAGTTCTTGAAATTTCCTAATAAATCTTGACAATAAGACATGTGGGGAGCTAAACCAAGTGTAAATAATCAAGACTAGAAATTTACAACACTACACTAATGTGTATCATTTCCCTATTCTCTATTTTATATTAAAATTTTTGTATCTAACCCTATCTCACCTACAATTGATAAAATATTGGAGAAATCTTTAGTTATGCCCCTTATGTTGAAATGTAACCCAAGCAACATTCATTCAAAATATTTTTAGTTAAAAACAACTTATAAATATTTGTTAATGGGATAGTTTATGGTCAATACCCAATAATGTGTGTCTTTCTTAGTTTATTTTAGGCCATTTTAGGTTTCCAAAATTTCTCTAGATATTAGAACTTATCCTTGGTTACCTAAGTCCTTCAAGTTCATGCATCCCCTCAAATTTGAAATTATACAAGCTCACATTTGTGGTTGTTAGGAGATCATAATCTAACTAATTATTTAAATTTTTTAGCCTTGAAAATGAATGAAATACTACTTTTTTATTTTCTTTGGTAAGATTATTAGACATGAAGAGGAACTAGAACCATGGAAAAAGGTACAAAATTTCCTTCTCTTGAACTCCCCACACCCAGTGCTTCCATTATGTTCTTCATATATCTTAAAATTATTGGAGGATTTCAAACCTTGGAACGAGGTTCCAAGGTTCTCATTCCTTCTACAATTATACAACAACATTAGGTTTAGGGTTCCAAGTCCTTTCATAATATGAAAAACTCATCAAGTTCTAGGGTTCTAAGTCCATTCACAATTTAAAAACCACATCAAATTCACAAGTTTTAATTCCTTTTGCAATCTAAAAACATAATCAAGTTTTAACATTCTATTTCATTTTGTAAATTTCAAGCCTAACCAAGTTACAAGTTTCTTAATCCTTCTACAATCCCATATGTGTATCAATTTCCAACTCTTTCCAAAATATTGAAACATTATTAGGTTCTAACTTTCCAAGTCCTTATAAAACAAAAAAAACCATTAAGTCCCACCTCATTCAATAATCCAAAATCCCAAAAATACCCAAATGTTACAAATAATTTGAAAATATGGAAACTCCATCAAGTTCCAAGGTTCCAAGCCCTAAGATTTTGAAAATTGATGAAAAACTAAAAATTTGTTAAACCATATCTATTTACTTCTACCTATTTCCCAACTAACTTTGGATCAGCCAATAATTATCAAACATATATTGTCATGTTGGATATGGCCTCACATCCCTATAAAATTATTATTTTATGTTTCTATGTTGATTGTAGATACTAGATTAGAGAAAATCATGACATGAAACCCTCGTGGCTACTAAAATTGTTCAAATTTTAAGGTTTATACAAATTCGCACATTTCCCATTTGGATGTGATCTATAGTGAGGGTTTAAAATCTAAAAATTCTACCATAGAATTGGTTTATGGATGAAAAAAGTAACAACTAATTTGAAACAAAAAAAATATATTACAATAAACTTTAGAGTATCTAGTTCTCTAGAATAGTGTATTTTTCTTATTTTTTAATGGTTTTGATTTTAGATCCCAGACTTGTAATAATTTATTACAATCCATGGTAGAATTTACATTTTGTAAATGTCTCTATGTACATTATATGTATTTATAGACTTGTTTCTAATTAGTTAGCCATTCAAAAGAATATAAAATCTTCACAAAGATTTATGAAGTATATTTTATGCATAAATAATGTACATAGATTTATTCATGGATTAAATAAATCTATATTTATGTAATATTCTTTGATTTCCATTATCTTTTCATGTGTACATATAAACCCTAGCGTTTGTATGGATTTCAAAAGATAGTCTTTTGTACTACCTTATTTAAGGTATTCAAAAGTGAATCTAGTTATTACGTGTTTATTTCTAAAACCATGAATCTATCTCAAAGTTTGAATATGCTACCAATCCATTAGTATCTACATATCCCCATCATTTCAAGGATTGATTTTGAAAATGGGATTTGACCAAGGGAAACCCCTATCCACTAACCCCACAACATTTTTCCCTCTCCTTTGTGTGTGATTTGAAAGTCTAGGTTGCAAATTTCCTAAGGACCAAGATTGGAGATGTAGCATATAAAATTGTACACTCTTGAAGAAAAAGAAAATTTCACGCTTAATTTGGATCTATTTTAGCACCCTTGCATTAATTGATCTTTTAAACTTACCATTTATAGGCCCCTAGGACCCATTATTTAAGATCTTGAGGCTCATTCCACTCAAAAATCATATAAATTCTAACAAATAGCATTCAAATCATTCAAATCCCAAAAACCCACCTCAAAAACCTTAGGTGATACCCAATTGAGATCTTGGGAAAATGAGTTCCCTCTGGTTGGATGCATTCACCAAGAGTGGCGAATGAG
Organism: Sequoia sempervirens; assembly: GCA_007258455.2. Classification (NCBI taxonomy): domain Eukaryota; kingdom Viridiplantae; phylum Streptophyta; class Pinopsida; order Cupressales; family Cupressaceae; genus Sequoia; species Sequoia sempervirens. Next base: position 366,820,673 of record VDFB02271358.1, read on the forward strand.
CTCCGTTTGGGGTATCTTTCAAGTTTGAGTGGGAAATTCACCAAACTTAATTCAAAATTTTTGTGGATGTTGGAATTTTAGGTATAAATAACAAACAATAAGGTATTAATTCCTATTAATGTAAATTTTTAGGTCATTTTCAATACATCTAAGCAATTTTTAGTAAACAAATTCAAGAGTCAAGGATTGAGAATACTTCACAAGAATATTCACAAGTTTATCCATAGCAACTTAGTTGAAACTTTGGAGCAACATTCAAGGTTTTTTGAAGGTCTTCAAGCTCACTTTTTGTCCAAGATCTTGAATTGTCTAGGGTTGATCATGGATTCCTATGGATAATCATGAAGAATTGTAGGTTGGGGAGATGCAACTAGTCATCAAGCCAACCATAAGGACTTGTCTTCTAAGTGATTCCATCTTCTGGTATCTCTCTATTTTCAGCCTAAGGAAGGTTTGCATGTCATTAAGATTCATTTAAAATGTAGGATCTCTTAGGGTGAAGTATTACATCATTGAAGTTTCATTAATGCATCTTATTCTTGCATATTAGAATAGAGTTACATCTTGCTTCATATTTCCTAGTCTTAGACACACTTAGGGCTAGGGTTTTTCTACATATTTTAATTTCTCTTTCAAGGTTTAATTACCAATGTAGGGGTTATATCGAGGAAATCTCCCCATTATCAATCAAATTATATTCTATTTTGTAGGTATTTTTGTAGACTCGGATCTAGGATTCAATCTAGGAATGAAGTATAGGTGTTGGAGTATAGATCAATGATTTCAATTTTAGAAAAGTAGTAAAAGGACTAGTTTTCCATTAGTGAAGAATGAGTCCCACTAGGGGTGTCTGTTAGCTCAAATTTTCAGATTGTAGTACCCTTTTCCCTAAGATAATTTTTTGGGCAAAAACCCTGATGTCAAACTAATTTTCCCTAGTTGGCGAATGAGTCCAAGTGGGTAAAAAGTTAGCATTCTCAAATTTTTAGGGCTACTTTCAATTATTCTAAGATTTCCATGTGCACATCATTTGCTATTACCTTCTCCTTTTCTATTTTAGTTACATCTTTAGAGCATTTTATAGGTTATTTAGGTCTTTCTACATATCATAGTGTGTTTTCAAAGATCTTGCATTTCCTTAATTTACATTTAGTAGTTAATCTCTTTTATCAGTTTTTAGTCTTTAGGAAAATCCACTTTGATAGATTTCAATCTCCCTTGCATTGGAATTTAAAGGGATTATTCCTGAGTGAGCCATTAAGATTTTGGTACCTCTCTCCTTTTAGATGAAAAAGCCCTAGAAGTGTGAGAGAGTCCCACATTCCAAAAATATTTGATTCATTTGCATTTTCATGTCAAATACATATTAGAAAACATAAAATTCAATTAAAACATTCTAAATTTTTTGAAAAAAATCATCACTAGGACTCATTCGCCATCTTGGGAAAATCAATCCCTTTGCATATTCTACATTGCATTTTCTGCATTTCAAATTTCATTTTTTGAGTTTCTATTTTCTGTTATTACCTTTCAGTTTCAATTTCCATATTTTTTGTTTTAAGCATTTCATTGTTCTTAGCTTACATTCCATTTTCATTCACCTTGCATTTAGTAGCCCTTGTATGAGTATTTGGTGTCCTATTGATAATATTGTGGTGAGACAAAGTTTAAGACTCATGTCATCTAATGATAGCACAATCATTATGGATCTTGGGTTATCTAGCTCTTTCACTCCTAGTATTTAAACTAGTACAGTAGGTATGGACAACATCCTCAACAACTCCTTGCCTTCAAGTACTATGATTTATGTTGAAATAAGGAATGATAGTGTGCCACAAGAAAAAATAATTCAAATTCATGAGGACCTAGCAAACTTACAACATTAGGTGCAAAATGACAACATTTCAAATACTACCATTCTTACTATAGACAACATTCACTACATGCTTGAAAGTGAAGATGTACTGGACCTTGTGAAAAAAATAGTTCAAATATTTGTAAAACACATCGCCCCAACCAATGGTTTTCCTTTATCTACAAGAAATGTCACAAGCCAAGGAGTGACTCAAATTCCTCCTCCCACAATAATTGCCTCAATATCTACCTATATCAACCCTCAAGTCACAACAACAATGCAACAAACTATTAATTTCATTCTTTCCTTGGGTATTCCCGCTAGCATCCCTAATTCATATTTAGAATCACATATTATATCTCATACTACCTTATCACCTATAAGCATTCCATTCACTTTCCCATCAAACACATACACCTCTTCACCATTTTAACTTCCATATCATAACACAAGAAATGACCCTCTCATAACTAGACTCTTCCAAACCGTTTCATCACTTTATAAATAAATCTCCACCATCAATCAAAATCAAAATGGCCAATCTACATATTATGTTAGAAGTAGTCAATTGTCCTTGGAGATTATACGAACAATGATGCCACAAGATGTAGAGGTGCCTAGATTTGAGAAATATGGAGGAAAGGGAGATCCTTCTAACTTGATGTAGTGACTTTGTCCTTGATGATAAAATTTTAGCTAAGATTTTTCCTAGGTCATTGAAAGATATTGGCTTGGAATGGTTCTCTTCTTTACTAAACAACTCAATTTGTTCATTTAATTAAGTTGTTGAGGAATATGTAAACTAATTCCAAGTACATATGACTCCAAAGGTGAATTTGGCCAATTTGATGAGATGTAAGAAAAAAGAAGAAAAGATAACTGAATTTATCCCATGCTATGAATCATTTTATTCCCAAATTGATGTGAAGGTCTACGACCCTCATCATGAAAAGATGCTCATAGAAAATTTGCAAAGAAATATTCAAGACAAGCTCACCATGATGAAATTCCCATCCTTCATGTACTTGTGTGCTACGCTCTATGATTATCAAGATTTGGTTAGTATTTGGGATACAAAGTCCAATTCTATCCAAACTCAGAGATTCAATTCCACAAACCAAAATAATTCCAAAAGATTTAGAAAATAGAACAAAGGATTCCTTCAATTCAATGCCCCTCAAAAACCAACTCAGAATGCCAATAACTAAGTAGCCATTGTTAAAGCCATGATACCTTTTAGCTATAGGGACTTGAAAATACAATTCACTCCCTTACTTGATACCCTTCATAACACAATATCGTAAATTTTAGAATAAAAAATGATTACATTGCCTCCAGTAAAAATACCCAATCTCAATAAGCCTTTACCCTATAGCTTCAGTTAGAATCCCTATTTCCATTGCCACCAAAGAAATGGACATGACATGGAACATTGCAAGCATCTTAAACATCTTGTACAAGATCTCTTTGATTTTGACCGTCTTTCCATTGGAGGTGTTAGTGATCAAGACAATAAGTCTATTGACCCTCCTAACCAAAACCTGCAAATTTTTACCAACCCCATGCTAAAATGTAGTATTTCATTTATCAAATCTAGTGAAGCTACAAGTAATGATGTGATGAATGTTGATACAAACGATGATGACAATGATTGTATTCAACATGATCCTATAGATAATGATCCTTTGGATGACATGGTAGGAGTGATAGATGTCATTCCTCATAAGGGCTGAACTAAGGATCCTCTTGGTATTGATTTCTCCTATAAGGATATACTTAAACATGCACTCAATGGTCCTCTTTACATAGTTTTCCATATCTATGAAAATCCCACTACTGGGATTTTAATAGATCCCACCTGTGGAGAGAATGTGATCACCAAGGAATTCTTACTTTTGTATGAACTCTATCATTATATATACGAAAAATCAAATGCATGGATCATGACACAAAATGGTTTTGCTTGCCCCACGATGGGATCAATCACCTTACCATAGCATATAGGACCAAAAACATTAGAACTCTCATTCTCCATCATCTAGTAGTTGGACTAGTTTCATGTGAAGCTAGGTCATCCATGGCTTCACTCCATGAATGTTGTCCTGTCATTTGCGCATAAATAATTAAATTTTCCCTTTGAAAATGAAGTATTCATTGTCCACCATAGTGGCTTTAACCCATTTTCCTCGAAAGGTAACTTTTCCTTATATTTATTTTGGCTCGAGCCCATGGAGCCTATAAAACAATGAGAAGACTTCTCTTTCTTATCTTATCAAAAGTTCAAGGCAAAGGAGATAGTAGAGCTATCCCTCTAAAACATGTTCTGACCCACCACTGAGCCTATCATCATAGATGAAACCATGCTTGAGACTAAATAAATTCCAAACAACCAAGACCAACCTATGACATAACCTTCACCCACCTCCTACAAATGACCAAGAGACAATGAAAACAATCCCATCACACCTCCTATAACAAAACAAGTATATAAATTAAAAGAGAAAGTGATCCAACAACTTCCCATGGTTCATTTCATTCCTCCCCTTAGGGAAAAAAGAAACCTATGGATGATCAACCTAGTCCTACACAAACACAACTTGAAAAAAATAAAAAAAAATATAGGTGCAAAAGAGCGTAGGCATAGACATTGTGCCCTTGCACATAGGTTACATGAAGAATTAAGTTAGTGTATGTTTCTCACTTAGTGCACAGCCTGAATTTTTGTTGCCTCAGAGTATGTAATTTTTAGAAAAATAGCCTAGATCTAATCCACATCGCGATGGATAAATGGTCAAAGCTTGATTTGACTCTCTTTTTATTTTTATCTTTTCTCTTTTTTCATCTTGGAAAGTGCATTCATGTACTTTTTTTTTGCTCATTATATCATTCTTATGTGTGTTCTATTTTTCCTATGTTGGTTTGTCATGGGATCCTAATCTTGGGGACTTGATCACCTCTCTTGATTATTGTTGTTCCATCTTATTGGCATTGGTGCATTCGAACTCCTCTTGATGTTTTTTTGTCTTGTTTATTTTGAATTTGAAGCAATTTCATCCTAACACTAAAGTGAGGGCTAAATGTACTATTGAAAAGTGTTGTTGAGGACATTTTCACACTTTTTTGGGTCATCCTCATGAATTTAAGCTTAATGTTGCCTTGATTTAGTGTTGTAATGTGATTGGCACATTCACATTTGGTCTTGGGTCCTTGTGAACTAATGAATTTAAATGGTACCTTGCTAAAGTGTTTCAAAGTTTTGTAACACATTTTCACACTTTTCTATGATGGTTAGTAATAATTAGGCTTTCTTATGCTTTAATCGGCCCTATCTTGTATCCACAAGCCCTATTTATTTCATATTCTCAAGGATAATCCTAATATCAACCATTACCCAATCATAATTCAGGTGTGTTTGGCTTGTGTGGCCCAAATTTAGTGATATGGGACTCATTCACCACCTTGGGTTAATGGGTCCCACCTAGATTTTTGGGTCCAGAACCCATTTTTACACCTTTCTAAGAACTTTTTATTTTTGGTCCCATACATTACATATGCTAGATGGGACTCATTCACCATCTTGGGCGAATGAGTCATGTGTGGCCCAAAATTAAAATTTATTCAAATTTCTAGTAGGATTTTATTCTCCTAGATCTTATCTCAGCTTGTATTGTTGTAATTTCAAGAATTCTTACATAATTGAGTATAAATAGAAGGTTTCTGTTGGAATCAAGGAACACTAATAGGGAGGTTGAATTAGTGTTCAACAATATTTAAATTTCAATTCAGATCTTAAACTGTTTACAACATTTCAACAAAAGTAAAGATGCAAGGACATGACTCATGTTGCCATCAATGACAACACTAGAATCCATATGCCAACAATCTCCCCCTTTGGCATTGATGGCAACATAGTGAAAAATGACTAAGTGTTGAAACCAAAATGATTATGCTACAAGAGTTCAAAATTGCAAAACACAACTCCCCCTTAGAATGAAAAGGAATTTTTCACTACTCTCTCTCCCCCTTTGCCATGAATGAAAAAAATATTTTGGATTTATCCTTTCTCTAATTCAAAAATGGATCAAAATTTGAAGAAATACAACTACTACTCGAGTTAGAAAATTATCTTGTGCTTATCTTTCATTTCTAGAAGAAATTTCCTCCAAGCTTCTACTGTAATCCCAATGATTAAGATCAAGTTGTTGTTCTTAGATGTATGGTTGATAATTTGGATGAGATATTTTGGAATTGTTATTTCCTCTTCTAATTTCTCTCCTTTCCTTAGAACCTCAATTAACTACTCCATCCTACATTTGGTTAAATCTTTCACCTTCAAAAAGGTATCCACAAGGTTGTTTCTAGTGAAATGAACTTTTGTATGCTCAGAACGCAACTCTTGAATCCTTTTCTTGGCTGCACAATCTTGATCCTAAATCATGGGTATGTGTAGGTTCATCATGGAAAAAATAGGCCCTTAAGTGGCAAAAAATTCAAAAAAATTAGAGTTAGGAAACTTGACATTAAAATTTGAATAAATTATCTATATTATTTGAAAACTAGGCAAGAATAGAATTTTTAGCAAATTGAATGTAGTTTATAAACTACTAGGTTTGTTTAAAAAACAAAAAAATCTATTTGGTGAAAATTTGAAATTTCAATGCAATGGTACTTAAATTTCAGGGAAAAAGGAAGAAGTAGGTGTCTGTCTAACCACCCTAACCAAAATAAAATGATTATATCATTTTATAATATTTTAGATATAAGTAGAGGACTCATGCCCTGGTGTGATGCATATTTTTTTATATTTTTTTCCATATAAATAATTAATTATGAATTGTTTATTACATATTTTTTAAAAATATAAAAATTGTATGTTTGACCACATTAACTTGGAAAAAACTTCATGAAATTCAATTTTTCTTTTTTTAATCCTATAGTATGTGAAGCATAGAATGTGACACATGTTTTGGATTAAAAAAATGTGATACTATTTGAAAATTATAGATGCTTTTCAATCAGCCTATCAATCAGGACTTTAGTTGTAATTTGCATAGAAAATGAGTAATAATTACTTATTAAATTCAAGGTAAAGCATAATTTATATCATTGGAAAGCTGAGAATCTCTTTTAAGAACCCTTTTCGTTTCATCAAATTTGTGTAAAAAAATAGTCGTCAGCCACATACCCATCATATTGCCACTTTTTGGCCCATCATGATCCTGCACATACCCACATGTTATAATTCTAACCAATCTTGTTTATCTTAGATTCAGTCTACTCTAGCTTATCTTTGTATCTCCCAATTGCATGGGGCCAATGAAGACAATAGTTGTAGATGTTATTTGTTATATTTATGGATTATCTCAACACATTCATTTTCCTTTTTAAATTGGTAAGAGATAGCCTGAATTGGTCGTTTAGATACAAAATTATTTCTTCCTCTTTCCTATCTTAGGACTCAAAGACCATGGCATCCCTAATGCATTCAATCATTTCTTCAAGAAAAAAATTCTACAAACTCTCCAATCTAATGTTATTGTGCACAAAATAATTACTTAGTGTGCTCTCAATCAGATCTTGCTCATATGAGGGTCTATCAAACCATACATCTTCAATTTTATGCATCCCATGGATCTTTCTTTTGAACAAGTTGTAGTATCTTTACTTTGGATAAATTACCTTCTTCTTTGCTTCCTTCTATTATAACTACATTTGGTTCAACTGATTCCAATTCTTCCCTTGGAGTGTACTCTTTAGATTCCTCATCTGGTATGTCCACAATCACTAGATATTTACCTTTTCCTTCAATTCTTTGAGTCTTGTGTGTTAGAGGAGTGTAATTAGCAATCTCTCTTGTTGTTTACTTCTTCCTCTCCATCTCACTGGAAGAGGATCCAACTTCAAGTGCTCTTACTAGAATGGAAATGCTAATTGCTCCAAACTTCCCTAGCAATTCTTTAAAGAAATTTTCCTACTCTTACAATTTTCCACAGTATTAGAATGTTAAAAAATATATTTACAAACTAGTTCATTCCCTTTCCATACAACAATATTGATTTGTGGCAAGCAATTCAGAAAAAACATCACAAGACATATGACCAAGGTACCAAACTTGAAGGGGTAATTTTCCTCATTTGTTAGTTGCACATTTTCCATCAATTGATCTTTTAGCAATTCACAGAGGTCAAAATCATGATCCTCCATTATCATTTTATGAGAGATGTAAACTACACCTGCTGAAGTTGTTCCTTCCATATTCCTAAAAAGATTTTGTATGAGATTCCATGCACAATTCACCTTATTATATCTTTGATCATTGAAATTATCAAATCCCTTTGATCTCCTATTACTCCAGTTAGGGTTTCGACTTCCTTGTTCTGAATCAACTTCTTTTTCATTATATCCCCAACAATGTATAATCCATTTAGATTCTTAATCACTTCTTTCAAAATGACATAGGGTTTATCCAGAGTTAGAATTTCATCATTCAATCTGTTTAGGATAAATCTAATGACTACCGCATTATCAAAATAAGGAAATTCACTCTCAATGTCCAAACTTTTGTGTTTCACACCTTCAAGCCATTTCAATTCATTGACTGGCAACATATTTCTCACCTTTCTAATCTTCTCACTGCTATATTCATGTAAATTTATCATTCCTTTGATTTGCTTCATTTTTATTTCTATACTGAACAAATTTCTACTGAACACCAAATTAAGTGAGAATTCTACAAGCAACTAAAATACCCAATGAATTCACCACTAAACTAACTTTCTTTTTTTGAGATTCTACTGCAGAGGCTCTCCTATTCATTTTCAATTGAAGGTGACAAATGAGGTTTCCAAATACCCTTTTAGAACTCACGCACCTAACCCTTTTTATCACATTATATGATTTTCCCTAGGTGTTCCAGATACTCTTTTTTCTCATAAAACAAAGAAGAATTCATCTATGGACCTTGTACTTCTCAAATTTCTGCACAAGCAATCACTGATACATTTGTAAGCGATTAGGACAACTACTAACAATTTTCTGCATTCTAGTGCAAACTATCAATAAGGGGACAAAGAATTTTCTTGAAAAACTCCCCCTAGGCCAATAGACTAAGATCAATTTCCAGAGGAATATCAGAAACTGCTTCTCATGTGGGCTTATTTCCTTCATTAGATTCATTCTTGATTATCCATTTTTTATTCAGCTAATCTCTTATCTCTTCCATAGTCACTTTCCCTTTTCCTTTATCATCTTTTTATGAAAATTTTCCTTTGTATACTGGACCTCTTCTATTCATGTTTTTGTTCCTATAGAATCTTGCAATGTGACCAAATCCATTACAATTGTAATACACAAGATTTTATTTTCTAGATCACTCATTCCATTTATTTCGTCTTGATCTTCATTGATTAGCAATATTCCCAAACCTTCCATAGGTGTAGCATTTAACATTCCTTACACTAATAGACATACTTTCACATTCAATTGATTTCTAACCAAACTTGTTGCAGGTAAAACACTAACCAGGAAATGATGGAATGGTTGAGTTTATTTTACTTCTACACTAAGAAGCCATATGACCAAATTTGTTACAAGAAAAGTAGTGACCATTAAAATTTTGAGCATTGGGTTGTCTTACCAGATACTCTCTACCTTTGTTCATCTAATTTCTTTGTTTGGAATCCTTATGTTCAGATCTGGAGCTTTCTCCCTTCCATATCCAAGACCCCACTTGTCATTTGCATCTTTCTATCCTTTAGTTAGCTCATCAAGCTTAGTATAATTAATCTTAATCTTCTCCTTGTATTCATTTGTATTAGTGAGTTCATCTCTGAGAATAAGTATTTGTCTTTCAAGTTCTTGTTCATTATTTCTGGATCATTGCAGTTCAATCTCTAGCTAAACGAATCCACTATTAACTCTACTACATTCTTTAGTTCTTTCTTTTAAGGAGTAGGCCAAATTCTCCTCATTCTTCTTTTTTTCTTCAATTTCCTTAGTTTGCTTCATCACCATAGATTCCATCTCAAGCTTTAGAACAACATTGTCTCTAGCAAGCTTTTCACATTTTTTAGTTATTTCTTTTAAGGTCTAATTCAGGTGAACATTTTCCAAGAATTTACTTTTTTTCTGCTTTAGCTAATCACATAGTTCCTACATCTTTTCTCTTGACTCATTGATTTTATCCTTCAATTATTGAATGAATTTTTTAATATCCTCAAGATTTGCTTTTAATTCCATGACTTCTAATTTATACTGATCAAGATCATCAAGTGCCACCAAAAGCTATTGTTGAAGACCACCAAAGTCCATTGCATTCCAAGATCCACCTCAATATGTTAAACTTCTTGAGAGGACCTACTCTGATACCAATTGTTTGACTCAAGGAGCACTAAGAGGGGGGATGAATCAGTGTTCAATAATATTTGAATTTCAATTCAAATCTTAAACCATTTAAAATATTTCAACAAAAGTAAGGATGCAAGAACATGAAGGAAACAATAAAAACATCACAACACTAAAATTTTTACTTGGAAACCCTATTAGGAGAAAAACCATAGTGGAGGTTAGTCCACAATTTATACTCTGTTAAAAATATGAAGAAAAAGGGGAATGCACATGCATTCATGCACACTACCTAGAGCTCACTACTCAAAATCAAGAAGGCTCATTTCCTTACAATATATTTGGATTAGAATAAAAAGTTGAACTGAGAGAATAACATCTACAAATTCCTAGTTTCAATTCTCATGAGGCTCATAGATCAAATTCTAGACCGTCTCTCTGATTCTGCACTTTTCTCAACTCTGCCTTAATTTAGTTCACAAAAATCCTCTTCTAGACAAGTGAAACTATGCCAAATCGCTCAACAACCCTTATGCTATTTGCACACAAAGAACAATTAAAACATTACTCCCTATACATCTACAATATGCTACATTCACTAAGTCGGCCACCATGAGCTAATAAACAAAAATTATCTTGTTCGATCTCTTGACTTACACACCAATTAATGTGACATCATAAAACTTAACAATAAGATAAAATAGATACTTGACAACCTTCCCAAGATCGACAACTTAGAAATATAATCTGGTGAAGTATACAGATCGGCATACTAATTGGATACCATTCTCTTCATTTTCTCTTCTGATAATACTTTGTTCTTTACTCTGCCTATTAGTATGAAAAAATCTTGATATGTAGACTAGAATAATGACTTAGGTTGCCATCAGTAAAAACACTAGAAGCCATATGCCTATAGTTCTTTCATTCATATTTTCACCTAGCAATCTAATAAGCAATCAATCATTCACAAGAGTATTCAAGATCATTCAAGAGCATGATTTCAAGCATTTTAGAGCAATATTCAAGTATCAATTATCATTTCAAATATTTCATGCATCATGTTGTTTCAAAGCTAACAATTGTGGTGTAGAGTTTTTTGATTCAAGCAAGTGTTTAATTCAAAAACAACATCATTCACACAAGAATCACTTAGTTCTACATCCATTGTAGCCATTACATACATGTTTGTAGCACCTTATCGCTAGGGTTTAATGAGTTGCAATGTTTTTTTTTTTTATTCATCATTCTCCATTCTTATTTGATTTGATTTTAAGGATTGATTTCAAAAATGGGGTTTGACCAAGGGAACCCCTATCCACTAACCCCATAACATTTTTCGCTCTCCTTTATGTGTGATTTTCCGGTCTAGGTTGTAGATTTACTAAGAAGCAAGATTAGAGATGTAGCATAGAAAATTGTACACCCTTGATGAAAGATACAATTTCATGCTTAATTTGGACATATTTTGGAACCCTTGCACTAATTGATCTCTTAAACTTACCATTTATAGGCCCCTAGGACACATTATTTTAGATCTTGAGGCTTATTCCACTCAAAAATCATATAAATCCTAAAAAATAGCATTCAAATCATTCAAATCCCAAAAATCCACTTCAAAAACCTTAGGTGGGACCCATTCTCCATCTTGGGTAAATTAGTCACCTTTGGTGGGACTCACTCACCAAGAGTAATGAATGAGTCCCTTTTGGGGCATCTTTCAAGTTTGAGTGGGAAATTCACCAACTTAATTCAAATTTTCAGTGGATGTCAACTTTTTGGTCAAAATAATAGGCAATTAGGTATTAATTCCTATAAATATAAATTCTTAGGTGATTTTCAAGACATATAAGAAATTTTTAGTAAACAAATTCAAGATTCAAGTATTGAGAATCCTTCAAAAGAAGATTCACAAGTCTATCTACAACAAAGTTGAGGCTTTCGAGCAACATTTAAGGGTTTTGTAGGTCTTTAAGCTCAATTTTTGTCCAAGATCATGCATTTTATGGGGTTGATCCTGGATGCCTATGGAGAATTGTGAAGAATTCTAGGTTGGGGAGATGCAACTAGTCATCAATCCAAGCCTAAGGACTTTTTTTCTAAGTGATTCCATCTTCCACTATCTCTTTATTTTTAGTCTAAGGAAGGTTTACATGTCATTAAGATTCATTTAAAATGATGTAGGATCTTTTAGGGTTTAGTCTTAGATCATTCAAGTTTCATTTATGCATCTTATTCTTGCATATTAGAATAGGGTTACATCTTGCTTCAAATTTCCTAGTCTTAGACACAATTAGGGCTAGGGTTTTTCTACATATTTCATTATCTCTTTCAAGGTTTAATGACCAAAGTAGGAATTTGACCAAGTAAAACCCACCATTATAAATCAAATTATGTTTTATTTTGTAGGTGTTTTTGTAGACTCAGATCTAGGATTCAAACTAGGTATGAAATGCAGGTGTTGGAGTACAAATGAGTGATTTTAGTTTTTAGAAAAGGAGAAAAGGACTGGTTTTCCATTAGTAGAAAATGAGTCCCACTAGGGGTGTCTATCTGATCAGTTTGTAGATTCAAGTACCCTTTTGCTTGAAATAATTTTTTGGGTACCCTGATCTAGGACTACCCTGATCTAGGACTAATTCACCCATGTTGTAAAATGAGTCCTAGTTGGTCAAAAAGTCAACATTTTCATATTTCTAGAGTTAATTTCAATTATTCTGAGATTTCCATGTGGACAGAGTTTATAGTCACATTTTCTTGTTCTATTTTTGCTGTATTTTCAAAGCATTTGATAGGTGATTTAGGTCTTTTTTTATTTCACACTATGTTTTCAAACATCTTACATTTCTTATTATACATTTAGTAATTGATCTATTTTATCAATTTTTAGCCTTTAGGACAATCCCCTGTGATAGATTTAAGTCTCCTATGCATTTGAATCTCAAGGGCTTATTCTTGAGTGAACCATTAAGATATTTGGTACCTCTATCTTTTTTAGGAGCAAAACCCTAGAAGTGTAAGAGAGCCCCCACATTCCAAAAATCTTTGGTTCATTTTGGTGAACCTACATTTAGAAACATTATATTTCTGATTTAGAGAACATTTACATAGTATATATAGATTGCATTTCATTTTGCATTAGATATGTTAGATGAATCCCTTTAGGACTTCCTCTCACTAAGATCATCCACTAAGACTTGTCATGAGAAATGAAAACCAACTGAGGATAACTTACCTATCAAACCTTTTAGTTGTAATGAATTTGACATGATAATGAATCCCTTGAAGGCTTCAACTCACAAATAACATCCACTAAGGTTTATTGTGAGAAATCTAAAACAAAATACATCAATGTGATTTAACATCAACTCATCCTTTACCCACCTTTGCATAAGCCTAAACTTCCAAATAAACCCAATTTTATCCTATAGCCACCTAAGCATTATTCCTAGCAGCAACCAAGTCAAAATACTATTCCTCACACATACAACACTCAAAAAAAATCACAACCACAACAACAAACCCCAACATCCTTACATTTGCCCAATCCCATTTTTCCTAGACCTCCTCGATTAACTTCACACAATAAGGAGTATGATATTTTTGAGAAACTTAAAAATAATCCTAAAAAGATATCCTTTTGGGACCTAATTAATAATTCACCAAATTATCACACCGTAAATAAAGATTTTTGCTTCCAAGTGATTTCTAGCACTTCTAGGGTTTTTCACCTTAAAGGAGAAAGGTGTGCCAAAATGGGCAATGTCTAAATTCAAGATCAATCTAAGGATGGATGAAATATGCTTAGATACAATGTTTAAATGTAATAAAATCAGAAAAAAAAAAGATGATTATTAATGCAAAATATAAGAATGCAAGTCATTTGAAAACACGCTGTGATATGCAAACATGTGATAAATGACCTAGAAATGCAAACAAAAATAGTCAAAAAGTTATGAAACAGAATGTGTGCACTTGTAGGATGAAAAAGGATGGAATGAATGTTTGGAATCTTGATAAAACTAATGCAGAGGCCAATTGGGACACTTATGCCAAATTGGGCAACTTAGTCCCAAATCTTGAAAAACTGCTTCGGAGTTTGTTTCAGCCAAATGTGTATCAAAAATTGTAGAAATCACTAAAAGGAATGTATAGTGGGACTAATTTTCCATTAGTTTCAGCTTAGTCTACTTTTGTATTTCTAAAATTTGAAAAGGGAAATTGAAGCCCTTGGTATGCATTTCAATTCCTAATAGGTGTCCACTTCTTAAACATTGATTTTCTGGCCTAAAAGTGTCTTTTAATGTCAAATCACCTAATCCTCTTTTAAATTAACTAAATCAGGACTAAATTTACTTTGTGGGATTCGAATAAATTAAGACATTGGACATCTAGTTTGGAAATATAATCAAAGAAGTGTTTGTGGTAAAACAAAATCACTAAGCAAAGATAACAAAATTGGCTCTCACACATGTGTTAATTCCTCATGATTTCCAAGAAGGTCAAAATCCTAAAACAAAAGTCCTTGAGCCAAAGTTCAAAATTTAGGAGTCACACTCGAAAGGTCATCAAGAAATACATTAGGAAGTGCAATCAAAATCAACATATCAAAATAAGAAAAAAATTCACAAGGTTCTATAGACTCATTCCTTTGAACAATCCGAAAATGTATGCTCAGTTTGAACCGCTTCTTAGCTATAGAGGTCCTTACAAGTATGGTATGTTCTTCAATACCAAGGTCTAGTAAATAGGTGTCCTTTTTAGGTGCATCCTAGGATTGAAATCAAACCTTCATCCATCTTTGAACATCAAAACCAAAATCATCTCATCATCAATTCTTCAAAAATCTTGGAAAAATCCTTCATTTTAAACTTTGGGAAAATCATTTGAAATCAATCCAAAATCACCTTGTTGAATTGAATGTGTGTAGATGCATCCTTCTCTACATATTTGATCAAATTATCAAAACTTGTGAACAAATTCATCCCTTGATAACATCCAACATCTTTGGATTGAGGAGTTCATTATCAAAATCATCTTGTTTGGATAGGAGTATTTAGATGAATCCTTATTCTCACACCTAGACAAATTAGCATCTTGTGAACAATTTAACTCTAGAACAACATCCAACCTCTTAGAGTTTATGAGTCCACCAAAATTTGAATCCAAAACAAATCAATCCTAAAATCAAGTCCTAAAGTTTAACATACCCTTCAATATTTTCTCAAGATTTCCAATCATCCATCAAACATTCATCTTACATCCATCTCATTATCACCCTTTGATCCTTAAATCATCCTAAAATTTTCTCTTTTGTACCTAAAGTTAGATCAATCCAAAGAATTAGAGAATTCACCTTCCACATTCTTGAAGATTGAACCCTATTTTATGGTGCAAACTAGATCACAACACAAGAGGAACATGGAAGCCAACAAAGAAACATCTACTTCAAGTGACTTAAGTCAAATCACTCTCGAAATGAATCCCATTGGGTTTCGCAGTCTTTTGCAAGACCATCACGAGGAAGGGTCTAAATGGAGGATCTCACCTATAATCCCTCTGGAATGTCACATAAGGAAATCACTAAAATAATTAAAAATACAAAGAATCATAAGATTATCAACATCATGATGAGAATCAATCCCTCACTATACATGCTCGAATTAGCAAAACAAGGGGCTAAAGTCCCTTCTGATTTTGATGTGAGAACTATTGTGGGACAATATTTTGGAGTCATTCCTCCAATCTCATCTACCATCCCCATTTCATCTTCCCCCTCATTTCAAAACATCACTCAAAACATCTTACAAATCACATCATCCATTTCTCTAATGCAGCCCATTGTTAACAAAGGAAGTGCATTTCTCGATACGTTACAAACACATCCTATCATAACACAATCAAGATTTGGACACAAAAACCATCTTGGGATAAAATGTACCCCAAAACTCATTGCACACATATGTCCCTCTCACCTTTCATGATCCAAATGACTCATCATCATCATTACACACAACACCTCAAACCTCTCTCCCCATAACCTCGCAAGGAGAGGGTGGCATGTTCGGACCAAGGGGAATTTTTGACACTACACCATTTCCTCAAGAGATAACACCCCTCACATTTCCACCACTTCCACCATTTCCATCAACATCCACACCACTTCTTGGCTTAGGGCTTCCCCCTTTACCAAATGGTAATCAACAGAACCAAAGCAACCCACCAAGCATCATTCCAGATACTTCCACCTTGTCATCGATATCGCAACAACAGATGGAAACCATCCCGATAATGCAAGATACAATCACCACATCATCAACCACCCCACTAACATCTCAAAACATGATCTCTCAAGGACCAACCACATCAGTCACATCATCTACCAATCAAATCCCAATCACCAACATGAAAACACCTCTCACCTCCACAATAAACAACATTTTGAATCCACCACCACAACCACCACCAAGATCCAATACATCAAGTCAATATAGTATGGAATTGCAAGCCACTCAACAAGTTGCTTATCAAAAGGAATTCCTACAAGTACAAAAACAAAAGCCGCACAATTAGTTGCTCGACAAGTCGCGCAACTAGCTGCTCAAGCCACTCAAGCAGCACAAGTTGCTCAAGCTGTCCAAGTCGCACAACAAGCACAATAGGCTACACAATACCAAGCCTTATTACAACAACAAGAAGAAGAAGAAGCTACACAAGCTCAAGTTGCATAGGCGCAAGCACAAGCTCAAGCATAACAAGCACAAGCACAAGCACAATATCTTGCACAACAACATGTAGCACAACAACAAGCATATTAGCAAGTGCTAAAGCAATAACAAGAACATTAAGAAGTAGCCAAATTAGCATCTCAACAATAAGTACAGCAACAAGCTCAGCAACATGTGCTAATAGCACAACAGGACCAACATCAAGCGTTGTTGGTATAGAAGCAATTACAAGCATACTTGGCTCAATAGAATATGCAAACATCATCCATCAACATATCAACCAATCCGCCCATCCCACTAACAATCAAACCATCTTAGAACACTTTCATCCCCCCTTGATCCACAAAATGATGTGACATCACAAATTAGGTTTCTCTCACAACAAGTGCTTGACCTTCAATTAAGGAAAACCATGAAAACACCCAATAACTTGTGTCCTGATCTATTTTATAGAAGCCTTGTAATGAAACCATTCCTAAATGTATGGAGATCCCCAAATTTGATAAGTATCATGGGACAGGAAACCCTAAAGATCATATAAAGGAATTCTAGGTTCATTGCATGGAAGTCGCATATGACGATACCTATCTGATGCAGATATTCCCTAGGAGTTTGGTTGGCCATGCCATGGAATGGTTCTCTCACCTACCTACATGCATCAAAACATTCCAATAAATCATAGACACATTCATCAAAAACTACACTGCAATATCACCATGGATGTTAGTCTCAAGGAACTCTCAACTTTGAAACAAGGTAAGAATGAATCATTTGCTTCATTTATACAACGATGGCGATCCAAGGTGAATCAGAGAAAATGGGTCATGCCTAAGGAACAACAAGTTGACACTACCATATCCAACCTTGATAGCCTCTTGGCATTTCATCTCAAAGTTCAAGGGATCACCATGTATGACTAGTTGATTTCCAAGGCACTTAGCATCAAACGAGCCTTTATGACACAACCTAGATGATCAACTTCATATCCTGAACAACAGAACAATCGCCCACCCACCAATTACAATGAAAACCTTGCACATGGGAAAGAAACAAAAATATTACAAACAATGGTTTCGTTGATGCAAAAGTTATCATTATTGCCCCTCAGCAAAATACACTCACACCACAACAACAAATCCAAAACCATCATCAAAACAGCCATCAATCAACACATCAACCACACAATCAAGCGATCAATAACGTCAATGATCAAAGGGGATTGCCCTGATGAAAGAACAATTCCATTAAGCAAAAGTACACTACTTTTGGGCAACCACTTGAAGTCATCATGAAGAAACTAATAAATGAAAACCTCATCAAGATTCCCACCTATGAGAACTACCAAGAACCAAATGTTAAACCTCCTTGGTACAACGAAAATTAGCTCTACATCTTCCAAAAAATCAAAGGGCACACCACTAACAATTACATGAGGTTAAAGAACATAGTCCAAGACCTCATTGATCAAAGAATCATAAACTTGGAACAACCAATAGGAAACAATAACCTAAAAATATACACAAATCTTATGCCCAACCATAACAATAAAGGGAACAATAACACTAATAAGGGAAAATGAACCTTCAAAAATGTGAATAATGTGTATGAAACTATTTTCGCTTCCCTAGATGAACGCTATGCAGTAATCACTATCAAAAGAGCTCAGGTTGATTGTGGAGTCACCACAAGAGGAGAAAAAGTTACTATTGCAGGATCGTCTCAACCAAATAGAACTTTCATGTCCAATTCAAGATTTTTTCCCAATGGTTACAATGTCCTTGATCAGCTTAAAAGAATGGCAACACAAATCTCCATCATGGAGTTATTAAAAATCTCATCCACCCACAAGAAAATCCTTGAGGAAGCATTGGCTTCATCAACCATCCCCGCAAATCTTGATGTAGAACAATTCCAAGCTATGGTCAGAAACATAATTACCCTGAATCTCCTTACATTCTCTGACCAAGACTTTCCTGCTCAACCATCTCATAACCATGCACTCCATTTAGAGGTCCTAGTGTAGAAAAGTAAATTCAAGTGAGTCTTAGTGGATGGAGGTGTGGGATTGAATATTTGTTCCCTCGAGCTCATTAAGAAGTTAAAAATCTCAGAGGATTCCATCAATAGAGGAAAAGGTATTGCAATTAGAGCATATGATGATCAAGACAGAGTATCCCAAGGCACAATAAAAATCCCTATTCAAGTAGGGCCAGCTATCATGGAAACCACCTGCTAGGTCTTGGAACTCGACTTGCCTTATAACATTCTCCTAAGACATCCATGGATCCACACATTGTAAGTGGGAGCATCAAATTTCCATCAATGTGTCAAATTTACATATGAATGACAAGAGGTCACCATCCATGGAGATCCTAAACCATTCTCCTACTGCAAGAACCTTGAGGCAAAATACTACAAAATCCCTCAAGTGCCTAAAAATGATGAAGGATAATCAACACCATACATTGATCCAGCCACTCTCGCTTCCACTTATGCGATAGAGACCCCCACCACTCCCACCATTCCCACCATCTCTAATATCAAAGTCATCATCCAGGATAATGGTTGTGGAAACTACATGATTCCCAAAAATTCTTTTGTGGTAGGAGAGTTACCACAATCTCCTAGATCACAAGGACATCCATAATCAAATGAAGCCTCCACATCTCAAACATCCCTTATAGAATATCCCAACTTTAGAAGTTGGGGAGATCTCAGATGAGAATTCATAGAGGAGGACCCATCTCATCTCCTATACTAATATAATAGACCAACAGTTGATCTACCAATGGATGACAAAAGTAAAGGTTTCCAAATGATTCTCACAATGGGCTATGATAGAAACCAGAGACTTGGGAAAAATGAAAATGGGATTATAATACCTATTATTCCAGATACGTGAATGAGAAACCTTGGCCTTGGATGTACCCCTCTGAGTGCAACCATACATGGCCAAAGTCCTCTAGTTAGAAAGGTGAATAATCCTCCTCAGCTATCTGTAGCCAAACTTTTCTTACCTGTATCTATAGGTCGAGTCATAGACAACTTCATATTTGACACAACTGACATCTATAGTAGTAGTGATGATGGGGATTCCATAACCAACCTACCTAGGCTCTTCAAGGATACCACCCTTCTCATGATTAGCACCTTATCCTTTGAGTCAAACCTTCAAAATCATGAAATCCACCTAGTTTATCCCCAACTCATCGATTATGAGCAACAAGGACCACCAATTATGGAGACATTCAAAAATGATGAGGCGATCTTAGAATTCATGGGATTGTGGGATAATATTCTATGTGGGAATCACAAAGCAGGATTCGTCATTGAGCTAGATACAAATGCATACTATGGGGAAACAATTGAATTCCTTAGTCATAAAAGTGAAAAATTGAGAATAATCTCTAGGTCCTTGAGTGAAAACCATACTGTGGCATTCTCCAACCTAAAAAAAGTAAAAAGAAAGGAAGCATCCAATGGTGAAAACCTCTCTGAGGTGCCTAAGGATGGGGGATTCAATCTTCCTTTCAGAGCTCTCCATTAGGAGAAATCAACGGTCCTAGCAGAAAAGTGCAATCAAGTTAATCCTGGAATAAAGAAAACCCCGCACATCACATTCTATGTGGAATCATTGCTATCAGAGGAACAAGAGCTCCTAGCAACCTTCTTAAGTGAAGTACAAGTTAATTTTGCATGGAGCTATGCTAACATGCTAGGGCTCAATCTAGAAATTATAGTTCATTAGCTAGCAGTATACTCTAAAGCAAAGCCCATTAGACAAAAGATCAGGAAAATGCACCCTTGGATTGCCCTACTAGTCAAAATGGAACTAAAGAAGCTATTGGATGTAGGATTCATTCAACCAATAGACTATCTAGAATTGGTGTAAAACCTGGTTCTGATCTCAAAACATGATGGGGGCATCAAAATTTGCATAGATTTTAGGGAATTAAACAAAGCATGTCTAAAAGATGATTTCTCGTTGCCCAACATTGACATGATTGTAGACATAACGACTGAACATGAAATGCTTTCCTTAATGGACAGTTTCTTGGGATACAACTAGATAATGATTGCTAAAGAAGACCAACACAAAACAACCTTCACTTGTCCATGGGGGACTTACTGCTGGAATAAGATGGCATTTGGCTTGAAGAATGTAGGGGCAACATACCAAAGAGCCATGATGTTAATCTTCCATGAAATGGACCATAAAATTGTTGAAGATTATGTCGATGACATACTAGCCAAATCTAGAAAGAGGAAGGATCACATAGCAACCTTAAGTGCCATTTTTGATAGGCTAGAGGAATACAAGGTCTGATTAAATCCAAAGAAGTGTGTCTTTGGTTTACAATCAAGAAAGATACTAGGATACATAGTATCAATGAGAGGTATTGAGGTAGATCTTGCTAAGGTAAAAGCAATCCTTGAGATTGAGGCACCCAAAACATTGAAATAATTGAGAGGTCTCCAAGGTAGTATTCAGTCCATCTGAAGGTTCATCACACATCTGGAAAATAAACATAATCCATACTCTCACCTACTTCACAAGGGAGTAGCGTACAAGTGGGATAAAAAGTGTGAAGAAGCCTTCAATAAGATTAAAGAATATCTGCTTACATGACCAATCCTAATGCCACCAATCCCAAGAAAGCCATTAATTATCTATGTGTTAGCAACAATAGCAACTCTCGGTGCTCTTCTAGCTCAACACAACAAAAACATAATAGAAAGGGCTATATATTACATCAACTACATATTGGTTGGGCATGAGTTAAATTACCCATTCATTGAGAAAGCATGTCTAGTAGTAGTGTTTGCATCAAAAAAATTTAGACATTACATGTTGGCGCACAAAGTCAAACTCATCACCAAAATTGATCCCCTCAAGTACTTACTATCAAAAGTAATGCTCACTGGAAGAATGGCCAAATGGATCATGATACTATCAGAATTTGACACTGAATATGTGGAGTGGAAAGAAATTAAATGCCAAGTCATTGTAGATCAACTTGCGAAAGCACCAATCACCAATCTATTTAGAGAATCCTCTCATCTAAGAGCTTCCAGATGAATCCATCTTCAATCTCAACATAGCTAACTACTGGAAACTTTACTTTGATGACTCATACACACAACATGAATCAAGACTCGGTGTCTTCTTTATCACCCCATAGGGGGAATACATACCTAGATCATATAAATTGGCATTCCCCTGCACCAACAATATTGCAAAATATGAGGCTTTAACCACAGGTCTCAGAATAGTAGTGCAGTGGCACATCATGGCCCTCAGAGTATATGGAGACTCCTAGCTGATAATAAACCAAGTGAATGATGAGTACCAGACTAAGGATGATAAGCTCACTCCATACAAAAAATTGGTGGAGACTCTCAAGGAATCCTTTATCGAGATCACATTTGAGCAGGTACCCAAAGCCAACAATAGATTAATAGATGTCATGGAAATGATTAGATCCCTACTGGACATCCCTCACAATGTCCCAAAGTATGAATTCTTGGTAGAGCACCTTCTTGTGCCCGCATTTGAGGTACTAGAATCAGAATTTGTGTGTGAAATCGTTAGTCCCGGTTATCCCTGGTACCATGACATTTATATCTACCTAAAAATAGGTTTCCTACTTGCTGACTTACCCTCAACCTTAAAATGAACCTTTTTCAAAAAGGCTTCATGATTCATCATCCTAGGAGATACCCTGTACTGTAGGAGCATAGAAGGAACCTTATGACGTTGTTTAAATGTTGAGGAGGCATTGACCACTTTAATTGAGGTGCATAATAGCATTTGTGGTTCACACTCGAGTGGAATGACCCTAGCACAATAAATTGTTGAGGATGGGGTATTATTGGCCTACAATGGAAAGAGAGGCACATGACTACGTTAGAAGGTGTCTACAATGTCAGTAGCATGGGAACCTCATCCATGCTCCAACTCAAAAAAATTATCCCATGATCACACCATGGCCCTTTTCACAGTGGGGACTCGATCTCATTGAAAAAATCACTCCTACTTAATCTCATGGCCACAAGTTCATCATAACTGCCACTAAATAATTTACCAAGTGGGTGGAAGCCATACCCATGGCATATATAATTGGGAAGTAGATATCAAAGTTCATCTTGAACTATCTCATTTTTCGCTATGGTGTCCCATAGGCCATTATCTCAGATAATGGGACACCATTTAAGAATTAGGATGTCAACAAATTTTGTGAAAAATTCAAAATCCAACATCACTTCTCCACCCCATACTATCCCCAAGGAAATGGCCAAGCAGAAGCTACAAATAAAACCATTTTTAAAATCATCAAGAAAAAACTTAATGACACAAATCATGACTAGCATTTGTAGCTCAATCCTGCCCTCTAAGCCTACCGAAATAGCATCCACACACACGCTGATGCCACCCCCTTCTCCCTGGTTTATGGATCAAAAGCGGTACTCCCCATTGAGATTGAGCTCCTGTCACTAAGAATATCACTAAAAAACCTAATTATGGATGAAGAGTATCAAGTATCAAGATTGAATGAGTAGCTTGTATACATTTTAAATCATTTGCAAGTCTATCAGAACAGACTCAAGAGGAGCTATAACAAGAAAATCAAAAGGAGGACTTTCAAAGTCAAAGAATTGGTAATAAAGGAGAATCAGAAAAATGTCCCAAATCCAAACAGTAAAGGAAAATTTGAACCCAATTGGTTGGGACCATTTGTTATCACAACAAGCTATAAGTTAGGGGCATATCAGTTATCAACACTCAAAGGGGAACCTCTAGAAGATCCCATGAAAAGCTCTCATCTAGAAAAGTTTTATGCCTAATCTTTCAAGGTATAGAACACAAAAAAATCAAAAGATCAGAAAACGTCTTGAAAAAATAGTTACCCTGATGAAAAACTAGAATATAGGTGCCTTGGTGACAACAAAAAAGGTAAAAAATCCAAAAAAAAATAGAAAAAGGATAAAAAATAGTAAAGAGAAAAATCGTCCTCTGGTGAAAACCACTTCGGTGGCACTTTGGACAAGTACCTTGGTGAAAACCTGGAAAACAAGCACCTTCTGTAAATAAGCACTTTCCATCCACTAGGATCTTTATGACTTGTTTTGTGTCATCCATCCATTACGTTTCCATCATCCATTGCATTCAGATCTCCATCCATCACCCATCCATTTGACATATGTATCATAGCTTGGTCCTATGTTCGTATCATGATCCCTCCTAGTATTACTTAACCCATCCTCAAGGTTAGTTTGTACTGCCTTTATCAGAGTAGTCTATTGCATCATGCTGGGGGCATGTTATCATCAGATCAGATTTGTGTATATTCTTGAAGTCCTAAAATCAAAAAATCCAAAAACATAAAAAAAAACAAAAATCCCAAAACATTCAAAACATATCAAAATCCAAAAATAGGTCAAAAAAGTCAATCAAAAAAGATAAAAAATAAAGTTGTCTTATCGAACTACGGTTCTCTAAGCCTTCAACATAGGCAAGGTTGATCTTTGATCATCCCCCGAGACACTTGGGTCAGTCCTTTAGGAGTTCATCATAATAATCTGACATTTCATCATGTATATCTTCATCTATAAATTAGTCAAGTTGTCAGTCAAACTATGTGGTCTTTGCTTGTATAATCTAGGCAAGGCTAATCTATTGATCAACCCTCGAGGCCCCTAAGATAGGTCCTTAGGTTAGTCTCTTGGTCAAAATCTCAGAAAACTCCAAAACATTTGAAAATTGAAAATCAAAACATTTATAAAATCTCAAAAATACCAAAAACAACCTCAAAATAGTTTAGAAAACATCAAAAACATCCAAGTATTTGAAAATCCATCCATCTCATCTTGCTTTCACCCATAATAATGTTACTCATAATAAATGATCATCATCCTCAACCTTTGGTGAAATAGTTGGAAATAAGTCTAGCAGGTGAAAAAGTGAAAACTCAAAATGTCAAGTCTCAAGTTTACATTAGTATGTACACAAGTTGGTCAACTCTTTGTGTCAATAGCCTATCATCCAATCAATCACAAATCAATCATTTGATAACATCATGTCCTAGGATGTATCCTTCCTACAAAGGGCATTAATTATCATAAATAACACTTTGGATAAATGAAATGACGTGTCGCCATCCACTAACATGTCATAGGATGTATCCTTCCTACAATGGGCATTATCTTTTGGCAATAGTTTCCATTCTTATCCTTAAAAACACATTCCATTTTGGTTAGTGTTATTAAAGAGCATCAACTTTTTTATTTACTTCATCTTTGTCTTTTGACTTATCTCTTTGCGCTCATTCCAATAACCTCTCGATGATGTCCAAACAAATGGATTTAGAGAGATAGGAATGGGGCAACGATCATTATCTTTTGTCTATTGTGCTTGTTGGACGTTCTTGTAATATAACTTGGCAAACACTTGCTTTGTTAGATATGTATGGAGAGTGTTTTGGCTAGCTTGTTCACTATTGCATTGATAGGTTATACCTTTCCTTGTTTTGGTCCGAGATGTTTGAAACTTCTAAAGTGCATCCTAGCAAGGTTTCTGTATGTTAGGTATGAAAAAGAATACTCCTATCTATTTGTCAAATCAAAGTCCATCACATGAAGTGCAATGCCATCCTAGTTCTTTATACCTTGATGCATCATGCTTATGCGTGTTATCAAACATAAGGTAAGTGGCCCTTTTAAAATCCCAATTCTTGATAAGCAAATCATCCATTTCTCACCATCATCTCTCATAAAGTTGGCTTGTTGAATCCTCTTGTCACCACCTGATTTCTTCTTTTCCACACTACCATCATGTCATAAATAGTTAATCATCATTACTAGTGCATCCATCCTGCATCCACAAACCATCAACATTTTACACATCATCTCACATGCATGTTCATCATCATAATATAGATCTGTTATTCTAAGAATCTCATAAAACCATACATTTGCATAAAACATCCATTTCATAATCATATAGGCATTATCACATCATCCATTTTAGATGCATTGCATTATCATTTAAGTTGTTTAGGATAATATAGATTGGTTATTCTAAGCATGTTAAAAACCATCTCGTTTGCATCATTATCATAACCATCCATTTTGAACCTCTTTATCATGAAATCAACCCTCAAATAGAATTTTCTCTCTCAATCTCTCAAGGGGGCAATGTACTAGTATACTTCTTTCCATTGGGCCATCTGAAAAAAATCAGAAATTTTTTGAAATTTTATTTGCGAAAAGTTTATTATTTGAACCAATGCAGCAAGTACATTGCTTCAAAGAAGGGAAAAATGTAGACATGAAAAATTAGCATCATGCATTTAATTAAATTCATATTTATCTATTCATGAAATAAATCAAGTCTATTTGATTTATCTCTAAGGTCATCCATTTAAATTGAGTAAATCAACTTTATTTAATTTAAGCCTATCATTATCCCTCTTTGATTAAATAAATCTAAAATTTGTTTGATTAAGTCTTTATCATATTTGATCTCCTTTTTTATTTAGTTTAATCTTTAAATCTAAAGTAAAAAGGTCAAATCACCTAATCCTCTTTTAAATTAAGTAAATTAGGACTAAATCTAATCTAATGCATGTCACATTCTCTAGATTTTCCCACTTGCACAAATAAAGGATTTTAATTAATTTATTAAATCTTCATATTCCCTCAAGTTTGAATTCAAAACAAGTTGACTTGTCTCTTCCAACATGGCATTAACTCCCCTCTTACATTTCCCCCACTTGGCATTTAAGTCCCTTTTTCTCTTTCCAACAAGCCAAATTTGAAATTTGAAAAGGCCAACTAATCTCATTTATTGGCACATTGATGAAAACTTGCACATCATCCATCCACTCACATGGTGACAAGTGGCTCCTTCCTATTGGTTGAATCTTTGTCCCACATTGCTCTCTTTTGAGAATTCTTCCAATTTGGTATTCTATAAATTGGAAGTCTCATTCCTCATCTTAGCATCCACAACTCATGGAAAGTTACTCTCTTCGCATTGAGAGCTAATTTTTTCCAGTCCATCTCCAAGGAATTTTAGCATTGAGCTTGTCAAGGATTGGGAAAGGGTCACTTTTCACAAGTGAAGCCAATCCACTGTGGAATAGGTGTATATCATGCTTCTTTTATGCTTTCAATTAGTTTATCTTTCTTGTGAGGCATGATGTATTATTTCATAGGAGCATTTGTAGATGTGCATAGCTTGAACTAACCCATTGCTAATGTGTGTTTGAGATTTGATCTATTTGCAAATTTATGGTGCACACAATTGTATGGCTTGGATTTCTGCAGTCGCATCATCAGTCAAGAATGCATTGATTCTCTAGTCAAGCCTGATTCTTCATCCATGGTCATGCAATACACGTAGCCATGCAAAGATGTGCTCAATCTTGTTTCGTGAGGAGTCTACCCATGCAACCGACACACCACTTTGTTGCTTATTGAAATCGATGACAATATACAATGGATACTTTAGACAGAACAACTCAGTGTGAGTATTGTCAAGTTTATAGCTAGAAAGATCATTGAAAACACGAAGAACTATTTGTCAATATTTGTAAGGCCTCACCCCATATTTGTTAGTTGCAAACGTGGAATCCATCGAGATGATTAAATTGTGTGAGTGGGTAACCATCCTATCCAGCATCCATGGAGTCTAAATCTCAATAAAAAAAGGTGTATTCCTCCCATTGGGCTGTTGAAATTAGAAGAATATTTCAAATTCCTCTCCACTCCATAGTAGCATACTTGTTAAGTCCACTTTCTATTTTTGTGTGTGATTAGAATGCACCTTTCTCCAAGCATTCATAACATCCTTTCTTGTAAGGAATTGATCTCTCTTGGACATCATGCCACATAAGGCAGGATCACTGATGTGTTTATCCATTATAGCATTAACACTGACATCCATGAGCAAAAGGCTTTCAATATAGCTTTTGCACTCTATGGATAGATTAGCAGCAAACATAGAATGCTTCTCTCCACTTGTTTCAAGAATTCCATGGCAATATTGAATGCTTTTATCAATGTGGAACATTTCTTTATAGATAATATAGGAAACATTGAGTTTTCCATTAATAACCTTCACCATGAAGTTGTATTGACAACTTCACATTTGTCTAAACATCTTATGTGGTTTCTTCTTTGGTGGAGGCTAGCCTCTGTTGTCTTGAGGATCATATTGACACTAGTAGCTATGAGAAAGGGATCATCTCACCAAGTTGAACCAAGGATATTAAAATATCATTTGACCATAGAAGTGAATGTCGAAAGATATAAACCTTTGATAGGAAAAAAAATTTCCATAAGTTTTGTTGTCAACATGATATGAGGCGGTAGGTTCTCTTGTTTTCTTGTACACTAATTTTGTTTTGAATTTTTGAACAGACATTTCATTGTGAATGAAATGATCAAGTCTTGTAAGAGGAATTGCTGCAACAAAGTCAGGGACCTTATCCTTGTTGATGGAAATATCAACCCATTCCAAATTGGAAGATGAAAAAGGAGAGCCTCCATTTTGTACATCTTGCACCTCCAATTTGTCTTGCTTTTTCCATTTCAAACCTCTCCCCATTCTAGGAAATGACAAACTTGGATGAATATTTAACATTAGTTGGGATTGTGTGAAGAAAAATAAATAAACCATTCATTAAACATAGCTAAAATGTGCTTGCATAGCTGTCACCCGTGTGAAACAATACGAGGTTGCCGGCTTCAACAAGGAAAATTAAAGGTGATATATTCAATCAAGCTTCACCTAAAATATAACACAAACACATGTTGTAAATCAAATATTCCATCTCAACATACACGTGGACATAGACAAGGACAAAAAAATGACAAGAAAAACCTTTGATGACATCCTGGTATGGAAGAGAAAATAAAAAAAAGTGCATCCATTGTTGTGAGCAATGCCAATATGATAACATGTTTCTTACATTTGTTGAAAAAAAATGAATTAATAATGGAGAGTATGAGGAAAGGCATAAAATTGCAAAATTTTCTATGAACCATGATGTAAGTGATTGTGGGTTGGAAAACAAAACATGTAGATGATCCTCCAAGCTAACATAAAGACCGCAACCCTGCAAGTAAATATAAAAAATATTTTAGAGAGTATGGGGTGTACAAACCTCTTTTACCTAAGGAGGCATGTTGTGATATTCATCCTTCCATTTTGCATGACTTAACATGAGGAGTGAAAGCACATCTAGCAATTAACAAAATAAACAAGTGAAGGTTGAATGACACGATCAGTGGTTCAACCTAGAACTTCATATGTGGCGTAGGAGTGTAACATGCATCACAATATGTAATTACTTATACAATAGCAACAATAGATGTATTATCATGGGAAGATACATTGGTTGTGTTGTGTGTGTAAATTTTAAAGTAGAGGAAGGGTTAGAGGGCACGTAAAACCTTCGATGACAACCTTGTATGTAAAAGAATAAGTGCATCCATTGCTACGAGCAATGAAAAAATGACAACATGTTTCTTGCATTTGTTGAAAACAAGATGAATCGGTAATGAAGTGCATGAGGAAAGGTATAAAGGTGTAAAATTTTCTATGAACCATGATATAAGCGAATGTAGGTTGGAAAATACAACGTGTAGATGAACCTCCATGCTGACATGGAGATCACAACCCTAAATGTGAATATAACAAAGATTTTAGAGAATATGGGGTGTACAAACCTCTTTTACCTGAGGAAGCATGTTGTGATATTCAGCCTTCCATTTCGTGTGACTTAACATGAGGAGAAAAAGCACTTGTAGCAATTAATGAAATAAACAAGTGAAGGTTGAGCCACAGATTCAGTGGTTCAACGTAGAACTTTGTATGTGGCGTAGGAGTGTAACATGCATCACAGTATGTAATTAATTATACAATGGCAACAAGAGATGTATTATCATGGGAATATACATTGGTTGTGTTGCATGTGTAAGTGTTAAAGGAGAGGAAGGGTTAGAGGGCAAGAAAAACCTTTGATGACAACCTTGTATGTAAAAGAATAAGTGCATCCATTGCTGTGAGCTATGCCAAAATGATAATATATTTCTTGCATCTATTGAAAAAAAATGAATCAGTAATATAGTGTATGAGGAAAGGTATAAAGGTGTAAAATTTTCTATCAACCATGATGTAAGTGAATGTAGGTTGGAAAACACAGTGTGTAGATGAACCTCCATTCTGACATAAAAACCACAACCCCGCATGTAAATATAACAAATATTTTAGAGAATATGGGTGGTACAAACCTCTTTTACCTGAGGAGGCATGTTGTGATATTCAACTTTCCATTTAGGGGGTCTTAATATGTGTAGCAAAGGCGCATCTAGAAATTCATGAAAAAAGGAAGTGAAGGTTGAACCACACGATGAGTGGTTCAACTTGTAACTTTGTATGTGGTGTATGAGTGTAATGTGCATAGCACTATGTAATTAATTCTACAACTCCAAGAATGGATGTATTAGGGAAGATACCTTGGTTGTGGTGCATGTGTATGTGTTAATGGAGAAGAAAGGTTATAGGGAAACCAAAACCTTTTAGAACCTTCTATGTAAATAAATGTGCATCCATTGGTTCCTGCAACGCCAAGTATTTTGCATCTATTGACAAAATCATGAATTAGTAATGAAGTGAATGAAGAACATCATACGTGTGCAAATTTTCCTATCAACCATGATGTCAAACAATGCATGTTGGAAAACATAGTGTCTATTGGAACCTCAAAGTGGACATAAAGACCACATGTAAAATCACAACCTCACGTGAAAGAAGAATAAGACGTCATAGTATATGGGGTGTACAAACCTATTTTACCTAAGCAAGCATGTTTTGATATCAACCCTTGTATATGGCGTGAGTTAACATGACCAGCAAAAGCGTATATGACAATGCATGAACTAAAAAAGTGCAGGTTGAACAACCGGATGGGAAATCCAACCTACAAATTTTTACGTAGCCTATAAGCCTAACGTGAATAATAACATGTAATTACTTCTATGGCTTCCAACAATGTGAAAAGAAAAAAAATGATCATTGCATTTAGTGATAAAAAATCCAGTTAATAAAGTCAAACATTTGTGAACATAAAAATAAACATGACCAGCAAAAGAACATCAAGCACAAAATTAAAAAATTCCACCCTTCAGCTTACATCAAGCAAACATATTGAAAGTACAATCCATAGGGTTTTCCAACATGCCTATAGTTTATTAATTAAAGAAAGTTCAAACACAATTTCTAGTCTAGTTGTGACTTGTTTTATATTTTGAATATGTTCCTTTCATTACATTCGTATTATCTAAACAAGAAAAGGATTTCATTCCAAAAAAAGAAGAAATAGTTTCCTAGAGACATGAAAGCCATATGTGAAATGGTAGACCAGTTTTGCAATAACTTATCAAACAAAAAACCTCTGCATTCTCTAATAAGAAAGACACTCTCCAAGTTAACCAAAGAGTGGTTGCAAAGCTACAAAAAAGTATTGAATACATTCAAACCTCTATCCAAAAAATGGATGTTACTGTCCTAAGGGTTGATAAGGAAGTAGTTGCTCCAAATGTACAAGTAAAATGTATTTATAAATGAAACCCAACACTATGTTTCCCATTTACAATTATTTTTTGCTCTTTTTTTATCAATCAACTGAAATTTAAACACAAAAATGGAATGTGTGAATTGGAAGACATTCATATTGTTTTGCAACATTCCATGTTGCAAAATCATGGATGTTAAGAAGAAAGCAACCCACCATGAGACAACCCTTTACATTTAAACAAGGAGATTCAAATAACTGAAACCCAACACTATGTTTCACATTCACAATTATTTTGTGCACTTTTTTTTTTCAATCAACTTAAATTAAAACACAATAACAGAATATGTGAATTGGAAGACATTCATACTATTTTGTAACATTCCATGTTAAAAAACAGTGGGTGCTAAGAAGCAAGCAACCTAGCATCAAACAACCCTTTACATTTAAACAAGGAGATTGAAATAACTGAAACCCAACACTGTGTTTCCCATTTACGATTATTTTGTGCACTTCTTTTTTCAATTGACTGAAATTAAAACACAACAATAGAATGTGTGAACTGGAAGACATTCATACTGTTTTGTAAGATTCCATGTTGCAAAATTTTTGGTGTTAAGAAGCAAGCAACCCACCATGAGACAACCCTTTACATTTAGACAAGGAGATTCAAATAACTGAAACCCAACACTGTGTTTCCCATTCACAATTATTTTGTGCACTCTTTTTTTCAATCAACTAAAATTAAAACACAACAATGGAATGTGTGAATTAGAAGACATTCATATTTTTTTGTAACATTCCATGTTTCAAAACTATGGGTGTTAAGAAGCAACCAACCAACCATGAGACAACCCTTTAAATTTAAACAAGGAGATTCAAATAATTGAAACCCATCACTATGTTTCCCATTCACAATTATTTTGTGCATTTTTTTTCAATCAACTGAAATTAAAACACAACAATGGAATGTGTGAATTCAAATAAATTCACACTATTTTGTAACATTCCATGTTGCCAAACCATGGGTGTTAAGAAGCAAGCAACCCACCATGAAATAACCCTTTACATTTAAATAAGGAGATTCACATAACTGAAACCCAACATTGTGTTTCCCATTTGCAATTATTTTGTGCATTTTTTTTTAAATCAACTAAAATTAAAACACAAGAATGGAATGTGTTAATTTGAAGACATTCATACTATTTAGTAACATTCCATTTTGCAAAACCATGGGTATTAAGAAGCAAGAAACCCACCACGAGACAACCCTTTCCATTTAAACAAGGAGATTCACATAACTGAAACCCAACAGTGTGTTTCCCATTCACAATTATTTTGTGCACCTTTTTTTTCAATCTACTGAAATTAAAACACAAGAATTGAATGTGTTAATTTGAAGACATTCATACTGTTTTGTAGCATTCCAAGTTGCACAACTGTGGGTGTTAAGAAGCAAGCAACCCACAATGAGACAACCCTTTACATTTAAACAAGGAGAGTCAAACAACTTAAACCCAACAGTGTGTTTCCCATTCGCAATTATTTTGTGCACTTCTTTTTTCAGTTGATTGAAATTAAAACACAACAATGGAATGTGTGAATTGGAAGACATTCATATTGTTTTGTAACATTTCATATTGAAAAACCATGGGTGTTAAGAAGCAATCAACCCACCATGAGACAACCCTTTCCATTTAAATAGGAAGATTTAGATAACTGAAACCTAGCAGTGTGTTTCTCATTCACAATTATTTTTTGCACTTTTTTTTTCAATTGACTGAAATAAAAACACAAGAATGAAATGCGTTAATTTGAAGACATTCATACAATTAAATAACTCCACATTGGGTTTCCCAAATTTCATATTAAGAAATCTTGTAAAACCCTCTGCCTATAACCCAATTACCCCTCACCTCAAATTTTGTCAGTATTCACCTCACATTTATTTTGTGCACTTTTTTTCAATGAACTAAAATTTAAACACAACAATGGAGTGTGTGATTTTGAAGACATTCATACATTTAAATAACTCCACATTGGGTTTTCCAAATTTCATATTAAAACATCTTGTAAAACCCTCTGCCTGTAACCCAATTAACCCTCACCTCAAATTTTGTCAGTATTCTCCTCCAACTCCTCCACATGCACTCCACACTTTATCTTACAACCTCAATTTCATTGGTATTCTCCTCCAAGTCTAAGTCTTCATCGTCCACGTGCACTCAAACCTTCAGCTTTCCCTTTCAACGTGTAGACTAGAAACAAATAATATTTTCTCCTTTCTTTCTCGAAATAGACAAGGCTATGTTTCTGCCCATGCCACTTTCCCTTCCACTTTTCCTGTGCCAAGAAAAGAGACTTGCCAAGAAAGCAAACCTACCCACCTTTTTCCCCTGCCAACGGGCAGGCAAACCCAGCTAATGGTGTCATTAAATCGCACCTAACAATCGCCGGCCGTTTGCTCCCGCTACTACTTTTCTCCGTAATCGCCCATCTGGCAGCCCCCACACTACGACGTCATGCTATGTTATGTATGTTGTTATGTATGATTTTCATGATTTTTGTATGTACATAGGTGCTTTTTGTCCAGGAGTTAGCCGGCTCCGCAAGGCATGTGACCAATATAACAAAAACAAAAAGTACAGCATGACTGTTTTGACCTTTCCAGCCTGGAGAAGAAAGCGAAGGGCATGAAAATCTGCTCGAGTAGTTGCTATCAATTAATTGCCTGCTAAGTCCCCTACTCCATTAATGGCCCCGATTGCCCACAGCTCACATTTTAATTTCAAAGAAAGACGAGATAATATTAAGATCGACGATACGGCCGAAGTGCAAGCTAAGTTATATGTAGATTGTGGTAATATAATTAATAATAACTTCAAATCAATAGCCATCCTCGTGACAATATCTTTTTGGATTAGGTCTAGAGTCGCTAGCTATCATTCTGTACAGGACCCGTGCTGTAGTTCTCTTACAAATAAAGAGCTGGGCCTCCTTACTGTTATCTTTTCCCACAAGCTCTATACCATCTCTTTCGGAAACAGCCGTCAAAAGACAAATTCTGCCATTCATAAATGCTCTGGGACCTTGGAATAATGCCGTTAACTTTTATTATGATTCATCTGGTTCGCGTGGGATTTGGCCGGTGGTACAGGCTATAAATACCTCGACAAGAACGTTTCCTCTTAAAATTCCGCAGCTCTAAACTTCATACACTTGAGGTTCAGGAGTTTCCGCTACAGCTTCATCTTTTATCACCAGGTACACCATGCATCTGTTTTTTCAGACTCTTAGAGATAAAGATGATGTATTATTTTGTTGCTACCTATTTGTAGTAAGTTTTAAAATGTAATTTAAAAGGTAGGGAAAACTTTTTCTTTTCCGTAAACTTAAATTTTGAATTTAAATTTGTGTTGAATTATTTTATAATTAATATATTTTGGAATATACATTCTCAGATCTAAAAGTCGGAAAGTTTTATACAAGAATTTATTCTGATAAGTTTAATGTACAGAGACTGACTAATGAGATGAAATTTTGGGGAATACGGTCAATAAAAAAATATATATTTTGCGGGGAAGACTATATATATATATTTTTTTCTGATATAGTTTTGAACTTGTTCACTCTACTGATTACTAAATCTCATTTGACTTTAAAAATTATATATTAATTATATTTTCATTTTCCATATATATTTTACATATTTTTACTATAGAAATTTTAAAAGTGAACATTTAAAATTATGAAAATACCAGAAGGGCAGCTTGATAAGCACTTCCATTCGTAGTCGGATTTCATATTTTGCCACCTGTATTTTTAACACATTTTTTTTGGTTTTAACATTGCCGAGTCTAATGCAAAACTAAAATCTGATTTTTAATGTGAATGTCAAGTGCAACTTGTTGGGCTGTATAACTGTTTTTGTGGCTGTTGGCTGCTGTTGCTTGTTCGTTTACTGATGTCACTGTCTCTATTTGTGCGTGAAACGAAATTCTTGCTTTTCTATTACTGCTTAATCTAATAAAAGCTGAAAAAAAGTTTCAAATCTGTTTCCACGTGATACAAAATTCTTGCTTTTTCTGGTGGGGATTGGGAATTTGGGAGGTGCGAGGAAGTTCCATTTGAAGGGACATTAGAAGAGTAAACAATAGACAAATGGTCACTTCTTTAAGTTTTTAAGTTTTTCTTCCGTGGTTTCATTGTTGAGGAGGCAGCCTAGAAAGTACATAGAATGAATTGGAGTGGATTAGATTGCAATCAAAATATTGTTTTTTGCAGTAAATTGAGTCAATTTTGTTGTTGTGCGTCTAGGATGTTGTAAAGACTGGCTTTTCTATTTGCGAATTAGACGTGTGATGGACTCTGTATCATGTTCTTGAAATCCTGAAAAAGTGTACACATCTAATGATTTTCTTTCACATGTTCTAGCCTTTTTTAATCAAGTTAGCAATATTCATAAATATCATGTTAAAATTATAAATTTTAGAATGGTTTTTTCTTGCTATTTATATGAACTATATATTGTTATTATTAGATGTTTGTGATTATTCTTGAATGTAATTATATTAAGAGATGTGTATATCAATGTTCTTTAGATTCTTGGATGATAATTCAATGATTTCTGATGTTTTCAAATGAATAAAATGAATACAAATAACTTTTTTTATTCATGAGCATAACAGTAAAGCATGGTCAAATAACATAACAATAAATATTTAACTCTCAATATGTATTGTTTGGAAGGAGGTCAATTAGGATGAAAATTTTAAAAGCTAAAATATAAGATTATGTTCTCTTATATAAAGCAAGCCCAATGGATGACACAATGGTTTATAATATATCCAAATTAATAAGTAATATTGTAGAAACTTAAAATATGCATGCATTTCAATTCACTATTTTAATTGAATAACCTTTATTTAATTAAATCTAACATTGCATCCTTTAATTAAATAAATTCACTTTATTTAATTAAATCATTACCTCATTTGATTAAATAGATCAATTTTTAATCAAATCCTAACATTCCATCTTTTGATTAAATAAATCATCTCCTAAGTTCATCTCCTTTAAATTTAATAAATTAACCTTTATCTTACATCATCCTTTTAATTAAATAAATCAAACTTTATTTAATTAAAATTTCAAAATTCATATTCCTCCTTTTTTATTTAAATAAATCTAAGTATCTAAGTCAAATGGGTCAAAACACCTAATCATCATCTTAAATTAATCAAACAATGATTAATCTAATCCTACTCACCCATCACGTCCTCTAGCTTTTCCCACTTACACAAATAAATAAATTAATTCACTTATTAAATCCTCGTTTTCCCTCAACAAGGCATCTTTGGAGAATATTCCCTTAAGTTTGAATTTCAAAACAAGTTGACTTGTCCCTTCCAACATGGCATTAACTCCTCTCTTACATGTCCCCCATTTGACATTTAAGTCTCTTTTTCTCCTTCCAAGAAGCCAAATTTGAAATTTGAAAAGGGCAACTAATCTTATTTAATGGCATATTGACCAAAACTTGCATATCCTCCATCCACTTAAAAGGTGACAAGTGGCTCCTTCCTATTGGTTGAATCTTTGTCCCACATTCACCCATTTTGCTTCTTCTCTCATCAAAATCTTCTATAAATGGAGAGGCTATCATTCATTCTTAGCATCCACAATCTCATGCAAAGTTACTCTCTTCACATTGAGAGAAAATTTTGTCCATTGCATCTTCATCATTGGCTTGTCAAGGATTGGGAAAGGCTCACTTTTCACAACAAAGTGACACCAATCCACTATGGAATATGTTATTCATTATGCTTTTTAAGGATTTCAATTAGTTTGTTTTGTTGTTTTGAGTATGAAGCATAATGGATTATTTCATAAAAAATGATGTTTTATTTAATTGCTTTAAACTAACTTCATGAAAATGTAGGAGATAGAATTTAAGCATGCAGATATTTGGTGTTACATATATATTATAGTGGAATTGAATCTAGTTTATTATTATCACATGTTGAAAGCTATAATCAAAGAAATGTAAGTGCTCTCAATTTATTTATTTATTTTGAAATATTTTCAATAGAATTTTTTCCTATGTGTATTATGTAAATTTAAATTTAAATTTACTTTAGCTTTTGAAAGTCTAAATTAGTTTAATCATCATCATAGTTGAAATGTTTTATGTAGTTATGACACTAAAAGGACACATTGAAGTAGAAGAGTATTTTTTAGGAAAGTATTATACGAAGTAAGAATACATGGTAAGAAATATTAGACTGTGATGTATAAATTGAAATAGGTTTAGTGAACGATAAAAATATTAAGGGAGCCAACACCAAAATAAGTGCAAAATATAGTGTAAGAAATTGTAAACTATACAATATTTATACTAACATGGTTGATCTTTACTTCTTGGGGCTCCTTGATAGAATACAACATGTTAATCTTTGGACAATGAAGATTCAACCTACCTTTTACTTGATAACTTATAGATCTAGAAATAGTTCATTATAGACAAGTGATGCAATTTTACCCTAAAATAGTTCATAACAAGTTCCCACAATCCATATTGATAGTTTTTAAACTAATTTTTGGATTTGATTGTGTGATTATTTTTACATAAATGTTTTGGATCACACTCCATGATCCATCATCAAGATGAATAAGAGAGCATTTTTTACTCCTTATGATCTCTTATTTATCCTGATGATGGATCACAAAGTATGATCTGAAATGTTAATGTAAAAATAATCACACAATCGAATCCAAGAATCTGTTAAGCAACTAATGTTTGTTATTTATCCTAGCATGTTAAATAGAGATAATTATTTTTCTATAATTTACCCCAATTATTATAAAATTAAATATTTATAATATTAAAAATATATATTATAATTTATTATTTTTAGAAATGGAAAACTAAAAGATACATACTTACAAAATGGAATTTCAAGGTGACTTCATTTGAATCCCAAAAAGGTTAAAACATTTTTATTTTGTCAATATTTTGATATGAGAGGAGTATTATGTATCTTAAGTTTAATTCAAAGCTAAGGGGTTTCCTATTAAAGGACATTTGATCTAGCCCCCATCAATCAAAAACCTAAGCCCTTGTAATCTTAAATCATTATTTTATTCTAAAAATATGTTATTTTGGGGGATAAATAAGATGGCCCATAAGTGGGATACAGTATTATGGGATCACCCTAGCATAGTATCACTTTAAAATAATTTAAAAGTATTTGTAATAATTTTTTTGTTAATACATGTGGAATGCCTACTTGTGTGATATTTTAATTATGTGAAATTCTGTGATGTCTCTTGATTCTATGTACTACATTAAGATGAAGATGTGTATTACTAGTTCTTATTCTAGATTTATAGTAATTTTAAGTTTTTTTAAGTGTTCACTCAATTTTTGAATGAATAGGAAAAAATCCTAAATGGTTAAATTATTAATCAAAATTTTATTAATTCATATTTCATGTGATCTCTTGGGTAGTTTAGGATTACATTAAGGGTTTCCCACTTGCATACTTTAATTTTCAAACTTATTACTAAACCTTTTGGGTGCTAAAATATTTTATATATTTAGAAAATATATCTTATGAGGATTCCAATTTGCACATGATGTATCTAAATTCTAAGGGGGTCCATTTAAGTGAGTACATTTTTTTTTTATTCTTAGTTGCATGTCTGATCAATTAATTATCTATTAATAGAGGTGTTGTAGGTCTTGTAAAATAAACTTTTTCTCTTGAATACTTAGTGACAACAAAGTAGTGTATTAGTTTATATTAAGTATAATTTTTTAAGACCTCATATATGCTTGTCTTTCACTTTATTTTAATTTTAACTTTAGGATCAGCCTCCTTAGACTTATACATGCAAAAGATTAGAGTGGTTTCCTACTCCTTTCAAATGACCCATTATTTCTTAAAATTAGTCATGAGTTTTAGCCCCTCGATATGGATCAATGTCCATCCCCAAGTCTCTAGGTCTTTTATGTTTTCTATATGGTTTTTGTATTATTATATTTATCACTAATAGAAGCAATGAATAGAATATAAATACTATCATTTTATTATAAATCATGTTCTAGATTTTTCCATCTAGCATATCACTATGCCTAATATTCCATTAAGACTAAAAAGCTAAAATTAGTGAAATATAACACATGGTTGAAGAGGCCATATTTAATCTATAAATTTATTATTCTAGATGATATTCCAAATGATTTTGAATCTCAATTTTCCTCCTAAATTTTATGTTATTCAAAGGAAGGGCTATGTTAGGATGAAAGTCTCATTTACCTTTCAATCATATGCTTATTTTATGTATTTTCAAAACTCTTGGAAACCTTCCTTGCATACCTAAAGTGTAATTAAATATAATAATAATTAATATTCCATAGGAATACTGGCATTAGTTTTCATATGAATTAATGAAGAAGGTGGAGCATTAAAATAGTGGTTATAGTTGAAATTTGACTCACTTATTACACTTTTACAATTTTAGTTGTTAGGATTGAGGAGTGGATAATCTTTAACAATGCATCAAACCCATATGAGTTGACCACTTTAAAATGTAGTCCTATAATTGGTAATGTAAACTATTAAGAGATGAAAGAAATTATGCATTTATAGCTATATTTGTTACAATAGGAGATAATTGATCATTCTTATGTGATGTCTATATGAAGTGATTTATTTATGTGTCATACTTGAAATATTCTCTCCAGGGTGGAAATTGAGGATTTTGTATGATACATGGTTTCTAAAAATTATTGATAGTTTTTCATAGATCTATGTACCTATATCTTAATAATATGATGTAACAGTTTTAAATATGATTATTTTATATTTACACAAATGTTGTCAATTGAAGAGAGTTTTAGAGTATTGGATGTATCTTATTCTTGAATATTAAAACATATTTTTCCTCATTCCCATGTAGAATCTTTTCTTGAAAAGTCTTATCTACTTAAATCACATATTGATATAGCTTGTTGTATATTTATAAATTTTTTTCTTGGCTCAATAAATTATGGACATGGGATCTAATCCAATATATCAATAACCAAAAAAATCATCAACACTTAAATAGGGGTGCTATAGAATTACACATTAATTCATATTTTTTCCCTTTTTTGATGATCCTAATATCATTTGATGCTTGAGTTTTAATGGAGGAATGTATTATTCTTTACTTCTATCCATTCATGTTTTTTCTAAGGAAAGAAATCTTGGTCTTGTCTATTATTTTTCTCTTCAACTATCTTCATTAACTACAACCACTAAAGTCATCGATGAATTTGAAGAGAACTCAAAATATTTATATTTCATGACTATTTTCTGCACCAATATTGATGAGGCCACTAAGATACCAACATCTAAACTTACCACTTTCTTAGACCCAATAGTTGGTTCTTGCAAACCAAGTGAAGGGGGTGCCCTTAGCTTCAAATAATCTTCTAGAAGAGAATGAAGGAAAAAATTATCATTCTAATTGTTGGATTGAATGACAATGTGATGGGGCTCTACCCTAATCCACTAGGTGGGCCTACCATTTGGGGCATGATTAGATTGCTCATGAGCTTGCTTCTTGTAATACCAGGAGGTAAAATGATCTATTAAAAATTATTTCCTACACCTAAAATCAATTTCTTCATAATCTACAAAATGTTTCTAGCATCTATTATCCAATTTCATTGATTTCTCTCTAGCAAGACCTTTCGACAAATCAATTTAACCATATAAACATACACAACTAGGCATTTCAAAATTGATTATTTCCTTTGAATTGTAATGTTACTTACCTAAACCATTACATCTATGGTATGTAAATGCTCAAATTCCTATAATTATATGGGGAGATAAGATATTTTTACCCAAAAGTAAGCTAAAGAAAAGGCCTTGGTTTGTAGATTGAAAGAAGGAAACCAAGGTTTAATGCATAAGAAATCTACATAGAAAATTGAGGGACCAATTTTTAGCACCAAATTTTTATCTTGTAAAGAGTCAAATTTAAAAATATGAAAGCCCTTGGCATAGAGGTACATGTTAATTTATTCCTCCATATATTATTTCTAATTTTTAAAGATCTAGGAGAAGGTCACATAGCTTCAACCATGTTTTTGTGAATATAAAAAATAACTAGGTCTCTATCACAGACATAAACATCCAAAAAGAAATTTGGAATGGAGATAAAGTAATGAACAAGAAGGGGGTTGCCTTGGTTAATAAATGTGTACAACAGAGAAAATTCAGAGGGAGTGACTCTAGCAGGGGATTAGGAAATCATAGATGCTTACACTCATATACAAATCCTGAGCACTAAGACATAATATCTCCTTGAAATTAAGTCGATATTCCTCCATCTATTGAATAAATGAAAGTAATATTACTTACATACATAATGTATATATGCAAGTGATGCTATCTTTATATAATATTTATAAAAATACATGTATATAAATAATATTAGTTATGTGTAGATTAGATATCCAATATAAATATTTGAATATATCCATCAAAAAATATTGAAGAGATATCAATATTGAGTTATGTTATTTATTTAAGTATTTTTAATTTTAAAATGATATAAAAATTATTTAATTTAACTTACATTATTTAGTTCATCTTTTTTGAAAAGTTAATTTTATTTAATTATGATTTATTTTATTTATTTCATAGTATATTTATTCATTTTGAATTTTATTATAACTTTGTGTAGGTTCTTTAATAGTTTTTGTTAATATATTTACATTGTTCCTTATTTCATTATAACTATGTCTCTAAATATAATGAATAATTAAAAATTTATTCAATAAATAATTTATTCTTAGAATATTTCTCTAACATTGAAAATTAAAAAAAAATACATAAACAAATTGAAAGGCTCCACAATTGTTTTATGATATATTTTATTATTATTTTATAAATATAAAACATAGATTGCAATATAAAAATTTCCAACTTTACTTTTTTTTATGTTAAATATATATATATATATATATATATATATATATATATATATATATATATATATTCTTTGCAGAATCGAAAGGTGGCCCTTAGATCACGGATTGATGAGTTCCAGGGAAATAAATAGATCTTCCGAGAAGTTTGAGAGGAGTTGCATAACTCCTTCAGGATACCGGTTAGCAATGTGTGAGAGGAGTTTTATAACTCCTCCAGAGCATCGGTTAGCAACTTTTGAAGAAGTTAAAGATAATCTTGAGACAATTAAGCAGGCAGGTCTTCTTCAAGGAAGGGATATAGCTCGTCTTCTTGATGGTTGGATAAGTGGTCCAAGCTATGGTTTTGAAATGGGAAATAACTTCAGATATTGCATGGGCTATATGCTTGTTATTCAAGTTAACACACAAGGAAATTTTTCCTCTGGTAAGTACTATAGATTTTTCTTTCTTCAATTGAAACTAAGATAATGTTAAATATTTTTGACGTGTCATTTAACAAATTTGTGTTAAATGGAATCAGACGATTCAGAAAGGAAACTTTACTACGAGGGTGTCAGTCTCACTGAAGAAGGAAAGCAAGTGGCATTACTTCTGTGTGCATATGATTGGAATTACGAGGTAGTGCATTGGCTTCTCAACTCTTGGGATACAGAAAGAATGGACCCACAAAATGTGACAAATGAGCGGATAACTGAATTGAACAAGCTGATAAACCATCTAGCGAGAACGCTTTGTGAGACCTCTGCCGGTGACAAGGCAAGCAATGAAAAGCTTACGCTAGATTCAGTTACTGAGGTGCTATATAAATTAGGGACTTCCAGTCTGGAAAAGCTCCCGGAAGAGCAAAGAAACAAAGTCTTCGGCCGCACATTTAAAAATGACATATCATTCATCTCTCAGCACGTAGGCAATTACTGGTTTCAAGATTTTGAATCTCGTAGAGACTCTGCAGGTGACCAGTGGGATTTAATGTGGGAGCACTTCGGTATCTTTTCTGTGGTATATCCTACAGAGATATGTCTGGGAATAGTGATAAATAAATGGTTAAAAGGCGAGTGGACTGAGGAGACCACAAGCCAAAAGAATTTCATCCTTTCCAGTTGCATTCTCTATTATATAACTCAATTACATTCAGAACGTCTTCTGGAACTGGAGCGTGGGACACGTAAAATGTTTGAAAAATTCACCAAGATCACTTGTGATAAAAATTTCAATGTACTTGATCTGATTTTACTCCAGGCTGTAAAAGAAGGGGATGTTATTATAATGAAGAAGATGTTAAACTGCGGAGCTCATGCAGTGAGCCAAATCCCAAATAAATCAACAGCTCTACATGTTGCATTCCGCTCTATCGAGAATAACGATAAAATAAGGGAGGTGGTAGAACTTTTGATGGACAAGTGTGATGCAAAAGAAAAGTTGGTCAATGCAAAAGATGAAAAAGGAAAAACTGTTCTTCACTCCGCGGTTCGTAAATGCAAGACAAATATATGCAAGTTGCTTCTTGGTTATGGGGCAAACCTGAAGGTCAAGGATAAAAAAGGTCGACTACCCTTGCACCATGCAG
Organism: Sequoia sempervirens; assembly: GCA_007258455.2. Lineage (NCBI taxonomy): Eukaryota > Viridiplantae > Streptophyta > Pinopsida > Cupressales > Cupressaceae > Sequoia > Sequoia sempervirens. The sequence continues at coordinate 366,864,738 of VDFB02271358.1, forward strand.
TTAAGAAAAATAACGATGAAGCTATAGATGTGCTCATAAATGTCTCTGATCAAGAGTCCATTCGGATGCTTAACAGCAAAGACAGAGATGGGAAAAGGCCTTTAGATTTAGCTGTTGACCAAAATAATATAAAACTACTGACAAAGTTTTTGCCAATTTTAAAACAAACAATTGAGCCGTATTTTGACAAAGTGGACACCTGCAAGCTTTTACGTCAATTTGCAGAGTTAGGCAACACAGATATTGTGGGAAAGCTGTTGAAGAGGGGAGTAAGTCCACTAGACGTGGGTGAGGAGGGGAAAACAGCTTTACATTGCGCTGCTATGTGTAGAAATTATTCTCGGGGGCTAGAAACAATTCATCTAATATTTGAGAAATGCCAAGATTGGGAACAGCTTATATCCAGGCGTGATAAGAAAGGAAAGACAGCTTTACATGCCTTGGCTTTCAGGGGAGTTCCGTATCCGGTACTGGAGAAGTTTGAAGGTTCAGTAGATATAAAAGATAAAGATGGTCGAAGCCCTCTTTATGATGCAACTCAAGGAGAGCTCGACGAAACAGGTACAATTGATGTCATCATGAAGTTGATGAAGACAAAAGGCATCTTCCTTGATGATGTGATAGATAACACTGGGTTAACTCCGTTACACGTGGCTGCTTCACAGGGCAAGGTGTTTCAAGTGGATAACCTCCTCAAAGGGTCAAGTAAACCAAAAATATATGTGAAGAAAGCCGATTACCTGGGTCAAACGGCCCTCCACAAAGCTGCAAAAGGGGGACACAAGGATACCATAAAAGTTCTGTTGCATTGGGGAGCGCAGCCGCTTCTTGAACGGGATTGTGACGGTAAGACGGCTCTGCATTATGCCGTCCAACCCAAAACTGAAAAGAATGGACAAGCCCTGGCTGAATTACTTTTAAGGAAATGCGGGTCCGAGGAAAGGCAATTGCTTTTCTTGTGGGCGTCAGCTGCCGGCTTAGGCACGGCTGACCAAAATCTAAGCGATCCAGCCCTAAAACAGTTTCTTTTGAAAAGAAGGAAAGAGCTTACCAAGGGAACACCCAATTTGTTGCGACTGGCTGCTCGTATGGGCGACACTGAAATGACAAAAGAGCTGCTTAGAAGTGGTTGCCAGATTACGAGCATTGAAGATGAAGATTGGAGAAAAGGTTTAATAGAAGAGAAATCGAACGTTGAGAAAGGTAAATTAAGATTCTACCAGAATTTTTTAAATTACTCAAATATAAGATCTTTCTGATTGTTTGAAACTTGTTATATGGTTTGCAGTTTTGGATGAAATTCAAAGGATTGCAGACCAGGGAAATGACCGACCATCTATATTGGACGATCTCGGTAAAAAAAACTATTATCTTAGTCTTTTCAACAAGTTGGTATAATTATAAAAATTAAAGTAAAAAGATAAAAGCATTTTTAATCTTACAGGAAGAGCTGATTTTGCACGTGGTATTGCCGCATTACTATTAAATCCTTATTTAAAACCTCCTATTGCCATTGGTATATCTGGTAGCTGGGGCATGGGAAAATCCAGTTTAATGCTGCAGGTAACATTTGGTTGATTTATATTTTCTAACGCGCTAATATTTTATTGTATCGTTTTCTTCAATCTTAGTTTGTTTATTTGTGTAGACCGAGATCATTTTGTTGCAGACAGCAGCTCAATCAGCACTATTGCCAACGTCTAAATCTCCAAGTTCAAATTTGCCGGGAGTTCAAGAGTTCGAATTATCAAAAGCGGGCCAAAAAAAATACAATAAAATAAAGAGATGGGTGGATTTTTTGAGTAAGAAATCAAAATTGGGCCCAAAAAAACACTCAAGAATTAAGAGATGAATAGATTTTTTGAGGAATACATCAAAATTTCACACAGCTTCTATCAACGCTATGATAAAAAGCTTCCGAATGTGCATAAGAGCTCTATCAAACAGAAAAAGTAAAGAATCACATGGAAAGGTAAAGATTCTAAAAATGTTATTTATAAATCTTCTAGCCAACCACCCAGTATAACTGAATTTTACTTGTAATTTTTGCTAGCAACCGGAGGACTCACTTGTTAATTTTCTGAACAAGTATGAGCTTGAATATCACAAGATTTTCAAATCTCTAGCTGCCATTGATAGGAGTGACATGGTAAGTATCTTACAAGTTGAAAGATTGAAATATTTTAATATTGACTTCTATCCGAAGCCTGATTCTCATTTTTCCCTATGTGTCCTATGTCTCATTCTCAGTTCATTCCAACTGGTCCGCAATCACATTCAAGAAGTAATTCTCCACCAGAGGGAGGCGTGCCTTCCATTATAACTGTCCAGTATAATGCATGGAAATATCGAAATGAGGCAGAAGCATTAGCTGGCATGGCCGTCGAAATCACCAAAGAAATGGAAGGCATAATGACAAGGCCACAATGGCTGAGCACGTGTTGGAGAAACACTTGGAACACACAGAAGCATAATATATGGATTGGAGTTATCTTTCCATGCCTCCTTGCAATTTTCTTGGCTGGAGCATTTACTTGGATTGTATGGCTATTATTGGATAGGTACAATGTCAAGGATGGTGAAAAGCTAACGTATGCATCTTTACCTGCTACTACAGTCATCACTGTCTGGACAGTGGTGAAGTCAGTGATGAGCACTGTCAGTCCTGTGAGTACTCAACTAATGAATTACATAAAATTTCCTGACCACGCGGACAACTTGGGATATCAGGAAAGAGTAATATCTGACATTAATTTCCTGAAAGGAGAGATTCACAAAACTCCATATTTTCTCTGCACTGCCGCGAGCTGCATTTGGCAGTTGATTACTGGATGTTGTAGGTTTTCATGCCTGCGTTCTAAATTCCGTCAAAAAGACATGATAAATTCAATAGCTGCTTCTAAATCTACATTCAATACGAGTAATAATCCCAGAATCATCGTGTTTGTAGATGATCTTGACCGCTGTGAAGAATATGTTATATTGCAGGTAAATTCGGAAGGAATTTCTTAATGTGGGACACAAAAAATTGATTATTGTTAGAGTTTATTAATACAAAATTTTAATATGATACAGGTACTATCGGCTATTAACCTTGTCCTGGCCGTATGCGAAATTAGTGCAGTAGTAGCCATGGACAAAGCCCTGATCCAACGGGCAATCATAAAAATGTATGGAGATGAATCTCTACAAAACAGAAAGGAATTGGTCGATAACTATTTACAAAAGATAATACAACTGCCACTTGACCTTCCTGACCCCAGTCAAGATGAATCCAAGACTTTCCTTGAAAGACAGCTGGGTGTGTTTACTAATCAAGATAAGGATGAGGATGGAGAAACAGAATCAGATGATGATTGTGAGTCAGAAGATCCAGATTATGATGCTCTTTTTTCTACATTTGAGATTGAAGATGAAATTGAAGATCTGGCAGGTCGTCTTAAGGAAATGTTTAACCCAGACGCATCGAGGCCAGGTAACAATAAGATTAGAGAAGGAAGAAATTTATGTAGACTAGAAAGATATTTCTGATATATCTTTTCTTGCTACATATGTTATTCTTAGAATGGGAAAAAACGCTATGTGAAGGTGCTAGTTCATCAAGAGAAACAAAAGCAGATACTCAAATAGAAAGAGATTCTCATTCTCAAACAAGTGCAGGCGGTGAAGTTGCCATAAATGTGAGCGATGCAAATGATGCAAGTAAGTAGAAGAAGATTATTAAAATATCTAGATATTTGTAGTACCGCGTGCGTAACAAATTGTAAACACTTGTTTATCTTGTAATAGAATTAGATGGAAGGAACAACAGACTGTAGATAGGAGGAAGCAGCAAATTTAATTCGATCATTAGCACTGACATCTGACTTTTTATTACTAGACAAAGAAATCTCTGGAAAATCAAGTCTACTTCGAAGTCAAGATAGAATTAATAGAGATGATGTTAATATTTAACCATACATTCTAACTTTATATCACCAGTTTTGTGTATCAAAGCTATATTTTATATTTCGCAGTAGATAACGAGTGTTCAAACTTTTAACACATATCCTTATCCAGGCAACCAAATTTCTAGTCAGTCAATTCAAGTAAGGCAGATGTTGTTTGTGAGGTACAGCGAAGGAGAACAAGAAGCATTTCGGTATTTTGAGACAATGGATACAGACTGGCGGAAACTACCTCGACAGTGGAAATGTCTGCTTTACTATCATCGATTGATCTGGTATATCTTCTCCACGAGCAAAGAAGCCAGATCTTTGGATGGATGGCAGGTTCAATTGATCACGTGGATATTTCTTTGTTGGGAATGGGAAGAAAATATGAACATTCTCATACAGGTATGTTTGTTTAATACTATATCCTTATCTTCTGGAAGATTACAATGTAAGTAACCATGTGTTTTTGTGTTGTAGAACTGGGACAGACTTGGCATTCTTCAGAACTACAAATTTGACTCTGACCCTGTATCTAATGGACCTTCATTAAGAGCCATAGTAGAGCATTATATAGAAAATTATAATAAGTATGCAAAGATGGCAGAGACTGGCGATGATAAGCATAAAACTGAAGACTCAGAGAACTCTGGAAACAAAGAGATAAAGATAGAAAAACCGAAAGAAGCCATAAAAGGGAAAGACGTTTCTAAGAACAGTACAGAGGAGACGAAAGCAGAAAAAATGCAAGAAGACTTTTAAAAGGAAAAGGCATTTCCACCAATATGGAGAATCCTGAAAGCAGCAACAGGGAGCTGGTTCAATTGGAAGCAACTGGCAAAGAGGAGATGGTGACAATGCCACATTATCAAGGAGATGTCTTCGAAAGAAGCGAGGAAGGGGATACCGCATCTGAGAAATTGGACAGAGGGACGAAAGAGAAGGATTTTTCTAACAATGCAGAAGATGATGATGAAAGCAGCAAAAGAGAAATAGATAAATTGAAAGAAGTTGTCAAAAATCAGATGATAACAGGCACAGGCGCTGAAAGAAACAACAGGGGCATTTCCGAAAAGCTGGACGGTGTCGTAAAAACACTGAGTAATGAAATAGAAAAAGCATTGAAAGAACTAGAAGAAGTGAAGAAAGAAATCAGAGACCTCAAGGAAACGAAACAGCAGACTGTAAAGAATAACGAGAGTGGTCAGAAAGAGAAAAAGAGGCTAAACAATTGGCAGAGAATGAATGAAGCATTAAAAAAATATGATGTATCAATGGAGGGTATACAAGCTTTTCAGAAGTATAGATTTTACTGCGTGCCTCGCTATCTACCACGGCCATCGCCTAAAAAGGAAACTGGAGGCTCCTAAGAATTCTCCGCATAGTCTGGAAGTTGCTCTGTACTAGTTGATATAGGTAGTATTTATTGTTGGAATATACATTTCAACAGATCTGTTAGTTGTTGGAATAAGTCATAATGGAATTGTAATTATGTTGTGTATGTGTCATCATGTATTGTAGAGGTGTCCAGTTTGTTGTCTATCAGTTTCAATTCTGTTTAGTTATCTCCAGTTTGTTGTTGAACTGCTCTAGTTAACTGTCAATGTAATTACCATGATTATAAGAAGTTGTTGAATCTTCTAATATAAATATGTAATCCCTCTTTATGAATAATGAGTAGTGATTATATTGTTTGTTGTTTCAATTTTTAATTTGGTATCAGAGCTAATGGAAGGCCTTGTTGCTGTGAGTATGTGATAGTTTGAATGTTGTGTGTGGTTTCCTATGGAGGATATTCTCAAAGAGAGGCATCTATCATGAGGTTTTGTGTAGCAATTAGAGCTAAGAAAATGTCAGCCATTGATGAAGAACCACTAGATGACAGTGATGATGATTTCATTGAAGATGAAGTAGTTGTTCTATTTTGAAGAGGTCAACACGTTCAAGATGGGAAAGGATGCAATAGAGGATAGATAGATGCTCATTAGCTTGAGGTACTAGTAGATTAGAGAAACTATACCTCATTGGTATGACTAGTTGTTTCTCCTTGTTGGTAGCTTGTGCTCGAGTTGAATCTTGAGGGTATGAACTCTCTTCAGAATATTGAAATTAATAGGTGTTTGACATTCAAGTTTATTGTGTTGAACAAATGTCTAAAATTGAAGAGAGTGCTATTGTTTTTTCATTCTTTAATGAGCCGCTACTTTTGATATGTGATTGCTTGAAGATGGAGTTCCTCGGTTTGGAAAAAACCTATGTGGTGAGTATTTTCATTTACTCTGGTGGGAAGCTAGAGAAGATAGAAGGTATGGAAGAGTCATAGGAGTTGAGAGTAATGGAGCTTTTATATTGGAGTAATGCATCCATACATTGCATTCCCAAAGTTTTTGAGGTACTAATTCTAGGCCCTCCTTTTAACTTTCAATCATATATGTAGTTTTTTAGTTCAAAATTGACCATTAATTTTTCTTATAACATGATCCTAATTTTTTAAGTAATGTTTAAATTGGATGTGCAAATGAAGACTAATTTCCTATGGGAGAACTAAGAGTTTTATTTATTAAAATTTAGAATGCAATTGTCAGAATATATTCAAATAATTGGAAGAGTAGTGGATGGGGCAAAGTCAACTGTAAACCTATCTATACTCTCTAAGGCTATTTTTTGCACAAATGAAATGGAAGCTTTATTCAACTTGGTGGATTATGCAAGTGTCATCATCATATGCACTATGGTTGATATGAATAGTTCTTTGCCAAGGGGTTTCAGCTACAACATGGATAATTTATGATTACCATAGTAATTACCAAGCAATTTTGTAAAATGTAAAATGAATTGATTGAGCAATTTTAAGATACTCTTTCTATGCATAGAATAATGAAGAATTGGTGTGCAAGGTCCATCAAAATTGACAAATAGTGGAGCTACTCATGATTAGTGGTACCAAGGTATGAACAACCAATTCCACATTTAGGTAGATTCTTTTGATGAACTTTTGTCAAAGGTTGAAGAGGAGAAGGTAGTTGTATAAGAATTCATAATAGGAGAATCTAATGTGGTGAGTGCTTTGAAGAATGATGAATTTGTGATAAATTTTTAGGATGAATCCTTAGACACACATGCAATAATGGAGGATAAGGTTGTGCAAGAAGAATAGGATAAATTGATAGCCTTTATTCCTAGTTTAGATTATCCAATGATCATTCCAAGAATAATATCTGCTTTAATGTTTCTAGTGGAGAAGATACTGATGATGAGCTCCTAGATACACTTTCAAATAGTGGACATGGAGAAATCAAATATGATAGCTCCATATTATTTTTTTATGACCTCTCATCCTATTTCATTGATGATATTTTAGGTGGCTCTAGGGTTAGATTCCAAACCAAGCCTATGGAGAAAGATACTGATGAAGATTTCAGACCTAGGGAGATGGAGAATGGCTCTCTCAAAAAGGAAATCACACATGAGGAGCACAATGAATACTTACACCTTGATTGCGACAATAAATCCTCTTTTACTTTAAATCTAGGCATGGCATCACCTAAGAATGATGAGGATCTATTTTAGAATGAATTTACCTTTCATTTTGATGTTTTAGATTCATCTCAAGAGTCATGTAGTGAGGTTGGCAGTTAAGAAGCTAAGGCTGAGAGGTATGGTGATGATATTGAATACAAATCTGATTCATTATTTTCTTGGTGTTGACTTTGAGCAAAGATAGAGCAGCCTTGATTTTGAGAAAAGACATATGTGACCCTTAGTTATGAGCATAGACATAGTAGCATTTTTGGTTTGGACCCTCAACCCAATGCTACACATTTTCATCAAGAAGGAAAAGGAGAAGTTTATGAGATTTAGGACAAACATGGTGATGATAGGTATGAAGGGGGTTATTATTTTTTCATGTAATACAATGAGGATACTTTAATCTTGAAAAAAATTCAACACGTAGTGTTGTTGTGTGTAATAGAAGTACCAAAATTGTTGTAATGGCTTTTTTTTGTGGTATTTTGTTGTATCATACTTGTGCGCATGTGATTTATATCAAAAAATGAAATAAAATGATTTGGAGTGTTTATTTACATTTTGTGTGTAATTTCTATGCAAACTAGTTAGCTAGCTTTTGATGATTTGATGCATATTAGTGGTAAGTTTGTTAAATTCATTTTCAAATTTAAATTTGATAATAAAAGTTAGATTGGGGATATTATACTAGAAAAGCTCCACCTATTGTCCTTTTCACCATCTTTACCTTAGTTTCTCCATAATCCCATCTTAGATGCTTGTATGATGTCATTCATTGCTCGTAGAGGCTACCAAACTATCTAACCTCCCTCTAGAATGTCTAAATTTCCCTAGCCACATGTGATTTAAAAACTCAAAGTCCCTTTGTGGTGTCTGAAAACTTTATGGGATCCTATCTTTGCCTTGAAATTTCATAAGTATGTTTAATGGTTGTCACCTACTTTTTGACATTTTGATGTGTTTTCCTTGATGGCTCTCATGGTTAAGATACTTATGGCTAAATCTTGACATTACGTGTAGGTTTAGATTTTTAAAACCAAGTATTACTTTTGTTTGCTATCATGTTGCTTTGTAATGATGACTATATCTTCCTTACAAGTGGATCCAATGTCAACAATGAAACTCTTCTCTTTGCCATGGTACCCTCTCAAAATCATTATATACCCTTTTGAACTTCTCATAAGATTATTCTTCAAATAGTCATCTCTTTCATATTACGATTTTCCTTTCTAAAGCACTTATGGATTGTGTTCTTTTTGATGTTTTTTCTCAGTTCTATCACCCTAATAGTTTGACTACCATTTCTAAATTCTTTATGATAGTCTTGTGACTATCCCATACTTCTTTCAATTGCTACTTGAACACAAGGAAATAAGGTGTTCCCACCTTTTAGGAGATGGACAACTTAGGGAACCCCATTTTGGCTCTTGTTCCTTCAAGGAAACCCTAGAGATCTTAATCTAATGGTTAAATTGAGAGAAGGGCTTGCTATAAAGTCTCCTTGTGTGTGGTTAAATATAAAAGGGGGCTTCACTACTATGAAAAGGATTAGAAAGAGGGCATGCACATGATATGTAAATCTAATGAAGTGTAGAAAAAAGTAACCCTTTTCCACACTTAATTTGGGAATAATTGACATGGAATTAACCTAATAATGCCTTGATTTAGTCTTGTAATGTGTTGAACACATTCACATAGAATCTAGGGCCCTCTTAAACTGAAATGTACTTAAATTATACCTTATTTGGGGTGTTGTATTACACTTTCACACTTATCTAGGGTTTCATTAATTAATTGTGGTTATTGAGCTTAATTAGCCCCTTTAATTCAAATTTAAGCCTTATTAATGATACTTTTTGAAGGATCTATCCTAACACCCAATAATGAAATGGCATGATATTTAATTTGGAAAACTAAAAGTCCTAGAAAAAGGTGCTAAGACCCATTTTCCTTTAGTGGCAAGTGGGTCCTCTCCACACAAGACACCCCTTCTTGGCATTTCTCAATGGGTTTTTTATTTTATTTCACCCCCCCAAAGCATGGTCTTACAAAGTTATGCTAGGACCCATTTTCCTTTAGTGGTGAATGGGACTTCCTCACATAGGACACACATTTTTGAATTTAATTGTGGTGGGATTCTCATGAGTTTCAATCCTAGACCTAGTTTTGGCTTGAATTATTTGAATTTTAGGGAACTAATCTCTAGATTTAGTATAAATATGCGGTTAATTCACATAATTTCATCCTAAGCAACCTAGGAATTTTATGTGACTTTGTGAGACAAGAGCAAGAGAATTATAGAGCATTTTCAAAGGCATTCAAAGGAAAATTATGAAGAGTTACTGCAACAATTCAAGATCATTTCATCATGTGAAAGGAATAGTGCATCCAAGCATGTTGTTAAGCCAAGATAGCTGATGTAGCATTGAAGATCTACGTGCAAGCTTGTTTCACATCTAATTCAAGATCAATATCTACATTATTCATGGCCACTTCATGTTAGTTTGTAGTTTTATACTCCAAGACAACTTCCAAGGTATCATCATTTCAAGTTTAATGTTTCATGTCCTTATTTCATTATTTCATTATTTTGTTTAATTAATTACAAGGGGTTTGACTTAGGAAAACCCCTATTCACTAAAAATCAACAAGTTTTTCCTCCTCTTAAATATGTATTTGCAGATTTATAGGTTGAAGATCAAGTGGAGAACAAGTTTAAAGCAAAATTGTCAAAATTGTCAAGTTGCAAAAGTTGTCATTCATAGTGCAAGAACATGGAAATAAGGCTACATAATTTTCTACAGGTTTTTGGGAGTTGATAACTAAGGATCTAAGAGTTCAAAAATCAAGGAACTGAACCTAGATCTCAGTTTCAGAAACCCTAATAGGGACCCCTTCACCACTAGATGTGAATGAGTCATTTGTGACCTAAAAACAACCTTCTTGTAGCAAGGTACACACCATTCTAGCCTCTCAAAACATCCCTCATATTTTCTATAATAGTTAGGATTGATTTTTTATTATTATTTGCATCATAGCTTGCATATAATTTCATGTTTTATAGTGGAAAGTAGTGGTTCATCATCTTGATCAAATCATTTTGGTGAACACCTATTTTTCTATTAAACATAATGGTGAACCCAACCTATTGAATATTGTAATTTTCTTATTGAAGAAGTCTATTCTTGCATCGTAGGTTATATATTGCATTTATTTGCATCTCATTTGTTTTGAATTAGAACTCATTTAGTGTATCTTATTTTGCATTCAAACTTGCATCTCATTTCGGGTTTAGCATTGCATTTTTTTGCATTCTCTAAATCTAAAAAATACAAAAGAAAATCAATAATTTTGCATACCATTTATATCTCATAAAATTTCACTTGAAATTATAAACAACATTGCATTTCAAATTAGGTCTTTGCATTCATCATTTTATTACATTTTCATATTGCATTTCCATATTATCTGAAACTAAACATTACTATCTCAAACCTAGAACTGAAAGACATTGCAAAAACCTTAAAAATCATCCAAAAATAGTTATAAAAACCCTATTCAAGGACCCATTCACCTTTCCTAGTGAATGAGTCCTTGATTAGGCTTGACCCAAACTTTCTAGCATCTCAAAACCATTGAAAAAAACTTAGAAATTAGCAAAAAAAATTCAAAAATCCTTAACTAGGATCCATTTGCCATTACTAGTGAATGAGTCCCTGATAGATTCTAATCTACATTTTCTAAAAATTGAAATCTCAGTTTCAAGCTTCTATTTGCTACTGTTACTTTCCTATTTCAGTTTTTTGATTTGTTGTTTCATCAAATTTAGTGAATCTAGCTTAATTTTCTTTGTTTAGTGCATTTCCTAAATTCAAAATTGCATTTGCAACATTTCATTTCAGTTCATTGCATTGTGTAATCAAAAAATTACTTTGTTTAGATTTGAAAATGTGAAAATGGATAATTTTTTTAGCAATGTGTGGAAGTCCTTGTTCTCTTTGGTTGATGTTTCAAGATGTGTTTTTGGTAATGACCCTAATGCACTTAAACCTACTCATGTTCACACAACTCCTAATGCATGTACTCCTCATGATGTTGACATCATTCGAGAATATGATGCTAGCATGAATGATTTCATAAATGATAGCCTTAACAACCTTGAGATTAATGCATCCTTCTATCCTTCCATGAAACAACCAACACCTCTTAAGATGTTTGGTCTTTTACATGTTGAAACTAAGACACAAGTTGAGCCTAAGTTCCCTACAATAGGTGAACATAGTTCCTATAATCAAGAAAAAATTCAACCATTCTATGTTAGAAAAGTAACAAATAATCCTATCAATCTAGAAGAGACACATCGAAGAGGATTCACAATCTTGAGAAAACAAGGATGTGATACAATAAGTGAACATGAAATTCATCAACTCCTAGAGAAAATATTGACTGAAAATAAGAAAGGGTTAGGATATCAAGATCCTCCTCTAGACATAAGTTTCCTCCCTCCTAAAGAACAACCAATCACTCGTAACAATGAGAAAGAATACAAGGTCAATTCGGATCCTCCTACTCTATATCCACCTAGAGTAGTTGTCCAATCTAGCAAGGAACAAAGGCCTTATAAACTAAAGAAATTGAAATTCCCTTCTCCACCATTTTCCACTAAAAGAACTTTACAAATACTTCTAAACTAAGGACTTATAGCATTACCACCCATGAGAAAAAAGTCAAAACTATACCAAGTAAAGATGCAAATGTTCCACATTGTTGATACCATAGAATTCTTTAACATAGTACTCATGACTACTGTGATTTAAAGCATATTTAAAATGTTTGGTATCATATAAATAGTTCCTTAAGGCATGTATTATGCTCCTTACCATGTAATAGTTGTAGGGTCTTAAACATTCTCACTATTACATGTTATACATTTATTACAAATTATTTTCTTTGAGGAAAGGAGCTCATTCTCATCACCTATCTGAGCTCATCCTTTTCCTACACTTAGTGGTGGAATGGGTTAGTTAGCTTTGTCCTAGTTTTAGTACATATTGTTGTTGCTTTGGCTACTTGTCTACCTTCCATTTATATAGACTGAGATTGGGATGCAGACGACATTCTCTAGGTTGATTCACATGTGCCTTACTAGTTTTTTGCTTTTTCATGTTTCTTTATGTGATTGCATGTGTGTAATGTGATTCCCCATGATGCTTCATGATGAGTACAAAATATGCTCATAATTTGGGTATCATGGTGTACTTTTAATACCCTTACTTTTGTTGTTCATGGTTGTTTAACTATTTAGAAACCTTTTATTGGGAGATATCTTGTGGCAATACACTTTTATATTCCTGCAGCCTATCATGTTGATATGTCTATATTTATTACCCTATTTTGACTTCCCAAACAACTGATATAATGCATATGGTTTTTGAATAATGGGATAGATTTAATAAGTGATTAATAAATGTATTGTGTTGTTTTCCATGTATTCCTTCTTTCACCTCTATCACCTTGTGCATCGCGGGTTATTGAAGGGAGCATGAGTGAGTCAAGTGTAGCGGATCTCGGCCCTGCAGTAAAGTCCATTTCCTGCATGACATCGAGGAAGTTCTTCCAACAAAGACTCTTTGTTTGGGTGGTTGGGAAGAAACTGAATGATCATTTAATCTAGAAAGAGTGGAATGCTAAATATTCTCCCTGGATTGGGTTGAATGGATATGCTTTCATTTATGAGAAGTTTGTTCCTCAATTCCGGGATACATTTACATCCACATCTTTCTCTATTTGGGTTAGTTAGTTAGTTGTTCATTTTCTGTTGATCATAAGTTAGATTTCATTCTTGAAGTTTTTGTGCAAACTCAGTCTTATATTGTTACTACAGCATTGGGAATCCATCCCTGTGTCTATTCTTGTAGCATAAGGCCAGTTCATAGTTTGTTTCTCAGTCGTAGTTGTTATGATTTCTGCTTTGGTTAAATTATGGTTGAGTTAAGAGAACTTTGCATTACCTTCCTATAATGTAGGTAGAATTATTTCCAAGTATTTATTTTTGATATGTTGTGACTGAAACTGGTTCTTAGTGCACATACAGTGCCGCTCCATTTCAAGTATTCGTTCCCTGGTTTGACAAGTAAATGAATGACCATGAAAATATATTAGTCACTTGTTGGAATGTCCAATTCTTAGGATAGGTTTTGCCATGATTTTCATATCCTTTTGTGGGCGCAACCATTTTTGGCACCATTGCCAGGGATGGTGTCAAGCTAAGAACATGTTAAAAGTCATTTTTAGCAATAGTTTAGTCTGTTATTCAAACATTTTCAAAATCCTTCAATTCACCATTCATTCTATTGCATGCATAGAAGAAGAGATGCTTTGGGAAGATTCCTTCCTGAACCAGCTTATAATCTATTTGAGGAAGAAGGAGACCAAGTTATCAATCCATTTATTGAAAACCTATTTGTTGAATTTCCATTTGACCCAGCTGATGAAGAACCTAAGGAAAATCCATTTGCTCTAATACTCCATCAAGCAAATATGGCACAAAATCCACCTAATCAACCTCCTGCTTTTGAGTTTCCCATTGTTGCTCAGCAAGATAATGATAACCTTAAAAATATTCCTTCTTCATTACTCCCCAAGTTCTATGGACTTGTTATAAAGGACCCAGACACTTTCTTGTTCGAGTTTGACATCCTCTGTCACAGCTATGATTACACTTTAGATGCTCACAAGCTAAAGTTTTTTCCTTCTACTTTGAAGGAAGGAGCTCTTAGATGGTTCATGAGTCTAGGAAGGGATGTTTTCGATAGTTGGGCATTCATGCAAACAAAATTTCTTGAGAAGTACAAGGAATATTGTAAAATTGGTAGTAAGGGAGATGATATATTCAGAATTCAACAAAAAGAGGATGAAAGCCTGGAAGACTATATCTCAAGATTCTTATTTTCCCTAAAAAAGAATTCAGGCCATACTCTCAATGAAGAATCTCAGAAACTACTCTTCCTAAGAGGAATCAGTGATACCTGTATAGATGCTTTGGACCTAATGGGAGGAGGTGATATAACCCAACTGCCTTGGGATGATATCAAGAAAATATGTCTTAACTACTCTCGAGCAATTGTTAAGAAGGGTAGAGGTCATCAAGCCGTAGTGGGAAAGTCTTCTATTAATGGAGTTTCATGGATAGAGATCACAAATTTGCTGTCCAATTTCAAGCAAGATATCATAAACAACATGGCTACACAGTTGGATACTATGCAAGCTTGGATGAAATATGAGGAAGCTGAGGCAATCTTGGCTAAGTTCTGTCCACATTGTAGACAAAAAAAACATGACTGCAGTTGCAAGACGGTGGCTAACCTAGAGGCTAAGCAGCTACTTACTAACTTTAATGTGGTAGAGAGTGATGATGATCAAGTATTCTTCGTTGCACAAAGGCAACCATGGGCTCAAAGACAAGGAGGTTGGAAGTAGCCACAAGGACAATGGACTTCACCCCAAGGTAACTGGCAATAGAATCCTCAATGGCAGAACTAATTCCCTGCCTCCTTGTAGCTTTAGCAGCCACAACCTCAGGCCCTCATGCCACCTCCTGCAACACTTAAAGCCAAAGGCTTCGGTCTTTCTCTTGCAGCATCTCTTTAAATTCCACATTGCATGCACATAATAAAGGTTTCCTTTTCAAGGATGCCACGTTCTCTGTTTTTCCATCCATCACTGCCATTCATTCTCTTTTCTTCCACATCATCCATCATGTCGTACTGCCTCATTCATTTTTTCTATTCCAGCCATCATTTCATCGTGTGCTGTGATTTTCCTAGCACACATGAGCATTAATTGAAAGGTACGCGATATCTTCTCATAATCACATTATTTATTTATTCCATTTATTCAACAACTACTATGTACATATCAGTCTTTATCACCCATGCTTCGCCTGTCCTTTCACCCATATGTGGACACATGCCAACTTCTAAGTAGGGGCCAGGGTAATCCATTTCAAACCTTTTCTTATGTCGCTATCACAACTAATAAGATATTTTTATTCTTCTTGAACTTTCCAAATATGGCTGCATGTTTTATCTTAAACAATATTAATTGCTTGATATGAGTAGTTCCTATAGTAATCACATGCAATTATCTTCTGATTCATTCTTGGAAAAGAAGAGAAAAGTGACAGAAAGACAGAAAGAAGCAAAAAGAAGTAGAGTAGAAGAATTTTCTTTTGAATTTTTAGAAAAGGTTTGAGATTTTGGAATCACGGTGGAGGTAATTTGCAAATATGGGTCGTCAATTGGTAAGACATGAGCCTGTAGCTCATGAGCCTGTAGCTCATGAGCCTGTAGCTCATGAGCTCTTAACATAGAATCCTCAAACAATGCAAGAATTCAATAATTTTGGTTGGCTAAATTATTTTTTGAGGTTAGACTCTTTCAATGAGGAAGTTGCTCATGAATTTTTAAGAACTCTTTCAGAAGAGGTTCAAATTATGGTTGCTAACAACATTTCAACCTCCAGTTTTAATGTGGCCTCTTTATCCCTACCAAGCTACAAATATTAATGAAGATATAGAAGCTTGTAGGTATGAAATATGGTAGAGTTTTAGAGGTTTTTATTACAAATTCAGAACTTCATTTCAAGATCATGCCTCAACCACTGATTTCAGAGAGGCCACCAGAAAGTTTAATGCTGGAGGACTAGCATTAGGTTAAGTAGGGGGCAAATGATGAACCCAAAATATGCTCATAATTTGGGTATCATGGTGTACTTTTAATACCCTTAATTTTGTTGTTCATGGTTGTTTAACTCTTTAGAAACCTTTTATTGGGGGATATCCTATGGCAATACACTTTTATATTCCTGTAGCCTATCATGTTGATATGTCTATATTTATTACCCTATTTTGACTTCCCAAATGACTGATATAACACATATGGTTTTTACATAATGGGATAGATTTAATAAGTGATTAATAAATGTATTGTGTTGTTTTCCATGCATTCCTTCTTTCACCTCTGTTACCTTGTGCATCGCAGGTTGTTGAAGGGAGCAGAAGCGAGTCAAGCGCAGTGAATCTCGGCCCTGCAGTAAACTCCATTTCCTACATGACATCGAGGAAGTTGTTCTAGCGAAGACTCTTTGTCCTGGTCATTGGGAAGAAATTGAATGATCATTTAATCTGGAAAGAGTGGAATGCTAAATCTTCTCCCTGGATTGGGTTGAACGAATATGCTTTCATTTATGAGAAGTTTGTTCCTCGATTCCAGGATACATTTACATCCACGTCTTTCTCTGTTTGGGTTAGTTAGTTAGTTGTTCATTTTCTGTTGATCATAAGTTAGATTTCATTCTTGAAGTTTTTGTGCAAACTCAGTCTTATATTGTTCCTGCAGCATCGAGAATCCATCCCTGTGTCTATTCCTATAGCATAAAACCAGTTCATAGTTTGTTTCTCAGTCGTAGTTGTTATGATTTTTGCTTTGGTTAAATTATGGTTGAGTTAAGAGAACTTTGCATTACCTTCCTGTAATGTAGGTAGAATTCTTTCCAAGTATTTATTTTTGATAGGTTGTGACTGAAACTGGTTCTTAGTGCACATATAGTGCCGCTCCATTTCAAGTATATGTTCCCTGGTTTGACAAGTAAATGAATGACCATGAAAAGATATTAGTCACTTGTTGGAATGTCCAATTCCCAGGATAGGTTTTTCGGTGATTTTCATATCCTTTTGTGGGTGCAACCACTTCATTTGATCTCTCTCTCTCTCTCTCTCTCTCTCTCTCTCTCTCTCTCTCTCTCTCTCTCTCTCTCTCTCTCTCTCTTTGTAGCATTACTCTATACATTATTTCCTTTTATCCTTTTCATTTTTCTTGTGTTTTCCTTTTGGGGATGATGCAAGGCATCAATACATTTAGGTCTCTTCCGTGTTGACCCAAAATATTTTCCTTTTATCCTTTTCATTTTTCTTGTTTTTTCTTTTGGGGGTGACACAAGGCATCAAGACATTTAGGTCTCTTCCATGTTGACCCAAAAAGGGTTTTCTTTTCTTTTTTGCTATCTTTGTGTCATTCTTTCAGTTCTATGAGTATTTGGTCAATGATGATAGTTTCAATCTCACAAACAATATTGTAGCAAAGAAATATTGACCTAGAATCCATTGATTCCTTATGCATTTTTGGGGGCAACCCTTCCTTCCTATTTCATGGCATAGATTTATTTTAGAAACATATGAGTTGGAAAAGGATTTTCCAAGGAAAGCTCTCATGTCTTTGGACAAAACATTGGCTACTTTAAAGCAATTTCTCATAGGAATGGTGTTAGCAACTACTTTAAAGTGGGGGCATACATCAATGACATTTTTCGGCATATTTCATGGTGCAATTTTGTTTTTTCTGTTGATGTGTCCTTTTCTTGGTGGTGTCATTGGGTTTGATGTACTCCAAGAGTGCAATATTTCTAAGTGATCAAGGTGAAAATAGGGTCCACCAAATGAATCAACAAAGTGATGGACCACTTATATTTTTATGACCCTTATCACCTAAAATTATGTAAAATAAGATGCTAGTAACAACCATAAATGCAACCTAAGTGTTATAACAACTATGGTGATAGTTTTAGAGCATAAAAAATTATGTACCTAGCTAGAAATTTGTTATTTTTGAGATATGGAGGAATCATACACCTTCAATGGTGACAGGGTCCTTTTGGGGTTTCAGAAAACTAATTTTAGGGTCATATTCTTTGATGTCCATGCTCTCAAATTTCTGGTTATCAAGTTATGGAAGTCTATAGTTAATTTTGTAGAGCTCTTTACATGATCTTTCACTTTAAATTACAACTTTAGTAACTTTGCAATTTTCACAATCTTGCTCCAAATCTTGCTCAACTTGATCTTCAACCTATAAATATGGAAACATACACTCAAGGGCAAGAAATACTTGTTGATTTGTTAGTGATATGGGGTTTTCCTCAGTCAAACCCCTTGTAGGTAATTAAAAAAAATGATGAAATGAATGAAATGAAGGATTAACATGAAATAATGTAATTGATATTGTGGACACTGAAAAAGTATCCCTTTTTCCTTGCTTGATTTGGGAATAATTAATGATAAATTGGACTTAAAATCACCTTATCTAGTGTTGTGAGGTGTTTTACACATCCACATTAGGTCTTGGACCCTTGCAAATTGAATAAAATGCATGTCTTGTAAAGGTGTTGTAAAGTGTTGTAAATCACTTTCACACTTTTCTAGACTTTTATTAAGCATTTAAGTCTAATTGTCCTTTCCCCCCCACTTTTGAATTAAATATTATTTTAATTCAAAAGTTAGTTTTTCCCTTTTCTTTTGTAATTAAATAATTATTTCAATTATTTAATTATTCATTATCCTTTTCTCTCTACATTTAAATAAATGTTGTATTTATTTAATTATTTAATTATCCCTTCCCTCTCCATTAAATAATTGTTTTTAATTATTTAATTTTTAACAGTCCACCTTTCCTCTATAATTAAATAATTATTTTTAATTATTTAATTATCTAAATATTTGTTCTCAACTTTCTTTTTAAATAAATAAAATCAATATTTAATTTATTTCTTCTCTATTGGCCACCTAAATTAAATAATTTTCTTATTTAATTTTCTCCAACAACCTCTTTTTTAGTGCCAATCTTATCATCCACCTCAAGTCTTTATCTACCCATGTATTTCTTCTCTCAATTAACCTCCACCCTTGATTAAATTATTTTCTAATTTAATCTTGGCCCTTGATCATGATCCTTATTCTCGCCATTCACTTAACGCTCCTCTATAAAAGGAGACCTTTAAAACCTAATTCATGATTCATTCATATTGCCAAGTCAAGCAAGCAAGAATCAAGCATTCAAGATAGCATTCAAGCTCAATTCTAAGGCATTCAAGAGCAAGATTCTTCATCAATCGTTGCAGCAATTCAAGATCCATAATCATGGAAATTCTCTAATGGAATTGTTTCATATTTCATATTTTGTTATCTTATTTCATCATTTTGGTTTAATTACCTAAACATGGTTTGACCAAGGGAAACCCCCAATCCCTAACAATCAACATTTTATCTATCTTCCTTTGTGTGATTGCAGATTTAGGTGCTTGGATGGATTGGAAATGATTGAAGAATAGGTTTCAAACTTGTTGAAGTCATCTCCTTATTGGCAAGGTCAAACTCTACACAAAAAGTCACCTATAGCCTCAAAAATTAGGGTTTCAAATCTGAGCACCTGGAGGAATAGAAAGAGTAGACCAGGAGCAATAGATTACACTTTTTATTTTCCCAAAATATGGAAGTGGACTAAGTCACCTAGCTTGGTGTATGAGTCCCACTGTTAGGCCCAAAATAGAGATTTTCCAGTTCTGAGTACCCCTTTGTCTGAATTTTGTTTCAACAAAATTTGCTCGAAATAGGACTAAGTTTCTCATCCTAGTGTATGAGTACTAGAGGGCTTCAATAGTGAATTCTATAGGATTCCAAAGCTCCTCTTCATCACTTTCCAGTTTCTAGGTGCACCTCTTCAATCTCCTTAATTTCTATGATATTTTGTTTGCATATTTAGGTCATTTTGCTTACTAAACTATGTTTTCAAACATCTAGCATTTTCTTAGTTTTGTATTATTAGTTAACCATCTTTATCAATTTCTAGCCTTAAGAACAATATCCTTTGACATATTTCAATCTCTATTTCATTGGAATCTCATAGAATTATTCTTGAGTGTGAACTTTGTGAAATTAGATTCCTCTTCCTCCATTCCCCTTTCAGGTGTGGATAAGGGAAGTTGTTCATTCTATTTCCCTTGTTCACAGATATCACCTTGGATGATGTCTTGAGAAGCAAATATGCAAACCAAAATGTAGTGGCCATGAAGAATGTAGATCTTGGATGTAAAATGATGCTTGTAAATGGACCCTCAATGTAACATTAACTTCTTAGCTCAACACACATGAATTCATTAAAACCTCTACATGATGATATGACTTTGAATTGCTACAATAAACAAGTGAAATCTAGCTTTAAATGCCTTGTAAATGCCTTTGAAATCCTTTATAATTCTTGATCACTTGAATTCCTAAATGCTTGAAAGCCTTAGGATTGCTTAGGTTGAAACTAGGTGAATTAACCACTTATTTATACTAAATTAGCAGATTAACCCAAAAATTCAAAGAACTAAGGCTAACACCAGATCTAGAAAGAAATATAATTAAATTATTACTACAATGAAATTCAAAAAGGGGATTCTCATTAAGGGAGGACCCATTCACCACCTTAGGTGAATGGGTCCTGGATATGTTTATAGGACCAAGATTCGAGGGACTAAAAGAATGCCAAAAACCCATTCCAAATCAACTAAGAAAGTGGGATCATGTTAAGAGAGGTCCCATTCACCATCAAAGATGAATGGGTCCTAGCTCAACTTACTAGGACTAAAATTTTCCCAATGAAATAATTTTTTATTTAATTGATGATTGTTAGGATAGATCTTTAGGAGGTGTCAAAATTAAGGCTTAGAAGGGGGTTAATAAATCCAATTAACCACAATAATTAAGACCACCTAGATAAATGTGAACGTACTTTAAATCACTTTACAACACTTAAATAAGGTACCCATTATGTACATTTTTAAGCAAATATATCCTAGAAAAATGTGAAAGTGTGTTACAACACTTTACAAAACCCTTGCAAAGGATCAATTAAGGAATTTTTTAGTCACATAAAGGTCCTAGAATAGTGTGAATGTGTACAATACATTACAACACCACTCCAAGACACCTTTAATTCTACTTTAATGTCAATTATCCAAACAAGCACGGAAAATGCTACTTTTTTTGTTACTATATTTTTTGCCCACTTTAGTGAGAGGATGACCCTTGTCAAACTCACACTAAAGTAGACATCCAAGAAACTTACATATGAAAAAATAATGAAGATACATGATCGTACCCTATCAAGGGTCAAGAAAAATAAGCAAAAACAAAGGATCAAGCACAACTAATTCAACGTGATGTGAGGTGGTGGTTGTTTGTCCATAACATATGCTACTCACTTTAGGGTAGTGTAACCTTAGTCTATCCACTAGGTGAGTTATCCAAAAATATGTGTTCTCACTCTGGGGTAGTAGAACCTCAGTTTGTCCACTACGTTTGTTATCCCAATGAGTAGGCAAATGGGAGAATCATATTACCCTCTCATACCATACTAAAGTTATCTTCCTAACAACTTTGATAAGGCACCATAGTGAAAATGATTTTTGAATGTCATGTGTCCTATAAAAAAAAATTTAAAGGGGTTTTTGCTTTGTTCATGTAATGGTCTTCCTCTTAGGGAGCATTTTTCCTACTGTCTCCAAGAGAGGAAAAGTAAAAAGGTGTCAAATCGTTGGCCATGGGTGCCTCGTTCACATCATGCCATGACAGTAGGTCATAAACTCTTGGATGGAATCAAACCCAATGACACCACCATGAAGAGGACACATCACAAGAAAAAAGGAAAATCACACCATGAAATTTTCCAAAAGATGTCATCAATGTATGCCTCCACTTTAAAGTGGTTGCTACACCATTACTGTGAGAATTTTTTTTAAAGTAGACAATTTTTTTGTTTGAAGACATGAGAGCTTTCCTTGGAAAACCTTATTTCAAGTCATATTTTTTTGAAATAATTTGTGTCATGAAATAGGAAGGAAGGGTTTCCCCCACAAATACAATGGTAAACCTAGAAAGAAAAGTATATCACATGCAAGCCAACTTAAGGCATGCCATCAACATCCCAAGATTTCTCTTACATATACATGAAAGGTGGTCAACTGGCCAAAAGGGTCAATGACAAGTGACATACTAGGACAAGGATACCTAACCCATTGCCCCCACTAACTACAACACAAGGATGAGCTTAGAATAGATGATGATACTACTTCTTGCAAAAAGGAAATTATTTGTAATTAAAGTAAAACATGAAATAGTGAGTATCCTATGATCCTACAACTATTTTATGGAAAGGACCAACAACTATTGTTATTGATTATAATGAGTAGACAAAGTATGGAATTGATGCCTATGTGATGAGATATTCCCATATGTAGTATCTATGAGTTTAGGATGCACCAAAGTTAAACTTGTCTTGGGAGAATCTTTGGTAAGGTTGTTGATATTGAGTGAAGGCTTGTTTGATGGTTTTATTTCTATCAAAATAAAATTACCAATACCACAAGTTGTTTCTTGCATTTTAGGCTCTATAGGGACATAGATACCTTGTTCTCTAGTACCACATTCTTTTCCACTATACCCAAGTTGTTTCATAAGTTCATAACCTCTTCTATAAAGCTTTTTCATTTCTTTAGGATTCAAAAGTTGTTGATAATCATTTTCTTCAAATTTTGATGTGTATGTTATATTTTCTTCTAAAGTGGTTGAGGTGGACGCTTTTGAATTTTGTATTGACATTATAGCTTTTGTGTTTCCCTTTGTAGAATCTTTTGTTATAATCTTGTACTTTCCTATGGATTTAGGTATAAAATCAAAGGAACTTGAAGCATCTTCCAATAATTTTGCGACCTCTCAATAAGCTTTTCATTTTATTTCTTGATATGCAAACAACTTTTAAGTTCAGGGTTATCTTTGATTGTATAAACTTTGTTATATATTTAAGTGTGGATGTGAAAATCTAGATTTTGGTTAATATTCTAAAACATACAAAGCATGATTAGTATTTTAAAACAAAACCAACAATCAACATCCCTGTGAAATAACTCCACATGCTAATAATGCAATCAAAGCAACAAAGATTTAGATAGATAAATTGAAAGCATATAATAAAACATGGAGAAAATTGAATCTCATAGTAGATTGGTGTCAAATGTGAAAATAGCCCTTTCCCAATCCTTTCTTAAGCTCCATGATGAAAATGCTATGAAGAATGATATGGAATGCTAAGATATGGATTCAAATGACAACAATATGGAGAAAGATCTCAAGATTGTGGAGGATTTGTTGAAGAATGAAGCCTTTTATTTATAAATTATCAAATGCTAAGAGTGCTTTTGAGAGAGCAATGTGGGATCAAAAACAAGCCAATGAAAAGAGGCCACTTGTCAACTTTTCATAGGTTGAGGAATGTGCAAGTTTTGGCCAATGTGCCCAAGAGAGGGAGATTTCAAATTTGAATTTGAGAGTAAATGTTGAGTTTGACTTGCACAAGGGACATGTAAGAGACATGTAAGACCTATTAAATTCCTTGTTGGATGTACATTTCAACTTTCTTTTGAATTCAAATTTGAGAGATATTCCTCATAGATGCCATGTTGATGAAAAATGTTGATTTAATAAATCAATAAATTGATTTATTGGTGCAAGTGGGAAAAGCTAGAGGATGTGACATGCATTAGATTAGATTAATCAGTATTAGATTAGCTTAGGTGATGATTACTTGATTTTGACCCATTTGATTTGAATATTTTGATTTATTTGATCAAAGAGGGAATGATAGGCCTAAATTAAATAAAGTTAATTTATTCAATTTAAGTGGATAATCTTTAGAGATTAAATGAACTTGATTTACCTAGTGAGTGGATTAATGTGAATTTGATTTATGAATGAGCAGATGGATATGAACTAAGTGCATAATGCTAATTTCACGTGTCTGCATTTTTCCCCTCTTTGAAGCAATGTACTTGCTGCGTTGGTTCAAAGAATAATCTTACCACAATCAAAAATTTAAAAACTTTATATTTTTTCGGATGCCCCAACGAAAAGGAGTACATTGGTACATTGCCCCCTCAAGAGATCGAGCAAAAAGATTCAATTTGAGGGTCGATCTCGTGATAAAGAGGTTCAAAATGGATGGTTATGAGATTATTTTAAGATGCTTAGAATAACAAATCTATATTATCTTAAACAACTTAAATGATGATATGATGTGAGATGGATGAGATGGATGATGTGATATGCTATGATTATGCAATGGATGATTTATGTAGATGCTTAGACTAACAAATCTATATTATGATGATGAAAATGCATGTGAGATGATGTGCAAAATGATGATGGTTTGTGGATGCAGGATGGATGCACGATGGATGCATTGGCGATGTTATGTTAGCACATAAATGAGATGATGACAAGAGGATCCAACAAGTCCATGATCTGATGAGACTTTATTAGAGATGATGATGATGATGACAGATGATGATGAAAAATGGATATTTTTCTTATCAAGGATTGGTATTTTAAAAGGGCTACTTACCTTATGTTTGATTACACATGTAGATATGATGCATCAAGGTATAAAGAACCAGGATAGCGTTGTACCTAGTGTGATGGAATTTGACTCAACAAACAGATAGGAGTATTCTTGTTCACACTTGACATACAGAAACCTTGCCAGGACGTACCTAACAAAGCAAGTATTTTCCAAGTTATTTTACAAGAATGTCCAACAAGCACAACAAAAAAAAGATAATGATCATTTCCCCATTCCTATCTCTCTAAATCCTTCGTTTGGATATCATCGAGAGGTCCTTGGAATGAGCACAATAAGATAAATCAAAAGAAAAAATCAAGTACACAAAAAAGCCAATGTTCTTCATATCTCTAGCCAAAGGGATTTGTTTTGATAGGATAAGAATCCAAAGTGATATCCAAAATGATGCCCATTGTCAGAATGATATATCCTAGGACATGCATTGTATAGGATGATGATGGTTTGATAAGTTGATTGATAGGCTGTTGATATAAGGTTGATTGACATGTTTGAAAATGATCAAGAGTTTGATTTTGTTCTAAATGTTTGTTGTTTGCTTTTGCTTTTACAATTGAAGCTTGCTTTTGTTGGTTGATATGTTCGTTTCTATTTGTGTTGCCAAAGGATGAAGGTGACGATTTGTTTATTATGGATGATTGATTATAGCGAGTGAAATCGAAATGGGACAGATGGATTTTTTCAAATATTTAGATGTTTTTGTTAGTTTTGGAATGTTTTGAGGCCGTTTTTGGTATTTTGGATTTTTCAAATGTTTTTATTTTTTATTCTTCAATGTTTTGGGGTTTTTTGAGATTTTATGAATGTTTTTTTGATTTTGATGTTTTTTTGAATGTTTTTAGATTTTGATGTTTTTTGGATGTTTTTGGATTTTGATGTGATTTTGACGATTTGGATATGGATGTGTGTGATGATACCAGTGCTCTATTTAGAGATTTTTCTAAAAACAAAGCTAAGGTTGACTGATTAGATCAATGGATTGATGATGATGATAACATTGTTGAGGATACACAACAATGCAAGGATTGATTGATCAGGATTGATGATGATAACATTGTTGAGGATGCACAACAATGCAAGGATTGATTGATCAAGATTGATGATGATAACATTGTTGAGGATGTACAACAATGCAAGGATTGATTGATCAGGATCAATGATGATAAAATTGTTGAGGATGCACAACAATGCAAGGATTGATTGATTAGGATTGATGATGATAACATTGTTGAGGATGCACAACAATGCAAGTATAGTGTTAGGAAACACAATGATATCCTGAGATGATGATTTTTTGATTGGATTTGATTGATCATGATTGATGAAGCATGATTTTTTTGATTAGATTTGATTGATCATGATTGATGAAGCTTGATTTTTTTGATTGGATTTGATTGATCATGATTGATGAAGATTGAAGTGTTAGATGCGACTGATATTGATTTTTTGGATCAATGTTCGATTGAAGATAAAACTTGATGAGGAATGTCTTCTCATCAAAATATGCCATGGGTTAGTGATTCAAATTTTGGATTACAAATGCTTGACCAATTTGATTTCACATTTGTCAATGTTCATATCGTCACATAAGTTGGAGGATATAGATCAAGATTTATTCTTGAAGCAAGATCTAAATATCTACCCCAAGTGTCTAGCAATGTATGGAATGCGATGTGTGGATGCTCAAGTAAGTGTGTGGATGGATGGATTTAGTAAACACACAAAGGATTCCAAGGATTATCTTGCGATAAGATAAGGTACTTAGATAAAGAATGCTCATTGGATAGTGCTTCATGGATCAGATAACACTGGGTAGGATAGGATCAATGAAAATGACCCATGTCAAGATGTTTATCGTAAGCAAGTGTAAAGTGTGACCCAAACTTTCATCAAGATCAAGATAACTTAGATGTTGAATGTAGGTATATGCACATGGATGAAAATGAATTGGATAAATGGTTTCTGGATGAATGGATTTATTATGGATAAGATGGATGGAATTCTCAATTTATTATAGATGGGATGAGATGCTTTCACCTAAATGGCACCCATAGATGCTTGATTCTACACATGATGCCTGTTTGCCAAGTTTTTCATCCTAGTCTTGCCCAAAGCGCTGCCCATGCAGTTTTCACTAGAGAATGATTTTTTTAATCTTTACTCTTTTCAATCCTTTTTCTGATCTTTTTGTGGATTTTCATAATTTTTTTGGTTTTTTTGGTTTTTTCTGAAAGATTCATGCTAACCCACCTAGTGGTGTTGATGTAGATGCTTTTTTCATAACATGCCATTGGTATCCTACCTAAAGAAGTTGCTTTGCTAAGATATGTGCACTTGAATGCAGCTTTTGGGATTCTTTATTTGCTTTGTCAATACTAGAGTTAACTTTGTCTCTGTCTGCACATCATGATAGAGTGCCTTCTGAATCCTTATGATGAAAGGTCATTTCCAATACATGGTCAATTTGAGAATTGGATATGATGTGTGGAGGCATGAATGGAGTGTGTTTAGGGATAAGAGATGGATTGGTTGACAGTTTTGAACCTTTGACTCTCCAAACTTGGGAAGATGAGCAATGATGGGTAGATACGAAAGTGTGTGTGGAATTAGGACCAACTGCTTGATACACTTTGTGTGTCACTTGAAAAGATTGTTCTTGATTTTGTGGATATCTTTGATGGATACTTTTCCCTTTTTTATTTTGCCCCATAGTTTCTTTGACTAATGGAGTTTGATAGGGATGATCTTTCTTTGTATTTTTTGGTATCCATTTGTACTTGATTTGTCCATTATGCTTCCCAACTTATTTTTCTTTGATATTGTTCTTCGTAATTTGATTCAAATCTTTCCTTTGATGTTGGTCCCAATTTGTGGATTGGGTGATGGGTGGATGAAAATTCATGATGTGGCTAGTTGTAGTATTGGCATTGGTTTCATCATAAGGATTCTTCATGCTCCCTATGTTGATGCTTTCACCAGATAAATTTTCCCCCAGTATGGTGGTAGTAGTACCTTCATGCTTTGATTCTACCTATTTTGAGATGTCTTGTTCGATAAGCATTCTCTGATAGATAGCCATTGTAGATGATGTTCATTTAATTTTTTGCTCTGCTAACTCTAGAATATCTTGTTCTATATGACATATTTCCTTGAGTTGATACTATTGGATGTCTTCAAACATGATGTCCTCAGTTTTAATTTTGTATATATCTGATCCTGATGTTGACAACTCTGTTTGATTGTACGAATCAATAACCTGCTCTTTTTGTGTAACAATGTCAAGAATAAAGGGATCCTATTCTGAATGAAGATCACCCATGTGTCCATCCATAGAAATCATCTCATGGGTAGATGGAGGAGTATATGCATTATGGATATGATCATCTTGCATAGATAGGAGAGTTTCCATTACATCATTGTAGTATCTTGGAGATATGAATTCTTGATCTTGAACAATTTCAGAATTTCTTTTGGCATGCTTTGGATCAAGTTCTTGACATGGGTTAATTTCAAAGGATGGATTTCTTACAAAGGGTTCTTGGACATGATCATTATTCATTGTAGGTGGTTCAATATCTTCAAGTGTCAAGTTTAGGGTTCCTTCAGTATCTATAACCATGAGGTCAAAGGATGTCAACATGTCTTGGAAAGGACCATTGCTAGACTTTAGTGAAAGATGTTGATCACGCTTTGGAATGAATTCTTGAGATACGCCCTCTTATTGATAAGGTTATGTAGAGACATTTTCAACATGATCATAGGTCAACGAATCGTGCATTATGTCAATAGGATCAAATAATCCCAACAATCCTTGAAATAGATCAATAAAAAGTGGCTCTTGGTGTATGGTGACTTGATCATTGGATGGGGTAAAAAAATATTCCATATGCTCCTTAAATGAGAGATCTTGAACATTATTTTCAACAATTGTGATGGGTAGATTGTCAATGTCTTCAACCATAGGGTCAAGTGATGTTGACATTTCTTGAATTGGATCATTATTGGGTATTGTTGGTGGATTTTGATCATGATTGAAAAGTGACTCTTGATGTATGATAATTTGATCATTGGAGGAGGTAGAAACATCTTCAAGGTGTTCATCGATGGAGAGATCTTGATCATGTGATTGTTGACTTGAATCAATACATGGAGTCATTAACATTGTGTTGGGATTTTGAACATTTGCTTGTTGGGATTGGTATTGGACTTTAGCTTGCGCTTGCACTTGAGCCTGGGATTGTGTTTTTTGGGCTTGTAGTGTGGCTTGGGAAGCTTGAGCAGCTTATGCAACTTGTGTAGCTTGTTGAGCATCTAGTCGTGCAGCTTGTTGGTTTTGGTATGCCTTTCGATAAGCATCCTGCTGAGCGGCTTGAAATGTAATGCTATATTGGTTTGATGTGTTTGGTTTGGGTGGGGGTGGTGGTGGATTCAAAATTGTGTTGGATGTAGTGACAAGTCATTGAGATATATTTGGAGTGATCATGGTAGTGAGGGGTTGAGATATGATGGGTGTGATAGAGGTGTTTGGAGTGATCTAGTTGATAGGAATGGTCATAATGACTGAGGTGATAGATCCTTGGGAGGCCATATTTTGATTTGTTAGGATTGATGTTGTAATTTGATTAGATACCATCTATTGGTGCAATGTCGATGGTATATTCAAAGGATTTGATGTGATGGCTTGATTGGTGTTAGGTGGATTGATTTGGATGGAGTGATTGGTGCTAGGTAAAGGGGGAAGCCCTAAATCAAGGAATGATGTTGATATGGGTAATGGTGGTGGAGATGTCTCTTGGCACAATGAATCAACTATTTTGGTAAGTGTAGCAATTTTCTCTCACCAAATTTGATCTTGAATCCCTTGATATAGTTGATTTGGCTTTTTTTCAAGCAGATTTGGGATGCATACTTATGGTTTTTGAATGGGATCATGGAAAAATTAATTTTGGATAATATTCTGATTTGGGATGATGTTCAAATTTGGCATGATAGGTTGAAATTGACCGTTGTTGATGTTGGGAATCACATTTCTTTGATTTAGGTAACTTTGATGTTGCATGGTGTTACTTTGACTTGGAGTCATTAACATCTTGTTTGGAATTTGAACAACATTTGTATGATTTGCAAAAATATTTATCCCAAATTTTTCTAGATTCATGTTTGGAAAACTTGTACTTAGTACATTCCCATTTGGCATGTAGGGATTTCGTGGGATGACGTTCATTTGAAGGCTCGTGCATTGCTTGTTTGGTTGAAAAACTTCTAGGTTTGGATTTAGATCTACCATTGAGAAATGTGTTCCAATATTTGATTTGGGCATACTCACACTTGGTGTACCCTTGACATTTGTAGAAGGTAATGATCCCATGTATGGATTGTATAGATGTGAGTTTTGATAATCAATTGGTGTTGTAAGGCTTCGAAAGTTCAATTGATTTGGATTACTCATGATGTATGGATCAAGTTTGTATTCCATGTTACTCTTGTGTTTTGAACTTGTTGCAAAAGTGACCTCTAAGGTTCTTAGGACCAATGACAAGATGAAGGATGAAAGGGGAAATGATATGAGTCTTGAACATTTAGGGGCTTTGTATCAATGCTAGACTTAGGGTTTGATTTTGATTGGTTTGATTGGATAATGAACTTGTAAACCCTAAAATTTTGGATGTGATCTTAGAATGAGCTTGTTCAAAGGATTGCTAATTTAACTAGAGGTATGAGAAACGATGCATTCCCATACTCCTAACTAAACAAGGTGATTTTGGTTTTTTGATAATTTACCTAAGTCTAGAATGATGTTTCCAAAGCTCTAAAGTTGTTTGGGGAATGGGATAATAAATTTTTGAGATGGATGAAGTGTTTGATTTGATCCTAAATGAACCTAGGAAGGACTTGTTTACTAGGCCAAGATAGTGAATAACATGCCTTTCTCTAAGAGTAATTCAAAATCAAAAGACCAATGTTTGCATGAAAACCATATGACCAAAAGATATCAAGCACATGTGTGGGGTCCAATTGATTCAATATTTTCTTAATGGATTCTTTTTACCACAAACACACTCTTGATTATATTTTGAATCTAGATGTCTAATGTCTCAACTTTCCCCTTATCCCACAAAGTGTATTATGTGGAAACCAAGGAAATTTGAGGCAAGATTTACCTATTGTTGACCTTAGTAGGAGCAAACTGAGATGAAATCCAAATGTTTAGAAGCCTCTAAGGATACAAATCCCAAGGGAAAGCAATAACATGTGAATTTTTTCAAGGATATTTACTTCTCCTAAAGGGTTTGAGATTTGATGCTCATGTTGAATGTTGGTTTTCCAATGTTTTCTATCAAAGCACTGTGTTTTCAAACTGACTCACAAGCAATATAACACCGTAGCTCAATTGGTATGTTTTTCTTGGTGGGCTTGCCTCATGCCCTTCATAGAAGAGATGATTTTACATGAAAACAAGGAAAAAATATAAAGGTATATTAAGAATGAAGTCTTAACCTCTATACTTTAACCAAGATCGAACATGGCAAGTAACTTCTTGGAATCTAAGTTCCAATGCACCACTTTGATAAACTCTCTCAATGGATCAATTGGTCACTACAAAATGAGGGTTCTATTTTAGAATTTTCATTCATGGAGATTGACCCATATGGCAAGAGTCCCCTTTCAGATCCATCTTGTCGGAATCAGTCGTGTGATATTGGTGTTTACTCCAATACCCACATTTATATCCCAGTTGGAAATACTCTTGGCTTTAGAGTGTTAGCGGTTGAGTCGTTCCCTTGGGTGAGTACTTTTTCCCCAAGGTAGGCCCTCTAGGATAAACAAAAGTGAGAAAAGAAAACATATGTAACTCGATCAATCTTTGATGGCACCAAAGAGAGAGAATATACGTGATAATGCCCCCACTCACACTTGCACAAGATCTTGTTTAATTTTAAACCCAAATCAAAGTATGGAGGTGATTACTTTATCTTACCCTAAAGTCATGAAAAAGGACTTTTGATTCTCAAGATCACTATAAAGCATGAGAGAAGCACATACGTCCTTTTTCAATGCCTTTAGTTTAAGTAAGCCTTCATGAAAAACAAAGTTGCACTTGTCCTTTTTAAATCCACAAAGCAAAATGTGAGTTCCTTTTAAGCACCAAAAGATGAGTGAGAGATACTTTGTTCAATTTTTAATCCAAGAAACAAAATCAAGTAAGCTGCATTCCTAATGTTCGTTTTAGCCTTTGCAAGAAGAAATTGAAAGATTCTTTTTAAACCCAAATGAAAATTAGTGTCCTAAAAAAAGAAAAGATAGCAATTTCATGAAAAGTTTTTAAACAAACACTAAAGTGTTAAAAAACACTTTAATTTTTCAAAACATTCTCTTCATTACTTCTCCTCCTTTCATTTTCCCTTTGCCTTTCCTCTTTTACCTCATTTTCTATATGAAGCAGAAAAGGGCCGCAAAGAAGTATCTACCCAAAATTTGTCAAGAATATATTTATTTTCCCATGAAATACTACTATCTAGACTACGTTTCTGGGCACTTCATCAAAATTGCCTTTTATAGTTCAGAAATGCTCTCAAATTTGCTGAAAACATACAAAAATACACTTCAAACGTGTAGCAATGACATCTTCAAAATCAGAGAAAAATGTCTACAAGATACAAAATTTCTCCATTAAAAACCATTCCCAAGAAAGAAAATGATTGTAAAATTGGAAAAATAGAGGAGGCAAAAACATTTTTCATTGATTGACCTTCTGCTAGAGCTTTACAGTAGTAAACAAAATACAAAAGATAAAAATTCATTAGAAACCAGATTTGCAAATACTTCTAATTGAAGCAAAAGTTAGGCAAAAAAAAAAACATCAACTTTACAACTATTTAGTATTTACAGAGTCGAGAAAATTTTAAGCTAACAGTGATAAATTTGCAGATATTTTGACCATCAAACCCCTTAGCAGATCTACAAACAGTGGAAAAATAGGCCAAGTGAAGCAAATACAAATAAATTTTCAACAACTTAATGATTTCTCACAATTCGCTAGACAGGGCCATACAAGCTAAGTAAACGCGATAAATCAACAACCACACAACCTTCTGTTAAGGTTCAAACCTCAAAAATTTCAAATGATTTTAAATTTGAAAGACTGAAAACACTGAGACTCCTTCTAGTGCCATAATGAGGATGGTGAAATCTGCAAATGGCTAAAACTAACATACACACATTAGTATGATTAGCACTTTAAAACATGGCAAATTATCAAGCATCCATATGAGATATTGAATCATGCTAAATAAACAAAGTGATAAAATACCAAAAAAGACTAAGCATGCTCAAACCTATCCCATAGTGAATTGGTGCTATTGTGGAAAATATCATTTTCCCAATCCTTGCTTAAGCTCCATGATGAAAATGCTATGAAGAATGATATGGAATGCTAAGATATAGATTCAAATGACAACGATATGGAGAAAGATCTCAAGATTGTGGAGGATTTGTAGAAGAATGAAGCCTTCTATTTATAGATTCTCAAATGCTAAGAGTGCTTATGAGAGAGTAATGTGGGATCAAAAACAAGCCAATGAAAAGAGGCCACTTGTCAACTTGTTATAGGTTGAGGAATGTGCAAGTTTTGGCTAATCTGCCCAAGAGAGGGAGATTTCAAATTTGAATTTGAGAGTAAATGCTGAGTTTGACTTGTACAAGGGACATGTAAGAGACATGTAAGACCTATTAAATGCCTTGTTGGATGTACATTTCAACTTGCTTTTGAATTCAAATTTGAGGGAATATTCCTCATAGATGCCATGCTGATGAAAAATGTTGATTTAATAAATCAATAAATTGATCTATTGGTGCAAGTGGGAAAAGCAGGATTAGATTAGATTAAGCAGGATTAGATTAGCTTAGGTGATGATTACTTGATTTTGACCCATTTGACTTGAATATTTTGATTTATTTAAATCAAGAGGGAGAAATATGACTTTTGGGATTTAATTAAATAAAGTCTTGATTTATTTAATCAAAGAGGGAATGATAGGCCTAAATTAAATAAAGTTAATTTATTCAATTTAAGTGGATAATCCTTAGAGATTAAATGAACTTGATTTACCTAATGAGTGGATTAATGTGATTTTGGTTTATGAATGAGCGGATGGATATGAACTAAGTGCATAATACTAATTTCACGTGTCTATAGTAAGCAATGTCATTGTAACTTGGTTGTTGTGAAACATTATCATCATCGGGTTGCCTTTTAGGTGGTTCTAAAATAAGCATGGGTTTCTTTTAAACTTGCGGTTGTTGTGATGGTGGATGAATGATAAGTTGAGGGTTAGGTGGTTCAATAATTAGAGGACTTGAAGGAGTTCTAATGTTCATAACCTCAAAACACTTGTCCTTATTTTCATGATTTCTTAGCAAAGGGGAGTCTAGTGTCACTTCATCATCTTCTTCTAAGGATGTCACATCACTATTATTTGAAATACATGTGTCAATTTTCTTATTTGTCTACATCATGACATCTTCCCTAGTAGGAGAGTTTTTAGGAGAGAAAAAAACTTTATGTTCATGACATTCATTGTTTGGTTCTTATAAAATGTCTTCATCATTAGTACCCTTCAACAAGGTTTTTATTTTTCAAGGTCCTTAGATTCTTTTCTCTAATGTGGCCATGTCTCTAGTGCCATAACATAGTTTTCTCTGCAACTAAATTCATTTCAAAAGAAAGAGTACCATTGAGTAGCCAAAATCCATAACCATTTGCTGAAGGTGAAGCTTTCACTTCTTCCATAGACTTTATTTTCACAAAAGTACTATTGCACTCAATAGTGCATGCATCAACCTTATACAATGTGCCATATCTGACACCTCTAGAAATCCCCATAGCACCTCTAACCATATTGCATCCTCCATTAAAAAATACTACCTACACACCAACATCTATTAGTTTACTCACAAATAAAAAAATTTGTGCTAAGCTAGGGATATGCAACACACCATTAATCCTTCTTATTCTACCATCAGGAAACCTGATTTTCACTTTACCACAATGAACCCTCAAGGGTAAGAGAATAAAATCCCAGCATGAAATTGAAATTATTTTGATTTTTGTGCCTAGTGGGACTAAGTTGCCCCAGGTAGCGACTTGGTCCCACTAGCGAAATTTTACTGGGTTTCAAAAATTAAAGTACATTAAATAAGGTCTAATGGGAATATCCTAAAAAATACACTTAAGTATGACCAGAAAGTGCATTAAGGGGTCATTTAAACATGAGAAAGGGTTGAATTAACAATAAGTCTAGAAAAGTGTGAGAGTTTGTTACAACTCTTTACAACACTTTGAAATAAGACTTGGTAAGTGATAAAAAGGGCTTATTTAAGTGAATTATAATGAAAGGGTCCTAGAAAAGTGTGAAAGTGGGATACAACATTTCACAACACTTTTACAGGACATCCTAGAAGTCTTAATGATTCATAGGGGTCCAAGACCTAATGTGAATGTGTTGACCACATTACCACATTAAATCTCAGAAAAATCAAGCCAAAGTCCATAAGAAAGACTCTAGTGAGCACAAAAATGTGAACTATACATTTTTTGATGACACATTAAGTCCCCACTTTAGTGAGAGGATGAACTTGCTTAAAATCACAGTAAAGTATCCCAACATGCACATCAAGAGGGATCCAAATGCATTGATGCTATTAAGATGAGACAAAAATGATCAAGAGTGATTATCAAGCCCCTAGGTTCAAGATCTCATGGAAAACCAAACATAGGAACAAAGGAACACACATAAAAGTGATGAAAAAGGATGAAAGAAAGCTTCATTTTTCCAACCCATTGTGGATCAAATCTAGGTTGTTTGTTTTGAAAAAGAAATGTGTGCTCACTTTGGAGTGATATAACTCATGGCTATCTTCCAGGTGAGAAGGCCCAAGTATACTCACTCTGGGGCCATGAAACTTCTAGTTGTCCACAAGGTGAGAAGGCCTGAAAGGTGAGGAACATATGCTCATGGTTGGTATGCACTCACACAAGTAGGTGGCTATGGGGAAAAGTCATACCTCAGAATGGGATTCCCGCTCAACCATATCAAAGGTAGGCCTCTTGATAACTTTAATAAGGTGCCACAAAGGATAATGTCATTTCATTCTTCATGAGCAAAAAAAATCCGCAAATTCTTAGAACTCATGAACAAATGCAATGGCACCACAGACATGCAAGTTGTGTTATGCAAGATGGCTATGTAAATGCAAAATGCAAAATGCAAAAGAATTTTCAAATGAGTCTTGTTAAGTTCATGCAAGGTATTTAACTTAGGGAACATTATGTTTGATTTCTCCAAGAGAGGACCAATCAAAGAATAGAAAATTCACAACTTAGGGGATGCAGTGCATCGCATCAGGCCACTAAGATGAATGTAATATGCTAAGATAGGTCATGCTTATGAAGGACATCACACCTAGTGTCATCCACAAAGTGACAAACGCATTGTATAAAGTAACAAGCATGTAATAAGAACCAAGTAAAAATGAAAATGAATAATTCCAATTTATGCCCCCACTTTAAAGGAATTGCTACACAATGTTCTGTGAGCAATTTCTTTAAAGTAGCAAATGAAAAAAAATGCAAAGAGAAAAATGACATGAGAGCCAACTTGGAAAGCCCCTATGCCAAGTCATACATTTCCAAGTAAGGCTACATCATGCAAGAGAAAAGAAAATGAAAAAGGAAGGAGTCTACCCCAAAATGAAAACACCAAACACATAAAGGATCTATGAATTAGGGGTCCATATGTTCTTTGCTGCAATATTTTGATGAAAGAGCTCAGAATTGTCATCATTTCCAAATACATAGAACTAGAAGAATGACACAAAGAGAGTGAAAACAAAAGAAAAATAAAATCCATTTTGGGTCAACATGGTAGAAAAATTCTTGTCTCAATGCCTTGCATCATCCCCAAAAGGAAAACACAAGCAAAGGAAAATGAAAAGGCAAATGAAAATGGAAAATCTTTTGGGTCAACATGAAAGAGACATTTCGGTCTCAATTCCTTGCGTCATCTCCAAAAGGAATAAACACAAAAAGATGGTGAAATAAAGAAAATAGAAAGACCTTTTGGGTCAACATGGAAGAGACATAGGGTGTCCCAATGCTTTGCATCATCTCCAAAAGGAAAATTTAAAAAAAAAAGTGAAAAAGAAAAGGACCTTTTGGGTCAACATGGAAGAGACATAGGGTGTCTCATTGCTTTGTGTCATCCCCAAAAGGAAAATGAAAAACAAAAGGGGAAAGGAAAAATAAATGTACAACATAGAGAAGAATAAAGGTACAAATAGAAGGATTGCACAAAGAGAGAAAAAATAAAACATCACGTCATGGGGGGAACATGATACACACATGC
The DNA here is from genome assembly GCA_007258455.2 of Sequoia sempervirens. Classification (NCBI taxonomy): domain Eukaryota; kingdom Viridiplantae; phylum Streptophyta; class Pinopsida; order Cupressales; family Cupressaceae; genus Sequoia; species Sequoia sempervirens. Next base: position 366,901,890 of record VDFB02271358.1, read on the forward strand.
AAGAAAAAGAAAAGAAAATGCAAAAGACTAGTAAGTCAAATGCAAGTCAACTGATAAGCAAGTCATCTACCTCCCAATCATGTTCTGTGTATTGTGAGGGTGGCTGACTATCCAAAGGGACAATTACAAATTCCAAATGAGGGGAAGTACCAGGTTCTACACTTGTGGTATGAGATTTGTCATTTAAGCTCATGGAAGAGGAAGATAATGTATTCAGATCATTATGCACCTCTTCGTCTATTTTAGAGATATCATCATCGTCATCCAGATTAATCATGACAGGAGGATGGATGGTAATTTCCAATGAAGGGTGTATCAGGAGTTGTGATTGGGGAGGAGGGTCTCCATGCATGGCTTTTTTCAAGGGAAGAGGTTGATTTTCTTTTTTTTCTTTAGTTTGTAATTGACAAGCAAGGAGATGATTTTGACACTTACTCTCCCTAGTGCCTTGGTTTCTTTTGATTCTATTTTGAAGTTGTGTGGTAGTAAGAGTGGGCTGATCTACCATAGGCTCTTTATCTTCCATAAGGGGAGGAATAGAAGGAACCATAGGAGGTGGGTCAATCACTTTCTCTTTTGCTTTATAAAATTATTTTATGTGAGGGAGAATGATGGGGTTGGTTTCATTATCTCTTGGACATTTAGGTAATGAAGATGGAGTGTTTATTGGTGATTGATCTAGAGTTGTTGGTTTAAGATTACATTGAAGCATTGTCTCATCTAAGATGGAAGTGTTGGAAGTGGATGGGGATATGTTGCGAAGAGACAATTCGGCAATTTTCTTTTCTTTAAACTTTTGGTAAGTAATGAAAAATAAGTCTTTGCGAGGTGTTATGGGTTCCATGGGCTCTAGCCAAAAGGATTCTAAGGAGAAGTTTCCTTTAGAATACAAAGGGTTAAAGCTGCTATAGTGAACTGCAAATATGTCATTGTCATGTGGTAACTTTAAATATTTGTGTATTACTAAAGGGACAACTTTCATCGAGCAAATCCATTGATGGTCTAGCCACAAATGAAACTCATTTGATTATGGAATCATAGAAATTGTGACATCCACTATCTTAGGTCCTATTGTAATGGAAGAATGATTAATCCTATTGTAGGGCACACAAAACTATTGTGTGTTTTGATCCATGCTCTCGGTTTGTCATAATCATCTTGATAAAGATCAAGTGATACCAAAAATTCCTTAGTGATCACATTCTTACCACAGGTGGGATCTATGAGTATCGCATTAGTGGGCTTATCATAAAAATGGCTAGCTATGTAAAGAGGACCATCGAGAAGATTCAAAAGAATATCCTTAGAATAAAAATTAATATCGAGAGATTTCTTAGTTTGGCCCTTACGAGGGATAATGTCTATCACACTTACCATTTCCTTTATAGGATCAATAGTAGTGGTATCTAGAATAGGATTAGTATGTTAAATAGCTTTATGAACAATCATCACATCATCATTTTGAGGTTCATTGGATTTGATGAATGACACATTATGTTTGGGTATTGGATTGTTAAAAATTTAAAATTTTTGATTAGGTGGGGCAACAGAAGTATTTCCTTTAACATAAACATTTGAAATGGATAGATGGAAAAAATCAATGAGATCTTGCACTATGTGTTTAAGATGCTTACACTTTTTTGTGTCATGTCCATTTTGTCTATGATAATGGCAATGAGCATTAGGTTGAAAGGTTGGAGGAAAAGGTTTAGTTCGATCCAATGGTTTAACAACAGGTAAAGAAATCATTTGTTGTTGTATAAGTTGTGTCATTGTGTAATGAAGAGTGTCTTGTAATGGTGTAAACTATTGTTTTGGACCTCCATAACTATAAGTTATCACGACTTTAACAACTACAACTTGGTTGTTGACAAGATGATTTGCTTGTTGAGGGGGGTTGAGCTATAAGAACCCTTTGTTTGGTTTCTGAAATAGTTGTGAACTATTTGAAGTGCTAGGTTCATATTTTTCAGTTCAGTTGGAAATGGACTTTGCATCATGACTACTAACCGAATTGTGATAATCGCAAAGGGATATACACAAGTGCATAAAGGAGGGAAATTTCAGCATGGTCAATCTATCCTAAACGTGACTTTGTAAATTTTCAATGAACATCTTTTGGAGATGCAGGTCAAGAATTTTGACATTGAGTTGGGAATAAAGTGATTGATAGCATGAGATGAAATCTTTTACTTTTTCATCCACATTTTATTTTTAATCTCATTAAATCATCCAATGTCTTCTTTAGAGTCATTTGCACTTGGAAATGACTTATGAATGCATCAACTAGTTCATTGAATGAATGAATTGAATTATTGGGTAAGGATGAAAACCATTCTAAGGCAATGTATTTTAAAGTCCTAGGAAACAATTTGGCCAACAATTTATCATCAAGGACAAAGTCACTGCACAATGTTGTGTATGCACTACCATGATTAGTAGGATTTCCCTTTCCTTAATACTTCTCAAATCTAGGCATTTCCATTACTTGTGGCATTGGTGTTCATAGAATTTCCAAAGATAGTGGGCTTCTATAGACATAATAGGTAGGTGGTCCATTCTAGTTTTGGTTAATGGTGGATTTTTTTTTTGCATAGAGGAGATGGTTTGGAAATATTGTGTGATGATAGGGTCAGTGTAAGTGGTATGAGGTGGAAGGGAAAGTGGTGATGGAGTGTATGTATTGGTAGGGAAAGTGAATGGAATGCTAATTAATAGATGGTATGGTGGATGAGTAGAAAACATTCGATGCCACAGAAGAATTAGGAATGCTAGCAGTTATAGTCAAGGAAGGAATCACATTGCTAACTTCTTGCATTGTTGTTGTGACTTCCAAAGTGATGTAAGTAGGTATTGATGCTATTGTGGAAGGAGTGTGAAGTCCTCCTTGACTAACCATAGTGCATGTTGGTTGAGATGTGCTAGAGATGGAAGGAATATATTTATGGTATATCTCAACAATTTGTTTCATAACATCTAAGCCTTCATTACATTCAAGAAAATGATGGATGTTGTCTATAGAAGGAATTGCAGTGGTTGAAATGTTTTCAAGACACTAAATCCTCATGAATGTTAATGATTTTTCTTGCAGAATATAATCATTTTTTGTGTCAACTTGCATGTTATTGGAAGGAAAAGTATTGCTAATGGTAGGTTTCATTCCTAATGCACTATTGTCAATACTAGGAGTAGTAGTCCAGGATAACCCAAGGTCCACAATGAGTGTGTTATCATGGGATGCCATGAGTCATGAACTTCTTCTCACTAAAGTATTATCAATAGGGCACCAAACACTCATACAAGGGCTACTAAAGGTAGGGTGGATGCAAATGAAATGAAAACTAGGAGTAATAAAATGATAATAACATAAATTTTGGAAACTATATTAGAGATAGAAGAACAAAAAACAAAAATGTAGAAAATTCTTAGAAAATACCATAAATTATAGTGTAAAATGTGCAGAAGGACTAAGTCGCCCAGTGTGGCGAATTAGTCCTAGTGATGATTATTTTTGTGATTTTTTTGAAATTTTGAATGCAATTTGATTATTTCAGATGCACAGATGTAACTATAGTATGAAAATGCAAAATTTTTGTTATTTGCTAATGAAATAAAATGCAAAAATGCAAATTGCATGAGCTTTTAACTAATGCAATTTTTAAAACCCTAGGATGCAAGTTAAACAATGCAACACCTAATGCAATTCTAATGCAAATTAAACCTTGTATGTTCTTGAAATTAGAAGCAAAAAATTTCAAAGGTTGGCATCACCAAAATGTGGACAATGATTTTGGTATCCAAGGTTTCTCTAACTCTTCTAGGATTTTCACCTAAAAGGAGAGAAATGGGCCCAAAATGCTAATTCCTACACTCAATATTAATGTAAAACTGATTGAATGTACCTAAATGTAATGCACTAATATAATAAACTGAAGGAAAGATGATTTATTGATGCTAATCCAAAAAAATGCAAAGTGCTAGAAAACACAGTGATGTATGCAAAAACACCTAAGAAAGCAAGTAAATGATGAAACAATTAAAAATAACTAGAGAGGTGCACCTGTAATCTAGAATCTGATGTAGAGAGGCTTTGGAATCTTGCAGAGTTGAGTGGAAATGCTGACTAGAACACTTATGCCAAGCTAGGGGAACTTAGTCCAGTTTTGGGGAAAATCTATCGGAGCAAGAATATACCAAATGGGTACTAAAAAATGTAAAAATAAATCTTTAGGCCTAGTAGTGGGACTAATTTGTCATAGGTGGTGACTTAGTCCACCTAGGAATTTCTAGAATTTTGGAAGAGGATTTTGTAGCTTCCAGTTTGCACTTTCTTTTTTGGTAGGTGTCTAATCTTGATTCTACAAAAAATGGGCTGAAAGAAGTCTCCAAGCATCAATTAGGTCTTTGTTGAATTTCATGGATTATTGACCACTTTTTGACACCAAAATCTTTGAAAAATCTGCATACAAGGTCTATAGGCACACACACAAAGAGGGGAAAATGGTTAAGGGTTAGAGTATAGGGAATTTCCTTCATCAAACCCCACTTTGGTAATCAAACCCTATGAAAAGAAATAAAATGAGAAGAGAATGATAAATAAACAACATGTAATTTCATAAACTTACCAAACCCTTGATGTGTAAATTTGAAGATATGCAATGAAGTGCTCCAATGGATGACTTGATTATGTGCTTGAATGCTTGAAAAATGCTTGAATGATGAAATGGAAATTAGAAGAGATGCAATATGAGGAGGAAAAACCTTATTTATACTTGATTTTCCATTAATTCCCAAAACTAGCACATCATAGGCCAACCTCAAGGGTAAGAGAATAAAATCCCGCCAAGAAATTGAAATTATTTTGATTTTTGTGCCCAATGGGACTAAGTTTCCCTAGGTGGTGACTTGGTGGGACTAAGTGCATTAAATAAGGTCTAATGGGAATATCCTAAAAAATACACTTAAGTATGATCAGAAAGTTCATTAAGGGGTCATTTAAACATGAGAAAGGGTTGAATTAGTGATGAAAAGTATAGAAAAGCATGAGAATTTCTTACAATTATTTACAACACTTTGAAATAAGAATTGGTAAGTGATAAAAATGGGTTATTTAAGTGAATTATAATGAAAGGGTCCTAGAAAAGTTTGAAAGTGGGTTACAACACTTCACAACACTTTTACAAGACATCTTATAAGTCTTAATGATTCATAGGGGTCCAAGACCTAATGTGAATGTGTTTACCACATTACCACATTAAATCTAGGAAAAATCAAGCCAAATTCCATAAGAAATACTCAAGTGAGCGCAAAAATGTCAACTATACATTTTTTGGTGACACAAAACCAATCTCAATTAAAGGTCATATGGAAAGATGCACCTAACTCAATTAACCATACATCCTTACCTATACAAGTTGCTAAAGCTTCAATGAATGAATCACCTCTTCCTTCTTGGACTTAGAATCATAATCAATTTCTTCATTTTTCTTCTTTTTTTCTTTTCAATCCTTGCAAACATTTCCAGGCTTACCAAAATTCTAGCAAATAACTTTGGACTTTCCAGGAGACTTAGATCTCCCCTTGGGCTTGTATTTTTCATGATTCTCATTCTTCTTTCCATTTTCCTTAGGTCTTCCATGAACATTCAAGGCTTCCTTGGAACTAATGGATACCTTCCACCTTATCTATCTAGAAAATAAAGAACCCATCACATCTTAAGTCTTCAATATAATAGAAGTACTCCCAATATCCATCACATCTGACATTTCTCTTCCTCATCCATTTTGATACCAACTGATGCCAACTGAACCACCAGAATATTGAATTCTTCTAGGTGGTCTATAATTAATCCACCCTCTTCCATTCTCAATGAATATAATTTCTTCCTCATGAAAATATTTTTCACTAAAGATTTGGCTTGATACATCTCACCAAGCTTCTTCCATAGTTTTTGTGCAAAGGTCTCTTCATGTACATTGATTAAAATAGAGACCACTAGGCACAATCTGATTAGACCCTTAGCTTTATAGTCCATAACATCATATTGAACATCCTGAGTAGGATCTGTAGGCCTTGAAACTTTCTCATCAATAACATCCCACAGATATTGATCTATCAATAGATCCTCCATATTCAGCTTCCACATTTAAAAATTATTTCTAGAAAATATGTCCACCTCTATTCTCCCTAATGAACTTTCCATCTAAAAATTCCTACAACAAGATCAGAAAGTATCTTTTGCACAAGCTCCCACTCTGGATTAGTTCAAAAAACCCAACAACCCACAACTAAAACCAAAGGTGATCAGGATCTAATACTACTGGTAAGGAAGCTAAGGTAGCAGAAAAACTTCGTACACTAATCTTGAAAGGAGAATAATGCAAAAGTTTTACTGATATTTAACAATTATAGAAACTTAAAAATAAATAAACATAAATATCATGCATACCACAACATAATGATTTACATGGGGAAAACCCTTTCAGGAGAAAAACACCACACTCCAAAATCTACCAAATGTATTATTCATAAATCACAAAGATTACAATATACCTGTAGAGAAAACTTCTCACAAGAGTATCACCACTCAGAGATCTAGAGGCAACACAACCATTATCAAACTCTTAGAATACATCACAATACATAGTCATAGTACAATTCCCTCATAATATAAGGTTGCCTTCTAGGGCAAATCAAGCTAAAAAAATATCATTCGTTAGATATGAGACATAATTATGAATGATACCCCCCATGCCCCCCCCATCGTCGTCGGTTGAACAGTACCTTATATATCAATAGTACCTTATGTAATTGAAATGTTAAGACACATTTTCTCAACATCTTTTTGCACACAGGTGTTGTGAAAGAAGCATATCTTGAAGAATATTAGAGTGTCATATGATGAACCAGTTCCTCTCTTATGTGATAATATAAGTGTTATCAATATTTTAAATAATTTGTTAATGTATTCAAGCACAAAGCATATCTCAATCTAATATCACTTTATGAGAAAGAAAGTTGCAAAGAATGAAGTGAAGTTGTAGTATGTGCCTACGAAGGATCAAGTTGCAAATATCTTCACTAAGACTCTTCCTAAGGATAATTTTGAATATCTTTGAGAGAATTTACAGGTTATTTTCCATCCTTTCAACTAGATGCATAAGGATATGCATAAGTCTAGTGGATTTAAATATTTATTCCTTTTTTTGGACTGATGTTGGTGGCTACCTCTCAAAGGGAGTAGGTAGTGGCATTATTGGTTGTTGTAGTCAGGAGTAAACATTATCATTGTGTGGTATACAAGTGTCTTCCTTTGTTAGTTGTGTCAAAGGATATGTGTATTAGTTTTTGTTTAATGCATCATGGTGTGTACTTCTAAGGAGGAGTATGTGGAGAAGTGGAATGTGCAAATGTGCATAGAAGGTGTAAAGAAAAAAGAGTGCAATAGAATAAAAGGAAGTTGTGGAGCAGATACATGTGTGATTGATGTCAAATGGTATGTTTCCCTTTTCCATTGATTTCAAAGGGGGATATTTAACTGAAAACCCTTATTAAGCAAGGGTGAGAAAGAGAAAGTTTTGGAAATGGATGATGCTAGAGTAAGGGGGTAGTGTGCACTAATGTTTAGTGCATGTGTTGATGATTTGGGTTATTGGTTGTTGTTTCCTTATTGATGGTTTTTCATGTGTTTCCATCAATGAAAAAGGGATATATTGTTGGAAGTCTATTCAATTTATGCTTTCATTGATTTCAATAGATCTTTGTTGTTGAATTGAAGTCAACTTATGGACATTCCTTGATTTGTTGCATTATGTTTTCATTAATAGTCTCATTGGTGTCAATCTCTAGTGTTTCCTTGATAACCATGTGTGTGGTTGAGTTTCCATTTTTTAGTTTGTTTGGTTTTTATAAGGAAGTGTTGTATATGATGAGAATGTCTTTGTGGTGCTTGGTTTCCAAGTGATTTGAAGAAAATTTGAATAAAAGAGAAAACAATGTCGTCGAGAAGTGTTCTATATAATAGAGTAGTGTTTTGGTTTTTGCTTTGCAATTATTTATGGTTAAAGATTTATTTGTATGGTTTAGATATGATTATTAGAGGTGTTTAGACATGTTATACCCATAGTTTCAAGTTCTAGATTGTTGTGTAGAGAAATTTGTGTTCACTAGTGTGTGAACTATGAAAATAGTATTGTCTAGGGAACTGGTTTTCTCTACATTTCTTTGTAGTGTGGTTTATAGTCTTGTGGATTTGAGAGTATTCTTATATTTCTCATATCTATCTTCATTTTTACTTTTTTGAATTTTGGTGCTCTGTAAGGTTGGATTCATGTGTTATAGTATGTGGAAGGTTAACTAGTTATGCAAAATGAGTATGTTCTTCAATTGTATGATGCTGTGAAGGATTTGTTGGATTTTAGGATGTTGATGTACAATATTCCAAATTATGTTTTATTTTTTTGTGTGGTTATAAAGTTGTCCTTGGATTTTGTAAATTTTTTACTAAAAGGTTTAAAGGTATTTACATAGGTTCAATCGACCTTTGGTGTTTACACTAATTGTGGATATTCTTCTATGTTTGTGGAAGCATGGTGTGACATGTATGAGTGGATTTAGATTTGACTTAAGATGTGATGTGGTCTTCCTTCATTCATATCCACTATGGGAATTTTTTGGTGTTGTCTTAATTTGAATTTGCATGTTTGAGGTGTATAGCCAACCTTGTAGATTATTTTCAAGGTAGAGAACAATATATATATGTGATGTGTTGATGAATAATGTATGTCTGAAATGTTTGTTATTTGAATTATGATGTGAAGTGTTAAAATGTGAAGTGTAGTGTGAGCCTTAATGACTAAGACTATTGGAATAAATGGGTAGAATGTGTCTACATTCTACAAAGAGAATGTGAATTTTCTAGTGAAGTAGTGGTGGAAATTTTATGTTTCTTTCAGATGGATTTCTCATTGTAAGAATATTCTTTATTCTTCTTTCTATTATGGAAGTGAGCCCTTCTTTCTTCTGGTTAGTGAGCCCTTTGGAAGTGAGCATATCATATTCGGTGTTACAATTACTTTATCTTATGAGCTAACCCTCACCATGGTTTTTACTTGACTTGGTTTTCCATGTAAATCTTGTGTTCTCATGTGTATGAATGTGTTTGCAGCATTAATGTTTTACATGTTTATGTTTTTCTAATGCATGATAAGGTTTTAATGGAACTTCTTAAGGGTTTAAGGTTTAATGCATATCAAAATTTTAATGAGGGTTTGATATTTTAATGTACAACTAATTCACTAGTCCTCCCAATTGTCTTGTGAATTCAACAATACCTAGTCCTTTTATCATTTCAAAACTATAACATAAGAAATAACATTCAAGCAAGAAAAAATTGATGTCTTGAAGCAACATTACTTAAAATTTCAAGTATTCAAGCCCATTTGTAGATTTGATCAATATTTTTCAAACTATTGAAGTTTGATGCCTATGGAAGAACATGATGGATTCTAGGTTTTGCAGATGCATTTGGCCACTCCCTTCAACCTAATGACATGTTTCCTATTTTTTGCCATTAGAAAAAATCATTGTATTTTTAGCTTAGAAAGAAAGGTATCATTGTATTTCAAATTTACTTAGGGTTTTTTGACTTCTCCCTAATTGGATCATATCATTATCATATAGGAATATCATTCTAATGTACTTGCGTAGGGTTTATTTACATTTTTAGCTCATGAAAACCTTAGACACACATAAGGTTAGGGCTCACACACTATTGTCTATTAGATCTTAGGGTTTTTGTTGAGGTTTAATTACCAAAATAGGGGTTTGACTGGGGTAAATCCCTATATAGCCAACCAAAAAAATTATTTTGTAGATGTATTGCAGGTCCAAATTCAAAGATGGAGATTTGTAGGCTCATGAATAGGAAACAAAAAGAGGGCTACAAGATCAAACTTTGAAGTTTTGACAAGGATAAAGAAGACCTAGTTACCCATGGGCTACTTTGTCACGTTGCACATGCTTGATATGGCTTTTTATGACAAGTGCACAAGATTCAACCTCTCCCATATCTACTTGCAATTTACTGTTTCCATCTATGTAGCTCTTATATATTGCATTTTTCATATTAGGTCATATACTCTAATTAGGCTAATCATTCCAGATCATCTCCAATTCATTTATAAGACTCAAAATCATCAATACCAAGTTTTATTGACTCGCCATTGAGGTTGAAATTCAATCTATGCAACTTTTTTATTTGCATCCTAATGAAATCCTTAGAAAGGTCGAACTGATCCTAGGTTCTATAAACTTAAGGAAATCTCATTTTTCTCCATTTTAGTTTCAATTTCATCAATAGACTAAATGAAGCTTCCACCACAATAAGGAGTGGCCTCACACGACATCTAGGGGAGTGCAGGTTGCACAAGGCTATTAAACCTTATCATAGCTTTTTCTTTTATATTTTCAAAACATAAAATTATTTTGAAAAATTATAGAGTTTTAAAGGTATGTGTAGGATCATGATGGGCCAAAAAGTGGCGATATGATGGGTATTTGTAGGGTATGTGGATGACAACTTTTTTTAACACAAAATTGATGAAACAAAAAGGGTTTTTAAAGGAGATTCACATCTTTCCACTAATATAAATTATGCTTTACTTTGAATTTAATAAATAATTATTATTCATTTTCTATTTGAATTACAACTAAAGTCTTGATTGATAGGTTGATTGAAAAACATCTATAGCTTTCAAACGGTATCACATTTTTGGAATCCAAAACATGCATCACATTCTATATTTCGCATACTATAGGATTAAAAAAAGAAAAATTGAATTTCATGAATTTTTGACAAAGTTAAGGTGGTCAGACATACAAGTTTTTATATTTTTTAAAAGTTGTAATAAAAAAATCATAATTAATTCTTTACTTGGAAAAAAATTATAAAAAAATATGCGTCACATCTAGACATGAGTCCTCTACTTATCTTTAAAATATTATAAAAAAATATTATCATTTTATTGTGGTTAGGGTGGTCAAACAAACACCTACTTCTTATTTTTTCCATGAAATTTAATTACTACTACATTGAAATTTTGAATTTTCACTAGATAGATTTAAAAAAATAAAAATAAACCTAGTATTTTAGAAAATACATTCAATTTTCTATAGATTATATTGTTACATATTTTTGAAATAATATAGATAACTTATTCAAATTTTTTCCTCAAGTTTCCTAACTTTGGTTTTTTTGAATTTTTTGCCACTTAAGGGCTTGTTTTTTCCATGATTATCCTGCACATACCCTTAAAAAAATAAACACCATAGATTTGAACTTCCTTGTGTAGGTACTTAATGTAGTAGGGTCATATAGATATTGTACGACCATACATAACTCATATAGACATCCCAACTATTAAAAAATTCCTTTTTGCAAATACTCCAATTTTGATAAAATGACAAGTAATCTTAGGATTTTTTATCACTCTAGACTTAATGATGATGGTCATTTCACCCTAGGATGATCTAATTTTCCCTTAAGGTCAAATATTTGAAATTTTTGACAATTTAATTCATAGATATAGTGCTCTAATACCATGTTGGAGTTGATAGTGAACCCCACAACTCCTAAAAATTACTTACAATTAAAAGACTTATCACAAATGAGAGCTCAAAGCAGCAAATTTTCTATGAAACTAAGAGAGAAAAATTATTCACATTACTATTCAATAAAAAATGCATATCATATATTATTTTTTGAAACATTATTTTCTCTCTTGGTTACATAGAAAATCAATTTCTTTGATCCCTCGTTTGTGATAAGTTTTTTTGTTGTAGGTGATTTTTGAGAGCCATGGGTTTCACTATCAACTTCAAAACCTTATAATAATTAATTTTCATCAAACCATTATTAATTTCAATGATAATGAACTTTTATGAGCATTATACAACTACACCACTTGTTAATTTCTAATAAAATGAAGGTTAGATGAGAAAAAAAGCTCAAAAACCCTAGAAATTACAAACTAAAATACAAGCATAGATTTATTAAATAGAGGCACCATTTATTCAATATAGATGTAGCTTTATAATTTAGAGGTACACTTTTTTGAAATAGAGGTTCCACTCTATGAAACAAAGGTACCACTTTATAGATAGGGCCTAAAAATTAGCTTTAATGGGACATAAAGAAACAGTATTTTCACCAACCCAATTTGAAAACCTATAAGATAAGACTATGGTCCATACTAGAAAACATAAATATCTTGCCAAAATATATTAGATTATATGATCAAAATATCTCAAAACAAAGAAAACCTTAGATCTCCTAGAAAACTTCCAGGAAACCCTAGTTTGAAGAAACCCTAGAAACCCTAATTTTTGTAAGAAAATAATGAAAAAATACTTTAAAAAAAGACTTTTAGAATGATAATATCCTCTAAAAAAATGTCTCAAAGGTAAATAAAACCCTTTATCTAGCTCAAAATGATTAAATCCTAAGAACAAAAAAAAATCATATTCATTGGTAATGAAAGTGTAGCTTTGTAGAACAAAAGCACATTTATGTGAAACAAAATCATAATATATGCTATAGAGGTGAATTTTAATGAAATAGAGGTGTGAATTGATAGTCTAGGACCCAAAAATGCTTTATACATCACAAAAATTCACAAAAAATATACCATTTTTTCAAAAAGGGGCCTAGATCCCACTCAACACACCAAATGAAGATTAAAAAAATATTGAAGATAAATAAATAGTAAGATAAAGTAATAAAAGCAATACCTTCACCTATAATATTTACTTCACTCCTTGATTGAGCAAAAATGGATTGCACCCTGAGTCCATTTGGTTTTATCTTTGAAATCGATATGTGGATTACTCAATGCTCTAACATAACCTTCATATGATTTGCAAATTTGATACATAAAAATAGCAACATGTAGGTATGATAATATATTCTTGGTTTCAAGTGCTCTATAGGATTTTATGAAGGATGAGATCCTCTATATATAGAGTCCTGAAGAGGAAAAATCAATGGCTATCAATGATTGATGATAGATGGCTAAGATTGAAGGAGGATTAGGATTTAGATCAAAGATGTAGTCATGTGAGAAGTGACACATGTAGGATAGGATCTAGGTTTAGGATTAGGATAAGGAAAAATTCCTTATGAAAATGGCTTGAATTGAGAGGTTTAGATGAGATGAATGGATAAGATGAAAACTTAGTTTGACCTTGGATAGGTGTCTAGGTTCAATGAATCTAGACAAGGAGTTAGTAAGATATATGAAGGGGACACTTTTCACATGAAGAAAATTTTAGAGTATGATCCATGTGAAAATAATAGAGGGATAGGATTAAATGGTAAATGATAGAGGATAAAGTGGAACTAATTAAATTAATTAATTATTTAATTAATGGGACCATGCAAATGGAAAATAATTAAATAAACATTACATATTTATTGAATTAACGGATTAGGAAAAATATGTGAGTAATTAAATAAATATTATACACCATGCAAGATGGGAATAATTTAATTAGTGGTTAATCATAGGCTAAAATTAGGTTTGGTTGGGAAAGGTCAAATTTTAGGTGTCTATAAGTTGTTATAAAATATTATAAACCATGGAAGATTTGACTGACTATTATAGCCACCCAAGCTCTAGGAACTTCATAAAATCACAAGAGAGATCACCAATTAGATAATAATTCTATTTTATCAAAGGATACAAATGATAGATTATGATTTTATGATTGTTAATTTACACATGAGAATCGTTGGTTGTATAGCCAAGGTAAGATATAAGAATAGAAAATATTATAACACATGTTTCTTAATCCTTTTTCATGAGACAACTAATATTAAATGACCTGGGACACAATCATTAAATTTCAAAAGATAATATAATATCTTATGAAAACCAAACACCTTATAGAGAAAGATTCATTGGGACATAGGTAAAATTAACATGTAAATAAGACCCAATGGTAAACTATTTAGGTAAAATACTTATTTACACCAACCATTCCCTTACTAGTTGGAACTAATATTTCATTAGATATGTGTCCCAAGAATGAAGATGAATTTCAAGAAATACCTAATGTACCATATGCTAGTGCTATAGGAATTTTGTGTATGCAATAATTTTATAATTATCGATCATCATTTACTAATTATTGAAATTTATTTGTATTCAATATGTATTTTACTAAAACCAAGCCCATGTGATTAGTGAGAAGAAATGTCTACTTTTATATGTATTCGAAATGAAATATTTCAGGGTAGTAAGGTGCATATTGGTAATGAAAATCAAAAGAGATAGAAAAAAAACAAAAGAAATGTGGTTATCATAAAGTAAATTTTTTAATACTATTTTTATTAGATTTAGTATGGAGTATTGTAAACTAGTTATAATTCATTTACCAATTGGCACTAATTTTCATTAGATATGTGTCCCAAGAATGGTTATCACTTTAAAGATATGTCTAATATACCTTCTGGTGGTTATATGGGAAGTTTAATGTATGCAATGATCTATATTTTGAGAAATTTAATATATAACCATAGTAGAGAACATTAGAATTATGTGAAAATGGCATTAAAATATTTACATGGTACCTTTTATTATTTTTTAGTTTATTCTAGTACTAAAAATATTGCCAACACATTTAAAATACAAGGTTTTTTAATACCAATAGGGTAGGTGAGTTTGATAGTTAAAGGTCCATTGGTGGGTATATGTGTAATTTTCTTAGAAAGATTTAAGTTGAATAAGTAAGAGGTAGTCCGTGATCTCTTTATCCACTACTAAATTATAGTATATTGCTACTAATCAAGTCTCCAAGGAGGTCATTTGGTTATGAAAAGTCAGTGCATGATCATGGGGTTCCAAACTAGGCCGTTAAATGGTAATGAAAGTTCAAATAAATAGAGTTAGAAAACTTGAATTAAAGATTTAAATAAGTTATTAACATAATTTGGAAAACATGTAAGAATAGAATTTGTAGCAAATCGAATGTATTTTCTAAGATACTAGTCCTTTTTTGGAAAAAAAAAAAAAGAAGTAATTCTATTTGGTAAAAATTTGAAATTTCAATGCAATGGTACTAAATTTTTTAGGACAAAATGAAAAGAAAGTGTATTTCTGACCAACCTAAGTACATGAAAAAATAACATAAATGAATTTATAAACTTTCAATATAAGTAGAGGACACATGCCTAGATGTGCCACATTTTTTTTGTAATTTTTGCGTATGTAAATAATTAGTTATGATTTTTTAATTAGAAATTTTTCAAAATATTAAAACCTGTTTGTTTGACCACCATAACTTGGTCAAAATATTTATTAAATTCATTTTTTTTTAACCTATAGTATGGGAAGCATAAAATGTGTTGCATCTTTTAGATTCAAAAAACTTCAAATCATTTTAGAATTATAGATTTTTTCAATCAGCTTACCAATCAAGATTTTACTCATAATACATGTAGAAAATTAATAATAATTATCTATTAAATTCAAAATAAGGCATATCTTATATTGGTAGAAATCTGATAATTTTCTCAATAAAACCTTTTAATTTTGTCAAATTTGGATAAAGAAAAATTCATTAGCCATTTTTTGTCATAGCACCACTTTTTAGACCCCCATGATCTTTCTCTCACTTTGAAAGTTGTGCAAAAAAATTTTTTTTGATTTTAGAACTATATAGATTGGTTTTAATAGATAAATTTTAACCTTTTTTCCCAATAATCCTATGTATTATGCACAAATTAAGCATGTGGATGTGCAATACCATTTTATTCATGAAATGGTTGCTAATTAATAGAGTAAGATAAATAAAATTGACACTCAAGATAATATTATATGTTCACTTATTAAACTCGTGAGCACAAAAAGGTTTGCATGGTGCATGGAGGGCTCTGAACTTATTCTATGTACTTATTTGACTTATGCATTTCTATGGATGTATGTATGATGTATGATGTCAAGTGGGAGATTGATAGGATTAAGGTTTCATCAACCTTATAAATCCAAAGTATTTAATTAATCCAAATATTATTTTTAATTCATTCATAATAGATGAAGTATTCATCACTATCTGCAATTATTTTTACTACTCGAGTTTTATTGGTATGGTAATTCATTTTAGTTTTAGGGTAAATAAATTATTTCTTATTGATACAAAGTTACTATTTATCTAGAAAAGAATTTTAGATTTTAAGTTATTTATGATTGACCAAATTCCCATGAAGTTTTCTTGGATGGTTATAACAACTCCACATAAAGACAAAACCCACCTTGTAAAATAGGACAAATTAGGTGTCCATAAAGATAAACCAGTTGTCATGTGAAAAGGTGACTAGTAGAGTTAAAATCGATATTTTAATGTAATGAATGGAGTAATTTTTCAAATATAGACACTAGGATATGCCAACCAACTTGGATGCCCCATTTAGAGGGTGAAAATACTATAAAGGTAGGGGTTACAATGATAGAAAGGGAACATTATGAGTCGAAGTAAAAAATCTACTCAAATAGGTAAGTGGAGATTGAAGGAGAGAAGGAATAGATTGTATGTAATCTACATTATTGAAGTTAATAAATACTTGAACCTCTATTCTTTGTGGATTCTTTCTTAAAAGGGTTCCTCCATATAAATATTGTGTTATATTTTTATTCATCTATTCCATGTTTCTAAGTTCTTTATTTACTTTTATACAATCTTCATTTGGTTATATATTAGTTAAGACGATTTAGTTGAATATAGATTTTCACATATAGTGTTCTCCTTCATTTCTAACATTTACAACAATCTATAATTGTAAACATGATAATAACATCACTTAAAAATAGATATATAATTTAATCAATTAAAACATAGTATGATATGATTATTATAGTAATCACATTTATAATCTAGAAAAATATAATGATAGAAATGGAATAAAGTACTTTTATAATTCAATTGATCATAGAAATCATATCATATACATCTAAAACATACAACATAGCCTATGTGTGAATCATGGAATTAGTGCACAAGGGATCTCACACCTTCAACACATATAAATAAAAAATAATAGAGTACATCAAGTCAGGTCAAAAGGATCTTATCATAGTTCCATATATAAATCCTAATGTATGTATGACATGTCATTTTCAAACTACCCAAATATCGGGTTTTCCTTTACATGCAAGTTGTTTATGTATGGAGCACCATTTGAGGGTGTTAATCCATTTAGGTATATGAGATCTAGGCTATATTTTTTTAGTGGACTATGTTTAAATAAGGCGTATGAGACCATTTTTGGATGTAAATGATTATATTTTAGTTGTATTATGTGTCTAGGTGATCAAATTTTGCAAAATGTGCAAAGTAAGGAAAAGTTGTTAAGTTAAAGAATGTAAAGTGTAAAAGTTACAATTTTGTATTTTTAAGGGAATTTGAAGAGTCGTATAAGTTTAAGGGATAGCTATGAAGTTATAGGAATTTGGTTTTGGTGGAAATTAGTTTAAAAAGGGAGAAGAACTTGAAATGTGGCTGTTGAATACATTGTGAAGTTTGAAGATTGAATAAAAAGGCTGATTTCTCCACTTGTTTCTAGATTTCTTTGTTGTAGCAGTAGATTTACCAATCTGTACAGAACCTTTTGGCCAAAAAAAATTTTTGGATTCTGTAGTGTAGTGTTTCAACTCTCATTTGAATTCATTTTGAGGCTTTTATTTTGATTTTTTTCATTTAATCTTAAAATCACTCCAATTGGCCTAAACAAGGTATCCTTTGGTTTAAAGAGTTAAAAAGCCCGTTATAAACCATCCCACCTTTCTATACGACCTGTTACTTGGTGGGATGGATTTTATTCTTTAGGGAAAGGTAAGAGAATGAAAAATTTGAATGGGGAAGGTCTAAGAGAGGGTTGGGTGTGAAGCTCAAGGAGGAAAACTATGAAATTCCTTGTGAAAATTGAGGTTTTTATGAGTCAATGTGAGTTATGATGATGGGAAATGTTATTTTATGTTGAAAATAGTATGAGAAGGAAATTTTTAGTCTATTTGTAGAGCTATTAAGGTTTGGAGAGTTTGGTGAGTGTGAGTTTCATTAAACCCTATGGTTTCTAAGCTCCTTGAGAGGGTTTTATTGTTTGGACATTTTCAGGTTGAATCTCTAAGGTCTAATTAAGGAATTTGGAGTTTTGAGACATATGATTTTCTACCCCAAATTTTTAGGAAGTTTGGCCATG
The DNA here is from genome assembly GCA_007258455.2 of Sequoia sempervirens. NCBI lineage: Eukaryota > Viridiplantae > Streptophyta > Pinopsida > Cupressales > Cupressaceae > Sequoia > Sequoia sempervirens. The sequence goes on from VDFB02271358.1 coordinate 366,920,143, forward strand.
TTTAAAGGGTGGTCCCTTTGTAAATTTGGGCTAATTTGAGCCCTTAAAAGCATTGGAAACCTAACTTTAGCCATTTTTTTCAAAAAAGACCTACAGCGATTCTTTGATATGTTATTTACCATTGAAATGGGTTTTTGATATGGGTGGTGTTCTGAATTGAAAGGGTGTGTGAGAGGTGTAATACCCGATTTAGTGGTTTTGTTGTGCTACAAGCGAATAGTGTGAAGTTGATGAATGGTGAGATTCTGGTAATTTGTGAAATTGAAATTTTTTGTCATTATTCCAAATTATGTTTGGTGAGTTGTAGGCCTTCCCCTACTGCATCAAAGTGGTATCAGAGCAAAAGTACCATATTCTTATAGAAGAGGATTGAAGATTGTGAAAGAGTGATTGAAAGGTGAAGAGGAAACTTTTTTAGATGCCTCCAAAAGAAAAGAACACAACAAAGGAGATGAATGACATGAGAAACTAGTATACGAAGGAGATCAAAGAATTGAAAGAGAGATTGGAATCCCTAGAGACCAACAAGAGGAGAGAAGCAGTTGAGAGCAGTGGGTTAGAAGAAGAAGATGATGAAGACTTTGAGGATGTTGAAGAAGAGCTTGAGCCAAAAGACAAAAGAATAGCCAAGGTGATAAAGGCTATAAAAAGTGAAAAAAACAAGGAAAAGATTGGTGTACAAAAGTTTGGTGGCAATTTGAATGAAGAGGAATTGTTAGATTAGATAGCTTGTTTGGATAACTATTTTGAATGTGAAGAGATTCTTGAAGAACAAAGAGTGAATATTTCCAAAAAAAAGCTTAAGAGTAATGCACTTGTATGGTGGGATTACCTATAGTTAGAAAGAAGAAAACAAGGAAATTCTAATATTGTGGATTGGGACAAGATGGTGGCAAAGTTAAAAGGTAAGTTTCTTCGTTTAGATTATCAAGTTCAAATGTTTAAGAAGTTTCAAAATTTGAGACGAAAGGAAATGGATGTAAAGGTTTACACTAAAGAATTTTATAGATTGAGCATGAGGTCTAATCATAATGAAAATGAATATGAGAAAATTTATAGGTACTTGGGAGGCTTAAGAATGAATATACAAGATGAGTTGGCTTTGACTAATCCTAGAAATGTAGAAGAATGTTACAAAATGGCATTCAAGGTTGAAGAAAAGGTGAAGACAAGACAAGAGAAAATAGTAAGAGGAAGATGAACATTTTCTAATCCAAGGAAAATAACTGAAAATCAAAGAGAAGAATCAAGCAAGAGAGATGAACAAGTTTTTGATTCCAAAGGCGGATATAGAGGCACAAGGGGCTGATTTGGTGGTGGAAGAAGTTCTAACACTTTCATAGGAAGATGTTATCATTGCAAAGAATTTGGGCATCCTGCTTGGAGATGCCCTAAGAAGGCTAGTTAATCAACATATGGAGGAGAAAGGTCTAAAAGAAGAGAAAAAATAGTCCTTGAAGATGAGGCCGAGAGTTCAAATTCTAATTCACTTTGTGTTGCTCCTGAGGTGGGTAAAATGCTAATGATGAAGACCCAATTCTTGAAGACCACAAAGGAAAGAGAGTTGCTTCAAGGAAGGGCCTTGTTCAAGAAAACTTGTAGATGCAAGGATAAGGTATGTAGAGTCATTGTTGATTTAGGTTTCATAGATAATATTGTGTCAAATGACATGGTAGAAAAGTTACATTTGCAAAGAGTGCCTAGGGAGAGACCTTATAGGGTATCATGGGTCAGTGATAAGAAAACCTTGGTGGTGAATGAACAAGAAAAAGTGGAGTTTCAAATAGGGCAGTATAGAGATGAATTCCCTTGTGAAATTATACCAATTACTTGTTGGGCCACATATTGCTAGGGGGTATGTCCAAGATCATCATGGAAAAAACAGGCCCTTAAGTGGCAAAAAAATTAGAAAAATCAGTGTTAGGCAACTTGACGTAAAAATTTGAATAAATTATCTATATTATTTCAAAAATATGTAAGAATAGAATTTGTACAAAATTGAATGTAGTTTCTAAACTACTAGGTTTATTTGAAAATAAATAAAATCTATTTGGTGAAAATTTGAAATTTCAATGCAGTAGTACTTAAATTTTAGGGAAAAAATAAGAAGTAGGTGTCTATTTGACCACCATAACCACAATCAAATGATAATATTTTTTTATAATATTTTATATATAAGTAGAGGACTCATGTCTAGATGTGATGCATATTTTTTGTAATTTTTTTCCAAGTAAATATTAATTATGAATTTTTTATTACAAATTTTAAAAAATATAAAAAGTCATATATCTGACCACCTTAACTTGGTCAAAACTTCATGAAATTTATTTATTTATTTTTTAATCCTATAGTATGTGAAGCATAGAATGTGACACATGTTTCGGATTCAAAAAATGTGATACCATTTGAAAGTTATAGATGTTTTTCAATCAGACTATCGATCAGGACTTTAGTCATAATTCTAATAGAAATAAATAATAATTATTTATTAAATTCAAATTAAAACATAATTTATATTGGTGGAAAGCTGAGAATCTCCTCTAAAAACCCTTTTCGTTTCATCAATTTTGGGTAAAAAAAAGGTTGTTAGCCACATACCCTAACAAATACCCATAATATTGTCACTTTTTGGCCCATCATGATCCTACACATACCCTGGGTAGGCCCTGGAAATTTGGAAGGTCAGTGATTTATCATGGTAGGAAAAATACTTACACTATAGAGAAGAGTGGGAAAACATTTTTGTTGACTCCATTGAAAGGAGTGAATGAGCATGGTGAGATGATCATGCTTGGGAGAAAGGAGTACATTATTGTTGATGAAAGTAAAGGAAAGTGTGTGGATTTACGAGATAAGGAAAACCAAGTTAAGGTGCAAGAAGTAAGGAGAGTTAGAGTAATGGGTAGAAAGTGCCTAAGGAGAATGTTTATAGTTGGAAAAAAAAAGTAAATGGAGTGGTATCTCAAACTAGTAAAGGATAGATTGAGAGAAGAGATCCTTTGAAGAGGAAAGCATACAAGGATATTGTCATGATTGGGTCAGTGGAATGTCCTATAGTACAGAATGAAACAAAGAATCAGTTAAAGGGTGATGCAAGTGGTTGGACAATGAGCAAGTGGATAGTGATCAGTGATAAGGAAAGGATAGTAACAAAAGACAGAGAGGTTGTTGGTACAAAGGTTTATAGGAATGAAGGGGCAGTAGGATAGATGAAGAATGATGTGATTGATGTAACAGTTGGTAAGACAGAGTATGAAGCAAGTATAGGTCTGATAAAAAATCTTAAATGCATGGATACAGTGGAAAACACAGAGGCAAGTCTAATAAAGACTAACAATTACAAGAACACAATAGTCAGTGATGGAAAAGTAAGTGGAACCAATAAGGGATAGAGAATGGAACTAAGTGCAGAGTTGAAAATTATGGAAAGATAGAGTACAAATGTAAAGAAACATGGTGTGGTAGAGTTTGGAGTTAATAGTGATGATAAACACCCGTTAACACAGTATACATAGTTGGAGTCTAAAGCAAAGGAAGATAAGATGGTCAAGGATAGTAAAGAGAAAAAAGATCTTTATAAATAATATCAAAGAGGACAAAGACATGGAGAATATCAAGGAGGACATGTTACATTGTACTTTCCAAGAGACTTGGAAAAGCTTCAAGCTAGGGTGTATGGTGTAGGAGCACCATTCAAGGGTGTTAATCCATTTAGGTATATGAGATTTAGGTTATAGTTTTTTGAGTGGACTATGTTTAAATAAGGTCTATGCGACCATTTTTGGATGAAAATGATTATATTTGAGTTTTATTAGGTGTCTAGGTGATCAAATTTTGCAAAATGTGCAAAGTAAGGAAAAGTTATTAAGTTAAAGAATGTAAAGTGTAAAAGTTGCAATTTTGTCTTTTTAAAGGAATTTGAAGTGTCATATAAGTTTAAGGGATAGTTAGGAAGTTATAGGAATTTTTTTTGGTGGTAATTAGTTTAAAAAGGGAGAAGAACTTGAAATGTGGTTATTGAATACATTGTGAAGCTTGAAGATTAAATAAAAAGGCTAATTTCTCCATTTTTTCCAGATTTCTTTGTTGTACTAGTAGATTTACCAGTTCGTACAGGAACTTTCACCACAAATTTGTTTTGGATTCTATAGTTTAGTGTTTCAACTCTCATTTGAATTCATTTTGAGGCTTTTATTTTTAATTTTGTTGATTTAATCTTTAAATCACTCCAACCAGCCTGAACAAGGCATCCTTTGGTTTGAAGAGTTAAAAAGCATGTTATAAACCATCCCACATTTTTGTGCAAACTGTTACTTGGTGGATGGATTTGATTCATTAGAGAAAGGTGAGATAATGAATAATTTGAGTGGGGAAAGTCCAAGAGAGGTTCGCTGTGAAGCCCAAGGAGGAAAACTATGAAATTCCTTGTGAAAATTGAGGTTTTTATGAGTCAAGTTGAGTTATGATGATGGGAAATTTTATTTATGTTGAAAATAGAATGAGAAGGTAATTTTGAGTCTTTTTTCAGAGATGTTAAGGTTTGGAGAGTTTGGAGAGTGTGAGTTTCATTAAACCCTAGGGTTTATAGGCTCCTTGAGAGGGTTTTATGGTTTGGGCATTTGGATGTTGAATATTTGAGGTCTGATTAAGAAATTTGGGTTTTTGAGGCATATTATTTGTTTCCTCAACATTTTAGGAAGTTTTGCCATGTTTAAAGGGTGGTCTCTTTGTAAATTTGGGCTAATTTGAGCCCTTAAAAGCGTTGGAAACCTAATTTTAGCCATTTGTTTCAAAATAAAACTAAGGCAATTGTTTGATATGTTATTTAGCACTTAAATGGGTCTTTGATATGGGTGGTGTTGTGAACTGTAAGGGTGTGTGAGTGGTGTAATACCCAATTTAGTGGTTTTGTTGTGCTACAAGGAACAGTGTGAAGTTGATGAATGGTGTGATTCTAATGATTTTTGAAATTGAAATTTGTTGTCATTGTTTGGAATTGTGTTTAGTCAATTGTAGGCCTTCCCCTACTACATCAATCTCACACCTTCAACACATATAAATAAAAAATAAGAGTACATCAAGTCATGTAAGGATCTTATCACAGTGCCATATATACATCCTAATGTAGGTAATACATAAACAAGTGACATGTAAAGGAAAACGCAATATTTGGGTAGTTTAAAGATGGCATTTCATACATACAATACATCTCATTTGGGAGAAATACCAATCAATGAATAAAATATAATAATATGATATCAAATTATCATGTCTCCTAAAAGTAGTCTATGAATAGCATGGCATAGGAAATAAAATGCATAATTATCATTTACAAAAATATATATTAAAGAAAATAGTGAAGTTCAAATAATAATAAACACTCATCCTAACATGTATAAGAATGGCATACACATCCCGTTATATATTGTTAGAAATACAATGCTAATAATATGCATCTCAAGGCATAAAAAATTATGGGCATTACACAATCATTGAAGTACAATTAATTTTGATAATAAATTTAAGATTGATTATGACCACAAGTTGTACAGGCTAAATATGGTAAGTAAAAATAAGAATAAAATTAAATAAATGTATGATAAAAAAACTTAACTTTTTGTTGTACAAATATTTCTTTATATTTCAATTTCATTTGTCAAAAAAAAAAAAAATTGTCTTTTGTTTACATGTTCTGATTGAATCCTTGATTTATGAGTGTTATACAAAATTAAAATATTTAAAAACCTTTAGGAATTATTAAAATTTATCTATATCCTTGATATGTTAGAGTTATTAGTGTACTCATAATATTATTGATTAGAGGAAGAACTACTTGAAAAAGTATATGATAAGATAAAATGCATTTATAACCACTACATGACTTACAAGCACAATTGCAAGCCTTTGGACATAAAGGGTGCAACTAAAAAAATCATTTAATGAATTACAAGCACCACAATAGCATATGTATATATATTATACCCATGGATTAGGTCAAAAAATTTACCTCTTCATTTCCCTTATTTGATATTACATTTTGACTTTTTTATTATGTCTAGGTTGTTATTTTTTCATACTTATTTCAACTTGTATAATTTTTTACACGATTTGCCTCACTCACTTGGAAAAAAATAATCTTTCTTAGTCCTCATTAAAAAAAATGATTTTTTTCTTTCCACTTTTTTTTTAATTTTTTTTTTTTAAATAAAAAATTCAATATAATCTATTAGAAAAATTAGCATTGACCAATTATCATATTAAAAATTAACAATTTAAAAAATAACATTACATGAACTTCAAAAATCTCATTAATTTTCAAAAGTTACACAAATTTCTAAGATAAAATAATGCTATGAAATAAAGACTATAATATTGATGAAAGAGATGGTACTCCCATATCAACACATTAAAATTCTAAATCAAAAAACATATCAACATATTTGCAACAAATAAATATGATTGAACAACATAAAAAATCAACCAAAAATTTCTCAACTTCTCATTTAAAACACTATTGAAATTCTAGGATTACAATGAATAACTGAATTACATCAAAAGGGAAACCATGGGTGCTGCTCCAAGCCACTTTAAATATGATTTGTAACTGAGAAATAATAGAAAATAAAATGATTATAACATCAAATACAAATGCACCCTTCGATCCAACTTCTTCCTCAATTTGCTAGCTCTTACAACCAACTAAACTACACATTAACTTGCATAACTGAAATAACATTCATATGCAGCCATGAGTGCTATAGTTAACCATTAAAGATCATAAAAAAATCTGATATAAGATAACAGAAAAAAAATTTCAATGATCCAACTTTTCTTCAGAACAATCTGAAATTCTGAATAAAAAAACTAGCTCCTACATCCTACAAATTACAATGTAAATCATTTCTCTTTCAACTTTTGAATCTCAAATCACTTGTTGTTGTTCAATCATATTCAAACCTACAATAAAACATATGTGATTTTATTATTCTTCACATTCTATTCCCTTGAGTCACTTTCCCTCTTTTTCCTATAGAAAACACTCTCCTCAAATTCATACATAAGTGACTAGCTCCAAAATAATATCACCTTTTATGCTAAATATTCATTATTTTGTTGTACCTTCCATTTGTAACATCCCATCATGATGAAAATTCTTAATAAATTCATTAAAATAAAATATTTAATGCTCCAAATGCATCTTAAAATCTACCTCCAAGAATAATGCTAGGTTTGGACTCCATCTTGACTCCACTCCACTTGAATAGGTTCAAAATTAGAAATTTCATAACCATCACCACTTGGCTGCCCATTTTTTCTTTTCTATCATTTAGAAAAGAATAAATGAGTTCTAACAAGTTGTAACTCCCAAATGTCCATTCCTAACTTTTCTTTTTTTGATTTTTCAAGATTTGACTCCTAAACTATTTCCCACATCAAGATTTTGTAACAATTTAATAAGGCCAATTATTTATTACTATAAGAAAGGAGGATCAACTATGTCAAGGCTCTAGGTCATGGAGAGATGAGAGAAGAGCCTTGTCCTAACTTACCTCACTCTAAAGGGATTTTTTGGGGTGAGGATCAAGAATGAAAACCACTATGTAGTACTTATGTCACTCTATAGATCTAGGATTCTGTTTAGGGCTAGACAATCTGATCTCTAGAGTCTGAATTGTACCTCAAATAGATCTTTGTTTGAGGACAACATAATGGGTTTGGTACAACAGCGTGGCATGTTGGCATTTATACGGCTAGAAAATGTAAATTACAGTGAAGAAACATCCAAAAACCTATTGATAGTCTAGCTAGTTGAATTTAATGAAGTAATCAAAATGATGAAGTATGAAAATTAAAGATGGAGATGATAAAGAAAGTAATTAAAAGCTAAGGTGATGAATATGATCTCACAAAAGCGTTGATTTTCTAGCCAGCTCCATGAACACATTGACCTACACACAAACAAGAAGGGGAAAAATTTTGGGGCTATACAGGGGCCTACCTTAGTTAGATCTCCACTTTGGTGTTTCCACCTCCATGAATAGCCAGAAAGAAATGAAGTAGAAAATATGATAAAGAAGATTGAAAGAAGTGCAATGAACATTACTAAAGAAAAATGATACTCTATCAAATCACAAATGAGAGGATTGAAGCATCACCACCTCCACCCAAAGTATCTCAAGGCCAATGAAGGAAGAATTCAAGAAATGAACTTGGAAATATCAGCACAACCATAGCTATGGTAAAGAGAGGTCTCACAAGACTCCAAGCTCGTAAATTTTGTGATAGCCTCACACTTGCAATGTGGAGTTGATGGAGTGTCAATGTTGCTACAATGCTCAAAATGGAGTGCTAGAATGCTTGAGAATGTAAATGAATTGATAAGAAGAGATCAAGTGAATGTGTAGAAGATGAAGTGAAGTGAAAATGAATTCTTTTGAAGGTGGGATGAGAAGGAATAAGGACATTTTTAGGTTGGTTTTTCGAAGACAGACATTACAATTCATCCCTAGTGAGGAGTGTAACGCCTCTTCCAACTTTAGAAGTAGGAATCTGTTAGGGATGATAGTGTTCCATGCAAACATTTGTGCACCACACTTGCATCCCCGAAAAATATTCTCACTAACACATAGGACAAACACTAAGTGGATGGAAGGTAGGTAGGTGATGTGGAATTTTTCCTTTGAATTTGATTTTATAAGGTGAGGGTATGTGAAAGGGGAATTTATACAAGGGCTGAAAATTTGATCCTATACATTTTTCCCCCACATTAATAATGAGAATGCATATCAATGAGTGTTCAATTACAAAGTATTGAAGAGTTAGAAATGTATACCTGAACCATTGAGCAAGCAAAATGCGATCTAGAAAACTCAAAAGTGTAGGGTAGGAAGGGGACTCCATAGGTACTCTCTCCTGAGGAGGTTTGAAAAAAAGAACTCCATATCCCAGCAGAAGTACGAAGTTGCACAAATTACACTGAAGGCCCTCAAACCAATGATGGAAAAATCTCCTAGGATGCAAGCATCTTATAGGCCCATAGACCTGCAAGAAGGTGTTCCCCCAAGTACTATCTCATGAAGGAATCCTAGTGTAAGATGTAAGTGCCTCATAGGCCCACAAAACTATAAGAAGGCATTCTTCCAAGTACTCTCTCATGAATGAATCCTAGTGAAAGGGGACTTCGCAGAGTTGTACTGGAAAGTGACTTCATAGGAACACTTGCAAAGAACATGTTAATCAATAGATAAAACATGCTAGAAAATAAAAAATTGCCACATAGGAAAACAAGAAGGCAGTCAACAAATTGAAAATTTTTTGAAGGGGTCTCTCAATAACCCTTCAAAAGAAGAGGGGTCCATTCAAGGGACACATTGTTTGAAAGTAAGAGAATTTTTTTCACAAATTGATTCAACATCAAGGAATCCTTTTGAAATATGTTCACTTCATCAAGGAATTTGATAGGAATAAAATGCCCCTCGCAAGGGGAAGGTCGAGGCTTCTCCCATAGGAAAAGCTTCTCTCTCCGCAAAGGAATTTTTTTCAAAGTTCTTTCTTTGTGAACCCATGATGAAGGAAACACATTTCGTTAGGGTTCCTAGTTCAAAATGTGATCTTTAAGAAGGACATTGTCGTACACAAAGAGACAACTCAAGTAAAGAAAAGAGAAAGATGAAAGAGTGAAAGAGAAGTAGCAACATCACAAACAAGGGACACAGGGGTGATCTGACATTTTAGGATCAAGGCTACTCATGAATATATATAAGTATAATAATAGTATATAAATGAACTGTCATCAACCCCTTAGTATATAAGACCGTGTGAAGATTGCATGAGAAGAAAAAGTAAAAAAAAAATTGGTTCAACATGGAAGGGAAGCCTAAATGCCCCCAAAACATTGCACCATCCCCAATTTACTAAAAATCAATACACACATGACAGAGGAAGAAAGATGGAACAAATAGAGGAATTTTTAGGACACAAAATCACTCCTATATTCAAGTACCTACAAGGGTGACAAGGTTCATCCAAGAACACATAATGCAAGAATATGGAAACACATTACAAAAAAAACACACCTAATCTAAAGATAAAGAAGCCTCCCCCTAACACTTATCAACCAAAAGGTCATCCACTTCCCAATCTAGATTGTTATAAGGGGAAGGAAAAAGATCTTGCAATGGTTGAATATTAAGGGGAGGTGCTTCCGACCCTACCACAAGGACTAAGGAAAAGTCCTCGCAAGGTCTTCTCCACTAGGCTTTTTTGGAGCAATGGTTAGCAACTTTATGAAGATCACTGATAAGGACAAGACCTCATCTAGAGAGTTAAACATGCAATTTATGAGAGTGCCATGTGGGACCTCAATGGACGAGGAAGATGGTGCTTGAGATTCATTGCTTGGCTCATCAAGTGACTCGAGAGTAGTGACAAACTCAAGGGAAGTCAAAACTTTCTCTGTCACTAGGATGAAACAAGCTAGCACAAGACCACCCTTTGAAGAAGCTAGACTCCTCTTATGCTCTCCATTACTAGAAGGTCCAACCCCTACTTTTTTCTACGTGTGTTGTAGAAAAATGGTTCTTGTCATTTTCATGGCCTTTCAGGTCTTCTTCATGGTGTTGGAACTATGTTGCTCTAATTTTATGTTGTAACATGGCTTGAACATGCTTATTTAGGTAATAAAATTCAAATAACAACATCTTGTGAAGGTATTGTAAGACATTTCTACATTCTTCTAGACTAATAATTACAATTCACCTAAAAATCATCTTTTTATTCATCAACAAGCCCCATTTTGAAGTGTTGTAGAGTCTTGTAACAAGATTTCACACTTTTATAGGTAGATCTTCACTATTTATCCCTTTCTCATGCTTTATTTGACCCCTTTATGTTCTCATATGGTTAATTAAGTCTATTTTTGAGTATTATCCTAATAAACAACATTAAATAACACATATTTCTCGAAACTTGTTTTTAGGTCCTAGGTGGGACCCATTCAGCATGGGTGGTGAACAAGTCCCATCCCAAGATCAATTTTTGGATTTTTACATTTTTAGATACCCTTTTGTCAGAAATGGGTTTCGATACAGTTTGGCAGAACTGGGATTGACTTGCCCAAAATGGTGAACGAGTCCCTCCAGGCTTGAAAATAAGCATCAATAGTATTTCAGAAGAAATTTCCAGTCTCCTTCAAGGTTCTAGGTGCACACTTTCAATTTGATTTATTTTTGTTACAATTTTCCTTTCGGTTTTAGGTGATCTTGTATTAAACAATGCATTTTCAAACAAGTTATTTTCCTTTAGTTTCTACTCATTAGTTAATCAATCTCATTTGTTTCTTGCATTCAACTGTTATATCTAGGAATATTGCATCCTTATTCTATCCATATTGCATTGACTTTGAATGTAACATGGGAATTTTTGGCCCATCTTTCTTGTTCTAGGTGAAAAACCCTAGGAGAGCTAGAAAGCAAGTGGCTACCAAAAATCTATGCTACACTATGTTGGAGGGTGTGAAATCCCCACAGATGAGGCAAGAGGTTTGGAAGAGGAGGAGAAAATTTGGTAGACACCACTGAGGTATTTGACATGTTTAGGGGTTTAGAAAATGGTGGGATGTTTAGGAGGGACATCAAAAGAGGTGGCTCAACCAAAGGAGTGATAAACATGTGCACATTTTTAGGGTCAAGCACACTTACACTCGTAGGGGGAGCCAACAACAAAACCATTTTTTTTTTAATGGAAGTAGAGGGGAGGAGAGAGGAGGATGGATCAGGAGGCCCTAAAACAGGGGCGGTCAACTCCTCTTCCTTTCTCTGTAATGTGGCTTGCTTAGCTACCAAATCCTTTCATCAACACTTACACTCATGCACAAGGAAATTTATACTTTTTGGGAAGATTATAATAAGGACTACATACTTACAAAAAAAAAAAAAATTGAATTCATTTGATCCCCCAAAAGGTAAATCAAAAGTGTTTTTTTATCAACATTTTGATAGGTGTAAAAGAGACTCTATTATAGGTATGGTTTAAAACTAGCAGGGTTCTATCCAAGAGGGTTTGATCTAAAGTAGTTTGATAAAACCCTATTCAATTGGAATGCTTTAAATGGAAATTTTTAAGGATTAAATTGTTATATTTTGTAAAAATATGTGATTTCAAAAAAAAATAGAATCTCCCAGAAATTGTAAACCAGCTTTGTGGGATCACCCCTCTACTAGTACCACCTTTGCTACTAGAGCCACTACTACTTATTCCACTAGAGCCCCCACTACCTAGGGAAATAGGAGGGGTGAAACTGAACCCATGGGGCGTTTTATTCACCTTGATAGTGGGGGTATTTTGAGAAGTATAGAGAAGAGACATTGATTGAGGGCCCATTTTTTCCATGCATATAGATGTGGTAGGAATTGAAATGCCTATTTTTCTTTCATAGGTATCAAGCACTTCCCCTTGGGCAGTACCCAATCTAATCTTATAAGAAGGGACATAAGCTTTGGTGAGATTTGCAAGGCCATGTAAGAACTCTATACATGTTCGATCCTTTCCTAACAAATGTCTTAGTTCAGTTATAATCCTAACAGTGCTCACCATGTTTGGTGCTCTCTCTAAATGATTCATAAGGTCTACGAATCTGTTATCCAATGCCAAAAGGTTTTGCGCAAGTACATGCACAACCTCATCCTCATCCATGGATGAATCCATGGGGGATGTTGGAGGAGTAGGAATGCGATTGGTTTCATCTACAAAACCCATCTTGTTAGTGAAGCCTATAGGAAAACTAGTGGTAAAGTTAGTAGCTAGACGAGTGGAAAAGCTAGAGGTGAAACTAGAAGTGACCTTCATCTTTTCCATTGGTAAGTTTTGCATGATTCTCCTAACAATGTACCTAGATGTTGTGGACCAGGTTGTGATTCTCTAAACCTTTACAACACTCAAGGTTACGACAACCACTAGGTGTGGGGAAAAAGACTTAACACAAGAAAATGGAAAGGAATTGTTTCACATCAGGTTCACCAAAAATGTAAGAGAGTGGGACCAACCATGTCAAGGCTCTAGGTTATGGAGAGTCGAGAGTAGAGAGATGCCCTAACTTAGCTCACTTTAATGGGTTGTTTTGGGATGAGGATCAAGAATGAAGAGCACTATGTAGTACTTTTGTCACTCTACAAAACTAGGATTCTTTTGTGGGCTAGACGAGCCAAGTTTTGGAGTCTAAATTGTACCTTAGAGAACTCTCTATCTAAGGATGGCAACGTGGGTCTAGGATGATAGTGCGACACACTAGTGTTTGTACAAATAGAAAACGTAAATTATAGTGAAGAAATGTCCAAAAACCTATTGATAGTCTAGCTAGTTGATTTTAATGAAATAAATAGAATGATGAAGTACAAAAAAATAAAGATGGAGATGATAAAGCAAGTAAATAAAATGTAAGGTGACAAATATGTTCTCACAAAAGCATTGATTCACCAACTAGCTCCATGCACACGTTCACCTATAGGGTATGTGAAGGATCATGATGGGCCAAAAAGTGGCGATATGATGGGTATGTGTAGGGTATGTGGTTGATGACATTTTTTTACCCAAAAGATGAAATGAAAAGGGTTTTTAAATGAGATTCTCAAATTTCCACCAATATAAATTATGCTTTACTTTGAACAATAATATTCAACCATCCTTCTCATCCTTCTTCCCTGCATACAAATTTTCACTTGAAAACATATTAGTACCAAAAGAACAATAAGATTCAACCATTCCCATTATTTTTCCTTTCTATCCTTACACTACAGCAGAATAGGAAAATATCGCCTAAAATAGCATTGGATTTCAATGTATTTCAGCTCACGAATTGGGCGAGCTGGTTGGTGCCAAACTCGACACAAACAGGTATGATCATCTCAGCATTGACGTTCATTCCAAATTTGGCGCCAGACTTAACACTAGAATCAGTGCCAGAATCAGCACCAGAATTAGTGATGGAAAATCATAGCATCCCCGTTAGTGCCTAAAATAGCACTGATAAAATAGTGCCTAAATTAGTGCCCAATTAGGCTTCTAGTTTTTCTTCCAATTTTGCTTTCCGTTTTGCTTCCAGTTTTTCTTCCAAGTTTGCTTCCATGTTTTCTTTTATTTTTTCTTCCAAGATTGCTTCTAATTTTTCTTCCATTGTTGCTTCCTTTTTTATGTCTAAAAATGCTTCTTGTTTTGCTTCCTTTTTTGCTTCTAAAAATGCTTCTTTTTTTTCTTCTAAAATTCTTCTTGTTTTGTTTCCTTTTTTGCTTCTAAAAATGCTTCTTATTTTGCTTCCTTTTTTCTTCTAAAAATTCTTCTTTCTTTTCTTCCTTTTATTAATTTAATATTTTTTATTTCAATTTAATTAGTTAAATATATTGTGCTGGTATAGGCATGGTGTGATGGTTTATAGGTAGCATTGTTGTTCTTGCAACCAAGGTTCAAACCCCATTGGGTGTTATTGTTGAATGGTTGTATCCGATTCATAGCTCCAGTCAAAAGTGTTTACCCCTTGAATAAAAAAAGTTAAATATATTGTGCCTCTTAAATAACTCATATGATTATAGACTAAGTAATTTAATTATTTAAGTCATATGATTAAATAACAAGACAATTAGCCACAAAATTTTTGTATTGCTTGTAAAGATAAAAAAAGTACATCTATTGTTTAGTGTCATTACCCTTCCAAAATTCCACAGTAAATGAAAAAAACTAGAGGCACCTTAACATGCAAAGTAAAACATTAAATAAACCTTGTAACTGTTTACCAATAAAATCCTTACAAAAAATAACCACCATTAACAATGTTCAGAGTTATACGCTTTAATACAACAAAAGAAAACACAAACAAACATGACTAATCTTAACAAGCTCCACCAGGACCCAATAGACACTTGGATATATCCTTAAGAGGCTTCTTCTTCCCCCACTTCCCCAACTTACAGTTCTAGCGCTTTCCATCCTAGTGTTCAATGAAGAGTTTGAGTGCTTTCCATCCCAAACACACTTCCTCATGACAACAAGCTTTGTATTTTCCTTTAGGCCAATGAATAAAGGGTTTGAGCCCCAGTCTCCCCTAGAGCTCCTCAATTTCATCATCTACCAGTCCTTCAAAATAATCTAAACCTACACTTGGAACCACTCATTCAAGAATGGACTCCATGCCTACCAGAAAATATTCATGCACTATTTTCTACATCACCATCCTCACCATTTCCTTTGGTTCACCTAAATCCAATCCAACGCGACAATTAAGGAGTAAACATCCATGTTGGTTCGGTATATGTGTGTTAGATATCCAAAATGCTTGCCACAAATCATTTTTGTACACTACACTAGCCGCTCATCATGAACAAGGAAAACGACCTACGGTCATTTTCTGGATGCCTCTCCATAAAACAAGTCCAAAGATCTTCATGACCGAAAGGTGAAATTGGCTTACATTTCTCTTGAGTGTCGCCACAACCAAAGTTTGTTGTAGAGTTTTTCTTGACCCTTCCCAAATGAAATTAACACATCTTAATCAAGGGCTTGTATTTAACACCATCTTGGATTTCCCACACTTTCTATTAATGAAGTACTTCACCACCACCCCCCACCCCTACCTTCGCTTGTCATGCCAAACCTACTTCACTCACTTCACCACCTTGTTCTTTTAAGGTGTTGTCTTCTAACTTAACACCTCTAAAATCCTTCAACCTAAATTCCCCTGTTTCACCAAAATTTAAAGCCCATTTAGATAAGACAATATCTACTTCCACATTACCACCTCTTTTAATGTGGCTCACTGCAAAACTTTAAATTATGTTCTGGAGGTGCCAAGCATTAATTTTTCCTTTCATCACTTCCTGAACTATTATTGTAACATTATCATCATCTATAATTAAAACAAGTGAGTCAAATATCTATAATTTAATTAAATTTGACAACATCCACCCCCAGCAGTAAATTAAAATCATCATACGTAATAAATATCCATCCAAAAGTCATTGAGTGCTTTTGATATATATAAATTGACAAGTAAATACTGATAAGGTCATCATCATATATAACTAAAACAAGTTAAATTCAAATATGCCAATACATGATAAACATATCAAAATTATATGTCAAACAGTTGACATAAGTGAAAATGATACATGTACAAATGATATAATTAAAATTTATAAATTATGTAACTCAAACTGATACAAGTCAAGATGATACACGTCCAAATGATATAGTGAAAAATTGAAAATGATACATGTCAGTAATATAGTACTGTAGGCTGTGAAAATGATGCATATGATAGTAAGCATGAAAATATTCATCATAACGATATATCAACAATAATCCATGATGTAGTCTATATGATCATGAATGTCACTAGTTACTATCACCAACTGTCTCATCATCATCATCATCACAATTGTGATCATCATCATCGTCGTCATCGTCATTGTCATCATCAATGTCATTGGCCCTAGCCTCAATGTCTTCTACATTTGCATCATCATCATCCTTTCTCATGTGATCTATATAGCTAGAACCATATTTTGTGGATCTATATCATGTTGAGGATTGTCTTGATCTTCTGGAAGACCCGTGTTCTGCAAAAGAAAAACATTTAGAATGAAAAGTAATTATTTATTTTATGAAATATTTTTTTTCTATTATATATCTAATATTACAACATATGAGACAAAACCATAATCATATTAAATCATATCAAAGTGCACATACCATAATAAAATTTCAAATTCCCTAGCTAATACTTGAAACCTTGAGAGAGTATGACTTGGGAAAAAGGAATTTTATATGGCTATTATTTTCAAAGACTTCAAGCGAGATGTACTTTGCATTGATGCCATTCCTCAATCTTCGCTTGATGGCATCAAGGGATGGTTGAACTCCATGAATGTAAAGTATTACGAAAGAAAAATGAACTTGAACAGACGGAAAATTTTGAAGAGTACTATTGATGATCCAGATAAAGTTTTTGAAGAAGGTGGTTGGGAATTTTTGAATATGGAAGCTAGTAATTTTGATTCTAATAATTTAGAAGAGTGAGAACAATGTTATGAATACTGTGATGTAGAGGACAAATTATAATTAGATGAGGAAGGTTCAGAAGATGAATCTCTTGTGGAGTTAGAGGAGGATGAAGAAGAAGAAGAAGAAGAATTGAGTTCATCTACATCCTTCTACTATTTATTCATGCACATAAATGGTCATCTTGTAATCATAAGATTTGGGCTCTATTTACTCATGATCCTATGCATCAATAAACAACTCAACACAAGAGATGCAAATTGACATATTAACACAACAATATCCTACTAAGTTATTGAAACTCAACTATTGATACCTCGTTCTCCATCCATATTACAAAATCATTCCACTTTTTGTTTTGTAACATATTCTTTTCAAATTGCTTTGGATGGTGGCCATATTTCTCCTCCTATCAAAACATGGCACATGGACTAGTTAAAATAATTAATATGCAATCATTTACCTTTTGCAACAAAATTAAAAAAAAAACATTTAACATACTAAATATACTTATAAATGTATAGATCAAGGCCTGTAAACCTTTCTGGCCACTACAATGCATGGCATGAAGTTTCTCAAGCCTAGCCTTGGAGGCCTTGTCCTGAAACATATACTAATTCAATTTAACTATCCAAAAATAAAATTTTAATATAGTTTAATAAATTTGATATAATCTTATGAGAAAATTCAAATACCTATGTACTCTCCTCACTAGACTTCCTCCATGCATCGAACTTCTCATATGCTTTTAAAACCTCTCTCCATAATTTCACACTTACATCCATTGGCCTTTTTTTTCTGCCTTAGCTCAGGAGGGATTTTTTTTTATCTTCTTTACATTTGGTTTCATCGAAACCTCTTGCAGTTTTGAGACATTCGTAGCTTTATCTTCTTTACAGACCAACCAGTGCCAAAATTAGTCTATGTGTCATGGATAACTTATTTTTGCAGGTGCATGGGTATCTTTGAGAATGGAAAATGTAGATGGTCTTTGAACTGTTGAAGGCATGATTCCTTCAACCTATTCTCAAAAATTTTCCCAACATCCATCATTCAAAATCCCCTTGAAACCACCTCGTATTCTATCTTCGTATTGTAGCTACCAATGCAAGATTGATAACATGACATGGTGGAACTCTGTGTCCAAGGAGTGGAAGTCTCTGCTCCCTATTCCACATTCTTAGAGTTTGTTGTCACTGATTTCTTCTTGGATCTTTTGCTAGATCTAGGACTGGTTGGGAAATCAATTGATTCCCTTAGACTCAATTTGTTTTTTTGTAATGTTGGCTCAGGGGTGTTAATAGATTGTTTTTCTATGTATATGACAAGTGTTGTCTAGTCCACATTAACCAATTTTTTCACTGCATCTACCCCCAATATGGAAGCCAATTCCTCTTTATCTTTGATTGTCTCACATCTCTCTCTCTATATATTTTTAAATTATATTTCTTTTTTAAAATTTAGAAATAAAAAAATAAAAAGTAAAATTCAAAGAAACAATGGAAACATTTACAAATCTATAAATTAACAATGAATTACCTCATTGTGGCCAGAGTTTACTGCCAATGCTCACTTCCCTCCATTGCTTAACATTTTGAGGTGACCTAGGGAAAATTATTTTCATCCAGTCTATGGAGGAAAATGAAGTACACACTGTCAGGTATGAAAGTTTTCATCCAATTTGTGGTATGAAAGTTTTGTTTTGTGGGAAAATATGTTCGTTGGGTTTGCTTAGTGTTGATAACCTACGGAAAATATGTTCACTCAGTTTGCATAGAGTTGATAACCTTATCATGAAAACTCTTTCATAATGCATTCTTTCATGAATTTTTCATGGCATCAGTGAATATGGTGCGGTTGGGAAAAACCAAGTTATTTCTATGTTTATTTTTAGTAGTTTCTTAGCAATGATAGACCCAATTCCTAGATTTTCCAAGTAGTTCACTATTTCCTTGATACCCAAGTTAGGGAAAGAATATAGAGGCATCCTCACTTCTTGCTATAATATTTTGAGCAAAGCTCAAATGGGTAGGATAAAATTTTTTGTTGGTTTCTCAAAGGTTTAACAATTTATAATGATGGGAAAATTTAGAGGTTTTCTAGATTGGTTAGGCCATGAACTAGTAAACAATCACGAATTCGAATGCAATAAAAAGAGTAGTAAACAATCATGAATTAAAGAAAGAAAGAAAAAATTGTAACCTTACCTATGGTGTCACAAACTAAATCGAATTTCTCATAAAAAATTCAACTTAAAGGCTAACAATCTACACAAGTTATTTGAGGAGGAGAAGATTAGCAAGACAACTAGGTTTTTGGTCAAAATTGTAACATGGAAAAGAGTTTGGAGATTCCTTATCTTTTTGGTTCTTGATCCCTTAGGTCGCTTGGTCTCATGCACATGATTAAAATCTCTCATTCATTCATTCATTCATCAGTTGCTGGTAGTGCCTTTCTCTCTTCTTTCGTGTGGCATTTTCCCCTTTTTGTCATCTGATTTCTTCCTTCACATGAGAAATTTTTAAATTTTTTATTTGATTCATTAGTTGCGATTTAGTCGACGTTATTCAGTGCCAACTTTAGTGTTGAATTTTGGTTGTTAATGTAATATGCTTGGGATGTATAAGGCAGCATGAAGTGTGCCTAGTTTAGAGCCCATCATTGTTGTATAGTGACTATTTTCATTGTTGTGTATATCATAGGACCTAGTGTTGGAAATAATTCCAACTCCTACCTTGTTTTTGTGACCACCATTGTCCCATTGCTTCTTCATCAACTTGATGTGGTAGAGCGGTTTTTACACAAGGTGCTTCATCCTTCTTAGCAGTAGTATAGTGAAAGTTTTTGTGGCAGCACGCAAGTCTTCCTTTTATTCCTAGCAGTGTTGTAGTGACTCCAGCAGTCCTGCAAGTCTTCTACCATTGATTTGTGATAGTGCAATGGCCACCGTTGTCTCGTGGCTCCTTCATCAGCTTGATGCGGTATAGAAGTTTTTACCGTGGTCCCAGAAGTTTCTTTTCCCTTCTTGGTAGTAGTGTGGTGAGCACTTTTGTGGTGGCATTTTTATTCATAAAGAAGGCCATGGAGAGAGGACATGGATGGCGTAGAAATACTAAATCACTAAGAGGAAAGTGGGTGGAAATAGATGAGACAATAGAATTTGTAGATACTATAGAGGTAAGAAGAGAAATCAACCTCAACCAAAGGAGGAAGGTGTTTATGAATTCACAAATGCTACAACGTAGAGGAGATAAAGTCATTTTTTTTCCATGAGGCCATTGAGGTCAAAATTATTGGTTGAAAATGCATAGGAATGGTGATTAAATGTGATTCTATGATTAAGGGAAAAGTTTGAAAATTAGGATAGCCAAAACATGATATCAATATGTCAAATATATGACTGAAGTGAGGTTTTGTGTTTGATAGCATATTTTTTGAAATGATATAATTGGTGTGCTAAACATTATTTACTATGTTGTGTATTATAGAGGTGAGATGAGGCCATGGCAATAGATCATGTCATATCAAATGAGGACACAACAGATGAAGTGGGACATCAGGTACTCAAATTTTGACTTCACTTAGGAAAAAATGATCTGATGGCATTTTATGATACGTCCATCTTTTTTCACAGTATTATTGAAATTTATAATGTATTATCCAATCTTGCATAAATTAATTCATGTTGTTGATAATTTTAGATGAATATTGGAGAAAATGTAGAGCCTAAGCATTCAACTAGCAAAAGAACAAGATATGTATGTGGATGTGGACCTAAAACTATTAAATCAAATAGACAATAGTGGGTGGAAGAGAATATGACAATGGATACTACAGACACAACAAATGATTGCATTGAAGAAGAGGTAGGTCAGGACTATAGTACATGGGATGAATACTTTGAGAAAATTATTGTTTGTGGATGTTTTCTATGTCGTGGAAAGAAACTATTCAAATAAGTGATTGTACAAAGACATTACATATATGATGAGCTTCTAGTTGGTAGTATGCATCCTATAATCGATTCAAATCTTATAGGAATTGTGGTGAGAAATTTTCCAATTTGATATAAATAACATGTATACTTCATTTAAACATTGTTTTATATTATTTAAATGACTAATTTTTTCTTAATGGATACTTGTAGGATAAAGTTCTTGGTTTAAATTTTCCTAGATCATCGACTTCTAGCTTAGAGGGAAATGATCATTTATTAGATGATACATCTAACAAAAATATATTCCAATATACCAGCTCGAAAGATGAGGAATTGACAAAAACAAGTAACGAAACAAGAACTAGTGTGAAGATGCATAATTTGCTTAAAGACAAGGGGAAGGGAAGGTGGACTACATACCCTATGAGAATGAATGTGATGGAGATGATGACTTACCCCTAAGTTTGAGATCAAATTACAAAGAGACATTTGATTGTCCACTATATTGTGTTTGGCCTAGTGATCAAAAACTACCTAGAGTGTATGAGGTGTTTGAATTTTGGGGATACAACTACATGATATGACCCTCCAATATTCGTGGAGTGAATCTAGGCCTAGATTTATTGTCCAAAATGTACATGTGGGATCCAAACATAGAAACAATTAAGAACAAACCACTAGAAGATTAATGCCACATTATGGTCCATCATATTACAATGGTGAATGGAGAATTCTAGCATAATATAAGCCTAGCATGTCAACATATGGTCTAAATTCAAATATGTATACACATTTTCTCCAATTGGAAAGTGGAAAAGAAATGAATAGTGGTCATCTTATGTATATAGATGGATGTGCATACACACACAAAAATATTTTAAGATTTATAAATAGTAGTAATGGAAGGGACCCTAATGTAAGACCAAATTGTCAATTTGTTGAGGTTATAAATGATAAAGATGAAGATATGGAAAGAGAGGTTGATATATTGATAATGGTTGAGGCTATTATGGACCTTACCATTGGGGATGAGTTATTGATTGATTACCCCTTCTTAAAATGCACTCCTGCATGGAAGAAGGGGGAAGAACAAGGTCTCCCTAAGGATGTTCTTAAGGGCAGAAAACCAACAAATAATAAATAAGTGTTGACTAATGTTTTATAAACTATGTTGTCAAAATTGTGTTTTATAGAAATTATTGCATAAAAAGGTAGTCTATAAAATAATGTTCCATTATTCAATTGATGTATATATGTTCATACAATTTATATAATGCCTAATATATGTATGTTATTCATGTGCAGGTATTTTTCTATGAAGATATTTTGAAACCGAAATGGATATTTGTCATACATTATGATCCAAGAATAACGCATGAATTTGACTATGCATTAGTAGATACTAAGAAAAACAATGATGGCCAACAAAATGAGACAGAGGGATTATAGAACATCAAAGAAATTGACATCCATGATGATGCTGAAGATGGTTATGTTCAAGCACAAGAAGACAACAATCTAGAGTTAGATGATGATATGGAAGACAACAATATGGATGGTATAGAAAATGATGATCCAAATACATCTGGTAACAATATAGATGGTCTACAGTTAAATTTTAATGATGATGAAGATGATGCAAGTCAAGATGAGGAGGATGATAATATTAAATACTTGAAAGAACATATGAACATTGACAATGATACACTAGAAGACATTGAAGCAAATAATAATGTTAATGACCAAGACTTCTAAATTTTTAGAATTATTTGCAATCCATGTTTAGAAAAGGATGATTCTTATGGCCTAAACTTTGAAATGCTTTAGTAATATTATGTTATACTTGGAAAATTGAAAACCTGTTTTATTCTCCTAGCAAGCTTTTTTATTTTACATTATAATTCTAGACCAAACAACATTTGCAAGGATGGCCTTTTACACCAATCTTAATTTGTATGAAGTATAGGAACCTGTTGTCAAGTAGTAAATTCCTTTCATAGACAGGAAATGTAAAGGCTTCATTTAAGAAAAGATAAGTAATCTCTTTTTAAGGGTAATCCACATGCAAAAAGTAAAAAGCACATTAAAAAAATTGTACAATAGAAAATTAGATTCAATTAGTTATGTCTTATTTCACTTGCACACTTATCTGAAATACATAGGGTATTCACCATACATTTCCCTTGACAAAGCAAACATGTTCTTTCATTTATTTTTATTGTATATCTCAAAAGTGAAGTTGTTGCTACATAATGATGCACTAAGAAAATAATATATAAAAAAGATGCATAGAAAATGTTTGAAATTTAACATGCCACCTAATGTGTTGTGATAAAAGTAATCAAGATTAACTAGGACAAGAAATAAAAATAAAATTTTGATGATTGTACTTAAAAGTGAACAGGATATGAAAAGTGTGGACAATGATGGTGCTGAAATTGAAAACCCTGATTCTGATGATATTATTGTTTTATGTCATTTGAGATAAAGAGCAAATACAATTTTATATACATAAAAAATGAAGATTTGAAACTATTAAATTGAAAACCTTATACAATAATTCACATAATCACTTACAAAAAAGGGTGAAGTATTTTTTATTCAAACTTTGTTTTATTTAATAGACATAACAGTAAAAGAATACTTACAAGTACAAGAATATATACACTATTTCATAGAAAAGAAGGATTTTTTCATAGAATATACAAGTACAAGAATATATCATCATCATCATATCCTTAATTAATACCTATTGCAATATCCTTAAATTTTTCAGTTTTTTGTATGAATTGTTGGTAGAAAAAATTATGATTACTTGAATACTTCTTCCATTCACTTTGTATCAACATATGTTCATGAAGACACAAAAGTTAATAAAATATTAATGCATGTAACTCACAATTATTTAAATAAGAAACTTTGTTAACTTTATTGTTTTTAAATAGTTTTCATTTTTATGTTGAACATGTAACAAGGCAAAATAAGCTCAAATTTCCAAAAAAAAGAGCAGCTCTACCAACATTCACAATAAATGCTTTACTGTATCAACATATTCATTCACATAAGCATACTATTGAGGCTCAATAACTAATATTCAATCAAATAGAAGAAGAAATTAGTATGGCAAACATAAGGAAAATATAGAGTGATGACACAATCATGGAGAACCTTTGATAATAAGATGTTCTCCATTATATTACTTTAATTGATATATATTAATAATAGAAGTTTTCAAAATGGAAATGATATATGATGATGATGATTTAAAACTAGGCCTTTGTTTCCTATTTATATAGGAAGCAACAAGCTCTAGGCCTTTTACAAAAAGAAATGACCTTTCATAACTACTTCTTTTACTAACAACTATTTAATAAGGAAATAACAAGACTTAAGAAATTTTGACATATGGTTCCATTATTCAACATAGAAGACATGTGATCATTGATCTAGAAAAGTCTTCCTCTCCATGATGAACATCCAAATGCTCTCTCCTCAGTGTGCTATTCTTCTAAAACCAAATACTTTTCCTCCCACTGATACACCATAAAATCTAATGGCCACTTATATTCCTGGATCTTTTGTATGTTTGCAAGATGAGTTTTCCATCGACTATCTAGTAATGCCTTTATATCATTGACAAACTTTAGGTATCCCACATCAAGAACAATCAACCCATCCATGATCTGATTTAGCCTAGGAAGACTGGTATCATCATCCTCTGGTTGTATATGAGTTACGCACTTATGAACAACCTGACTGAATTCTTTCTTCCACTTATCTAGGTCCTCCAACTGATCACCATCTCTCATGACTTCAGGTATATACCACTATTTGTAGGTATGGAATAAATCCATTCATGCTACAATATTTTTATCAAACCCTTGTACATACTGAAATTCATCAATAATCATCTTCACAGTTTGTTCAGTTGGCTTTAATGTTGTGGGTGCATTAGGACTTCTTTGTAGAACTTTGCATAATTTAGCCAAAGTGTGGTGAATAGGATGCCACCTTTTAAACAAAGGATCTAATACAAGCATATGTGTCTTTATTTGATCCATTGCCTGTTGAAGTGTTTTATAACTATCAAATGCACATTCTTGAGTTTATCCATAACTGATTTTATCCTTTGCTCAAGAATCTTTTCCATAACTTCACAAATTTGTCTTTTCACTTCATCCTGGGTTTGATTGGTGGCCTTCTCTACATCATCCACTTCCTTCTCTAGAGTTTTTACCTGTTCTATAGAAATGTACTTCAGAATATCCATTGGAGCAATAGAAGGCATGTAGAACACCATCTCCTTGCTTTGTGAGGGTCTTGCTCCTCTTAATTGTTCTTTCATTTTACATTTTCCATGAACATTTTATTAACTTCATCATTTAGGAACCTTTGTTCCTTTCCATACTCCCTCAATCTATCTTCTAATCCCTTAACAGTTTCTCGAGTGAACATGGCTGAATGTATGGTTATTGTGGCTACCTCCAAAGGGGTGGTATCTTGTATTGTCCTTACCATCGCCGCCCCTTTCATCCCTTGAATTACATCCAATAATTTTGGCTTTTGTGTATTTTTTTGTTTGATCCATATGGCCAAGGTTTCGATCTTTGGGTTATACCCAGTTCAACTCACACCTTCATCGGAATCAAATTCTATAGCTAGCATTGGATCTTCCTGAGCCCACACTTGATCAAGTAGAAAAATTTTCTTTAATTCCAAGCCAAGGAGAATGAGCATATTTCTCTTCAAGACCATTTCTCTAGCCTTTTGTGGGCTAATGTCAATGTTGTCAGCTCTTAATTCCTAGAAAGTCTATGCTACCATTTCATTTTTCTTTGATTCTTCAATTCCTACTTTAGTTGATTCCATCCTCTCTTGAAATTATTTTATCTTCATATTCAACAAAAACTCCTTAAACTCAGGAGTCTTAATGAATTCATCATCCTTTATGAATCTCTTGGCTACAATTTCCCTTTCATCTTCATGTACCTTTGTACTTGTTTTTTCTACATCACCCATCATTTCCTCATGTTTATGGGCATTGGTCTCAAGGATGGGCTAATCAACTTCAATATCACCTTTCAATGTATGTAGTACTAAAGCCACTTCCTTAGCATTTCCCACCTCTTTAGTATCCTCATAAGGTACTAACTGTTTAATACTTCCTATCTTTTGTCTTTTGGGAGGTAACTACTCCATGGGAGGCTCATAGGTTTCACCTGGGGTATGCTCTGCAGTTGCACCACTATGATTTTCTTTGAGATGTGCTTCTTTCTATACAAGTCTTCATATCTACCAATTATCAATTCTATCTTCTTGATGGGGCCCTTTTCCTCAACAAAGTATCTTAGGAAATCCTTGTTCCTCCACTTCGTCTGTTCTTCAACCTTCTTCATATATTTCTATTTTTTCCTTCTACTAAATACATCATTATAAGTAATACACTTCCTTATGAAATCTTCTTCAAAATCCACTTGGTGTGGCACTCTCACTTTGGTAAGAAGATTGTGCCTTATGTTGTTCATATGATTTCTAGGGTCAAACACTCTTTCTTTTCCAGATTTCAATGCATATCTTGTCTTCAAATAATACTGTAACTCCTCTAGTGTGTCTGAGCGTACAGTCCAATCTTCACACTTGATTTGGTTTGGAAGGAAACGGCCTTTCTTTTGCTTGTGCATTACATCTTTCTCCATCCACATCATTTTCCACATAAAATCAAGAAATGCTAATTTGATGGGCACAAATTTTGGTAGTATATATGGAGCAACAAGTCATCCATGAACTCTTATTATTGTAACTTCTGGGAGGAAGAACCAATCTACAAAATTGTGTATATGGCCTTGCTCTGGTCTTAAATCCAAAGGTCTCACTAGTTGCAACATTTTGGTTGACAATATTAGTATTGCATACCCAAGAACTTGAAGGATTTTGTGTACAAAGTCTTCGTAGAATACAACAAAGCCTAAATTCTTGCATCAACTGACCCAAATATAGCACCATTTCTAGACAGGTGTGGGATTCCCTTGGTCATCTACTATAGCCAAGTTCATTCTTTTAGTCCATTGGTCCCTATTTTGGAACAATATCAGATGACATAGTAGGGAATAGTGTCTGAATGTAATTGGTGCTCTATCCTCTATAATTTTGGAGAATTCATCATCTAACGCCTTCTCAAGGTATGAAGAAATCTCATATTCAATATTATTTTTAGGGTTTTGAACTCTCATGGCCATCATAATTAGGCCTATTATCATTTTATCTTGAGCATCAAGTACTAAAAAATTGTCACATTAGATGGTTCAGTAGTGGTAGTAGAGATGGGGAATGTTCTGTTACCAATACCTCTTTTCATATATAGGGGTACCTCATCACTTCTAGAAGTCCTTTTAAACTTAGCATAATCCTCCTCACTTTTCTACAGGTTTATCTTGGTCATAGCATGCTTGTTTAAGCCAAAACACTCAATGATGGATTTTTTGGTTACTTCTACCAATATTGTACCATTTGGAAACCTTACTATTTTGGTATCTGAGTGATAGTGTTTGGCTAGTAGTCTGATAAATTCTACATCAACAAACACATTTGGGACAATGAACCTTGCTATATCCAACATCCAAGCATTTGACATTGGAATCTCCTTATTTCTCTTACTATAAAAATACAAAAATAGGTCCCATCCAGATTTGGAAATGAGGGCATCCCTACAACTTTGTGCGGTGTCCACGAGAAACTTCTTATTACCATCTTTAGTAGACCCTAGAAGTATATCTAATATGGACTGATGGAGTGGTCTCTTCTTTACTTTAGGTTCTTCATCTTTAATTTTAGGCTGAATTTATTTTACTTCTAATTGTTTTCTTTTAGGAGGCATGTTTCAATTTTCTCTACTATGGATTAAGATGACAAAACCTTGAAAGATTTTTTATATTAGCAGAGCTCTTTCAGAGAGTTTTTGTGCACTTACTTGAGTATTTCTTGCTTTCAGGACTTCTTCTTCTCATATCCTTAGCTCCTTCCATGCTAGTGCACTACAATTGAGTGTGATATTAGGAAAACTCACTTATCCTTGGATAGCATGATATTCAGTCATATTAGTTTTGGCAACCCTTAATAATTCAATAGCATTTAATTTTGGTGACTGATATGATTTTCTGCATTTATTGTTGTAAATTATAATGATGCCACATTTACTACACTACCACCTAGCTCAAGGCTTCTTGCTACAGGGTTGCGGTGTATACCACTCTATTGCATATGTTGCTCACCTTCTTGGCGGTATAGCGGTATATGCTTTTGAGCATTACTTGAAGAGTGTTGATGAGACAATCTTATTTAATTTATCAATATCTCAATGTCTCATCGACATTAGATCTTATGTTCCTCTGATGTTGGTTGCTAGTTTTGATGAGACAAGTTAATACCTCTTGCCGATATGCCACTATCTCATTGATATTTTCCTTTAGTGGTATTTCTTTATATATCAGTGTAACTCTGCCATGTCGAGGAGACTTGTGATTATCGTTGTGGTATAGCGGTGTTTTTCCCTTCCCTTTTGCTATTTAACGCACTACCACCTTGCTCAAGGCTTCTTGTTGTGGGTTTTTGGTGTATACCACTCTACCGCATATGCTTCTCACCTTCCTAGTAGTATAGTGGTGTATTATTTTGATCATTACTTGAAGAGTGTCGATGAGACAATCTTATTTGTCTTACCGATATCTTAATGTCTCATCAACATTACTTTGTTATATCCAAGAGTTATGTTTTGATGAGACATATAAATAAGTCTCTTTGACATAGGGGTGTCTAAATCGACGCTAAACCCAAATCTAAACTCGAAGCTAAAGTTGGAGCTAAAAGAGGTGCTACACTCGAAGCTAATATCGGTGATAAAGTCAGTGTTACTTAGGGTGCTAATTAGCACCTAAATTAGTGCCAACTTGTACTGGTCAATGTAATAAATACCAAAAATTGCACCATCCCAATAAATAGCACCAATGTTTTCAAAAAATTACCAAAAAATACATTAAAACAGTGGGTGGAAGTAAAAAAAGGAGAAAAAAGTGGAGCAAATCATAGGGATTTGTTGTAGTGTTATTAGCTACTACAACTTCTTTTGCCACGTCATATTGCCTATCCTACAAAGGATTGAAAACATATTCTTACACATCCTTTCTGATGCTATATGTATTCTTCCTACCATCATGCAAAGCTTTTAGATCATACAACCATGGTTTACCCAACAAAACATGGCATATATCCATAGGTACCATATCACATACAATCACATCCTTATATCTATGAATTTGAAAATCAACCACACATTGCTCACTTACCCATCTCTGGAAATCTCCTTGCAACCATGAAATGTAGTATGGGATAGGATGCTTGATTCTTTTCAATTTCAGCTTGTCTACCATCTCTTTGAATACAATACTATTGGTGCTATCACTATCTATAATGAATTTGCAACATTTCCCACTCACTTTACACCTTGAAATAAATTACTCCTCTGGATGGGCTCTTGATTCTCTGTTAGTGGCTCAATAAATTGTTTCATCATCATAAAACATTCTCTTGGCTTCCAAGACATTTTTTCAAACACTTTTCCACACTCTCTTTGCAACTACTTCAGTCTCTACCTATAGGTCCTAGTGCAAACTACTTCACATTTGCGCTTATGTCTGAACACTCAGGAACAATCAACTATGATACCACTAATGAAAGCAATGGTACTCCCATCTCAACACATACTAAAATCCTAAATTTCAAAACACATCAACACATTTGCAACAACAAAATATGATTGAACAACATAAAAAATCAGCCACAAATGTCTCAACTTCTCATTTAAAACACTGTTGAAATTCTAGGATTACAATAAATAACTGAATTGCATCAAAAGGGAAGCCATGGGGGCTGGTCCAAACCTCTTCAAATATGATTTGTAACTGATATATAACATAAAATAAACTGATTATAACATCAAATACAAATGCACCCTTTGATCACATTTCTTCCTCAATCTATCAACTCCTACAACCAGTTAAACTACACATTAACTTGCATAACTGAAATAGCATTTCCATGCAGCCATGAGTGTTGTAGTTAACCATTACAAATAAAATAAAAAATTGATATAAGAAAACAAACAAAAATAATTTCAATGATCCAACTTTTCTTCACAACAATCTCAAATTATGAATCACAAAACTAGCTCCTGCATCCTACAAATTACAATACAAATGGCTGCTCTTTTAATTTTTGAATCTCAAATCACTTGTTGTTGTTCAATCATCTTCAAACTTGCAATAGAACATATGTAGAACATATGTGATGCTATTATTCTTCACATTATATTCCCTCTTGAGTTACTTTCCTTCAATTCCCTGCAGAAAATACTCTCTCCTTAAATTCCACAAAAGTGACTAGCTCCAAAATTGTCAAATCTCACGCTTTTATGCTAAATATTCATTATCTTGTTGTAGCTTCCATTTGTAACATACCATCATGATAAAAATTCTTAATAAATTCATTAAAATAAAATATTTAATTCTCCAAAAGTATCTTAAAATCCACCTCCAAGAATAATGCTAAGTTTAGACTCCATCCTGACTCATCCACTCCACCCTAATAGGCTCAAAATTAGAAATTTCATAATCATCACCACTTGGGCACCCATTTTTTTTCTATCATTTAGAAAAGAATAAATGATTTATGACAAGAAGTAACTCCCAAAAATCCATTCCTATCTTTTTTTTATGATTTTTCAAGATTTGACTCTAAACTATCTCCCACGTCAAGATTTTGCAACAATTTAATAAGGCCAATTATTTATTACATTATTTGGGCCAATAAATTGCAATTTATTATCCAACTACAAAATCACCAAACCTTAGTAAATTAAGTCTAAAATACTTATTCTTTTGTTGATGCAAGATTGCTCTCACAATCCAAGATGTTGCATCAAATATCTCTAAAATAAAAAATTGTATTTTCTAATATCAAAATTGCCAAATGAATGACATGATGGCTAATAAATTAATTATTCAAATATAAAATCTAATATAAAAAGTAGGCTATTTAGAGCATAATTATAAGGCAATATATTTTAGTGGAACAAAATCCAATGGATTTAGACACTAAATTAGAAACTTGCATTATAACGTGATAAGAAATTTACAAGCATGGAAGGCATTAAAAATAATTATTGGAGGGAGGGTTTTCAATGGCATGTAAGTTTTTGACCTCATGTTTTTAATATTGAATCATAACATGTTACATTGGGAATTTGGGACCTCGCTCATTTTTTATTTTTTTAATAAAAAGTTTATTTCTTGTTAATGAAAAAAAAGATAGCTAAAAAGTTAATAATTTGTTTTTTTTTTTAAATCTATGTTGTTGTTTAGTTTGTGTGTTCACTTGAAATAAAGATTCTGAAATAATAATAATAATTTTCTAGTAGAATAATATAGTTGTTAGAATATATTCATTTTTAAATATGAATGGTTCCAAATTAAAATTATGACAATATGATGTTTGGATCAATAATGTGTTTGATCACACAATATTTGATTCTAACCAAGGATTTGATAGTTAAAATTATAATTTGAGTGATGGTTATTGGCTATTAGGTTGCATAAATAATACATTATTGAAGTAGTTGTGAGTCATTAGTTCTAGATTGTTAGACCCCCATGTTGCTGATACTATTTGCTACTATTTCTTACTTTTATATGTTAGTGTGATACTGATTTGTAATGGTGATTAATTCACTGACCTAGTGTGTGAGGATGCGTAGTTTAGTTGATTGTTACATTTGACATTATTAGGGTGATTTATGATACTTTGTGTGGTGTTTAGATTATTTGATTATGTAAGGGTTTCTCCTTAATGTTTTATATGTCGATATTGTGATCCTGTGATAGTTAATTTGGGTTCAGTAATACATTATAATGCAATGGTTTAATAATTAGTTATGACATGATTAGTTAATTTAGGAATGTTATTTCTTATTTGATATTGTAATTGTTAGTATAGCTTATGTGAGAGGACAGTGTAGCACCACTCGTTTACGAGTGCCTGTTACGTTGCACTTCCTTCTCATGATAGGATGTTTTGATTATATATGCATACATGTTACTTGACATTTATTGGTATGCAGGATTGCAAGAATAAGTCTCGATTCCACCTGCTTCGGCAGGACAGGGCGAGCATTAAATTAACCCAATGGGTAAAATGTTGTAAAAAGGGAGTTGATTTGGAAGTATCCCCATCGCAAGTTCGTTGTCCTATTATAAGTTGTTGTGTCATGACTGAAGTTTTGTCCTGGTCATTGTGTAGTTTGATTGTTGAGTATTTATTTTATTTATGGTTAGTGTTTATTTAATGAATCTTATTTTATAAGATAATTAATTATTGTTGTCTTGTTACTTGATTTAGTTGTGAGTTAGTTAAATGTTAAATTTAAATGTATTGTAAATTAAAAAGTGATTTAATTAATTAAAAGTCTAAATAATTATTTAAAATGAATATTGATGAAGATAATTAAATATTATATTTTTACTAATATTAAATTAGAAAATCTTGTGTGGATAATATCTTGTGTAAATAATTTATTTTTAATTAAAATTTTTAGATAAGTGAGTGCTTTTAAAAGCTGAAAAAAGGACCAATGAAAAAGAGAGGATTTTTGAGGAAAAGCGGAAGAGCTTTATTGTTTTTGATTTATTATTATTATGAGAGTTTTTCACACATGGGTTTTTTATGTTGTTTTGGTCTGTAAAAGAAAAGAAGAGAAAAATAGCTTTGTTTTGGGCTTTTGGGTAAAATTATTGTTTTAAAAAGAGAATCATTATATTGGGTGTTAAACTTACATGCCAGAATTATTTTGTATCTACGGAAAACCTATTTATTTATATTTTGTTTTGTATCTCTAAGTGAATATATATACTGTGTATCAATTTCGTTTTAAATGTGATAAAGTTAAAATAAAAATTCAAATATACTTCTAAATATTGCAAAGTATGTATTTGTAAGGGTTCAAATTTTGAGCTGTTATATTGAATGAAATATACTTATAAAATAAATAAATAAAAAATATGAACAATGCTTCAAAATTTGTGTTTATCCTTGTTTGAATATAAAATAAAATAAAAATACACATTGAAATGAAATTATAAATAGAGAAAAAATTATAAAAGGAATTTTTATATTAAAAGATAGGAGGAGGGGAGTGGTTGACGGTAGCCGTACCACCCACGACCCCCAGTACACTACGCAGTAGTGGTAGCCGCCACTAGGCTGCGCACACTAGCTATAGGTTGTTGTACGTAGCCCAGTGGGGGCTGCATCCTCCCCTTGGGAGGTATGCAGTACCTCCCTATTGGGGGGTTGTGTAATACAATTGTTAAATTCATTTTTTTACTTTTATTTTACTTTTATTCTTTTTAATATGATTTTAATAAACGTCTTTTTTTTAATTTGATTTTGTTTTATAATATATATATAAATATTATATATATTATACATATATTATATATATAAATAAATATATGTGTGTGGTTGTAAAATTACTGAGTATTATTAAGATAGTTTCTATAATATGTTTTAATGCAATTATTTTAAGATAGATATTTTGTCATTTATATATATATAAAAGACGTTATGTACTGTGTTTATAAATTTAGGATGATAATTTTAAGGGAATTGCATTGCTTTAGTGTAGTTGAGAAAATTGGAGACAAATTATGCATTTTAAAATTAAATTGATTTTTTTCCAAGCACTTGAATTATTGGAAAAATTTATTAGGATATAAATGAGTCATACAATGTTGTTTTATGTAAATGGCTTACACTTGGGACTATTCATTTAATTTAATTATGGATTTCTTTAATTGGTTTTTTTGTCTTGCGGGAAAACCCTAGAGGTAGCTTAGCCTGTTCTAGGAACTTAAGTTGTTTAGGAACTTCCAGAGGTGGGGATGCTGATGTGTATTGGTAGTCTCGTATTTGATACTTGGCCTATGTTTTTAGCTAGAGCTGTGATTTGTGTTATACTTGGATTGTACCATCTTTGTGGATGTGTTTCATATGTTATGGCGAGATGGCTATGCCTCACGGAGGATCCATTTGATTGGTTTAGTATTGCTTGTGATTCAATCCTTTTGTAATTGGTTATTTTGTGTTTAGGGTTTAGAGAGAGTGGCTCTAGGTGGGGGCTGATGCACAAAGAGGCTGTCAGGGTAACCCACATAGAGTTATAGTAATCAATGATAACCTAAGTAATTAATCATGGTTGGGGTTTACACATTAATAAGATAATTGTGGTGCCTCGTCTGCCTATTAGTGCTATCACAGACTAAAGGGGACTGAGAAGGTCGTGATTGGCAAGATCGTTGCCTTGTCTTCAAGAAAGGTTAACGATTTTGCATGAGTAACCCTATGGAGCAGCACCTTGAGATAGGTTGTCAGGAGAACCATAGATGGAGGCGACACCTTTACTAGGTAGTCAGGATAATCCAGGTAGAGATGGAGGAAGCACCTTGTGATAGGTTGTCTAGATAATCCATGTGAAACCATGCAATGACACTCTCCTCTAACATTCCATTTCTTTTTTTTTTTTACTGAAGTCCTCTGGAAGTAGTTTTTGATGTTGTGTCTTGAGATTTATTGATGATGTTTTTTTTGTGAGTTACTGTTGTATCATCTGTAAAGTAATTTAATGTTAAGTTTTGAAAGTGGTCTATTGTTATGTCTCTTATGATTTGTCATTGTTGGATTTTTGAGTTGTCTTTTGGTATTGTGCCTAGAATTAGTCTTGTGTTACTATTGATGTGCTTGGTCGGGGATCCTTCCTTGTTAACTCCCAGCATAGGGGTGGTTGGGTGGAATGTTCTTCGCACCCTATTGGGATTCCCTTTTGGTTGCAAATGTATCTTTTATTGTAGAGTTTTGCAGGTGCAGATGATCCAGTGTTCTTTGTACCAGATGTGTGTTTACTCTTCAAATGTATTTCATTAATGATGTATCTCCCACTTGTGATGGGAAGGCCTTGATGTAATTTGTTTATATGTTCATTGTGTTGTACTATCATATGGATGTAATGTATATTCAGGCCATGTATTTATTCAGGAACTATCACTTGTAATAGTTGGTTATGTTGTGTTTTCTGTCGAAATATATAACACTTTATATCTTTATAACTTCATTTATTGTCATATGTACATATGGTATTAATATGGTTATTTTTAATGGATATTTTAAATGATGTTATGAGAATGAGTGGATTTACATAACTGTTTAATTGTTGTTTAATCTATTATCTTTGTTATGGGTTTGTGTAGTAATGACCTCGTGTACCCCAAGGGATTTAGTTGTGCAACTTAGAACATTATTATGTTGTAATATTTGCTTACATGTATTATGTTCTTTTTTTTAAAAATTGTTGCGTCTTTGTTAGTTCCTTTGGGGTTTGCGCGGTGGGGCATTATAGCTTGGTATCAGAGCCAGGGTTGCTAACACTGGGTCCTCTGGGTAGTTTGTGTCTGTTAGGAAACCTTTGCATAACTCTTGATCTTACATAACTCTTATTGTTGTGCAGGATGATGCCTTGAGGTAGAGGTCATGGCCAAAGAAGAGGCTGAGGTGGTGGCCATAGAGCCAATTGCTGAAGTCCGTCACCACCAAGTATCCATGGTTCAGTGCACGAGGAATGACTGAGTCCTCAACACAATCTATCAGGCAGTGGTCAGAATCTGGGACATCCTAGTTTTGATGGACAATTGCAACACATTCTCAGAGAGATTCTTGGTTGATTGGGACCCAGGCTAGATGAGGTGCAGCAGGTTGAGAGAGAAAGAGAAAGGTTGCCAAGGCGAAGGGAAATAATTACATATCAGGATGCGGTGATAGCAGGCCATATGAGAGATTTGATGAGCGCACACCCTCCCACTTTTGATGGTTCTGGAGCAGGTTTGGAAGTTGAGACATGGTTAATTGACTTGGATCATTGCTTCATGATGCACATGAGGTTTCACATCTACTTGGTGGCGTCTTGAAGAACAAAAGTTACACCTTGATATTAGTATGGTCACATGGGAGTTATTTCTAGACAGGTTCAGGGCTCGCTTCCTTTCAAATCATTGGAGGCAACGCAAGGCTGATGAGTTTCATGATCTCAGGCAGTTGTCGATGTCAATAGAATAGTATGAGCGACACTTCTATGAATTGAAGCAATATGCAGGTATCAACCATGATGAAGGCATGTTGGTGCAACATTTTGTTTAGGGCTTAAATGTCTACATTAGTGGTGGTGTGACAGTCTTCGAGCTGAAGACAATGGAGGTAGTGGTTGAGAAGGCTCAGTTAGTAGAAGAAAATCTAGCTATGGCATTCGGAGGACACATAGGAGTTCAGATCAGTAGTTCACTGTAATCAGGTGTTGTTTCTCATGGAGGTCTAGTTCTAGCTGTAGGGTCCTCCAAAGGCCATCAAGAACCCACTAAGGTTGAACAGCAACAACACTCCCAGTCGAGAGTTGAGAACTCTCAGTTTCAGCAGGGAGATAGATCTCAGAACAAGAAGTTTCAAAGTTGGCAGCGTAATAGATTAGATCATTTTGTGCAGCCGGCACAAAGCACACAGTCAGCACCCTCACAAGGCAGCTTTCAACAATCAAGTGCACCAGTTGGAGTTAGAGGCTTTGGGTGGAGCACAGGTTGCTTCTCATGTGGGTAGCAGGGACATATTGCAAGCCAGTGTCCACAAGGGAACAATACAGGTTATAGTCAGGTACCGGCCACTTCTGAGCCGACAGTAGGCGATGCAGGTAGAGCATATCAGGTGTTTGTGGGTTCAATAGGACCCAAATGTTGAGTCTTTGGCGGCATGGGAGGATGCATCCCATATTAGAGAGGATTACCTATTTTTAGTTACTGGCTTCCAAGAGTAAGCCATATTCTAGGGGGGAAGATGTAATACCCCCATGTTGTTGATACTATTTGCTACTATTTGTTACTTTTATATGTTAGTTTGATACTGATTTGTAATGGTGATTAATTCACTGACCTAGTGTGTGCGGATGTGTAGTTTAGTTGATTGTTATATTTGACATTATTATTGTGATTTATGATACTTTGTGTGGTGTTTAGATTATTTAATTATGTAAGGGTTTCTCCTTAATGTTTTATATGTCAATATTGTGATCCTATGATAGTTAATTTGGGTTTAGTAATACATTATAATGCAATGGTTTAATAATTAGTTATGATGTGATTAGTTAATTTAGGAATGCTATTTCTTATTTGATATTGTAATTGTTAGAATAGCTTATGTGAGAGGACAGTGTAGCACCACTCATTTACGAGTGCCCTGCTACGCTACAATTCCTTCTCGTGATAGGATATTTTGATTATATATGCATACATGTTACTTGACGTTTATTGGTATGTGGGATTACAGGAATAAGTCTCGATTCCACCAACTTCGGTAGGATAGGGCGAGCATTAAATTAACCCAATGGGTAAAATGTTGTAAAAAGGGAGTTGATTTGGAAGTATCCCTGTCCCAAGTCTGTCGTCCTGTTATTAGTTGTTGTGTCATGACTGAAGTTTCGTCCTGGTCATTGTGTAGTTTGATTGTTGAGTATTTATTTTATTTATGGTTAGTGTTTATTTAATGAATCTTATTTTATAAGATAATTAATTAATGTTGTCTTGTTACTTGATTTAATTGTGAGTTAGTTAAATGTTAAATTTAAATGTATTGTAAATTAAAAAGTGATTTAATTAATTAAAAGTCTAAATAATTATTTAAAATGAATATTGATGAAGATAATTAAATATTATATTTTTACTAATATTAAATTAGAAAATCTTTTGTGGATAATATCTTGTATAAATAATTTATTTTTAATTAAAAAATTTAGATAAGTGAGTGCTTTTAAAAGCTGAAAAAGGGACCAATCAAAAAGAGAGGATTTTTGAGGAAAAATGGAAGAGCTTTATTGTTTTTGATTTATTATTATTATGAGAGAGTTTTTCACACACGGGCATTTTTTCTATTGTTTTGGTCTATAAAAGAAAACAAGAGAAAAATAGCTTTGTTTTGGGCTTCTATGTAAAATAATTGTTTTGAAGAAAGATAGATTCGAAAAGAGAGTTGCAGAGGGGTCTCACGTTCGAAAGAAGATTACTGGGCTGGATTCTTCATCAGATGAAGGACTCCAAGTTCTTCTAAATTATTATTTCTTTTAGTTTATTATTTGTAAACAAACCTTGGTTGATGTGTTTTCGTTTGAAAATTAATTACTCCATGTTTGTGAAAGAGGATTCTATAGTTGAAAATTGGTTACTATAGACTTTTGAAATTATCTGTTGAAAACTATAGGAAAATCTTTTGAAATTATTCAATAAAATTGTTTGTAAAAAATATTGTTTTGAAAAGAGAATCATTGTATTAGGTGTTAAACTTACATGCCAGAATTATTTTGTATCTATTGAAAACCTATTTATTTATTTTTATTTTTTGTATCTCTGGGTGAATATATATACACTATGTATCAATTTTGTTTTATGTGATAAAGTTAAAATAAAAATTCAAATATACTTCTATATATTGTAGAGTATGTATTTGTAAGGGTTCAAATTTTGAGCTATTATATTCAATGAAATATACTTATAAAATAAATAAATAGAAAATATGAACAATGCTTTGAAATTTGTGTTTATCCTTGTTTGAATATAAAATAAAATAAAAATACACATTGAAATAAAATTATAAATAGAGAAAAAATTTATAAAAGGAATTTTTATATTAAAAGATAGGAGGAGGGGAGGGGTCAGCGATGGTCGTACTACCCCCGACCCCAGTACACTACGTAGCGGGTGGCAACTGCCACTAGGCTGCGCACACCAGCCATAGGCTGCTGTACGTAGCCTAGTGGGGGTTGCGTCCTCCCCTTGGGAGGTACGCAATACCTCCCTACTGGGGGGCTATGTAATATAATTGTTAAATTCATTATTTTTTACTTTTATTTATTTATATTCTTTTTAATACGATCTTAATAAACATTCTTTTTTTAATTTGATTTATTTTTATAATATATATATATATATATATAAATATTATATATATATTATATATATATATATAAATATTAAATATATTATATATATAAATATTATATATATATTATATATAAATATATATTTATGTGTGTGGTTGTAAAATTACCGAGTATTATTAAGATAGTTTCTATAATATGTTTTAATGCAATGATTTTAAGATATATATTTTATCATTTATATATATAAAAGATGTTATGTATTGTGTTTATAAATTTAGGATGATAATTTTAAGGGAATTGCATTGCTTTAGTGTAGTTGAAAAAATTGGAGACAAATTATGCATTTTAAAATTAAGTTGAATTTTTTTTCGAGCACTTGAATTATTGGAAAATTTTACTAGGATTGAAATGAGTCATACAATGTTGTTTTATGTAAATGGATTACACTTGAAACTATTCCTTTAATTTAATTATGGATTTCTTTAATTGGTTTTTTGTCATGCGGGAAAACCCTAGAGGTAGCTTAGCCTGTTCTAGGAACTTAAGTTGTTTAGGAACTTCCAAAGGTGGGGATGCTGATGTGTATTGGTAGTCTCGTATTTCATGCTTGGCCTATGTTTTCAGCTGGAGTTGTGATTTGTGTTATACTTGGATTGTACCGTCTTTGTGGATGTGTTTCATATGTTATGGTGAGATGGCTATGCCTTGCAGAGGATCCGTTTGATTGGTTCAGTATTTCTTGTGATTCAATTCTTTTGTAATTAGTTACTTTGTGTTGAGGGTTTAGAGAGAGTGGCTTTAGGTGGGGGCCGGTGCATAAAGAGGCTATCAGGGTAACCCACATAGAGTTATAGTAATCAGTGATAACCTAAGTAATTAATCATGGGTGGGGTTTACACATTAATAAGATAATTGTGGTGCCTCATTCGCCTGTTAGTGCTATCACAGACTAAAGGGGACTGAGAAGGCCGTGATTGGCAAGATCATTGCCTTATCTTCACGAAAGGTTAATGATTTTGCATGAGTAACCCTATGGAGCGGCACCTTGAGATAGGCTATCAGGAGAACCATAGATGGAGGTGGCACCTTTACTAGGTAGTCAAGATAATCCATGTAGAGATGGAGGCGACACTTTTCGATAGGTTGTCTAGATAATCCATGTGAAACCATGCGATGAAACTCTCCTCTAACATTCCATTTGTGTTGTTTTTACTGAAGTCCTCTGGAAGTAGTTTTTGATGTTGTGTCTTGAAATTTATTGATGATGTGTTTTTCGTGAGTTACTGTTGTATCGTCTGTAAAGTAATTTAATGTTAAGTTTCGAAAGTGGTCTATTGTTATGTCTCTTATGTTTTGTTGTTGTTGGATTTGTGAGTTGTCTTTTGGTATTGTTCCTAGAATTAGTCTTGTGTTACTATTGATGTGCTTGGTCAGGGATGCTTCCTTATTAACTCCCAGCACGGGGGTGGTTGGGTGGAACATGCTTCACACCCCATTGGGATTCCCTTTTGGTTGCAGATGTATCTTTTATTGCCGAGTTTTGTAGGTGCAGATGATCCAGTGTTCTTTGTACCAGATGTGTGTTTACTCTTCAAATGTATTTCATTAATGATGTATCTCCCACTTGTGATGGGAAGGCCTTGATGTAATTTGTTTATATGTTCATCGTGTTGTACTATCATATGGATGTAATGTATATTCAGGCCATGTATTTATTCAGGAACTATCACTTGTAATAGTTGGTTGTGTTATTTCTGTCGAAATATATAACACTTTATATCTTTATAACTTCATTTATTGTCATATGTACATATGGTATTAATATGGTTATTGTTAATAGATATTTTAATTGATGTTATGAGAATGAGTGGATTTACGTAACTGTTTAATTATTGTTTAATCTATTATCTTTGTTATGGGTTAGTGTAGTAATGACCCTGTGTACCCCAAGGGATTTAGTTGTGCAACTTAGAACATTGTTATGTTGTAATATTTGTTTACATGTATTATGTTCTTTTTAAAAGAAAAAATTGTTGCGTCTTTGTTAGTTCCTTTGGGGTTTGCATGGCAGGGCGTTACATAGATGACTTAAATTCTTGGTAGTCATTTTTTGTATGGAAACTATAAAATGATATTTGGTTATAATGCACTATTTCAATAATTGTAAATAAACTTTTACAAACATATAATTAGGTATATTTAGTGCATAATTAATTTTAGTTTAAATCTTTTTTTAAAACAATAATGTAAAAATAACAATACATTTTTATTTTATTTTTAAAGATTTCATTGAAAACATAATAAATTTTCATATTAATTTACCCTACCAACTTAAAATGTAGAAGAACTATTATGATGGCTATAATAATGTTTAATGTCATTCAAGCAACAATAAAACATTAATATAATTGAAATTTAAATAGAAGGACTATTATGATGGCTATAATTATGTTCAATGTCATTGAAGCAACAATAAAACATTAGTATAATTAAAATTTAAATCTCA
Organism: Sequoia sempervirens; assembly: GCA_007258455.2. Classification (NCBI taxonomy): domain Eukaryota; kingdom Viridiplantae; phylum Streptophyta; class Pinopsida; order Cupressales; family Cupressaceae; genus Sequoia; species Sequoia sempervirens. Next base: position 366,961,702 of record VDFB02271358.1, read on the forward strand.
AATTAATATTTAAATAAGACTTGCATTATTGATATAGTTGAAATTTTATTTGTGTATTGAAAATATAATAAAATTTGAATAATAATTTCATCTATACTCTCTTCCAATATGAACTAATATAATATATATAATATATATATTTTTGAATTATTAAATGAAAATTATTATAAATTGTAAAAAATTTACTTATTTTTAAATTCCATAAAATAATTATTTAAATAAATCCATCAAATTTCCTTTAATAGATATATTAATATTCCTACCTTCTTTAGACTATAAATATATAAAACAAATTCCATTCAATGTATACAGTAATATTTCTACGTTAAACTATAAATAAATAGGTGCCACGTAGTGGGGAGTACTTACCTTTATAGTATTTTAAATTTAATAAAAATAAATGTAAATTTTTTGTTAATTATAATATTAACATAATATTTTAAAATATCAATGTTAAGTTTTATAATAAAAGGTAGTTACATACATTTATATTAATATTAATAATTATTAATTTTATATTAAAATTTTAAGTATTATGAAGATTATAAATATCCATAATAATAAACAAAGTCAAAATAGTATAATACAATTAAACAAATACTTTTATTTAAAAACTAATTTTATTAGTATAGTTTAGTTTTGACACAGATTCGAAAAAGAAGCATAGCAACAAAATCCCGGCTCGCTATCCAAAAATATGTTATTTTAAAGTCTAAGAAAACGACGGCGCGTCTTGAACAGTAAAAGCCTAAGACAGCTCCGATATAGATGGATTCCGATCAGGACTTAAATTTGACGGTCGAACCTGCCTGTCAACAAATTTTTTAATGGCGGTTATCTATTCAAAGGTGCGCTTAAAACATTATGATATACCTTAGTGTAAGTAAAACTATATGTAAATTATATATATATATATATATATATATATATATATATATATATATATATATATATATATATATATATATATAAATTTTGATTGTATTTTATGGCAAAAATCTGTAAATACGGTCATACAGCCATCAAATTTAAGCCCTAATTCCGATTTACTGTTATAACATGAAGGATTTAAGACCAGCTATGTACTTTGTTTTTTTTGCTGAAAAGATCTTAGAGGGGAGAGAAAGCCATTCTTGGTGGAGAGTATCATGTTGTTTATGCTGTTTCTTATTTGTTTCATAAATATAGGTAAAATAATAGTTCAATTTTTTAAAAAAATAGGAAAAATAATAGTTTATTTTCATTTTTTTGTGAAAATCTGTCAAGAACACACAAAACTTCTTAACCAATATTGATGAAAAATATTTTTTATAATTTATAAAATTAATTATTCTACAAGTTCACTTTACAAAATTGAATTTTATTTTTTTTCAAAACAAATTATCTTTTTGATTGGTTGAAAGCTAACTTATTAATCACTAATAACTAAGAAAAACAAAACTCATTACAATAGTATTTCAAGTACTAATAAAGCAAATCTCATTCAATAAATACAATAATATTCCTACCTTCCTTCATGCACTAGACGACACATAAAATACATAAACCCCAAATTGATATAATGCCAAAACAAGTGCCCTCAACAGTAATAGCTCAATGCTCGAGGCATGCGGCCAATAAAAGAAAAACAAAAGGTATAGGGGAAATGTGCCAGTTGCTGTCCATGATCCAATTGCTGTTTACTCCATGTTTGCCTGACCCCCAATAACCGTTTATATTTTAGTCATTACATTATTTTAATTATGCCACTATTTTTTTACAAATTACACCAATGTTCACTACTGAATGTGTAGTTGACCAAAAAAATAAAACACATTGAAAACTATTGAAAAACACATTGAAAACTATTGAAAATTATTGAAAACACTTTGCATTTTGGTAAGTTTTTATTGGTTGACTAATGAACGGGTAGTGGTGAAGTGGTAAAGATGTGCCCTCTGCACGAATGCAGGAAGTTAGCCCTGGCGTATGTCTCCCCTAATGATTTTTTTTCGCACTTTCCAGCCTGGAGGAAAAAGTGAACGGCAGGCAAACCTACTTGAGTGGTTGCTACAAATTAATTGCCTGCTAATTAAGGGAAGAAACTCCATTGATGGTCACAATAGCCCACAGCTCACATTTTAAATTCAAAGAAAGACTAAGAGCTAATATTAAGATCGACGATACGGCCGAAGTGCAAGCTAAGTTAGATGTAGATTGCGGTAATATAATTAATAATTTCAAATCAATAGCCATCCTCGTGACAATATCTTTTTGGATTACGTCTAGAGTCCCTAGCTATCATATTGTACAGGGCCCATGCTGTAGTTCTCTTACAAATAAAGAGTTGGGCCTCCTTACTGATATCTTTTACCACAAGGTCGATTCCATCTAATTCATATTTACAATTACAAATGTAACTCGCTTTCGGAAACAGCTTTTAACAGATAAATTCTGCCATTCATCAATGCTCTGGGACCTTGCGACAATTCCGTTAGCATTTATTATGATGCATTCGGTTCGCGTGGGATTTGAGCGGTAGTAAAGGCTATAAATACCTCATACACAGCTCTAAACTTCATACACTTGAGGTTCAGGAATCTCTACCACAGCTTCATATTGTAGCACCAGGTACAACATGCATCTGTTTTTTCAGACTATTAGATATAAAGATGGCGTATTTGTAGTAAGTTTTAAAATGTACATAAAAAGGTAGGAAAACCTTTTTCTTTTCCATAAACTTAAATTTTGAATATTAAATTGTGTTGAATTTTTTTATAATATACTATATTTTCAAATATATATTTGAAGATCTGAAAAGTTAGGAAATTTTATTAAAAAAATATATATTTCATCTGAAAAGTTACAATGATTTATAAAAAAGCTATTCTCATAAGTTTAAATTTTATTACAGAGACTGATTAATGAGATGAAATAATGAGCAATATGGTAATAAAAACAATTTATTTTGAGCGGTAAGATTATTTTTTTTCCCAAAATTAGGATAAGAAGATATTATTTTGCTTTTTTCTGAAGGTGTTTTTTAAGTTGTTCAATCTGCTGATTACTATATTTCATTTGACTTTAAAAATTACATATTATTTATATATATATATTTTAAAAATGAAGAGTTAAAATCATAAAAATATCCCAAGGGCAGCTTGATCTGTGGTTCACTGTTTTTTTCAATACTCCAGCATGTTTCAATAGTTGTGATAGTAGTTGTTTATATAATGCTCAATAGTTGTGAGTCTGTGACTTGACTACCCATAATTAAACAAAATGTATTCATTTGATCTAAAAAGCAACCAATCATGTGATGCCACATCACCACTCAACTCGCATGATATGAATGCAGTATTGGTCTCACTTTTTTTTTTTGGATCTTTTTGGACACCTTGACAAAAAACATACTGATGTGGCATCATATTTGATGATATGGCCCTGAAACGAAAGTTATACGCAGGGAACTTGCTAAGTAAGCTGCTGATTTGAAATTTACACCTAGAATAATTAAAATCATGAAGTTAAGGTACACAACTACTGAATCCTCTCCCCTAAATGGTGCTCACTAGGATTTTAGATTTTCTTGGCTGAAAATATTATTACGCAGAATCTCTCCTTATAATATATACATTATTCTTTGATTTATAAGAATTGTTGGCGAAGAAATTATTTAGCTTGAGCGGCAAACGTCGATTTCTTTAAAAAAACATTAGAATTCAATCTATATGCTTAATAAGAATTTCCATTCGTAGTCGTTTTCCATACTTTACCGTTTATGTTCTTAACACATTTTAATTGGTTTGTAACATTGCAGACTATCATGCAAAACTAAAATCTGATTTTTAATAAGAATGGCAAGTTTCAAACTTGTTGGCCTGTATAACTGTTGCTTTGGCTGCTGGCTGCTGGCTTCTGTTGCTTGTTCGTTTACTAATGTTACGATCTCTGTGGCTGCTGCTGTAGCTGTTCTGAAATTTATATTTCTGCTTAATCTAATAAAAAAATTTAAAAAATACAAGCCTGTTTGCGCTCGAATTGAAATTCTTGCTTTCACATTTCGTTGTTCAAAAGGTCACTCGACTAAGCTTTTTCTGGTGGGGATTGGGAGGTGCGAGAAAGTTCCATTTGAAGGGACATTAAAAGAGTAAACAGTTGACACATTGTCACTTCTTTAAGTTATTAGGGTTTTTTTTCCGTGGTTATGAGCTTTGAGTGTTTGGAAGGAGATCAACAACCATGAAAATTTTATAAGTTAAAATATAAAATTATGTTCTCTAGTATAAAGCAAGACCAATGGATGGTACAGTAGTTTATAATAGATTCAAATTGTGGAACAAAATCTAACCATTTTATTATTATCATATGATAAAAACTATAATCATAGAAATGTAAGTGTTTTCAAATTAGAAAAGATTTTATTTTGTGAGGTTTTTTTCAATAACATTTTTTCCATCTATATTATGTAAATTTTGATTTTACTTTATTTTATTATTTCAAGTTTTAAATTAGTTTAGTTACTATCATTGTTTAAATATTTTCATATAGTTACAACATTAAAATGTTACATTGAAGGACGAGAGTAAATTATTTTTTGAGATAAGTATTATTGTAAGTAGGAATAAATAGTTTTGTGGGAAACTAATGGCTCAAATCTCAAAATATTATGATACTAGCATATCACACAAATGTTGACACATCATAGCAACATCTTAAATACAATACTTAAAATGTAGATATGTAGCTTCAAATCAATAAGAAATATTAGAATGTGATCTAAAAATAGACATATACTGAGGGAGTGAACACCAATGGAAGTGCAAAATATAGTGTAAAAATATGTAAACTAGGACTTGCACCGGAAGGAGGTACAATGGTTACGCGGATTGTAGTTTATATAGAATATCTTATAAGTTTGATAGGAGTTTTGTAGTTGAATTTATAAGGTTTTGCACAAAGATCTCATTTTTTGTGAGCTTGTAATAAACTCCTCCTTAATGGTTGTTGATAATAGATTAGATACAGTAAATGCCAAAGTCAATAAGTTTGCAATTCAGTAGTTATATTTCATGTTTATATATCAAATGAGAAGACCTCTTTGTTATGCAGGCTAGTTCTATATGATGTAGAGCTTCTAGAGTAAAGATTACCTAGAGTGACCAAGCTAACTGATTGGAAAATAATAGCTAATCAGAAACAAAATGTACCAAGCTACACAACAGTTATGCAACCCTTTAAAATCAATATTGTAAAATATGCAAAGGTCACCAATAATAAAATGTTGAAAACTAGGCATACTCCTTAATGAAATTTTTTTCCCTTCAGAGGGCCCTTTGGTATTCTCCCAAGAACTTGGGAATCAAATCTCCCATAATTCTACTTTGTTTGATCGAAAGCTTTATAATAAATAAATGAATTAACAAACTCCATGCAAAGCTCAAAAATTAAAGTAGGAATCTACAAGACTTAAATTTGAATGGAAGCATCATGATATAAGATTGTAAAGAAAGAATACTAAATTAAAGAAAGAAAAATAGCACAAGAAATGTCTTGAGGTCTCCCCCTGATGTGACATCTTGCATAAAGCTTAAGAACCTATTGACTTCATTTCTTATAGCAACAACTGCATCAATAATATTTTCTAGGAAAATAAATTCAAGGAATGCTTGGAATAGGCCAGAAAAGAAATAAATATGAACATTAATTTCTTGTTTTAATGTAGAAAACCCATTAAAGAGAGAGTACAATGTGAACTACTACATAGAAAAATAAGTCTAGCCTATACGACAATATGAAGTAATACACATCTTGTTTTAATGCACAAAACCCATTAAAGATATAGTGCAGTGTGAACTACTACATAGAAAAATAAGTCTAACCTATACAACAATATGAGGTAGTATGCACTTAAAACACTCTAACCTGTTGAGGGAAAAAACAACATTCAACCAAAAAATAGGAAATGCTATATGCATCAAATTCAAACCATACAATTTGAAACCCTGTAATTTTAAACTCTACTAAAATCAAACAAAATTGGGGCCTACAAATTCCAAAAAATTATAATTCCCTGAAACTATGGCAAGTGATTTACCTCAAGATTCTACACAAATTGTGTCGTGGTGTCAACGATGAAAAAATGGGCAAAGTTTGGAGGAAAAAATTATGAAACCCTACCACGGTAAAATATTTTGCAAGTGAGAAACCAAAACCTATCTCCCTTCAGTTGTTGCTTCAATCTATTTATGAAACCCTACCAAATTAGAATATTTTCCAATGGAGTCTTAGTTATGATAACACTTTCTACATGAAACTCTAGTTAGAGCCAAGCCCTGCCAAAGAAAATGTAAAATTTAGAATAAGAAATCTTGTCTTTCTTACCAACCAAATTTTGAGGTCTCAAACAAATACTAAATATCATAGTTCACCTTTGATTGAAGAACTATAAAACCAATTAAAAGAATTATGCCCTGAATAAAGAAAAAACAAAAATGAAAATCAATGATAGAAATTTTTTTCATGATGTATTAATTGCTCCCTCATATTATGCTATACTCCACCTAATCATTTATAAACAAAAATTTTCAAGTTAAAAATGGTAGATATAACTGATAAGTTGATTGCCATTCATTTTATATGTCATACATATCATTGGTTGCAACATTTTCCCCTTGAGTGTATGTGATTCTTCAATGCCTATAAGGACTCATTTCAAACTAGCCTTAAATGTGGGATTAAGTTAGCCTCTCACTAAGCTTAACTTTTTTTAGACCAAGTGTCATTATCAATATTTTGCTACTGGTGATTTCATAAAACGTTGAACCTTTCATGATTGCTCTTTGTTTCAAGGACTATAGTTCACCTCATGATAGCTAGGAAACACTTACTTCTACTGAATTTGTAGTTTTAAAAAAAGCTTGTATTTTATAAAATTGTTGACTGATTTTTGCATTGTAAGGATCACATCTATGGCTAGTACAAATCTATTGTAACTTGAAAAGAAATAACATTACAGAAGGAAAACTACTCATGAATATCTACAAAAATGTGAAATGGATGCAAAATCTTACACTAAAAGAAGATATCGAATGAAGAAAATTGTAGCAAAAAATTGTTGTAACCCTCTCAAATAAGGATGATACTGCACTCTCAAAATTTTGATGGTTCTAGTCATAGGGTCTTTTACAATTACACAAAGAAGAAATCAACTATGGGAAAAAACTGACTTAACCCTCAAAGGTAAGGAAGTGCCATTATTTAAAATTACTTGTTGCAGCCGAGATTTCTATTACACAAAATAAATACAAATCATATGCATCCCATTACATTATTCATTTCTATCTAACACCCTATTACTATAAAAATCTAATACATTTATATTGACAATGTCTCTATTATGTAGAATCATTGCTAAGTGACATGATTGTATATGAGCTACAAATATGTTTACAATGATATCACTAAGCATGACATGGACATAGACATTGGAACAAATGCAATCAACCTTGCATCATTTCACATCTTTCCATTGACAAATTGATCAATGTACCTATCTACAACAAGTTAAAACCAATGCCTTCAAACGACATGACACTAATCTTCTTCCATCTATTTGTAGATTCTACATTTTTCACACCCAAATCCATAGATGCTCTTTATATTTCTTGATAGAACAAGCATATAACACATGGATATCTTTGAGAGCTCAACTAACAAACTTCTAATATTAAGATGTGTTCTACTCCACAAAATTGTTGGAAATTGGGACATGGCTAATCATTTCAAGGTTCTAATCCAATGATCTCACCATCCTTGCACTGATCCATTTCAACTTTAAAAAATATTTTCTTTGAAGATATTACACTACAACAGTTTCTTCTTGGTGACTACAAGCATCATATTGGAAAACACATTAAATTTCCCAATAAAAAGGTGTATCAAAATGCATTTTTCAAGTTCGAACAAACCATTGCTAGAGATTGAATTTCAAGAAGATGATAAATGTTTGAAATGAGACGAAGGAAGAGAAAATAAATTCCTTGCCTGATTTGTCAAAAATGTAGTAGGTTTCTTCACAACCATGACCCTCTCTATGGTCTCAGGTGAAGCCATCCTCCATCTACATTCAAGTGGAGGAACCTCATGTTTGGTGTAATTGATTATGATATTATTTCTCTTAGGACTATCAAACATCACATTCTTCATGTAGAAAAAAATGGTTTCTGATAGGTGGTCGCACCCATAAAAGGATATAAAAGTCATGAAAAATCCTAACCTGGGAATTGGACATTCTAGCAGGTGACTAAAATCTTCTTATGGTCATTCATTTACATTGTCAAACCAGGGAACGCATACTTGAAATAGAGTGGCATTGTATGTGCACTAAGAATTAGTTTCAGTCACGATTTACCAAAAAATAAATGCTTGAAAGGAATTCTACTTATGCTACAGGAATATAATGTGAAGCCTTCTAAACTTAAGCGTAACTTAATCAAAGCAGAAATCATAACAACTATGACTAAGAAATAAACTATGAACTAGCCTTATGCTGTAGGAACAAACATAGGGATGGATTCTCGATGCTACAGGAACAATATAAGACTGAGTTTGCAATGAAACTTTCAAGAATAAAATCTAACTTATGATCAACATGAAATAAAAAACTAACTAACTAACTACAGATACTTACTAAGTGGGGCCCCTTAGCAAGCATCAACTAGTTATGCAAGAATTGAACTCAGAACTTCATCAACTTTTATTCATAAACTCGGAATGATATACATTGTTATACTCATATGAAAACTAACACAAAACACTATCTCTCATTATAATACTAACTTTTACATACTCTGGTTGCTCACTCGTGCAAGAGGAACACTTATTTAAACTAGAAAAGCAACTAACTACCTAACTCTATCAGAGAAAGACGTGGACACAAATGTATCCTGAAACCGAGAAACATACTTCTCATAAATGAAAGCATATTTGTTCAACACGGTCTAGAGAGAATTTAGCATTCCACTCTTCCCAGATTTAATGATCATTTAGATTTCTTCCCAACAGCCCGGACAGAGAGTCTTCACTGGAACAACTTGCTGGACACCATGGTGCAAATGGACTTTACTGCAAGGCCGAAGTCTACTGTGCTTGACTCGTTCATGCTCCCTTCAACAACCTGCAATGCACACGACAACAGAAGTGAAAGAAAGCATGTGTGGTAAACAACACGATACAATCATTAATCACATATTAAATCTATTTCATTATTCAAAAACCACATGCATTATATTAGTCATTTGGGAGGTCAAATAGGGCAATTAATAAGACACATAGAGATGTTAAGCTGTAGGAATATAGGAATGTATTGCTATAGGATACTACCCAATTTTAGATAAAAAGTCTTTAATCACAGAGTTAAAACATCCATTAGCAATAAGAGTAGAGATATTAAAAATAAATCATAATACTCAAATTATGAGCATATTCTGAGCTCATCATTTTCCCCCTACTTAACCTAATGATGGTCCACCAGCATTAAGTTTCCTGGTTGTCTCTCTAAAATCTATAGGAGTAGTATGGCCTTGTGGTGAAGTTCCAAATTTATAATAGAAACCCCTGAAATTTTGCTATCTTTCATATCTGCGGGTTTTTGTATCCTTATTAACATATGTAGCTTGATAAGGATAAAGTGGCCACATTAAAATCAAAGGTCGAAATGTTATTGGAAACCATAACTCGAACCTCTTCTAAAGACCAAGCTCTATGTACTTCTCTGTCCTTCCAAGGGTTGCTTTAAAATTCAGGGGGCTGTGAGGCTCAAATTTCCTCAGCCCAACAGTCAATTTCTCCCGTCTCTTTTCAATCCTGGAAGAGGAAATCTTCTAAAACAGATACGATTGGCCTTTGAATTCTTCATACACTTTCTTTCTGATATCGCATATTTTTATTCTTTATGTTTGATTATTGAACCCATATGCAACAGTAAGCCAAGTTTTCAACATTGTATAGGGATTTGAGCTTTCATGTCACAATGAAATGGGCTCATCCCTTTCAGCTTCTTCATAGGCCTCCAGTTGTCTGCCATAATTAGTTTCATTGGCCACCCATGACATGAGTGACCTCAAATGAATATCACCAATATAAAGAAGTGGATTCCACTCTGTTTCAGAGGGAATTATCAGTCCATGCAAATAAAATTCACATAAATAATTATTTAGCCAACTAGGGGCTACTTGATAGTCATCATAAAGTTCTTTGGTTGTATGAATAACAGGATCTAAATTCCTTGAAATTTTCATTAATTGAAACCAAAGAAATTGTTTCTTTAGGCACATAGCATAGACCCTAGGTAGTGGTCTACATTCCACAATTTTACCAATTATTTTCATCATTTCATTCATTTTCTCTTTCATTTCTTGGATTTTTTTTTTTTTCCTTTCAATTTCTCTTTTCAATTTCTTCTTCTCTTCCTCCCAAAGACTTTGTCGAATTTTAGTCTTGGCTAAGTGGCAGAAACTCAAAGTTTGAAATGTGACTGGCCTCCATATGGTCCTAAGGTATTCCAAAAATTCAATCAAAAATGTATTTTTATAAACAATCATTGCTTGACAAGTGGCAAGGGAAAATGAGGTGTCATTGGAAACCTCCAATTGTTCAGGTTGTTCCTCCTCCTGCTGCAAGATGAATTCATGTTGTTGCGCAAGAGGAGATTGTGCTTCCTCTGAAATTTTCCTAGTTGCCTCAGCCAAGTCATCAAGACTTGGCATTCCCCTTTCATTACTAACATGATTGTATTCTTCTACTTCCATTGGCTCATTTTGCATTCCTCAGAAATAACAGGAGGGCTATGTAGAACATTCTCAGATACATTATGAGAATCATCATGACTGTATTCTTCAGAGTCCTCTGAAATTATTATAACTTCAGTTTGAGCAGACGTTGAGGTGACTTTACATTGTTTCCATGCTGAAACTCTTTTTGGCAATGTTGCAACTGCAGGAGGCTCTCTCGTGACTTTCCTCTTTTTGACTTTCCTAGAGGATTTAGACTCAACAGAAGAAGATGATGGTGAAACTGCAGCAGCAACAGGTGTTGCTACAGGAGGAACTACTACAGGAGAAGATGTTGCAGGAGAGTAACACTGTTGTTTTTGAAAATGAGGGTCAGACTCTGGGGTTTGTTCTACCCTAGATGACTCTCCTACCTTTGTTTTTTCTTTTTCTCTTCTACTAATAGACCTGGTTTGTACATGGGTAGAGGGATCTGGTGTGGTGGTTGTAGAAGTAGGTGCTGCAGGGGCAGGTGCTACATGGAGTGCTCTAGGAGGCTCTGGAAGTTGCAGACTCTTTTGGGCAATAAATTATTTCCAAGAAAGGGGTGATACATCCCTTAGGGAATACTCAATCAAGAGTTTAATGAGGGCATGATGGGAAATAGAGTTGTCCCTACCCCTCTAGGTTTCATGGGCACATTGTTTCAAAAGGTTTAACAAGAAATTTGGAACATTAACAGCTAAACCACATGCCTCATATGACTCAATAATTTAAAATGGTAGGAATGTAAATAGGAAAAGCGTCCCTCACAAGTCAAGTACCTGATTATGAGGATGGCATATTCCGAGTATGGAAAAGGCAGTGACACTCATTTGCATCCTTGTTTAGAAACCTCCAAGGGTCCATCAGTTGGTACTGTAAATTCTGCCCTAGCAGAGACAGCATCTAAAGAAAAAAAATCTCCTACGCCGAGAGCCCAGTTACTTCTGCAATATGTTCTTCAATTACAGCTACTGTCAAACCCCACACTATAGCTTCTCCTTCTAAAAGGGTCCTCAAAAACTCACCTACAACTTCCTCATTAAAAGAATCTAACCTCAGAAAATAATTCAACCAACCACAATTGTTGAATGCCTGAACTATTTGAGGATTCTGCGTCAAGAGCTCATGAGCTACAGGCTCATGTCTTACTAATTGGCCACCCATATTTGCATGTCCCTATTAAAATTCCTGAAACTCAAATCTTTTCTAAAAATTCAAATAAATTTTTTCTGCTCTGCTTCTTTTTGCTTCTTTTTGTCCTGCCGTCACTTTCTCTACTTTTCCAAGAATGACTCAAAGAATATTTGCATGAAATTATTGTTACGAACTACCCAAATCAAGCAGTTAATTGTTGTTTTAGGATAAAACACACAGTCATATTTGGAAAGTACAAGAAAATAAAAATATCTTATCAATTGTGACTGTGACATAAGAAAAGGTTTGAAATGGATTATCCCCGCCCCCTACTAAAAATTTGGCATATGTCCACACATGTGTGAAAGGATAGACAAAGAATAGGAAATAATGACTGATATGTACATAGCAGTTAATGAATAAATAAAATAAATAAATGATGTGATAAAAAAAAGATATCGTGTACCATGTAATTAATGCTCATACATGTTGGGAAAGATCACAACACAACATGAAATGATGGCTGGAATTGAAATCATAAATGAGGGTGATATGGTAGGATGGATGACATAGAAGAAAAGGAAATGAATGGTGGTGATGGATGAAAAATGGAGAACATGACTTCCTTGAAAAGGAAACCTTTATTATGAGCATGCAACGTGGAATTTTAAAGAGATGTTGTAGGAGAAAGGCCAAAGCCTTTTGCTGCAGGATTATCAGTGGCCACATTCGAGAAAAACTGCTTCATAAATTCCTCTTTAGATGTTGGTTTATGATACAACCGAAGATGGTGTCCATTAACCAGTAGCTTGAATCAGACTGGATCTATTGTAGCTAACTGAACTGAACTATTATCAAACACGGTTTTTATTTCATAAGGACCAAGCCATCTTGTGGTGAGTTTACCTTGACTTTCCATGTATCTAGAGTCATATAGCAGTGCCCAATCACTGATAGAGAATTGCTTAGTTCAGATATGATTGTCATGCCATTTTTTTCTTTACTGCTAGATAGTTTTAGTATACTACAGAGCAGTTTTCCTTATCTCATCCAATGCATTCAGCTACAGGAGGCATTCCTTTTGAGCTTTTGAAATATCAATGTTAAGCTGGAGAGCAGTCCTCAAGGTCTTGTGCTCAAACTCTATTGGCAACATGGAAGTTTTTCCATAGAGTAACTCAAAAGGAGTAAACATTGTAGTTGTTTTCCATGTTGTTCTATAGGCCCAGACTACTTCAGGAAGATGACTGCTCCAATCCTTCTTGTGTAATTGAACTATCTTTGTAAGGATTGCCTCAATTTCTCTGTTGGTAACCTCTATCTGACCATTGGCTTGAGGTTGATAGGGGCTAGAGTTTCTATGCCTGATCTTGTAGTCATTCATCAATGTAGTGATTAAGTTTGATGTAAACTAAGCTTCTTGATCAGTAACAAGTTCCCTTGGGACTCCAAACCGAGTAAAAATCTTCTCATATAGGAACTTAGCAACTTTACTATCATGGGCATGTGTCATTGCTTTCACTTCCACCCACTTGGTTACATAATCAGTACAAACCAAAATGTATTATTTCCCATTGGATGGAGGATCAATAGGCCCAACAAAATCCATGCCCCACTTGTCGAAGGGACTGACTACCACTTGAGGATTCAAGGGAATTTCATCATACCTTCTTGGTCTCCCCATTCATTAGCATCTCACATTTCTTGGTGTAGGCTGCAGCATCTTTGTGTAGTGTGGGCCAATAGTATCCTGTAGTAAGCACCTTCATAGATGTTCTCTTGGTTGCAAAGTGCCCTCACATGGCAGGAATGCAAAATGTCATAGGTCTCATCTTCCCTAACACATCTTCTCATGACTTGGTCAGGTCCTGTGTAAAATAAACAATCTGCAATCCATGAAAAGTTAAAACTTTTCTCTACCAACAATTGTCTTTCCTTTGGTGAGAAGTGTGCTAGAATTTTGTTCACTGCTAAATAATTTACAATATCTGCATACCATGGAGTTTGAGCAACAATAGAAAATAGATGTTCATCAGGAAAGCTATCATTAATTACCTCAGGGGTGTTAGGTGTAGTTGTTTGAAGCCTTAACAAGAAATCAGCCACCACATTAGCTTGGCCTAGCTTATCAGTAACTGTTATATCAAATTCCTGCAACAATAGGAGCCATCTTGCTAATCTTCCAGATATGCAGGCTTATTCATGAGGTACCTTATTGCTGCATGATTTGTATGGAAAAATATTTGGTAACCAGTGACATAATGTCAAAACTTGTTCAAGGCATACACGACTGCTAGCAATTCTTTCTTTGTGACAGTATAGTTTAATTCAGGGCCTTGAAGGTTTTTGCTAATGAAATATATAACATGCTCTTTGGAATTCTCTTTCTGTCCTAAAACTACCCCTATGGCATAATCAGAAGCATCTGTATGTCTATGAAAGGGCAGACTCCACTTTGGTCCTTGAAGAATAGGTGCCTGAGTAAGTAAGTTCTTAAGTTGCGGGAAAGATTTGTCACAAGCCTCAGTCTAGTTAAATTCAGAATCCTTAGTCAATAAGGCATATAGTGGACTAACTATTTTGCTAAAATATTTGATAAATCTTCTATAATATCCAGCATGTCCTAGGAAGCTTCTAACATCCTTTTGTTTTATAGGTGTTGGAAAAGTTAGAATAACTTCTATTTTTGCAGGATCAACTTGAATTCCTGCTTGAGAGATATGATGGCCTAAAACAATTCCCTCTTGCATCATCATAAAATATTTCTCACTATTCAAAGACAAATTTTGCTCCTGACATCTTTTCAACACTTTTTCCAAATTGGCTAATGCTTCTTCATAAATAACTCCATAAGTAGTGAAGTCATCCATGTAGATTTCTATAGAATCATGAGAAATATTAGCAAAAATATTTATCACTACCCTTTGAAATGTTGCAAGTGCATTACATAGTCCAAATGATAAGACAAAGTAGGAAAAAGTACCCCATGGACTGGTAAAAGTTGTTTTGTCTTGATCCTCAGGGGCAATTCTAATTTGATTGTACCCACTATATCCACCCAAAAAGGAGAAATACTTTTTAACAGATATTGAGTCTAGGACTTGGTCAACAAATGGCAGTGGAAATTGATCCTTTTTAGTTGTTGTGTTCAGCTCTCTGTAGTCCACACAAACTCTCCATTTTCCACCTTTTTTAGGAACAATTACCAATGGAGACACCCACTGACTGTCTGAAATGGGGTAGATAAAACCAGCATCAAGTAATTTTTGGAGCTCTATTTTAACTATTTCCCTGAGTGTTGGGTTTATCCTTCTTTGAGGTTGTCTAACAGGTAAACAGTCTTCCTTAATGTAGATACTATGAGTACAAATTTGAGGATCTATTCCCTTCATATCACCATAGTCCCATGCAAAAGCTTTGTTTTGATCTTGCAGCATTGTGACTAGGGAAAATTGTTGAGATTGAGGCAGCTTATTATTGATGTTCAGACAGCGGCCTAGAAATATTTCTACTTGCTTGGTAAGATCATTCATGGAGGCTACTGATAAAGGTGGTGTTTGTATTTCATATGGAAGCAAGTTGTGATAAGATGTAGGAGATTCAGGCGGCAGGCTCTCAGAATTCAGTTGCTGGAGGAAACACTACTGAGGACAGTTATCTAGAGCTGATGGGCTACTCAGATCAGAGTTGGACTGCAAAATTTGTAAAAACAAGTCATCTTCACTCTGAAGCTGTGAAAATGGATTAGTGTGCAACATCATTAGCTGAGCCAATGAATTGATTTCTTCAGTTTTATCTCTTAAATCTAACCAAATTGGTTGAGACAAGTCTGGCTGAGGCTGGGCAGGTGGATATAAAGCCAATTTCTTTCTTGAATGACCATCAGAAATTGTCATATCTCCTGAATGGCATCCTATAAAAGCATCAGTTGTAGCTAACCATGGTCTACCTAGGATAATAAGATATCCTCCCAAAGTTTCCTTAGTGGACAATATGGTGAAATCTGCTGGGTATTCCCAAGACTCAAGGATGACAATGATATCTTCTACCACTCCATCAGGTTTTACTGTGGAACTATCAGCAAGCTACAGGATGGTAGGTGTAGACCGAATTGTTGGAATTTTCAAACACTCCATAGTATGCTTGGTCATTACATTGATGGCTGCACCAAGGTCTATCAAAACATTCTTTACTATTCGGCCATTAATATTTATTTGTACCACAGGACTCCTAGGGTCAGTATATTTTGGAATGACTACTTTCCCTAACATAATATCTGACAACTGTCCTAGAATATGGATAGTTTGGGGATCTTTTTTCTTTCTTCCCGGCTTCTTTAAACATGCCTCCTTAATTGCTTTTCCATAACTTGGGACATCTTTAATGGCTTGAGAAAGAGGAATTTGAATGTGTACATTCTTTAGCTAATCCAAAATATCAAAGGTAGGGTCTTCCATAGACTTGGATGTAGTAATTTGCAATCTCTGAGGAAAAGGTAGTTTGGCTTGATGCTGCATGATGGGTTCCTTAGAAACAGTATCTGATATAGGTATATGTTTTGTAGGATCAGTAGGTTGTTCAAAGACAGAGTCTGGAACCTCTGTAATTACAAGCGGCTGTGGAGCAGGAAGAGTGGTTCTAGACCTAAGATGGATATCATGAATATTCAAGGCATATGTTGGATACTAATTGGGTTCTGCAAGATACATAGGTTGTTGTGGCTACTGTTGATTATTATTAGGATTTGGCAATGGTTGAGTAGGCATAGGCATTTATTTTGGAGGGACAGTATTTGTTGCAGGTGTTGCAAGAGGTGGCATGAGAGCCAAAGGTTGTGGCTGCTGAAGCTGCAGGGAGCCAGGGAATTGGCTCTGCCATTAATGTGGACTTCTCCAGTGAGGATTATGCTACCAGTTACCTGGGGGTGGAGTCCATTGTCCTTGTGGCTACTGCCAACCTCCTTGAGGAGATTGCCATTGAGGACTCTAATAGTTAGGCCAGTGAGGTTGAGAAGTATTCCAAGGTGGTGATGGGCCATATGTAGGTTTCCATTGGTTATTGTAATTAGAATAAGGATTACCAAAAGTTAAATGGTCTTGAGGCATACCTTGTCTTTGAGCCCATGGTCACCTTTGTACAATGAAGAATACTTGGTCATCATCACTCTCTACCATCTTAAAGTCAGTAGGTAACTGCTTAGCCTCTAGGTTAGCCACCATTTTACATCTGCAGTCATGTTTCTTTTTTCTGCAATGTGGACAGAACTCAGCCAAGATTGCTTCAGCTTCCTCATGTTTCTTCTGAGCTTGCATAGTATCCAACTGTGTAGCCATGTTGTTGATGATATCCTGCTTGAAATCAAACAGCAAATTTGTGATCTCCATCCGTGAAACTCCATTAGTAGAAGATTTTCCCATTGTGGCTTGATGACCTCTACCCTTCTTAACAATTGCTTGAGAGTAGTTAAGACATATTTTCTTGATATCATCCCAAGACACTTGGGTTATATCGCCTCCTCCCATCAAGTCTAGGGCAACTATACAGGTATCACTGATTCCTCTTAGAAAAAGTAGTTTCTGAGATTCCTCATTAAGAGTATGGTCTGAATTCTTTTTCAGGGAAAAAAAATCTTGAGATATAGTCTTCGAGGCTTTCATCCTCCTTTTGTTGAATTTTGAATATATCATCACCCTTACTACCACTCTTACAATATTCCTTGTATTTCTCAAGAAATTTGGTTTGCATGGCTTCCCAACTATCAACAACACCACTCCCCAAATTCATGAACCATCTAAGAGCTCCTTCTTTCAAAGTAGCAGGAAACAACTTCATCCTGTGAACATCTGAAGTGTAATCATAGTTGCGACAGAGGATGTCAAACTCAAACAAGAAGGTTTATAGGTCCTCTGTAACTAGTCCATAGAACTTGGGAAGTAATGAAGAAGGAATATTTTTAAGGTTATCATTGTCTTGCTGAGCAATGATGGGGAATTCAAAAGCAGGAGGTCGATTAGGTGGATTACGTGCCATAGTTGCTTGATGGAGTATCAAAGCAAATGGATTTTCTTCAGGTTCTTCGTCAGCTAGATCAAATGGTAGTTCAACAAGCAGGTTTTCAACAAATGGACTGATATCTTGGTCTCCTCCTTCCTCAAATATATTATAAGCTGGTTAAAGATTGTTATCAAAGAATGGAAGGTTAGAGAGGAATCTTCCCAGAGTGTCTTTTCTTCTATGCATGCAATAGAGTTAACAGTAAATTGAAGGGGTTTGAAAATGCTTGAATTGCAGACTAAACTACTTCTAACAATGACTATGACAGGTTCTTAGCTTGACACCATCCCCAATAATGGTGCCAAAAATGGTCACGCCCATAAAAGGATATAAAAGTCACGAAAAATCCTAACCTGGGAATTGGACATTCTAGCAAGTGACTAACATATTCTTATGGTCATTCATTTACATTGTCAAACCAGGGAATGTATACTTGAAATGGAGAAGCACTGTATGTGCACTAAGAACCAGTTTCAGTCACGATTTACCAGAAATAAATGCGTTAAAGGAATTCTACTTATGCTATAGGAAATAATGTGAAGCCTTCTAAACTTAAGCGTAACTTAATCAAAGCAGAAATCATAACAACTATGACTAAGAAACAAACTATAAACTGGCCTTATCTTGCACGAACAAACACAGGGATGGATTCCCGATACTACAGGAACAATATAAGACTAAGTTTGCACTGAAACTTTCAAGAATAAAATCTAACTTATGATCAACATGAAATAAACAACTAACTAACTAACTACAAATACTTACTAAGTGGGCCCCCTTAGCAAGCACCAACTAGTTATGCAAGAATTGAACTCAAAACTTCATCAGCTTTTATTCATAAACTCGGAATGATATACATTGTTCTGCTCATATGAAAACTAACACAAAACACTATCTCTCATTATAATACTAACTTTTACATACTTTGGTTGCTCACTCGCATAGGAGGAACACTTATTTAACCCAGAAAAGAAACTAACTACCTAACTCTATCAGAGAAAGACATGGACACAAATGTATCCTAAAACTAAGGAACAAACTTCTCATAAATGAAAGCATATCCGTTCAACATGATCCAGAGAGAATTTAACATTCCACTCTTCCTAGATTTAATGATCATTTAGATTTCTTCCCAACGACCCAAATAGAGAGTCTTTGCTAGAACTTCCTTAACACCATGGTGCAAATGGACTTTATTGCAAGGCCAAAGTTTGCTGCGCTTGACTTGTTCATTCTCCCTTCAACAACCTGCGTTGCACATGACAACAAAAGTGAAAGAAAGCATGTGTGGTAAACAACATGATACAATCATTAATCACATATTAAATCTATTTCATTATTCAAAAACTACATGCATTATATCAATCATTTAGGAGGTCAAATAGGGCAATTAATAAGACACATAGAGATGTTAAGCTACAGGAATATAGGAATGTATTGCTACAGGATACTACCCATTTTTAGATAAAAAAAATTTAATCATAGAGTTAAAAAATCCATTAGCAATAAGAGTAGAGATATTAAAAATACATCATAATACTCAAATTATGAGCATATTTTGAGCTCATCAATAGGTATACCTAGTTCTGGGTCTTGAATTGAATGAATAGCCTATGTAAACAACTCTTTTGTACCAACTTTGGAAGGTTCTGGAGGGCTTTTGTAGTTCTCTAGGAGGGAAAATTCCTCTTATAAATCTGCACTTCATAACCCCATGATACTAAAATGGACCATTTCTTGTTGTCATCATAACAAATAGATTGTTGTAGAGTCCAAAATGATGGGCTTGAAGAGGTGTTGCAACACATGTACTTTGGTGAGGTGGGGAAATATGGGTTCTGATGAGCCTAGTTTTTGGTTTAGTTTTGGGTAGAATCTATAGTCTATTTTCTCATAGATTTCATGAAATTTACTGCTTAAGTGTTGGTATTGGCTTAATGTTTCCCTTAAACCATTGACATTTGACATTATCCTATCTTTTCAAGCTTTAATGATATTTGGCACAATATGTGGGTCATCTATATTGATTTTGCATGTGATTAATGAATGTTTCTTTGAGTGGTTATTGATGTGCAGTTGTTGTGCATACTAACCTTGGCCTACAGATTTAATAAGCCATGTTAAGGAATACACCGCCAGCTAGACATGCACCATAATGTCTAGCTAAGAAATAGCTCCAAGTCAAAGGCAACCAAAAACAAAGATTCTTCATGCAACTAAATGTAACTGCCTTGTAGTGGACCTTAATGATTGAGCATGCATGGGCATTACTGTTGTGTTGGATTTGCGCTTGACTTGTATATTTGACTAGATTCCATGCATGTGTAACCACCTTCACTCCACTTTCCCCTATTTTCCCTAAATGGAATCCTCCTAGTCATGGAGTTGACTGCCTTGTTTAGCTATAGTATAAATAATGATTTGACACTCCTTCTTCAGGAGGTTGGGTGATTTGATATTGTACTCTAATTCTCCAGTTTCAGTAATACAAAAAAACACATTACTCTTTGTATGCATGATTTACAGTGAATAAAATAAAGTTCTAAGTTTGAGCATCTAATTTCTTCTTAGTTTAGAGGATACTTATCCAAGGGGTTCAACTTGGTGAGTAATTCATTCTCTTAGTTTAGCATTAACTTAGTATTCTTTGTTGTTTGATACTTAGTTAGAAATCTAGCATTGACTGTTCTTGCAACCACTAGAATTCCATTTTGTGACTGTTCCTGTAGCCAAGGAAGATAGAGTAGTCCCTATTTGTCACATAGATTTTTATCCTTGCTCGTTATTTCAGTTTAAGCATAGTTTTTGGTTGATGTTCAACATTTTCTTTATTTCCTTTCAGCAATTTACTTTCAGTATTGTGTTTCTTAGTTGTAGAATGCAATGACTACTTTAGCCCCTAGTGTACATACAATGCTGACCCATTTCAGGTTCACATCCCTAGGTTGACAAGTTAAATGCACCTTTATGATGATTAAATGGCTATTCAGGTTAGATGTCCAGTCTCTTGATCAAGGCTATAAAGGCTTAGTTATGAGATCATTATAGGAGGCCAACTTTTTTGGTGTTGTTGCTAGGGATGGTGTCAAGCTAGGAATTTTTTTGGAGTCATTGTTAGTTTTTGTTGTAGTGTTTTTGAAAGTTGTTCTCAGCATATCCTCATTTAGGAAGTAACATTTGATCCCCTGATTCTTTACCAATTCTTTGTGTGAGCTGACTGATAGTGAGTGATACTACATGCATAGAGGAAGGAGAAGGGATGTTTATGGTATATTTCTTCCTAACAATACTCGTCCATTCTAGCTAGTTGAGTACCAAAACCTACCAGAAGAAAAAGAAGAAGATTCACACCCCTTTGCATATGCATATCCTGACCTGACCAGCTCTAAAGTCTCCTCGAAAGATCCAAATCAGCTTGAGAACCCCTTTGTCTTAGAACCACATCAAGCAAGCATGGGTAATGCAAATAGGAATAGAAAAAATCAACCAGCTTTTCCTTTCCCCATTTCTCATCAAAATGAAGTTGAAAACATTAAGAACATTCCTACCTGAGCACTCCCCAAGTTTTATGGGCTTGTGATAGAAGATCCTGATACCTTCTTATTTGAGTTTGACATACTCTATAGAAGTTATTATTATACTACTGATGTCCATAGGCTTAAGTTATTCCCTACCACTTTGTAAGAGGTTTCACTAAGATGGTTCATAAATCTAGGTAGAGATACTATGGAAACTTGGGAAGACATGAAGACAAAATTCCTTGAGAAGTACAAGGAATATTGCAAGGGTAGTGACATGAGAGGAGGTGATATTTTTAGGATGTAACAGAAGGAAGATGAGAGCTTGGAAGATTACATTGCAAGGATTTTGTTTTTCTTGCAAAAATTCCACACCATGCACTTAATGAGGACTCACAAAAGTTTCTTTTCCTAAGAGGAATTGATGACAATTGCATTGATGATTTGGACTTCATGGCAGGAGGAGATATCTCCCAAGTTCCTTGGAGGATATCAAGAAAATTTGCCAGAATTACTTTAGGGGAACTTCAAAGAAAGAGAGAGCTTATCAATCTTCCATGGATAATTCAACTACTGATGGACTTTCAAGAATGGAGATCACTCATTTGTTGGTAGACTTCAAGCAAGAAATTATCAATAATCTAGCTACTCAGCTAGACACACTTCAGGCCAAAAAGAAGCAAGAGGAGGGAGAGATGATGTTGACAGAGTATTGTCCCCACTACAAACAAAAGAAGGACTATAGATGTAAGATGGTAGCTAACCTAGAAAGCAAGCATATTCCACCCGAGTTCAAGCCAATTGAGATTGAAGAATACCAAGTCTACTATGTTGCACAAAGGAAGCCTTGGGCTCCAAGACAAGGTATGCCACAAGATCCACTATTTTATTATAGACCATATTTTAACTCTTATTCATTTGGTAACCAATGGCAGCCCCCATATCCACCCAGTTATGGAGGATATCCACCACAGCCATGGAGTAACCCTCCAAAAGCTTGGCCTAGCCATTAGAGTCTTCCACCTTAGTGGAAACAACCTTAGGGGAATTGGCAACAATTTCAAGGGCACTCGCAACCACCTCCAGGAAATTGGCAACAAACAAATCAATGGAGAGGAGGACAACAATGGCCTACTCAGAACACCAGCTACATGCAGCCACCTTCTTAGCCCCAACAACCTACTATAATTCCTTCACCTACTAATCCAAGTTCTAATGCACCTAAACCAGCTCAGCGTAGCAAGCTTAGTCCACACCCAATCCTAATAACATACCACAACAACATCCTGCATATTTTGCTAATTCAAACCAATTCCTTGCATATGTTGTGAGTGTAAGTGACATCTATTTTCATTCAGGAACCAAGCTACTAGCCCCTTCCATGCCCATCATTACTAAAATTCTTGTGGAAGAGGAGGAGGAGCCTCTGAATGATCCTATTCATCCAAATGCACCTAAAAATTCTGAACCAGTCCAAGCCAAGCAAATCAAGCAAGAACCACTATTTCCTCAAAGACTGGAAGTTTCCAAGAAGAAAAAAGAAAAGGAGGATACCACTTTTGACATCCTGGATCAGCTAAAGCATATATGTGTTCATATACCCCTATTTTAGGCCATAAAAGATGTTCCAATCTATGACAAAGCCATTAAGGAAGCTTGTTTTAAGAAGCCATGGAGGAAGAGGAGAGACCCAACTACAACTCATGTGGTGGGTCAGCTAGCTGATATCATGTTGGGAAAAGTGACTATTCCCAAGTATAATGACCCAGGTAGTCCTATGGTAGCAGTCGTCATAAATGAGATTCAAGTGAAGAATGCTCTAATTGATTTAGGGGCAACAATCAATGTAATGACCAAAGACATCCTACAACAACTAAATATTGCAAGTATGATATCTACTTCTACTATCCTGTAGCTTGTTGATAGCTTTACTGTTAAGCCTGATGGTGTAGTGGAGGATCTTGTGGTAGTTCTAGACTCCTAGGAATATCCAACAGACTTTATGATTCTTTCTAAGCCTAAGGCTACACTAGGTGGGTATCCCATCATTATTTGAAGGCATTGGTTAGCAACTACAGATGCCTACATTGGATGTTGGTCAGGTGACATGACCATATCAGATGGAAGCAGTACTAAGAATTTTGTTCTTTATCCACCTGCTCAGCCATCTCATGATGAAGAATATTCTGTATGGCAACAAGTTGGTGAAGAGGCTGAAGAAGTCAATTCTATGGTGTAGCTTGTGATGCTACGAAAATATCTTTCATGTAGCTCCAAGATGAGGATGAAGTGTTGAATAACATCATTCATATCCATTATGAAGTGGGGAAGCATCATCTTCTACTTTAGTCAAGATACTTTTGCCTGTTCTTCCTGCAACTACTGTTCCTGTAGACACTCTTCCTACAAATGTTCTTCCTGTAGCCACTCTTCCTGCAGAGGATGTTCCTATAGAAAAACCTCCTGTAGCAACATGTATGTTCCATACAATACTGATGTATGAACTAAAGGTACCATGTGTTAATGAATCAACCATGGTAGAGTTAGGTACACAAGTACAAGTGTTAGAGGGAAAATATATGAATGTTAATAATAAATTGAATGAAGAGTAGCAACTGTTATTGGTAAATCTATTAAGGTACTTTCATCCTACATTTGCATGGGATTATCATGATATGAAGGGACTGAATCCTAAACTTAATACCCACAAAATTTATATCAGAGATGATTGCACTCCAGTAAAATAGCCACAAAGAAGGATTAACCCTACATTAAGAGAAATTGTGAAAGGAGAACTGCAAAAATTGCTAGATGCAAGATTTATCTACCCCATTTTAGATAGTTAGTGGGTGTCCATTAGTTATTATGCCCAAGAAAGGAGAGAAGTGGCGAGTTTTTTTTTATTGCAGGGAATTTAATGTTTCAACCAAGAAGGATCGCTTTCCTTTACCCTTCATTGATCAAGGTTTGGACACACTTGCATGAGAGCAATACTTCTCTTTTCTAGATGGATTCATTGGCTACAACCAGATTCAAATTGCACCAGAATACCAAGAAAAGACCACATTTACCTGTCCATGGGGGACCTATTCCTATTGGGTACTCCAATTTGGCTTGTGCAATGCACCTTCAACTTTCCAGAGGGCAGCCATTAGTATATTTTCAGACATTTCTCATGATTTCATGGAGATTTATATGGATGAATTCACCACTTATGGTGTTGATCAATTTTGATCAAGCATTAGATAATCTCAAGAGAGTCTCGCAGAGGTGTGAGGATCAAAACTTGTCCTTAAATAGTGAAAAGTACTTCATGATGATGCAAGAGGGTGTAGTTCTTGGCCACTACATCCCCCATAAGGGGATTCAAGTAGATCCTAGAAAAATTGAGGTAATCACAAATCTACCTACACCTGCAAAACATAAGGATGTTAAGAGTTTCTTGGGTAATGCAGGATATTATAGGCAATTGATCAAGGATTTTAGAAAGCTAGCAACACCGTTGTATACCCTTCTCACTAAAGATGTTGAATTTCAATGGACTGAAGCTTGTGACAAAGAATTTTCTGCCTTGAAGGTAGCTTTGACTCATGCTCCTATACTTAAGGGGCCAATTGGGAGCATCCTTTCCACATTCACACTGATGCATCAAATTATGCCATAGGAGCAGTCTTAGGACAAAAAGAGGGAGCTATTGAAAATGCTATTTACTTTGTTAGCAAAAACTTTCAAGGAGCTGAATTCAATTATACAGTGATAAAGAAAGAGATGCTGGCAGTAGTCTATGCACTAAACAAATTAAGACATTACATAATGGGCTACCAAATCTTGGTGCACACTGATCATGCAACCATCAGATATCTCATGAATAAACCCTTGATCATAGGTAGATTAGAAAGATGGTTATTATTGATTTAGGAGTTCGATAGAACCATTGTAGATAAGCGAGGGAAGGATAATGTTGTTGCAGATTTTCTTTCAAGACTAACTACATCAAAAGATAATCAACCCATATATGACTCTTTCCTAATGAGCATATATTCTCACTCAATCTACAAATACCCTAGTATGCTGACATAGACAATTACTTGGTTACAAGTAGAGTTCCTTCTCACTTCTCCCCAAAAGAGAAAAGAGAACTCATTAATTTGTTCCTTTCTCTTGGATTGTTGGATGTTTGTTTTATACTAGACCTGACCATGTCATGAGAAGATGTGTGAGAGAAGATGAGACATATGAAATTTTGCATGCATGTCATAATGAACCATGTGGAAGACACTTCATGGACAAAAGGACAACAATGAAGATTTTGAACACAGGATATTACTAGCCAACACTCCACAAGGATGCAGGAAGGTATACTAGAAAATGTGATAGATGTCAAAGAATGGGCATACCAACCAGATCTGATGAGATGCCAATGTTCCCTTAGTTAGTAATTACTCCCTTTGAAAATTGGGGATTATATTTTGTGGGACCAATTGACCCTCCATCAAATGGTAATTCTTATATATTTGTATGCACTGATTATGTAACAAAATGGGTAGAAGCTAAGGCCATGAAGCATGTAAGGGATAACAAGGTTGCAAACTTTCTTTATGAGGAGATCTTCACAAGATATGGAGTTTCAAGAGAAATAGTGACTGATCAAGGGCCACAATTCACATCAACTCATGTTGCAACACTAGTGAATGAGTACAATCTAAGGCACATAAATTCTAAACCTTATCACCTCTAGGTTAATGGCCAAGTTAAAGTGACAAACAGAGAAATTGAAGGTATTCTAACTAGAAAATAGTATGTATCCATAGGAAATATTGGGAAAATAGATTACATGTTCAAGCTATTTGGGCCTATAGGACAACATGGAAAACAACTACAGGTTTCACCCCATTTGAGTTGTTGTACAGAAAGACAACTATGATACCAATTGAATTTGAACATAAGACTCTGCAAACTCTAGTGAATTTAGGGATGGACATTTTTGAAGCATAGAGAGAAAAAATCATGCAACTAAATGCTTTGGATGAAATAAGGAGAGCAACCCTACAACATACAAAAGTAGTGTAGAATCAAAGAATCAAGTGGCATGATAGATTTATCAAGGATAAGAAATTCAAACCAAGATATTGGTCCTTGCTCTATGATTCGAGATACTAGGACAATGTAGGAAAATTTTAAACAAGGTGGCTAGGACCATACAAAGTTGTTGAGGTCTTTCCCAATGGAGTCATTCAGTTCACCACCATTGACCCTGTCAGGTTCAAATTACTTGTCAATGTTCATCGCCTTAGATTATATCATAAGCTAGCTTCTAAAGAAGATTTCCTGCAACAATTCACCCAGCACTTAGAGCTTCCTCCAACTGAAGGTGGTGGACCTAGTGTCCCTCCTTCAGCCTAATTGAGTTACGTACTTTCCATAATAAATACTTTCACTTATGTGGAAGTCCATTTCTTCGTCATCCGCCCATCAACCCATCCATCACCACCTTTCTCTCTCTTCCATCACTTCATTCCACCTCATCTTCATTTATTGCTCAATTCATTTTCCAACAAGGCGAGCATTACTTTATTAGCGATCTTTGCAGTAAATCTTCCTCACATTCAAGTATGTGCACATTAATTGCTATCTTTAATCATCTTTTAAGTACATTTATTTAATCATTGTCGTTAGTACATAGGTATTCACATAAATGTTATCATTGCTTGTCAATCACCACCCCCATCTCACATGTGTGGACACATGTCCAAATTTAGGTTGGGGGAGGGGAATGAAAAAAATGCAAATATTTTATTATCCATGTGTCAAATCATATTAGGTTGTGTCAAAAAAATTTAAATGAGTTGATTTGAAATCCAAGCAAGAGAACAACTTGCATGCATGAAGTGACAATAACTACAGTCGCCATTTCTTCCTATCATAATTTCCCTTTATTACACCTTTTCCTAAAATTATTGCCATGTCATAATCTTGAAGTTGTAAGAAAAAAGGAAAAACAACAGAAAGGAAATTCATTCGACGCTAGCACTAGAATTTTGCAAGAATTTGTACAGGGAAGTGCATTTGATTTTTAGAAGGGGAATTGTAGGAAAAAAAGTTACAGAGCATTTGTTTGATTATAGATAGTGGGAGGTGGGTTAATTTGAAACGAACCCATGGTGCATGATATTTTACTACAAGAAGAGTTTGTCAATGTTGAGCATTTTTCACCTAGGGCTATACCGCGATCCCATAGATCTAGCATGAGAGTAAGCATGGCTGAAGCCATTCCTAGTGCTTCAACCTCTAGTGTTGGATCTAGCATGAATCCTCATGTAGCATAGGAAACCATAGAAATTAGTTTCTTTGAAACAAAGCACTCAGAAAAAGAAATATTTTCCTTGGATTTTGATGATGAAGTTCCCCTTGAAACCCTGTTGAAAACTAGGGAACAACAGAGAGAGGTATAAATAAGAAAAGGGAAGGCTAAAACACAACCTGTAGAAATAAAAGTGTCAAGTTTTAAGAAGAGGAAGTCTGATACTATTCATCATATAGCCAAAGGAAAATGCGATAGACCTCCCAATAAATCAAGACCAACCGGGCTTGCGACTAGCACACCTTTGTAGGAAAACCCTAAACCTGTTGAGACCTCACATGAGGACCTTGAAGCTCCGATGGAGCAAGAGCATGTTGAAAAAGAATAAGACATATTTAATAGAGCAACAAACATAACCCTGGCTTAGCTTGCTAGCATTGCAAAAGAATTGGAGGAAAATCAAGACTTCTTGCAACATGAGCAAGAGGTCCTGCAGCATGAATTTCTATAGCAACAGCCAGAACCAAAGTAGGAGTTCCTACAAGAACAAGAGTCCCTACAACAAGAGGAAGAAGAAACAATACCTTTACAGCTAGAGATAATTGGACAACTTGAGCCCATGCAAATAGTACCATATGAGAAGAAATCATCAACAAAAAGACTAGTAGGCATTCATAATCCTCCTAGTTTTATAGTACATGCAACAATTTTCAATCTATAGAAAGAGATACAAAGAAGGGAGGAAAAATGGAAAAAGGAAAATAGAAAGTTGAAGGAGGAAATTCGAAAGAAGGATGAAGAGATTGAGGAAAAAGATGTAGAAATTTCTAACCTGAAGCAGAGGGTAGATGATATGGCAGCTCTGGCACCAAAGATTATAGAATGTAGAGAACCCCCAAGGGTCTATGCTCTACTCCTAAAAGAGAAGTATCTCTCTTTTAAGATGTCAAGACTTGCCTCAGGTTTGAATCCTTCTATTGATACCCCTATGGAAATTTTCAATGCTTATAGGATTGCCTCCCTTGAATTGAATAATTTGGTATGTAAATTTTATTTGCATAATTATGATGTCACAAAAGACCATGATTGGAGCCTGTTGGTGAATGTTGGAGATGTTCAATTGAGAGAATTCATTTCTTGGGTGCAAAATGAGATTAGTTAGGGACAACAACATGGTGTTTATAAACAATTGGAGTTTGATATCCCTCTGCTTGTTAGAGATGAATCAAGCAACCCAAGGGATATTTATAGAGAGTGGTATAGAATGCTACTTAGACCAAGTTATGGAAATAGGATTATGCCTTGGATTGAGGAAATTTACACTGAGTATGAGGTAAAGATAGCAACAAAAGAGGAAATTGTGAGGAGATGTTTATCCTAGAGATGGAATAGTTTTATTGATCAGCTGAAACAAGATGAGCCTCATTCCATCCATAATTATGCTACAACATTAAAAGGAATTGAGAGACATATTTAGATTGGGAGAACTCAAGGACAACATTGGCTTCCCCTTACTTTTCAGCCACCCATGCTCATGCGGCCTGTGCCAAATTTTAGATTCTACTAGAATGATATTGCTACAGAAAGGCAGAGATGGGATAGGTTTGACAAATTGGGAGGATTCTATTGGGATCCTAACTCACGTACTATAGCCACTAATGTCAAACAACTCTTAGTTGCAAATTTCAGAGCTTTGACCAGGCAGAAAAACAACTCTTCCCCTGTTGGAGGACCAACAAGATGTTAGGTTGGGGCGAGTGACGACCCTAGTTTTTGGTCTAGTTTTGGGTAGAATCTATGGTCTATGTTCTCATAGATGTCATTTACTTTAATGCTTAAGTGTTGGTATTTTCCTAATGTTTCCCTTAAACCATTGAAATTTGACATTATCCTATCTCTGCAAGCTTTAATGATATTTGGCATAATATGTGGGTCATCTATATTAATTTTTCATGTGATTAATGAGTGTTTCTATGAGTGGTTATTGATGTGCAGTTGTTATGCATACTAACCTTAGTCTACAAATTTATTACACCAAGTTAAGGAAGACACCGCCAGCTAGGCATGCACCATAATGTCCAGCTAAGAGATCACTCCAAGTCAAAGGCAACTGGTAGCAAAGATTCTTCATGCAACTAAATGTAACCACCTTGTAGTGGACCTTAATGATCGAGCATGCATGGGCATTACTATTGTGTTGGATCTACACTTAGCTTACATGTCTAACTAGATTCCATGCATGTGTAACTGTCATCGCTCCACTTTTCCATGTTTTCCCTAAATGGTATCCTCCCAGTCGTGGAGTTTACTACCTTGTTTAGCTATAATATAAATAATTATTTGACACTCCTTTAGGAGGTTGCATGATTTGACATTGTACTCTCATTCTCCAGTTTCAGTAATATAGAAAAACACATTACTCTTTGTATGCATGATTTATAGTGAATAAAATAAAGTTTTGAGTTTGAGCATCTGAGTTCTTGTTAGTTTAGAGGATACTTATCCAAGGGGGCCCACTTGGTGAGTAATCCATTCTATTAGTTTAGCATTAATTTAGTATTTTGTGTTGTTTGATACTTAATTAGAAATCTGGCATTGACTGTTATTGCAGCCACTAGAACTC
The DNA here is from genome assembly GCA_007258455.2 of Sequoia sempervirens. Classification (NCBI taxonomy): domain Eukaryota; kingdom Viridiplantae; phylum Streptophyta; class Pinopsida; order Cupressales; family Cupressaceae; genus Sequoia; species Sequoia sempervirens. The sequence goes on from VDFB02271358.1 coordinate 366,992,128, forward strand.
CATCATGTGATTATTCCTGTAGCCAAATCGAATAGAGTAGTTCTTGTTTGTCACATAGATTTTCATTCTTGGTCTACATTTCAGCTTAAGCATAGTTGTTGGTTGATGTTCAACATTTTCTTTATTTCCTTTCAACAATTTACTTTCAGTATTGTGTTTCTTAGCTATAGAATGCAATGATTACTTGAGCCCCTAGATCACATATAGTGTTGAACCATTTCAAGTTCACATACATAGATTGACAAGTTAAATGCACCTTCATGATGATTGAATGGCTATTCAAGTTAGATGTCTAGTCTCTGAATCAAGGCTATAAAGGCTTAGTTATGAGATCATTATAGGAGGCCAGTAGGTTCTACAACATCAAGGTGGTGAAGGGACACAAGAGGTCTAATAGGGTGGGCAACAAGAAATCCAAACAGATTCCCATGTACACCATACTGCAATCAAAGCCATAATAGCACATCAAATATCAGAATGCTACACTATTGTGGAAAAGTAGATCAAATATGGGAAATCTATTGCGGAAAATCACATTAAATAAATGGGAATTTTTTTAGACCATTCACTATCATGAGAGATGGGTTCTTGTGGACCATTATTCATGAAACATACGTCAATGATTTTGACTCGTAAAAGTACACAGTTGAATATTGATAACAATATCACAATTTGACATGCTGTGGAAAATACCTCCTACTTATCAATTGCAAATTCTATTTTAAAAATTTTAGATTTTGGTCATCCATACTTATACCACTTCACACTCATTCATTAAATAACTTGTATGGAAGAATTTTAGGTAGAACTTACCTAATGAAAGGCTCCTTTGTTAAGGGCACACCATGCTCAACCATGCAAGCATGCATTATGTCATCACTTCCATACGTACTCAGATACCTCTACATGCAATCATCTTGAATTGATTACAATGGTTTGGATAATGGAAAATTGATGGAAAACCCACCACCTCCATAAGCCATGCCATATGAAAAATATGTATTCTGCAAATGGTTTTCAACACACTTCTGATGTAGTACATTTTTCTGTGGTCATATTGTGAGAAAACCCTAACTAGGTTCTCGGTGTCAAACATAGTGTCATCATCGCCCATACATAGAAAAATTTGTGAATAAAAAAGAACAAAGATAAACATAGGAATATTCTAGTTGTCAATAGGTAAATATATAAAGTTATTCCTTTGAAATGGGCCCAAAAAAAAATGGTAGATTTCCATGCTAATTTCACCATTACAAGTTTAAAAACTCTTACAATAATTTTCCCTCCATATTGATAGAATATTTTTTCTTATATGGACCTTCATATTCTTTATTGTAATTTCATCATTCTTAACATGAACGAGCACTACTACAATAGAAACATCCCTCAGAATTATGTCAAATGTTTCGATTACAATAAAATATAGTATCAGTGCAACAAAAATTCATGTTCCCACTAAGATGATCAATTCTATCAATTAAATACCTAGGATTTGTTGAATCTCCAGACTTCCCCCTTTTATTTCTTATATTACTATGCAATCCACTAACTACTACTCTATTCAACTTCTCTCTTGGAACAACTTTCATTACAATCTCATAATTCCCATCTTCTAGGCAACCATCACCTCTTGTTCAATTGTTTCTTCCATCTTTGTAATGCCCATCGTGCAAACCCTAGAGAACAAACATTGCAACCATTTTTTTTATAAAAAATAACACAAGGTAACCATACAACCAAACATTAAATACATTTACATTGCACATTAACATCTTAACGTTCTATTCTCTAGGGCATGCGAGGTCACATCATAAAACAACTATTAACAAAAGTAAAAGATAATATTAAACAACTGATCCAATAATATTACAATAACCATTAATAAAAGTACATCCATGAACCAAGAGTGAAATTATCACTACATCACATATTACAATCATAAAGAATCTCTTACAACAATGTTACAAAGGATCCTTGTTTAAACATTACATTACAGGTTCTCAATAATGAGTTACAATAAATTTCCCATACATGTGGCATGATACAAAGTACAATAATATTTGAAATTACAAAGTGAGCAACTGGTACAAACTCCAACTGAAGGTATGCGGCGAAGATAGAATGCTGATGGGGAACCCAATGGGTGCGGAGCACGTTCCACCCAACCACGTGAGTTATAAATAACTCACCCCCCATGCTTAGAGATGACAAGGAAGAGATCATGACCATGAATGCCAAATGACTCCAATAGAAGAATAAAGTACAAAACTCAAGTAAAACATCAAGGATTACAATAACATAACCAACAACATTCACGAGTCAACATAATAACTTAAAGTCATAAATCTCATCACATCAAAACAAGGCAACAACCATTAACCAGGCAAATAAAGAAAATTCATAAAACATTTACAAATGAAACTGAAACAATGAACAAAATACAATTCTAGAAGAACTGATACAACATCCAAAATACATTTCCAGAGGCAACAAGGAAACAAGGAAAACAAGTGTCTAGTGGAGAGTGTCATCGCATAGCTTTCATGGGTTATCCTGGCCCTTCCTCCTAACTAATGTGTCAGTGCCCATCTATGGATATCCTAGCCCTTCCTCCTACATGAGGCGCTGGCACCATAGGGTAGCTCATGTGGAGCCGATAACCTCTCATGAGGACAAGGTTATGACTTTGCTGACCACGGCCTTCTTGGTCTATCATTAGTCTGCGATAGTCCTAATGCATAGACGAGGCATCCAGTATTTATTATCTTGTGTGTTTTACTATCCATCCCCCTAAATTCTATTTTTAGGTTATCACTTGTTATATTACTCTTACGTGGGTTATCCTAAGCTCTTCCTCCTTTCGAGGCGCTAGCCCCCACGAAGAGCCACTCTCCCTAAGACCCCTAACATAACCAAAACAAGGCAAGGGTTGTACCATAAAGTGTAAAACACATAATGCAAAACAAGGACATGCGAGGCATTACCCATCTTGCGATACTCATAGTCAAAAATTTCAACAACCCGTACAACCCTTCTGAGAATAATACCAATAAATTTCAACTCCAAGAGTACAACCAAAACAAGGATAACATTCAATAATTAAATCACGCCTTTGGAATTAAGGTTCATAAATATTAAAAATTTGGTTCACAACTACAACTGGGTTCCTCCATTCAAAAAGTCAAAACGATAATCTCAAGGAAACAAGAAAGTCCAACCAATGTACAAAAAGAACAAAATACCATAATGGCTTTCACACAAACTTAAATAATTCATTTTTGTTCATTACTAAACCTCTTTTCCCTTTATATGATTTGAAATAAAATTCCAATAAGACTTCTAATTTATAACCATAAACTCGCCAATCACAATTAAAAATTTCTATATATATATATATATATATATATATATATATATATATATATATATATATATATATATATATATATATATATATATAATTTAAATAACCATAATATTTCCTTATAAAAACATTTATTTCCAGAATAAACCAAAATAGATCATATATATTTATATATAAATAAAAATATATAAAAATATATATACGAATATAATAAACATTAAATAACTTTAAAATAAACAAATAAAAATAATAATAAAAACCATGAATTAAAGGTAGGCCCTTCAGCCCTTACAACCCGTAGCCGTAAGGCTACAAGACTGCGCACGGCAATCATGATGACTGTAGCACGTAGCAGTCATTATGACTGTTGCGCACAGTAGTCGTCAGGACTGTTGTGGCAGTCATAATAAACTACAACCACAGGTACGGCGGGGGGGTACGGCCAATGTCGTCCCTCCCCAACTTTTAATAAATTAAGTTTTAAAAAAAAATTCCCATTCGATTTGATTTCGAAAAGAAAACCTCAGAAATTTATTATTATTATTATTTTTATATAAATATTATGCCAAAATTTAAGTATATATATACACAGGTACATTCAATAATTGAATATTTACAGAACAGGGATGAAATTTTCATAAACCAACACACAGAAGGATAGATAGTTTACTTTAAAAAAATAAAACTATTTTTCTCCTAAAGGAAAAATTAGATAGATATAAAATTGAATCCCTGATCTCATGCAAAACTCAGTTTAAATATGGAAATCTATTGGTTCCAGAGAATGAGAAATTAATTTTCTTATCACAATATTATTTATAATCAAATTATAAATGAAACTACAGATTAATTTCACCTATCACCAATAATTCCTCAAGAGGGTTTGCTATTTAATGACCATTAAATTTCAAAAAAAGATCAAACATATTTATTCACTTATTTATTTATATCCTTTGAATCAGAAAGCTAAAGGAGAAAACAAGAGGAACCTGGAGTCCTACGCAATTGAATTTTGACGAAGGTTGCTTGATTCCAACAGCCTTTTCGAATAGCTTTCATTCCTTTTTTAGAATCTCCTCTCCAGAATACCATGCTCAAATTCAAATCTAATATTCTACTCAAAAATTCCTTCCTAGAAACATGAACAATAGAATGACAAATCCCTTTCTATAAAACTTCAAAAGATCAACAATTCAGAAGAATTATTTTGTTATCTTTTTGCAACTTTTGTCTCAATTTTCCTGTGTCTGAAAACTCACCATTATGCAATTAAAATAAAAGATACCTCTTTCCTTTTTCGAAAACTCTAAAAAATCCAATATAAAAGAAACTATCTAATTTAATTCCATTTTTTTCAGCCAACACTTAATTCTCATTCGTCCTTTTTGTCTTTTCTATTCTTTTATTTATTTATGTTTCCTTTTATCAATACTTTCTATTTTAAATCTGCTTTTGCAAGCTTTACTTGCTATGTACATAATTTAATTTATTTAAATAATTTATTTTATTAATTATCCTCAACAAGATAATTTAATTAAATTAACAAAACACAATTTAATATTTAATTAACATTTAACTAAAACACATGACTTTTAAACTAAAACTTTTAAATATTTAAATACAATTTAATCTAACATTATAATAAACAATTATTACTACCATTTAATTAAATAAATCACAACTTATAAAATACCAACATAAATAACATATGACAAGACACTCACACGAACCATAAGAATAAATACAGAAATGACAATTACAAGAACACACAATACCATTCAATCAAGATGGTTTGACAACATGGGACAGGGTGACTTCCTTGTCATATTTGTTTCAACATTATACCGTTGGGTTATTGGTGCTCGCCCTGTCCTGCCGAAGCAGGTGCAATCAAGACTCTGTACCTACAATCCCTGCATACAAACCACGTCTTGTACATGTACATATATATATATATATATAATCAAATCATTACATTGTGAGAAGGAATTGCAGTGTAGCAGGGCACTCGTGAACAAGTGATGCTACACTGTCCTTTCATCACATCTATTCTAACAATTATAATATTAATGATGAAATAGCATTTTTAAACTAATAGATCATATCATAACATAATTTTCTAAATCAATGCATCACAATGTTACTGAAATCAAACTAATATCACCAAACCACAATATCATAAGAAATATCCATGTCCTTAAATGTATAAGCATAATCACCACATAGTCTACTAACCAAACCACCAAACCAAACAATAAGGAGTACAATCACAGTCACGAAGTATCAAACCAAAGCATAAAAAGAAACACAAGTCTAAACAGTAACAGGAGGGGTATTACAATCTCTTTCTTGTTCCTGCCAATATCACTATTCCTTATGAGTTTGTCTTGTGCATATGTTGATTATTCTTCCATTTGAAATTAGATAATTTCTAGGCTATCTCATTTTGTAATACAATTTTTCCCAACTTCTTACAAGGTTTTCAATTCATTCATTACTCCCTTCTTGAATTCATTACTCTCTCCTTGATCCCTCTTCAATGTCATCTATTAATTTGCATCCCAACTTCTGGTCCATACTCCAACACAATGTCCCCTTTACCAACCGAACCAACTATACCATCTTCAAGGAAGTGCTCAATTTTCTCTAAACAACCAACATCTTAATTAACATCATAATCTCATAATAAGTATGTTAAAGCCCATGAAATAAATATTCCCCTTCCAAATTAAATTTGAACAATTAATGGAAATTTAGTCATACGCTTGCTTGCCTAAGGCTGTGTGATTCCAAAAATCAAATGGGCATCCACAATATCATCCATGTTTTACAAAATGAGTAAGTTCTTATGCAATTAGCACCTTTCGACCAATTCAACAACATTATTCCTCTTACAACCCTAGCCACTCTATTGGGTTCCCATGGAATTCAAATCGCATCTTGCAGGTATTTTGAGATATTTCATGGGGATAATAAGATTCTAGGTTAATTTTTGGTTCCCACATTTCTGAAAGATGTTTGAACTTATTGCCAAAGCCATGCATCAACATTGTGCTAGGATGATATCCTTTTTTAGTTCACAAATATATGAACCGGATACATCTTATCCAACCATAGAACCAATAGTATTATTCTTAAAACAATACATCTAAGAGAAGATAAACACTAACCTTTAGTACAAATAATCTTGTATTCTAACTGAATCATTGTTCGATGAACAAGAAATGAGTGAAAAGTCTAAATAATTTGTGCATATTGCAGCAAGAACAGAAAAACAACTCATTGGTTAGAAAAATAGAGCAAGGTAGGAGTTCTCTTTGATTTTTAGAAAGATACAAAAAAACTAGTAGGTCGTGATTATATTTGTATAAGAAAAACTCAACCCAAGTGTACCTAACCCTTCCAAGCAACCATGATTGACCAATTATCTAATTTTGATTATTTATGATTGGGTTTTGATCAGTTACACAAACTAATAGCTTAGCAATTATTTAACAAAAATGTACACTAAAATTAGACTTTAGAGTCTGCCACAATTGGACACAATAAAACACGTGCTGAAAGAGATTATTTACATAGGAAAACAAAGTTCCAACAAAACCTCCAGAGAAAAAATGAGTGTTGGGAAATAAGATACCCGTACAACAGTTAACATTACCCACTCCAATATAACATGATGTTACTCCTTATATTAAGGAGACTGCAATGAGGTAGGGGTTTTGATAAAGGTGTTAACAAGGTGTCACAAGAAGCTAACCAAACTTGGGAAAGGGCTCTTAGAGAGTAGTTTAAAAGACCTAAGAAGAAGTTGTTAAATTATTGTTATCAATTGATAGTAAGTAATAAAATTAAATGCAGTAGGTATGCTTCTATTGCTTCACCCAAACTCTGTATTAGTGACAGATACACAGGCTAGGCTGCCAGAATTGTACAATTGCTCAGAGAAAAATAACCACTGAAAGGTCGATCATAAGAAACTTCAAATTATTTTCACATGATTAATTAAATTGAATTCCATTTCATTTATCGAGATTCTTTAAGAGACAAAATGCCATGCAAAAGAAAATAAATCAATACCAAATTTATTAGTGGTTCATCAAATGTAAAGTAATTTTTAGTCAAAGTTAACATGTTATTTTTAGTCAGCATATCCCATGCTCATCTTCAATTTATTTTCCATTCCAAAAGACCCTTAGTCTGACTTGGTATCATATAAGTCAAGTTAATACTATTTATCATATAATTAAGCACAACTAACAAATAAAAGGTAAATTTATAGCTTTTTCCTCCTCATGTATTGAGGGTATTAATAAACAACAATATGAACAATTATAGGAAGATTCAGAAACCATGGAGTGTGGTTCACGAAAATTAATATAATTTACATGTATATGAAATCAAACCTCATAACATCTTCTATGAATAGCTAACATTATTTTATTTAGATGGAAATTACACAATCCTCAACCTCTGAAAGCAAACATAGTATTTGGTGTCATGATACACCTAATCTAACCAATGTGGAAGAATGTTTCCCTATAGTTTCTTTTGATTTTGTGCCAAGGAAAGCAAATGCCTAATATCTTATGTCCATATCTGCTACTCTTTCTCATTGTTGCATTCAAACTCCATTAGTCCACAAGCGATTTTAAGACCAAAGTGGTGCCTCTGTTCTCCCTCTAATAAGTCTCTACTTGGCCAAGCGCGAATGTCACTGCAAACATCATAGGAAATACCTAGCAATATGTCCAAAACGTGGGTGAAAGCTTTAGAAAAGTTGCAGATCATAAATGAAAATGGAATTTTCTTTATGCAAAACTACCTGCAGTCAAAAAACATCAAAGAAAATGGCACAAAAAATTTCCTTGTAACTCTTTTTCTTCTTTGAAAATGTACCACCAATGTGCTTGCTCTTCAGTTTCACCACCACCTGCTATACATTCTAGAACATTAAGAGGAAAAGATATATCCACTATTAAATACAGAATCTTACCTGAATTTCTATGTATGTAGACAAGGCTTTCATCACCATGTGATGTGTATTCAACAAAGGAGAGACGACAGAATTTCACTACAAAATATGCCACTAAAATTAGAAAATTCTAAACAAAAATGATTGTTCACTTGTGATCTATTGTTGGTATAAACAACTACTTGTTTCCAGTGAATCACACCTATTAACAACATTGTTTATTAGTTAGAAGCCATAATAACTCAAGTAACTTAATTCTCCCAAAAAAAATTCCTTTCTAAAAGATAAACTACCATTTCTTGTGTGCTTTAGAAGTTCACCTCCTCTTGCTAGAAAATCATGGGAAGATATTTCTGATTCATTATCCTCAGGAACTAACTCTCCACTGAATCAAGATAATGGATTGGATCCCTTTTCATATGGAATAATAGAGGCATGGCTCCATAATTCTCTTTGTTCCTGTGGACATTAAATCTGCAAATGGTTAAAAATATTAACATAATAATATCATGTTAGTCATTTAAAACACACTAAATTCAATATCCCTATGAAATACTTAACCATGTTAGAATATGCAAAACTAAATAGAACAAGAATAGCTGATTGCAAGCATACACAAACATGATCAAAACTTTATTCCATATTAGATTGGTGCTATTGTTGAAAATAGCCCATTCCCAATCCTTGATCGATAAGCTTAGATGATGATGATAAGATGGACAAGATTAGCTCTTCATTGAAGAGAGTAACCTTGTATGATATTGTGGAGTGGACAAAATCAATTCTCAAATGAAGAGAGTGACTTTGCATAGGAGTTGTGGAGGATTTGCTTGAGGATGAAGCCTCTAATTGAAGATTTTCAAATGCTAAGAGTGCCAAACATGGAGGATGTGGGACTAAGATTGGACAAATGAGAGGAAGACACTTGTCAAGTGGTGAGTGGTTGATGCATGTGCAAGATTTGGGAAATGTGCCCAAGAGGGGGGGAAATTTGAAATTCAAATTTGAGAGTTAATGCTTAGTGGGGGACAAGAAAATGAGCAATAAATGCAATGTTGGAGGGACAAATCAACTTGTCATATTTTTCAAACTTGAGGGAATATTCCCCATAAATGCCATGTTGAGTGAAAATGATGGTTTTAATAAATCAATAAATTGATTTATTTGTGCAAGTGGCTAAATCTAGAGAATGCAAGTGGTGAGGATTAGCACTTAATTAGGATTAATTAGCTAGGATGATGATTAGGATGATTTTGACTTTTATGACTTGATTTAGGGATTTAAATCAAATAAAAGGGGGATGAATGATGATTTGAGATTTAATTAAATAAATGATTGATTTATTTAATCAAAGAGATTATGATAGGGTCAAGTTTTATTTATTTGATTTAAGCTGATGACATTAGGAGATTGAATTAAATGAACTTGATTTACCCTGATGAATGGATGAGTGTGAATTTGATCGAATGCATAATGCTAATTTTGCGTGTCTACAGTTTTCCCCTCTTTGAAGCAATGTACTTGTTGTGTTGGTTCAAAGAATAAGCTTGACGCAACTGAAATTTAAAATATTTCTGATTTTTTCGATTGCCCGAGAGGAAATAAATACACTGGTACATTGCCTCCTCAAGAGATTGAGCAAAAAGATTCAATTTGAGGGTCGATCTCGCGATAAAGAGGTTCAAAATGGATGGTTATGGATGATGATGCAAAATGAGATGATTTCAAGATGCTTAGAATAAAAAATCTATATTATCCTACACAACTTAAATGATGATATGATGTGAGATGGATGATATGGATGATGTGATATGTTGTGATTATGCAATGGATGATTTATGCAGATGCTTAGACTAACAGATCTATGTTATGATGATGATATGAATGCATGATGGATGTATGATGGATGCAGGATGGATGCAGGATGGATGCAAGATGGATGCATTGGCGATGTTATGTTAACGTGAAAATGAGATGATGACAAGAGGATCCAACAAGTCCATCATCTGACAAGACTTTATTAGAGATGATGATAAATAATGATGATGATGATAAATGATGATGATTTGCTTATTAAGGATTGAGATTTTAAAAGGGCTACTTACCTTATGTTTGATAACACACGTAGGTATGATGCATCAAGGTATAAAGGACCAGGATGTCATTTTACCTAGTGCGATGGACTTTGACTTGACAAATAGATAGGAGTATTATTGTTCACACTTGACATACAGAAACCTTGCAAGGACGTACCTAACAAAGCAAGTATTCACCAAGTTATTTTACAAGAACATCCAACAAGCACAACAAACAAAAGATAATGATCATTGCCCCATTCCTATCTCTCTAAATCCTTGGTTCGGATATCATCGAGAGGTCCTTGGATTGAGCGCAATAAGATAAGTCAAAATAAAAGATCAAGTACGCACACAAGTCAATGTTCTTCATACCTCTAGCCAAAGGGATGTGTTTTGATAGGATGAGAATCCAAAGTGATATCCAAAATGATACCCATTGTCGGAACGATATATCCTAGGACATGCATTGTATAGGATGATGATAGTTTGATAAGTTGATTGATAGGCTGTTGATATGAGGTCAATTGACATGTCTGAAAATGATCAAGAGTTTGATTTTGTATTAATTGTTTGTTGTTTTGATTTTGATTTTGTGTTTGAAGATTGACTTTTCCACTTGTTGTGATTGTTTCTGTTTGTTTTGCCAAAGGATGAAGGTGATGATCAGTTTATTATGGATGATTGATTATTGTGGGTGAAAGCGAAAGGGGACAAATGGATTTTTTTCAAATTTTTGGATGTTTTTGACATTTTTGGAATGTTTTGAGGTTGTTTTTAGTATATTTGGATTTTTCAAATGTTTTTGGTATTTTCTGAGATTTTGACCAAGATACTAACCTAAAGACCTATCCTAGGGGCCTTGGGGGCTAATCAAAAGATTAGCCTTGCCTACATTATACATGCAAAGACCATGTAGTTTGACTAACGACTTGACCAATTTACAGATGATGATATACATGATGAATTGTCAGTTTATTATGATAGACTCCTATAGGACTAACGTAAATGTCTTGGGGGATGATCAAAGATCAACCTTGCCTACGTTGAAGCTTAGAGATGACGTAGTTCGATTAGACGACCCTATTTTTGGCTTTTTGAATGACTTTTTGACTTATTTTTGGATTTTGATATGTTTTGAATGTTTTTGGATTTTTCGCATGATTTTGATGATTTGGATATGGATGTGTGTGATGAAATTAGTGATTTGTTTTGGGATATTTTTGAAAACCAAGCTAAGGTTGATCGATCGGGTCGATGGATTGATGATGATGATAACATTGTTGAGGATACACAACAATGCAAGGATTTGATTCATCAAGATTGATGATGATAACATTATTGAGGATGCACCACAATGTAAGGATAGTGTTAAGCAACACAAGGATATCCTGAGGTGATGATTTTTTGATTGGATTTGATTGATCATGATTGATGAAGCTTGATTTGGAAAAAAAGTTGTTCAAATGATTTGATGTGACGTTTGACGTGCAACTTAGATGCAACTGATAGTGATTGTTTGGATTGATGTTCGATGTTTGATGAAACTTGATAAGGAACATGTTCTTGTCAAAATATTCCAGGGGCTAGTGATTCGGATTTGGATCACAAATGCTTTGACCAATTTGATTTCACATTTTCCAATGTCCGAATCGCCACATAAGTTGGAGGACATAGATCAAGATTTATTCTTGAAGCGAGATCTAAATATCTTCCCCCAATGTCTGGCAATGTATGGAATGTCATGTGTGGATACTCGAATAGGTGTATGGATGGATGGATATGGATAGTATGCAAAGGATTCCAAGGATTATCTTGAAATAAGATAAGGTGCTCGGATAAAGACTGTTCATTTGGATAATTCTTCAAGGCTTAGATAATGTTAGATAGGATAGGATCCATGAAAATGACCCATGTCAAGACATTTTACCGTAAGCAAGTGTAAAGTGTGCCCCAAAATTTCATCAAGATCAAGATAACTTGGATTATGGATGAAGATGGATGAAAATGGATTCGATAAATGGTGTGTGGATGAGTGGATTTATTATAGCTAAGATAGATGGAATGCTCGATTTATTACGGATGGGATGAGATGCTTCCGCTTGAAATGTCAAACATAGATGCTCGATTCCACACATGATGCCTGTTTGCCAAGTTTTCATCATGGTCTTGCCCAAAGTGCCACCCATGCAGTTTTCACTAGAGGACGATTTTTCTCTTTACTATTTTCAATCCTTTTTCTATTTTTTTCTAGATTTTTTGCAGTTTTGACTTTTTGATTTTTTTTGGAAGATTTATGCTAACCCACTTAATGGTGTCGATGTAGATGCCCCTGTCATAATGTGCCATCGATATCTTGCTTGAAGAAATTGCTTTGCTAAGATACATGCACTTGAATACAACTTTTGAGATTTATGATCTGCTTCGTCGATACCAGAGTTAACTTTGTCTTTGTGTGCACATCACGATAGAGTGCCTTCTGAATCCTTATGTTGAAGGGTCATTGCCAATACATGGTCAATGTGAGAATTGGATATCATGTGTAGAGGTGTGGGTGGAGTGTGTTTAGGGATAAAAGATGGATTGGTTGACAGTTTGGAACCTTTGACTCTTCTAACTTGGGAAGATGAGCAATGATGAGTGGATATGGAAGTGTGCATGGAATTAGGACCAACTACTTGATACACTTTGTATGTCACTTGAAAATTCTGCTTTTGCTTTTGTAAACATCTTTGATGGATACTTTTCCCTTTTTTATTTTGCCCCATAGTTTCTTTGACTGATGGAGTTTGATAGGGATAATCTTTCTTTGTATGTTTTGGTATCCATTTGTATTTGATTTGTCAATCATGCTTTTCTTCTTTTTCTTTGATAACATTCTTCGTACTTTGATTCAAATCTTTCTTTTGACGTTGGTCCCAATTCATGGATGGGATGATAGGTGGATGAAGATTCATGACATGGCTGGTTGTAGTATTTACACTAGTTTCATCATAAGGACTCTTTGTGCTCCCTATGTTGACATTTACTTGAGATGAAGTTTCCCCCAATATGCTGGTAGTAGTACCTTCATTCTTTGATTTTGCTTGTTCCAAGAGCTCTTGTTTAAAATGCATTCTCTGATAAATGACCACCGTAGGTGACGTTGTTTCAATTTGTTGCTCTGTTAACTCTGGATGTTCTATCTGACTTGTTTCCTTGAGCGGATAATGATGGATATCTTTATTCATGATGTCCTCAATCTGAATTTGAGACATATTTGATCTTGATGTTGATAACTCTGTTTGATTGTAGGAGTTAAGAATCTGCTCTTTTTGTGTAACACAATCTTGTTCTAGATGAAGATCATCTACCTGTCCATCTATAGAAAGCATCTCATGGGTAGATGGAGGAGTATGTGCTACATGGATATGATCATCTTGCATAGATAGGAGAGTGTCCATTAGATTGTTGTAGTATCTTGAAGATACAAATTCTTGATCTTGAATGATCTCAGAGTTGCTTTCGACATGCTTTGGATCAAGTTCTTGACATGGGTCAGTTTCAAAGTATGGATTTCATATAAATGGGTCTTGGATGTTGTCATTAGACATGGTAAGTGGTTCAATATCCTTAAATGTCAATTTTAGGGTTCCTTCAATATTTGTAACCATGAGGTCAAAGGGGGTCAACATGTCTTGGAAGGGACCATTGCTAGACCTTGGTGAGAGACATTGATCATGCTTTGGGATAAAATTTTGAGATATGTCCTCTAACTCATTAGGCGATGTAGAGACATTTTTGATATGATCATAGGTCAACAGATCATGCATTATGTCAATAGGATCAAATAATCCTAACACTCCTTGAAATAGATCACTAAAGAGTGGCTCTTGATGTATGGTGAGTTGATCATCGGATGGGGTAGAAACATCCTCAATGTGCTCCTTGATGGATAGGTTTTGAACATTGTTTTCAATAATTGTGATGGTGAGATTGCTAATGCCTTCAACCATAGGTTCAAGTAATGTTGACATCTCTTGAATTGGATCATTGTTGGATATCGTTGGTGGATTTTGATCATGATTGAAAAATGATTCTTGATGTATGTTAATTTTATCTTTCGATGGGGTGGAAACATCTTCAAGGTGTTCATTGATGGGTAGACCTTGATCATTTTTTTCAACAATTGTCATTTTTTGTGTTTGTTCTTGCATTTGTTGGGCAGCTTGAGAGGCTTGTTGCACTTGTTGAGCTTGTCTTTCTCGTTTCGTGGCTAGATATTTTTGGATGGCCCTTTGGTAGGATTGGTGAGCTTTTAGCACAATGTTATATTTTTTTTTGCATTTGGTTTTGGTGGAAGTGGTGGCAGATTTGGAATCGTGTTTGATGTAGTGATGAGTCATTGAGATATGCTTGGAGTGATCGTGAGGGTTTGAGATGTGATGGGCATGATAGTGGTGGTTGGAATGATCAAAGTGATAGGAATGGTTGGAATGACCGAGGTGATAGGTCCTTGGGAGACCCTATTTTGGTTTGTTGGGATCAACATTGTTGTTTGATTGAATACCATCTGTTGATGCAATGTCGATGGAATATTCAAAAGATTTGATGTGGTGGCTTGATTGGTGTTAGGTGGATTGATTTGGATGGAGTGATTGGTGCTAGGTAAGGGAGGAAGCCCTAAACCAAGGAATGATGTTGATATGGGTAATGGTGGTGGAGATGTCTCTTGGCATAATGACTCAACTATTTTGGTAAGTGTAGCAATTTCATCTAGCCAAATTTGTTCTTGATTTCGATCTTGACTCCCTCGATATAGTTGATTTGGTTTTTGTTCATGTAGATTTGGAGTGTGTACTTGTGTTTTATTTTGGACAATATTTCGATTTGGGATGACACTCAGATTTAGCATGATAGGTTGAATTTGACCATTGTTCATGTTTGGAATATTCGTATGATTTGCAAATGTATCTATCCCAAAGTTTTCTAAATTCATGTTTCAAAAACTTGTGCTTGGTACATTCTCATTTGGGTTGTAGGGATTTGGTGGGATGACGTTGTTCATTTGAAGGCTCATGCTTTGATTGTTCGGTTGACAGATTTGTAGGTTTGGATTTAGATCTACCATCGGAAAAGGTGTTCCAAACTCTTGATTGGGCATACCCACATTTTTACCATTGAATTTTGTAGAAGGTAATGATCCCATGTACGGATTGCCTACAAGTAAGTTTTGAAAATCAATTAGTATTGTAAGGCTTTGATAGTTCAATTGATTTGGGTTACTCATGATGTATGGATCAAGTTTGTATTCCATGTTCCTCTTGTGTTTTGACCTTATTGTAAAAGTGACCTCTAAGGTTCTTAGGACCAATGACAAGATGAAGGATGAAAGGTGTGGATGATATGAGTGTCAAAATTTTAGGTACTTTGGATCAATGCTAGACTTAGGGTTTGATTGTGATTGGTCTTGATTGGGTAATGATCTTGTAAACCCTAAGATGTAAGATGTTATCTTAGGATGAATTTTTCTCAAAGGATTGCTAATTCAATTAAATTTATGAGAAAGGATTGCATTCCCACAAACCTAACTAAACAAGGTGATTTTGGTTTGATGATTTCCCAAGTCTAGAATGATGTTTCCAAAGTTCTAAAGTTGTTTGATGGGATGAGGATGATAAATGTTTGATTTTATCCTAAATGAACCTAGGAAGGACGTGTTTACTAGGCCAAGATAGTGAAGAACATTCCTTTCTCTAAGAGTAATTCAAACCCAAAATACCAATGTTTTCTCGAAAGACGATAAAAAGATAAACAAGCACATGTGTGGTGTCAAATTTGTTATCTTTACTTTAATGACTTCTTTTTACCAAAAACACACACTTGATTATGTTTCAAACTGAATGTCCAATGTCACAACTTCTTTTCATCCCACAAAGTGCTATGTGGAAGTTCCAAGAAATCAGGACAAGGGTTGCCTAATGTTGACCTTTGTAAGAGCAAATTAAGATGTAAACCCAATTACTTAGAAACCTCTAAGGACATAATCCCTAGGGTAAGCAATAGTTCTTGGATTTTATCAAAGGTATTTTCTCTAACTAAGGGGTTTTAAATTTTGATGATGATGTTGAATGTTGGTTTTCCAATGTTTTTGATAAACGCACTGTGTTTTCAAACAAGTAATGTAACATCCTAGCTCAATTGGTACATTTTTCTTAGTGGGCTTGCCTCATGCCCTTCATAGAAGAGATGATTTTACATGCAACCAAGGACAAAATATAAAGGTATGTTAAGAATGAAGTCTTAACCTCCATATTTCAACCAAGATCAGACATGGCAAGTAACTTCTTGGAAGTTAAGTTCCAATGCACCACTTCGATAAACTCGCTCAATGGATCAATAGGCCACTACAAAACAAGGGTTCTATTTCATACTTTTCATTCGTAGGAGTTGACCCAACGTGGCAAGAGTCCCCTTTCGGATCCATTTTGTCAGAATCAACCGCGTGATATTGGCATTTCTTCCAATATCCACATTTATATCCCGGCTAGAAATACTCTTGGCTTTAGAGTGTTACCGGTTGAGTTGTTCCCTTGGGTGAGTACTTTTTCCCCAAGGCAGGCCCTCTAGGATAAACAAAAGTGAGCAAAGACACAATCCATAACTCGATCAATCTTTGACGACTCAAAGAGAGAATATACGTGATGATGCTCTACTCACACTCACACAAGATGTTCAATTTTAAACCCAAATTGAAGTGTGTATGGGAAATTATTTACGCAACTTAATGTCACCAAAAGCCTTTTGATTCTCAAGATCGTCGTGAGGCATGAGAGAAGCACATACGTCTTTTGATGATATTACTTTGTGTAAATAATTACAAAACAACAAAGGCACACATTCATTTTATCCTTCCAAGCAATGATTTGATTCATTTTTTAGAGCACCAAATGAAGTGTGAGAAATTTCCTTGTTCAATTTTAGCCCAAATTGAAATCTAGTAGGTGTCTAAGCTTCAATTTTAACCCTTTGCAATGAAAAATCAAAGTGTTCTTTTTAAATCCAAATGAAAATTAGTGTCCTAAGAGCAAAAAGATGACAAATTTCGTAAAAAAGTGTTTAATAGAACACTAGAGTGTTTAAAAAAACACTTTAATCTTTCAATCTCTCCCCTTCATGCTACGTTGTTCTTTGTTTTCTTTCTTCGCTTTTTTTTTTGTTCTCCTTTGTTGTCCTTTTTCTTTCCTTCATTTGTACCTTGTACCTTTGTTGTTCATTGTACCTTGTTCACTTTTGTTTTTCTTTTGTACCTATAAGAGAAAAGGACACAAAAATCAAGTTATCATTTTAAACCTTTACTTTAAACCATAAAATGATTTTAAATGAAAAAATAGTAATGGTTCTTTTAACTAATGAATGAAGAATTCATAAGTATCCTGATTTCCACCAAATTTTTAAAGCAAATATTAACCAAGAACAAACACTTTGTTAAAAAAAAAGATCAAAGTTTCTCTTAATGCAAAAAATCAAAAAAATAAATAAAAATTTAATGCAAATATAGTGTTAAATCTGTTTTTCGAAAGGAGCACAAGAAACAACATTCTTCATTGTAAGACTAAAGATTTTTCAAAAAAAAAAAATTCAAAACATCATATCAAAGGTGAAGGTCAGCACATTAATGCAGCTTTGAGGGAATCCATTTGAAAAGGTCCAACTTTCAAGAAAATACATTTAACAACTATAAAAGATGTGCCCAAAAGTCAAGAGAAAGTAATTGTGCCACTCCTCCTCTTAAATACGCTGCCCCTGCCTTCCTGTCTTGATCCTTGCACAAAACGAAAGAAAAAGGATCTTTGTTGGTCTGTATAGCATTTATTTCTCCATAACATTATACAGCAATCACCAAAGAGAATGCAAATATTAAATGCAAATATTAGGTGTGAATCCAGCAATCACCAAAGAGAACACAAATTTCTAAACATGAATAGCCACTTTTGTCAGGAGTTTTCAAATCAGATGTCATCGATGGAATGTAATGATTGTAAAGTTTGCATAGATGTAGGGAATTTTTCAGACATTATAGTTGGAAACATTATGGCAGACATGTATGCAAATTTAGGAAGTAAAATAATGCGCCTCTATTTTTCTCAAAATTTAAAGCCCAATCAAAGTACGTGATGCATCCTTAAGTCACAATCCAAGCCAAAGGAGGCTCGCCCCCAATTATCAAGCATAATGAATATGCCCAAGTATGTCTTATCTAAACAATTTAAGAGACGTGAAGATGAGGAATGGTAGAAGATTTTGCAGAGCGGCGGTGCTTCTCACCTCTCTAGTTGACATCGACCAAGTGTCTGGGTATCATTATTAAATAAAAATTATGAAACACAAGGATATCACCATCAATTAATGACCATTCAAATCAGTAGCGTAATCTTCAAAATCTTCAGCTAATAAAATATAACTTACCAATAATCAACGGTGATCTTATTGATCAGGCTAAAATGTGAAAATCAAGAAGAAATAGCAAAGCTCTTTTTTTTGTATTGTATGCTCAGTCCGACTGATGAATTTGTTGTTGCTACAGGGACTAGTAGCATTTCCTCAGAGAATCATCCTTTGGATTCCACTGATTTACATTCTAATCATTTACTACTAGTTTACCATAAGGCGTTTCAAAGTAAAGCATTGATTTTCCAGTATACTTGCATGCCACTCAAAAGACAACAGACAATGACTGGTTAAACATTTAATCAATGATATCTGTCTTTTAACCAATGAAACAATTAATCTATTGGTCAAGCAATCAGTAGGTACATTTTTTACTTGTAGTGAGACACTCAATCTACAAGGGCAGTGATTTATATAGTATTGTCTTGGGCCCCAACAGCTAAAAGGGGAGATAAAAAATGCTTTGTTGATTTCACACATGTAACACAAACTGACTCACACAGTCCTTATTAAAGATGTAAGATAATAGCTTCACTTTTATTAGGTCTACGCACATCTCCGCTTTCAATTTCAAAACATACTTAAGGAGCATTAAAAAGAGAGATGGCTTAGACTCTATAGACAACATCTATAATCAAGGTAGAAAATTAACGACTGAAAGAGATATCACATATCCTTAAAGTCTGTGTTACAGGAAAAACAAAAAGAGAGCTATATCAGATGGGTAGACTAGAACATCATATTAAAATGTAGCTAACACAAAAGCATGTTTTAGATATTGCCATAATGGCAACATGACTGGCACAAAAGAATTTGATTTCATCCTATCAACACATTATTTAAAATACAAGTTATAGCTGAAATACGATCCCTGCACATTCAAACATATTAATTGCAATAAACAGCCCTCCTTCTA
This sequence comes from Sequoia sempervirens, assembly GCA_007258455.2. NCBI lineage: Eukaryota > Viridiplantae > Streptophyta > Pinopsida > Cupressales > Cupressaceae > Sequoia > Sequoia sempervirens. Next base: position 367,011,885 of record VDFB02271358.1, read on the forward strand.
ACACCATTTTGTGGACATTAAATCTACAAATGGTTAAAAATATTAACATAATAATATCATGTTAGTCATTTAAAACACACTAAATTCAATATCCCTATGAAATACTTAACCATGTTAGAATATGCAAAACTAAATAGAACAAGAATAGCTAATTGCAAGCATACACAAACATGATCAAAACTTTATTCCATATTGGATTGGTGCTATTGTTGAAAATAGCCCTTTCCCAATCCTTGATCGATAAGCTTAGATGATGATGATAAGATGGACAAGATTAGCTCTTCATTGAAGAGAGTAAACTTGAATGAGATTATGGAGTTGAAATGCTCAAATTGTGGAGTGGACAAAATAAATTCTCAAATGAAGAGAGTGACTTTGCATAGGAGTTGTGGAGGATTTGCTTGAGGATGAAGCCTCTATTTGAAGATTTTCAAATGCTAAGAGTGCCAAACATGGAAGATGTGGGACTAAGATTGGACAAATGAGAGGAAGACACTTGCCAAGTGGTGAGTGGTTGATGCATGTGCAAGATTTGGGAAATGTGCCCAAGAGGGGGGAAATTTGAAATTCAAATTTGAGAGTTAATGCTTAGTGGGAGACAAGAAAATGAGCAATAAATGCAATGTTGGAGGGACAAATCAACTTGTCATATTTTTCAAACGTGAGGGAATATTCCCCATAAATTCCATGTTGAGTGAAAATGAGGGTTTTGATAAATCAATAAATTGATTTATTTGTGCAAGTGGCTAAATCTAGAGAATGCAAGTGGTGAGGATTAGCACTTAATCAGGATTAATTAGCTAGGATAATGATTAGGATGATTTTGACTTTTATGACTTGATTTAGGGATTTAAATCAAAGAAAAGGGGGATGAATGATGATTTGAGATTTAATTAAATAAATGATTTATTTATTTAACCAAAGAGATGATGATAGGGTCAAGTTTGATTTATTTGATTTAAGCTGATGACTTTAGGAGATTGAATTAAATGAACTTGATTTACCCTGATGAATGGATGAGTGTGAATTTGATCGAATGCATAATGCTAATTTTGCATGTCTACATTTTGCCCCTCTTTGAAGCAATGTACTTGTTGCGTTGGTTCAAAGAATAAGCTTGTCGTCACTAAAATTCAAAATATTTCTGATTTTTTCGATTGCCCCAAAGGAAAGTACACTGGTACATTGCCCCCTCAAGAGATTGAGCGAAAAGATTCAATTTGAGGGTCGATCTCGCGATAAAGATGTTCAAAATGGATGGTTATGGATGATGATGCAAAATGAGATGATTTCAAGATGCTTAGAATAACAAATCTATATTATCCTAAACAACTTAAATGATTATATGATGTGAAATGGATGATATGGATGTTGTGATATGTTGTGATTATGCAATGGATGATATATGCAGATGCTTAGACTAATAGATCTATGTTATGATGATGATATGAATGCATGATGGATGTATGATGGATGCATGATGGATGCAGGATGGATGCAAGATGGATGCATTGGCGATGTTATGTTAGCGCAAAAATGAGATGACGACAAGAGGATCCAACAAGTCCATGATCTGACGAGACTTTATTAGAGATGATGATAGATAATGATGATGATGATAAATGATGATGATTTGTTTATTAAGGATTGGGATTTTAAAAGGGCTACTTACCTTATGTTTGATAACACACGTAGGTATGATGCATCAAGCTATAAAGGACAAGGATGGAGTTGTACCTAGTGTGATGGACTTTGACTCGACAAACAGATAGGAGTATTCTTGTTCACACTTGACATACAGAAACCTTGCTAGGACGTACCTAACAAAGCAAGTATTCGCCAAGTTATTTTACAAGAACATCCAACAAGCACAACAAACAAAAGATAATGATTGTTTCCCCATTCCTATCTCTCTAAATCCTTCGTTCGGATATCATCGAGAGGTCCTTGGACTGAGCGCAATAAGATAAGTCAAAATAAAAGATCAAGTATGCAAACAAGTCAATGTTCTTCATACCTCTAGCCAAAGGGATGTGTTTTGATAGGATGAGAATCCAAAGTGATATCCAAAATGATGCCCATTGTCAGAACGATATATCTTAGGACATGCATTGTATAGGATGATGATGGTTTGATAAGTTGATTGATAGGATGTTGATATGAGGTCGATTGACATGTCTGAAAATGATCAAGAGTTTGATTTTGTTTTAATTGTTTGTTGTTTCGATTTTGATTTTGTGTTTGAAGATTGAATTTTCCACTTGTTGTGATTGTTTCTGTTTGTTTTGCCAAAGGATGAAGGTGATGATCAGTTTATTATGGATGATTGATTATTGTGGGTGAAAGTGAAATGGGATGAATGGATTTTTTTCAAATTTTCAGATGTTTTTGACGTTTTCAGAATGTTTTGAGGTTGTTTTTTTTATTTTTGGATTTTTCAAATGTTTTGATTTTTTATTTTCCAATGTTTTTGGGATTTTCTGAGTTTTTGACCAAGATACTAACCTAAAGACCTATCCTAGGGGCCTTGGGGGCTGGTCAACAGATTAGCCTTTCCTACGTTATATACGCAGAGACCACATAGTTCGACTAACGACTTGACCAATTTACAGATGAAGATATACATGATGAATTGTTAGTTTATTATGACAGACTCCTATAGGACTGACCTAAATGTCTTGAGGGATGATCAGAGATCATCCTTGCCTATGTTCAAGCTCAGAGACGACGTAGTTTGATTAGACGACCCTATTTTTGGCTTTTTGAATGACTTTTTGACCTGTTTTTTGATTTTGATATGTTTTGAATGTTTTTGGATTTTTCGCATGATTTTGACAATTTGGATATGGATGTGTGTGATGATATTAGTGATCTATTTTTTGATTTTGTTGAAAACCAAGCTAAGGTTGATCGATCAAGTCGATGGATTGATGATGATGATAACATTGTTGAGGATACACAACAATGCAAGGAATTGATTAATCAGGATTAATGATAATAATATTATTGAGGATGCACCACAGTGTAAGGATAGTGTTAAGCAACACAAGGATATCATGAGATGATGATTTTTTGATTGGATTTGATTGATCATGATTGATGAAGCTTGATTTGGAACAAAAGTTGTTCAAATGATTTGATGTGACGTTTGACGTGCAACTTAGATGCAACTGATAGTGATTGTTTGGATTGATGTTCGATGTTCAATGAAACTTCATAAGGAACATGTTCTTGTCAAAATATTCCAGGGGCTAGTGATTCGGATTTGGATCTCAAATGCTTTGACCAATTTGATTTCACATTTTCTAATGTTCGGATCGCCACATAAGTTGGAGGACATAGATCAAGATTTATTCTTGAAGCGAGATCTAAATATCTACCCCCAATGTCTAGCAATGTATGGAACGTCATGTGTGGATACTAGAATAGGTGTATGGATGGATGGATATGGATAGTATGCAAAGGATGCCAAGGATTATCTTGCAATAAGATAAGGTTCTCAGATAAAGAATGCTCATTTGGATAATGCTTCAAGGCTTAGATAATGTTAGATAGGATAGGATCCATGAAAATGACCCATGTCAAGACGTTTTACCGTAAGCAAGTGTAAAGCGTGCCCCAAAATTTACAAGTCAACAAAGAAAATTTACCCTGAAATATACTTGTCATCCTTGAAAGTATGATTTTCATGAGAATAGACTTAGCCATTATCTCTCCCTTATTATAATTTCTACATGTTTGTGATGTAGAATTTAATCCATGTGAAATTGATGTCCATGTGAACCAATGAAGGACTAAGTTAATGTGATATATGAGAGTGAGTAGCACAAATGTAGTGCATGTGTCACATGGATTTTCAAGAAAGGGAAATTTTGAAATATTATTAAACTAAAGTTTCCCTCAAGAAAATAGATCTTTATGCCATTTATATATGGATAGTACTAAATTTAATTTGGGGGATTCAATATAACATGTTTGGTTTTGAGTTTGTGTTTTCATTATGTGTTGATCCATAGAAGGTGTAGTACAATGATCTCCTCAACATAATCTATCTATCTTCCTAAATGGTTAAGATGTAATATAACTAATGAGTTGTAATATTTTTAGAGATATTAAAGTTGTAATTTATCTTATATTTTATAGAATTGTTTCTATCATATTATTTTTCTTTTTTAATTATTTTCAATTAAATTTGTCAATAAATTCTATTTTTAGTAATTTTCTATTAATATTTTTTACATAATATTAATTTTTAAGTTAGTGCTAACAAAAAAAAATAGAACTATATTATTTTATAAGATATTTTTTTTAGCATATATAACAAAAAAAAAAAAAATTCTTCATTGAAGTAGGGACATCCATGTGGAGTTTAGTGTATTTTTTAAAGATTTTTGAACAATATTTTTTAATTTATCCTAGTGTTTTGAATAGAGGTCATTATTTTTCTATAATGGACACCATTTCATTATAAAGTTAAAGACTTCTAATTATTAAAAAATATAATATAACTTATTAATTTTAGAAAGCTAATACTAAAAGATACATAATTGCAAAATGGATTTTTTAGGTGACTTTCAATTGATCCCCACAAAGGTGAAACATTTTTCTTTTGTCAATATTTTGCTATGAAAGGAAGATTATTTATTGTAGGTTTAATTCAAACCTAAGGGGGTTCCTATCAAAGGGGGTTTGATCTAGCCCCCTTCAATAAACCACCTTGAAGGGATCCCTTTTAATCTTAACTCATTATTTTCTTCTAAAAATTATGTTATTTTAGGGGGAAAATAGGATGCCCCATAAGTGGGATACACTATTATTGGAACACACTAGCATCACATCACTTTAAAATAATTTGAAAACATTTGCAATGTACTTTTTCTTAATACACATGAATGTCTTTGAGCATTTGTGAATATTAAAAGTAGGCCTAATTATGTGATGCTCTTGGGTTTATGAATTACATTAACATGAAGAGGTGTATTTCTAGTTCTCATCTTAGATTTATAGTAATGTATAAAATTTTCTTACGTGTTCACTCTATTTTCTAATGAATAGGAACCAATCGTAAATGGTTAAATTATTAATCAATCTCCTATTAATTTTTATATAATGTGATATCCTTAGTAGTTTAGGATTAAACTAAGTGTTTCACACTTACATAGTTCAATTTTACAACTTATTACTAAACCTTTTGAGAACTAAAATCTTATACATATTTAGCTGATAGGCTATTTGTTTGAAATTTCCATCAGGATTTTCATCAGCCCAGCCATGAATAGAATTTCTCAGTGTCGAGAATCTTCCGACCGACTATGAGTTTCCCGGGGTTGTTTATGATGACGTGGAGTTTGCAAATTATGTGGGTTGGTGGTGGTGGAGTTGATTGTCTCAATACGTAGAAGCAAAATGGTAAGTGTTTTCTCATGTGAGGGTTAATGCATCATGTGTTCTTGTACGATGGGGTAGGAGGAAGTAAATGTAATATTCAATGTTGTAGTGTGGGAAGGTATACTCTAAAATGTGTGAGAAAATATATATGATTAAGTTGCATTATCGAAACAACTATTGTGGTGTCGGTTTGATAGCAGAGGCTCTATTTTATAGTAGATTGGATGGTTTTCCATTGTGGTGTTGGTTTGATAGCAGAGGCTCTGTTTAATAGCATATTGGAGGGTTTTAATACTTTTGTGTTATGGAATCTGTAAGTTGTTTTACATGGGTATTTTGCATAAATGATTAATTTTCAGTTGTTTCCACATGCATTCAAAGATATCTTCTATCTTTTTCAAGAGTGCTATTGAAATTCTACATGATTTGTTATAGTTTTCAGGTTATTAAAAATGGTGCTAAAGATAAGAAAAGATTGTTGAATAGATTTCCCTTGCTATTTTTTTTCCAATCTTCTTCATGACTTTGTGTAGCCACTGAATTGATGAAAATTTCGTTGAAATTTAATTCATTAATTCTATACATTATGTTTTTTTCCAATTATAGCAATTTATTTTGGACACTTCAAAGAGATTATGGATTTGTATGGATGGAGAAATTGTAGTTAAATCTTGTTTCTTTCGTCAAAAAATACGGTTAGGGTTAGTAATTTTTTCGCCCTTCATTTATTGTTTGTAGTTATCTTTGTGCATCTTTGGTGTTATACCCATTAACATAGGAGCAATTTCAGATTAACAAAAAGGGAAATTGGAAAAGATCTATTAGAAAAACAATTAACAATCACAACAAAATGGTAGATGTTCAAAAACCCACATCAAATAGAACTATAAAATATAAAGAACAAAAGAGGAAAACTATGATAATGAATAGCTTGTTATGGGGAATTTAAAAAAAAAGAATATCATGAAGAACAGTTTGTTATGGGGAACTTCAAACAATTGAGAAAAAAAATATATCATGAAACATATTGATACAAGACACATAGCATGTTCCATCCAGACAAAATAACCATGACAATTAATAGTTTGTTGTAAGGAGCTTCAAATAGATGAGGAAAAAAAGAATATCATGAAACATATTGGTACAAGACAAGCATTCTATGTAACAGTTGTAAGAGGTATTACAATAACACTTAAGAATCACACGTAAATGACAAATGAACAGAAACCCACATTAAGTAGAATGCAGAGGGTTAGTATGAAAGCATAAAGATATTCAAGTATGAAAGCATAAAGATATTCAAGATAAAATTAGTTTAGTGGCTATTAGGTGTTACTCTAATAGCTCTTTAAAAATTTCTCTATTTGTTTATAATATTTAGTGCCAAGTAATGTAGTTCAATTTTTTTAAATATAGTTCAAGCCAACAACAATATACATATAGGCACAAAACTATCATTTACAACAATTTATATATAGACATGTATATCTAAATAGATGTGTATGCTATCTTTATTTGTATTTATGTAGACTTTGATTTAAAAAGAGTTAAAAATAGCATATGTAAGTATTATTGAGCTTTCGATAAAATCGCTACAATACACCCATAGCATTCAATGATATAGCATTGAGATGTTAATAAGAGCATTCAATGGTGCAGTATGTGTAATATTTTTATAACAAAGCTATAAAATTGTTTGCACTTTGGTAGTGTAATGTGCCTATCGAAACTAGATACATTGAAAAACACCTAAAATAGTGCACAAAACTATAGTTCAAGCAAACAACAATGTAATTTTTTTAGGCTGCAAACATTGAATATTGCATTTGCTTGCTCCCGACATCTTGATTGCCATTGTCCAGCATCATGAGCAACCATTTACCATTTTTCTTTTGTGTTTGAAGGTGGACAAGAGCGCCTTGTTGCATATATATTTTAATAAGTTGCAATGTTTAAAACATGTTGGTGATTTGTAGAACTTTTTCCCTCTGCTTATTGTTCCTTCTTGCCGCTATGCACCTTTGACATTATGCCCGTTTTTATGGAGGTCCTTGCTTGGCATGTCAATGGATACATATTCGGGAATAAATATAGTATACACATCTATTTAGATATAGCATTATATATATAAATAGATATATACATGTGTACATATGGATATATATATCTGGTTATATGTGTATTTTTTAAATGTGCAGAAAAAGAGGAAATCCAATGCATATATGTACTTAATCATTTTTATTCTTATTTTTATATATCCTATTTTTTGGATAAGAAAGGATGAAGGGACCAGCTAGCAACATATACAAATATCTGCATATAGGTATATGTAGAAATATAGTAAAAACTGCATGCATACATATATAAGCAACCTCAAAGATAAATAGATAGATATAGGAATATATACATTTGCATTTATCATTTTTATTCTTGTTGTTGTATCTCCTACTATTTGGATAGTATTAAAAGTGCATTTTTATTCTTGTTGTTGTATCTCTTGTTGTTTGGACATTATTAAAAGTGGAATGGTTATACCCATTTTCATTTAATCAAATTAGTCAAATTGTTGATAGATTATCGATATTTCTAAGTTGTCTACCAGTTGCCATTGGATGTTGCAATACATTAATCTTTTATTTTTATTGTAAAATAGAAGTTCCTAGAGATATGTCTACGAAATCGGTCTTTGTGGGTGGGTCTCTAGAGCCCCCCTAGATTGATTTGTTGACATCCCCCACATGTTCCACTATAGAGTCCGACTCTGAGGGTGCTAATCGCTAGCCTTTAGATCCTGAATCATTAAGTTTATATTTCATTTTTCTTATTGTAGTGCCCTCAGTTTGCTTTCTACCTCTGATAGTCACTCGTTTGTATTTAGACATTATGATACATTACTCGATGTTGGACTCATTACTATGATTATAGTTGATATTTTTTAATCACTGATGTTTATGTATATATCATGACTAGTTTATGGTTTATTTGATTGACTGGGTTATTATTTCCATGAGTATTATGTGATTCTTGATGTATGTTCTTATCATGATTTTAATATTTGATTATCATGCATTGATGTATTTTGGTGAAGGGAAACAATGTCACATCTCTCACTTGCGAGTGCCCTGCAACCCTGTGATTTTCCCTTTACAATGTGTTTGACTGCTTGTCTATGTACATGTTTGACTATGTGGTTGTTGTGGGTTGTAGGTACCAGGCATCAACTCCACCTGAATTACCAGGTTTGAGCGTGCCTTATACCCAATGGAGATAGTTGATTTGGATATAGCATCGAGTCCCCCATGTTGAACCATCACCCTCGACGAGGGTGTGTATTTGTGTCACCCTGGCAGTGTTGTTCATTTGTGTCCTATGTCATGGTCATGGTTTTCATCTTCCTCGTGAGGTTTGGTATTGCTAGGTATTTCGTATGTTTGATTAATTTCTTGACTAGTGTTTGACCGATTTAAAGGATTATGTTGGATAAGGTATTTGATAATTTAAATAAATGATTTAATATAATTTGTAGTTTTAACAAATAAAATATATTACTAATGTTTTATAGATTTAAATAAAATTAAAACTTATAGTTTAATAAAGAAATATTTAAATAAAAATGTTAATTATTTTATGGTGCAAGCAATTTAAGATGAAAGGATTAAATTAATAAAATTAAGTATTTAATAGTTGTATTAACTTTGTGTGTAAATTATAAGGCGTGGTGAAAATTAGAAAAATAATAACATAAAGGAAGTTGAGAGTAGTGGAGATAAAATTAAATAAAATAATTAAATACATGGAGTATGGAGAGTGGGAAATAAATTGGTTAGGTATAACTAAGAGAGGGGCTTTTGGGTTATTTTCAAAAAAAACTAATCTTGGAGCTCTACGGAGAATAATCTTTCCGGTTCTTGAAGTTGTTTTAGGTTTTGGAGAAATTGATTTTTGGGATTTTGGAGACTTGAAATTTGGGATTTGGAGTGTTCGTTGATATCTTGGAAGAGTGTTGAAGCTAGAAGCTGGGAGTGGTGAGCTCTGCAACAAAACTGCCTCTGGCAAACAGGAGAATCCAAGTTCCACCATTATTCCAGTTTATAATTTGTTTAAGAATCGTTTGTCAAAGTTGAGTTGTTTGAAACAAATGACTTCTTGTTTATTTAATTTGGAATCAAATAAATTATAAATTTCATGTACAGAAATTTTTTACTTAGAATCTTGTTGGAAAACATCCGTACTTGCTCTATAATTTCACTCCGAGTGATGGTGCCTGCCAATTACCAGAATTAGAAAACCCCTTAAGCTTTCTTTTGTTTATTCCCATTGTTATCTGTGATTTAATTATTGTTGGCAATTTGAAATTGGTGTATGGTCTCTAGAAGATACCGAAATTATTTATTTCATAGTTATAAATCTCTATGTTCTTGTGTCTTTTAAATAGGTGAATTCCCTGATACGTATTGGATTCCTTTAGTTTCGTTGGCCATAGTATGCATTGTTCCTCTAAAGTTTTAGAATCATGCGATGGTATCGCTTGGCTGCGGTATTTCGATATCTAATAGTGTGTCTATCCAAATCCAAATATTTTCATGGTACGTAGTTTATCATTGTACAATCCTCATATTCGAAGTTTTGAAATTGTGTGCCTATTTGGAAAACCAAGGCCTGTAGATTTTGTTGCCCTCTCTCATACGCATTCTTGATGTACCAGTGTAGAATTTAGTCTTGTGCCTGTGTCGATGTGCTCTCATCGCTTTTTATCAACCGTTAAAGAAAATGTATTATGGTATTGGCTTAAATTCCAATTGAGGGCATTCATTTTTGAATTGTGTCACCTTGAAGTCTCCGTATCAATGTTGATAGAAATAAAAGAACACCTTTTTTGAAATTGACCAAGTAGAATTTTATTTGGGTATTCAATTTGCAAAGAGTCGCCAGTTTTCTCCTTGTTGCTATTGATAGCAATGGTCAAAGCAACAGGCACTAAATCTGTTTACATGCATATAAACTGTCTATTTCTCATACCTTGTAGATTTCATTCGCTACAGTAGAAGATTATCTTTGACGCCTATGAATAATTCGATGCCATTTGTTACCAAATTGTTAACTGTGATTTTTCATAGGCGCGCCTCTGTTGGTGTTTGATAAATGGGGGGTGATAAAATATAAGTTAAATCTTTGCTTGCTTGGTGTCAGATTTTCATAATAATCGCGGGTCTCGAGTCTCTAGCATGTATAGAAATTTGATTTTTTTGTTTGAAATTGTAAATTGATATACACACACAGATATGTATATGTATATGTATATGTATATGTATATGTATATGTATTTATGTGGCTTTTCTATTGTAAATTAATTGTTGTATTATAATTTGATTGACTGGAAACAACATTCTATGAATATTTATTTAAACATATATATAGAAATATAGAAATATATGTGTGTGTGTGTGTGCACATATATGTATTGTGTATTTTGTAAAAAAGTGTTGTTACTTTTATATATATATTTATATTTAATTTAACAAAAACAAGGAGAACACTAAGTATGAATAGATTGATATATATGTTAATAAATAAACTAAAGTTAGTGTTTGTGGAAAGAGATTATCTTTAACTTAGAAGAATAATTAATAAACATGAAGTGATTACTATGTAAACCCATTCTTGATCCCATGTTTTATTATTGTTTGGAATTGTTCACATGAAGCAAGTAATTAATTATAGATTTGGGAATGAATGTCGGGTTAGAATGTAAATGTTTAAGTCATTGTGTGAAGTTAATAGTGGAAGCCTTCCAGAGGCTTGGGAAACTGTGTTACTAGATTAAGGTTTGTATTGAAACTTGAATTGGTTGATCTGATACTTGGAGCGTTTACTTGAGGGGGATTTAGCCATGCATTGTAACTTACTTTTTTTTATGGTTGATTATGTGTGTGGGATGGTACATGCCTCGCCTTTATGTATGTTCATGTGGTTCTGAGGTTTGAGCATGTTGGTTTTCCCTATTGCTTTTGTTGGGTTTCTAGTTGAAAAAGGGGGAGTGGCTCTCAATGGAAGCTGACACATGAAGTGGCATCTAGGAAAAACCATGTGGGAGTTTCCTAATCAAGTGACAACCTAATTAATTAACTAGTGGGTTGGGTAGAATTTCACTTTAAATAAGATAATTGGATGCCTCACCCATTCCTGTAGCGCTCGTTCAGGATAAGGATGGGTTGAGAAGGCTTAGTTAGAAAGATTAATTTCTTTGTCCCCACGAAAGGATAATTGATCCCGCGTGTGTCACCCTATGGGGTCGATGTCGAATGTGAGACTATCATGACAACCATAGATGGGGGTCAGCATCTAGAGAAAGAATTCCATGACAACCTATGCTAGGACCATGCGATGACACTCTCCCCTGCTACAACCTAGCATTCCCTTGACTTGCATTTCTATGTCATGTATGTGTGTGCCTATAGAAGCGGTGTCAAAGTTGTGTTGAGTTATGATGTACTTTATGTTGGAACCCTTTGTGTCAGTTAGTTGTCACCTTGTTGTCTTTGTTATGGTGGGACTCTTTGCTATCTCCTAGCATGGGGGGTGGACCTTAGGGTTCCACATGGTCAGGTGGAATGTGCCTTGTACTCCATTGGGTTACCTCTCTTTGTTTGTGTTCATGGTGAATACTTCTAGATTTGAAGACTTATGCACTTGTACCAGATCTTGTGGATTATATTCATGTAATAGTATTGTACCATCCATCTATTGTATCATGCATTATACTATTGATGTAATCTCCTCACCTATTTGCGAGGAGACATTGTGATTCAAGATGTAATGGCGTATCATTGTAATTATTGTAAATTCTCTCTTGTAATGTTGAATGTAATTGATATTATTGTCAATTTAATGAATATTGATGTTATATTGTTAACATAAATGGATAGTTCATATTAGTTGATCTCAAGTAAATGTGATGATGAAATGGAATTCTTATTGTTATTAGAATTTATTTAATGTAATGATTTATTATTTCTTGCTAATTTAGTTAATGGGAATCAAGTAGCATAGTTGCGAACCTTAGAGGACTTAGGTCAAAATTTAAGTAAATGTTTCAATTGCAATCATGTGAATGTTGCACTTTAAAAAAAAAAATTATGTTTTAGGTGTGTTAGTGTATTGTCCTATAGGGTTTTGTGGCGGGGCGTTACACTTATGCCTATTGCAAATTTGTTGTTATTATCTCCTTCCTCTTTTTTATGCAACCTGAACATTTCCTTTCAGTTTCTTTAATTTTATGATTCTCAAATACATAATCGCACACCACATACCCTTTCATGTTTATGTTTCTAGTTTTCTTGGCTTTTAAGTGTATACACACATGGTTGACCCTAGTAAAGCATATAGATGTGGAAGTAGATACACATTGATATTTACTAGCACATAAAAAGCATCCCTTTGTAGCCTTTGTGTTTCTTACTCCTTTTATCCATTTGGTGTGATGAAGTAATTTTTTGTCGATTGAACTTATGTTTGTACACTGCAAAGAAAAAACTAGCTTTGACTTCATAGCATTCTACAACATTGCAATCAGATGTTAATAATCTAAAGCTTTTAACAATGTAGTATGTGGAACATATTCACATCAAAGTCGTAAAATTGTCTATACTCTGTCACTACAATCTATTTATCATAACTGAAAACATTTAAAAATAGAAAAAATAGTACGTAGAACTAAATTTCAAACAATCAATTGTCATGTTTGGACATCTTTGGTGTTATGAACTGATCATACCCAAAAATACTCAAAAACAACCTAATAGAATTGAACTATAGTATTCAGCGGTATAGCATTTCGATGTTAATAACAAAGAATTTTATAATATAGTATGTGCAACATGTTCAAAGAAAAGTCCAAAAATAGTTTGTATTGTGCCAGTACAATGTGTCTATTGAAAATTGATACATTGAAAAACACCCAAAACAATGAACAAAACTATGGTAAGACCTCTGAAGCACATGATTATAATTTAAGGAAACCATTCAATAGTATCGTTCCTATTATGCTCACAATTACAATGAAATAGTGAATGTATTAGATTATGTATGCAGCGGTTAGATCCTTTGTTTGTGTGTGTTTGTGTGTGTGTGTGTATATATATATGTATATGTATATGTATGTATGTGTATATGTATGTATATGTATATATAAATGTATATGTATGTATATGTATATGTATATATATGTAGATGTATATTCATATGTATATTCATATGTATATGTATATATATGTATATATGTATATATATGTATATATACATATATACATATACATATATATACATATATACGTAACACTTAAGAATCACATGTATATGATAGATAAATAGAAACCCACATTAAATAGAACTCATAAAGCCAATGGGTAGCAATAATATTTGCAAAATGGGTATAATGTCACAGACTTAAATGAAAATTTGATCTATATTAGTTGGCACTAAACGAAGAACAATTTGTTATGGGGAACTTCAAATAGATGAGAAATCACAAAGAGCATATAACATGTTCTATTCACATAAATCACAAAACTAAACATGCCTTCACAGCTACTACACTAATTTTATCTTCAATACCTTTATATTTTCATACTAACCCTTTGCATATATATATATATGCAATTGATCCTATGTTAATGTGCATTTAAAAAATATACATATGTTATTCCTTTTGTGATCATCCATAGATATACATTTATATACACATGGATACACATATATTTTGTTATATGTTTATGTCTAATTACTAATTTAAATATATCTATGGTTATACATGTATATTCATATATGCTAATATGGTTGAGCTTGTATGTATATTCCTAGGTTGTCCCAATACATTCAAGTTCAACAGTCCAATCAATTGTTGAATTAAAAAAGGCTAAAAAATAGCAACGGAACCATTTGTACTATAGCTAGCATAAAGAGAAAAAATTTCCAAAGCATCATACAAAGTTCTTGCAACAAAGGATGACTACAGTAAACACACCTGCAAGTCTGCCTACTGCCAATCTTCCCTCGCAACCCCCATTGGCAATGGTAAATTCCACTCTTTTTTCCCTTGATTATCTTCTTCGCTCAGGCTACCAAAGTGTGTATAGTAATTTGGATAGAAACATACCGATATCAACATCACAAGATATGTTCAATATAAAATCTCAAATCAATCCCCCTAGTGCACTAGCGCACCAACAACACTTTAAAGAAACTTTCAAAGATTACTACCTTTCTTCGATGAAACGGTTTCGATGCCGCATAGATGTTGTAGACATTCATATTATACTGATTGATCTTGTGCACTTGATCCTAATTTGTAACTAACATCAATTCTGCCTAAATTACTTCTTTTCTAACCATTTAATTAAATAATCCTTATTTAATTAATTCATCATAATTCCTCTGTTAATTAAATAAATCAACTGTATTTGATTAAATCATCATTTTATTTTAATTAAATAAATCATTTTATTTAATTAATCTTAATGTTTCTCTTTTGATTAAATAAATCATTTTATTTATTTAATCCTAAAGTCATCTCCTTTAAATTGAATAAATTAACCTTTATTTGATTAAATCTAACATCATCCCTTTTGATTAAATAAATCAAACTTTATTTAATTATGTCTAAATTTCCATTATTCTTCCCATTTGATTTAAATAAATCTAAAAATCTAAGTGAAATTTCAAATCAAATTAATCTCCATCTAAGTTAATTAAATCCTAATTAACTCTAACTCTAATCATCAAATCCTCTAGATTTTGCAACTTGCACATGTAAATCAATTTATTTGATTTATAAATTCTTTTTTTTTTCATTCAAAAGGGCATCTCTATGGAATATTCCTCCAATTTTAAATCTCCCTCCCAAAGGGACTTGTCTTCCAACATTGAATTTAAGTCTCTTACATGTCCTTTTTCTTGAGCCAAGTGGCATTAACTCACCTTTCATCTCTTCCTCCACAAGCCATCTTTCAAATTCCAAATTCCACCTAATTGCATTTATCATGCACATTGATCAAAATGTGCTCCACCTCTCTTCAATAGCATGTTGACAAGTGGCACATTGTTATTGGTTCATCTTTAATCCCACATCCTTCATGTCTCTCATTCCTCCATCCTTCTTTCGTATAAATGGAGGACTCTTCTATTTGATTTTCGATCCACAACTTGAGGAAAAGTCACTATCTATAGATTTGAAGCAAAGTTCATCCATTTTCATCCAAGTCTTCATAGTTTTTCATCAATCTTAGCAAGGTTATTGCAAATTTCACCAAGGACCACATTGTTCATCATCAAAGCTTACAAGGAATTGGGAAAGGGCTACTTTCCAAATCAAAGTAGCACCGATTCCCCCATGGGATGCTAGTTTGGATGTTTTGATGGATTTCAATAAGCTTTCATTTGATATTCTATCTTTATCTTCTTATTCATTGCATTTTAAATGAATTGCATGGGGAATGATTTTTTTAGATGTGTTTGATGACTAAAATTGGGTTGTTTGTTCATGTTTGAGTAGGTGTAGATCAACCATTCACATTTTGGCACTAGAAGGAGGGCTCACTTTTCAAAATTAACACATTTTTTGTCAAAATTCCACTATTTTCTTCAATTTTTTGTGTCTTCGGGAAAGAGCAACATTGGGAGGGTCAAAGAGCGATGATATCAATCAACATTGCTATATAGTGACGTTGTTTGCACTCCAAAATGTGACGTTGAAATAATTTTGTTGATCCCAAACCAATTAAACTCCAAAGTGCGACACTGAAGAGAAATTGTGATGCAATCGCGGTCTCTGGTTTTTCACAGAGTGACGCTAATTTCCTCAAACTATGACGCCTCCATGGATTGTGACGCTAGAGTTGGGTAAAAGGTCATTTTTTTAGTTTTAATTCAACATGTGCTTTTTTATTTTGATCACCTTTGACTTCTAACCTATTTGTGGCTCTATTTTCTATAGGCTAACCAATTATTGTAGATTGAAGTGATCAAGAGGGAGAGGAGGAAACGAAGACAAGGCTTCTTAATGGCATTATCACATGAATGTAACAAGTGTTTTTAAACACTTTGGGAGTAATTATAATCCCATTCTTAAGGATTTTGTTATCTTCAAGTTTTTAGGACTCAAATAAATTTCTTTTGGGTTTTAGAAAAGAGAAATCAAAAGGTTAAAAACAACCTTAGGAACTTACTAAAGTTGGTTTTGGATTTAACAATTGAACAAACAACTTCAAAAATTTCATCTTGGTGCTATAAAAGAATCCATTACTACTTTTGAAGTTAAAATGAATATGTGTCTTTTGTGTTTTGTAATCTTTTTTACAAGTTAATATCATTTAAAAGGTGTATGCACTTCTCTCGGGCTTCATGATGATCTTGAGAATCAAAATTATTTTTATGATATTAGGTTGTCTAAAAGATTGCCTCCACACTTTAATTTGGACTATTTAAAATTGAACAAAATCTTGCTAGTGTGAGTTAAGTATATTGTGTTTGTTCTCTCTTTGTTCACGCAAACAAAGATTGATCAAACTATGGATGTGCTTTCTCGCTATTGTTTACCTTTGAGGGCCCTTCCTAAGACTAATTTGAAGGCAACTCCAACCAATTTTTCATTCAGGCTAGTATACAAATGTATAAGACTAAACTGTCAAGTCCTCATGGAATTTAGGCCTTAGTCATACAATGTCTTTCAGAATGGGGTGCTGCCTTAAAAATTATAAGCGCCCCTAGTAGGATTGATTAAATACTTTAGTGGCTTTCTGGATACTCGCAAGGTTCCATGTCCCCAATCACCCTGACTAAGAACCAATTTGTGTAGAATCCAAAATCCCTTTCTATTTGTTGGTGCAAGAGGTCAGACCTCTAAAACTGCCCCAAATTTTTGTGGTTCTTTGTCGAGATGAGAATTTCATCATGGGACATTCATGAGAATTGAAGCTTGGTTGACCCAAGAAGTTTGTGTCATGGAGGGGAGCTAGTGTGGTCAAACTTCTAGTCATCCACTTTGAATTAAGCACAGCTGGATTTATCCAAGTGGGGATTCAAAAAATATTATCTCTTTCTATCCTAGGGTTGTGCATCATTTTGGAATAAAAACACTTTGTTTGGATCTAAAATATTAGAAAACAAGCATTCAAGAAAATCATCAAAATTTCAAACCCTTTAGGAGGAGCAAATACCTTTGAAAAAATCCAAGTGCTATTGCTTGCTCTAGGGATTCCATCCTTAGAGGCTTCTAAGCATTTGGACTCACATCTCAATTTAATCTCACTAAAGTCAACAGTAGGGGACTCTTGCCTTAATTTCCTTGATTTCCACATAATGTACCTTGTGGGATGAAAAGAAATTGGGACATTAGACACTTAGTTTGAAAATATAAAGCAAGAAAGTGTTTGTGGAAAAAATAACTCATTAAGCAAAGATAAGAAATAATTGGACCCCACACATGTGCTCTTTCAAATTATTTTCTGAAAGATCAAAATCCAAAAACCAAATTCCAAAGGTCTTAGTCCAAAAGCTCTCAAGAAATGTTAGTCTATTCTTTATGAAGTTAGGGAAATATTGGTCTATAACTTTTACAAATGTATGCATCAAAGGATAATCCCAATATGTATTCATTTTGCTGTTGTCAAAATCCAAGTCTCTTTCAAAGGTTTGAGTTTCTCACATATGAATTATATCATGTTCTTCAATACCGAGGTCTTGTAAAAAAAAGTCTCTCTAAGTTCACTTAGGATCAAATCAAACACCTTCATTCATTCTCAAACATCAATCAAAATCTATCTCACAAACAACTCTTGAAATCTTGGAAAAAATCCTTCATACTAGACTTTTGGAAAATCCTTCAAATCAAATCAAAATCATCTTGTTTGACTAAGTATGCGTGGATGCATCCTTCTTCATACACTTAGTTAAATTATCACCTTGTGGAAAAATTTATTCCAAGACAACATCTAACCTCTTGGAGTTTATGAGTTCATTATCAAATCCAAATCAAATCAAAATCAAATCCAAAATCAAATCCAACATCAAAAATCCAAAATCCTGAAAGTATAGTATCTCCTTCAAGATTCATAAGAGTTTAATCATTCACAATCATCCATCTTTCACTATCTCATCACCATCCTTTGATCCTTAACATCATAGACTTTCTTGTTTGTACCTAAAACTTAGATCAATCTAAGGAGTTAGAGGTTCACCTCCCACATTCCTGAAAATTGATCCTTATTTTATGGTCCAAACTAGATCTCAACACAAGAACATGGAAATGAACAAAGAAACATCCACTTCAAGTGACTTTATTCAAACTGCACCTGAAATCAATCCCATTGGATCTAGCAATCCCCCACTCAATCCTCAACTTTCACAAGATCCTCAAGAGGAAGGTTTCCAAGTGGAGGATATTACCAACAATGTCCTAGGGATGACTCAAGATGAAATCATAGAAATGGTCCAAAATTCTGAGACTCACAAAATTGTCAATGCCATGATGAGACTTAATCTGCAATACATGCTAGAATTGGAAAAAGAAGGAGCTAAACTCCCTTATTATGATGATGTAAGCACTATTATGGAGAAACCTCTTGGGATTATGCCACCGATCTCACTCACACCCTCCTTTCAAAACATCATTCAATCCATCCCACAACCCACATCATCCCTTGCTCTAACTCAACCAATTTTCAACAAGTGGAGCTCATTGCTTCATGCTCTTCAAACACATCCCCTAGTAAACAACCAAGACTTGGATGCAAACACCATATTGGGTCAATATGTTCCTCAAAATCCAAAAAAAACATATGTTCCACTTGTCTTTCATGACCCCAATGACCCATCCTCTTTCTCTGCAACACCAGCATATCCTCTTAACACACAATTCTCTCTCCCCATGACTTCACAAGGAGAAGGTGGACTATTTGGACAAGGGGGAATATTTCATCCCTCATCATCATCATTTTCTCAAGGGAACACACCACCCATATTCACACCATTTCCACCTTTACCATTAACATCTACACTAATTCTCAGCTTAGGGAAACCCCATTTATAAATCATCAATCAACAAAATCATAACAATCCTCCAATCATAAATCAAACCATCATACCAAATCCTATGATCATGCCACCGATATCACAACAATAGGTGGAAACAATCCAAACAACCCAATCAATCACTGCACCATCTATAAATTTGGTCTCTCAAGGACCTAGCATATCAATCACACCATCTACCATGCAAAATCCTATCATCAGTCCAATAGCACCTCTGACCACAACATATCACACAATTATAAATCCTCAACCACCACCACCAAAACCAAACATGGAAAACTAATACAACATAACCAAGTGCAAGAAGCTCAACAAGCTTATCAAAAGGCACTTCAGTAGTTTCAAACTCAAAAAGCCACACAAGTTTCTCAACAAGCGCAGGCACACCAAGTTGCACACCAAGCACAATAAGCTACCCAAGCTCAAGCTTTGTTACAACAACAACAAGTTGCCCAACCTACCCAAGCTGTGCAAGCAGCTCAAGCTACACAAGCCACACAAGTTGCACAGGTTACCTAGGCTGTACAAGCTACCCAACAAGCTCAAGCTCAAGAACACAACCAATATCAAGCTCAACAGGCACAAGCACAAGCACAATACCAAGTAGCTCAGCAACAAGCATATCAGCAAGCCTTGCAACAGTATCAAGAACAACAACAAGCATCCCAACTATTAGCCCAACAACAAGCATTGTTGGCACAACAACAATTGCAAGCATATCAACAAGCATTGGTTGCACAACAAAACTTGCAAAAACTTCCCACAAACATGAAAAACATCCCACCTATCACTCAAATTATCAAACCACCTCAAAACACGTTCACCCCACCTCCTGATCTGTAAAATGATGTGACAACACAAATCAAATTGCTCGCTCAACAAGTGTTAGACCTCCAATCGAGGAAAACAACAAAAACACCAAGAAATTTGTGCCCCTATCCATTCGACAGGGGTCTTGCGATGGTACTGTTCCCAAAAGGGTTTGAAATCCCTAAAAATGATAAATATCATGGGATGGGTAATCCTAAGGATCACATCAGGGAATTCTCAGTACATTGCATAGAAGTTGCATACGATGACACATATCTAATGTGACTATTCCCTCAAATTTTGGTTGGTCCAGCAATGGAATGGTTCTCTCGCCCTTCTCCTAGAGTCAAAAAGTTCTAAGAAATCATGGATGCATTGATACAGAATTACGCATTCAACATAGGTATCGATGTGAGTCTAGAGGAACTATCGACACTCAAACAAGCTAAGGGGGAAACATTCACATCCTTCTTGCAACGATGGTGATCCAAGGACAATAGGAGCAAGTGGACCATGCCAAAAGAACAATAAATCTACTCCATCATTGTGAATATTGAGAAAACCTTGTCCTTCCATCTAAAAATGCAATGTATCACTACGTACAAAAATTTGATCCTAAAGGCACTCAACATCAAAAGAGCCCTTATGCACAAGGGCGAACACCCACATATCAAGAATATCAAGACAATCGGCCATCAACCAATTACAATGATAAACCTCATAGGTGGGAGAAGAACAAAAATGTCACTAATGATGGTGTGGTTGCCGCCAAGTTCATAATCAGTGCTCCAAAAAAAAACACACAATCATACCAACAACCATAAGGCAACAATCAAAACAACACACAAGCCAACACGGTATCATAGCAACCCAACAATCAAATAGTCTATAATCTAAATAATCAAGGGGGACCACCCCCATGGAACAAATATCCCCCAAATGAAAATACACAGCCCTTGGGGAATCAATCGAATCTTTCATGAAGAAAATGGTGCAGGAGAATGTCATTAAAATCCACGTCTATGAGAATTATCAAGAACCCCAAGTGAAACCACCATGGTACAATGAAATCCACCTTTGCAATTTTCATAAAATGAAGGGGCACACGATGGCTAGTTGCATGAGAAATCTAATCCAAGACCTTATTGATGATAAAGTCATAAACATTGAACAACCTGTAGGAAATCAAGACCTTAAGATATACATGAATCTGATGCCAGATCACAATAAAGGGAATAACCATGGAAAGAAAAAATATGGAAATGTAAACCATGTTTATGATCATTTTGTCACATCCCTAGATGAATGGGTCAATTTTGTTAACGTTAAGGGAGCCAAAGCTGATTTTGGAGTCACCACACATGGTGGAAAAGTTGCCATTTCTAGATCATCATAGCCACCTAGGGCATCCACCTCAAATCTAAAATTTGTTCCCAATGACTATAATGTCTTGGACCAGCTGAAAAGAACCCCTGCTTAGATCTCCATCATGGAGTTACTAAAGATCTCACCTACACATAGAAAAATCCTAGAAGAAGCATTGGCTTCATCCACTGTCCTTGCAGATCTTAATGTTGACCAGTTCCAAGCTATGGTCAGACACATCACCACCCCACATCTCCTAACATTTTCTGATCAAGACTTCACAACTCAGCCATCCCATAACCATGCACTCCATCTTGAAGTCCTAGTCCATAAAAATAAAGTCAAAAGGGTCTAGGTGGATGGGGGTACAAGTCTAAATATCTATTCGCTCAAGCTAATAAAGAATCTCGGATTCTCTGAGGACGCCATTAAAAAAGGTAAAGGTATTACAATCAGAGCATATGATGATCAGGAAAGGGTGTCTCAAGGCACTATTCAACTCCTTATTCAAGTAGGGCCAACAATCATGGAAACAACGTGTCAGGTCCTTGACCTTGACTTGCCTTATAATATCCTCCTGGGGCATCCATGGATCCATGGGATGTAGGTTGTTGCTTCCACCTTCCATCAATGTGTCAAGTTTCCCTATCAAAACCAAGAGGTCACAGTCCATGGTGATCCTGAGCCCTTTTATTACTGCAAGAACTTGGAAGCCAAGTACTACAAAATCCCTCAAGTCCCAAAGAATGATGAAGGCCCTACAACGCCATATGTAGACCTAGCTACTTTAGCCTCCACTTCTGAGACAAAGACACCTACAATTCCTTAAATCTCTAAAATCATAGTCATTATCCAAGATAATGGGTGTGGGGATTAAAAAATGAAGAAAAGTGCTTTCATAATAGGAGAGTTACCTCAATCTCCTAGGTCTCATGGGCAACCCTAACTGATCGAAACATCCTCCCAAACCTTTAAAGCACACCCCTCTAGGTTCAGATATTGGGGAGACCTAAGTCGAGAAGTGGTAGATGAAAAAGACATATCAAGCTTGTTGTACCAAGATGAAAGGCCCAGGCCTGATCTTCCCATGGATGATAGTAGCAAAGGACTACAAATAATGCTTAGCATGGGCTACATTAGGAACAAGAAACTTGGGAAAAATGACAACGACCTGTTAGAACCCATTGTTGCTAAGAAGCATATAAGAAATTTTGGCCATGGATGT
Organism: Sequoia sempervirens; assembly: GCA_007258455.2. Lineage (NCBI taxonomy): Eukaryota > Viridiplantae > Streptophyta > Pinopsida > Cupressales > Cupressaceae > Sequoia > Sequoia sempervirens. The sequence continues at coordinate 367,034,758 of VDFB02271358.1, forward strand.
ACCCCATCGAAAATAAGCATACTTGGAAAAAGTGCCTTGGTTAGAAAATTCAAATCTCCCCCTTACTTTTTGGTATCCACAAGTCTACCCTTAGACAACTATACCTTTGACATAACTGATGTGTGTGACGAGGACTCCCTAACTGACTTACCCATGCTATTCGAGGATTCCTCCCTTCTCATGATTAGTACCCTATATTTTGAGTCAAACAACCAAACCCATGAGCTAAACCTAGTCTATCCTCAACTCATCAATTATGACTAATGAGGACCACCAATTTTAGACACATTCAAAAAATATGAGGCTCTCTCAAAATTCATGGGATTGTGGGATAGTGTACCATGCAGAGATCACAAAGTTGGGTTCGACATTGTGCTAGAAACACATGCCTATTATGGGGAAACAATTAAATCCCTCAGTCGCAAAAGTGAAAATCTGAGAATAATCTCTAGGTCTTTGAGTGAAAACCACACTGTGGCACTTTGTAACCCAAAAATAGTAAAAATAAAGGACACATCCAATGGTGAAAACCTCTCTAAGGTGCTAGAGGATGAGGGATTCAATCTTCCCCTTAGTGCTATTCATCAGGAGAAGTCAGTAGTCTTAGCAGAGAAATTCAATCAAGTCAACTTGGGAACAGAAGAAATGCCACATATCACCTTCTATGCATAATCGCTCTTGACAAAAGAACAAGAACTCCTAGCTGCCTTTCTAAGAGAAAGAAAGATAAATTTTGAAAGGACCTATGTCAACATGCTTAGCCTTGATCCAGAAGTTGTGATTCATCACCTAGTTGTATATCCCAAAGCAAAGCTAGTAAGACAAAAGTTGAGAAAGATGCATCCACAAATAGCATTGTTGGTCAAAATGGAATTATAGAAGCTCCTTAATGTTGGGTTCATATGGCCAATTGATTATCCAGAGTGGATTTCAAATATTGTACCTATTTCAAAGCCCACTAGGGGCATTTGCATCTGCACTCACTTCAAATATTTGAACAAAGCATGTCCCAAGGATGATTTCCCTCCCCCAAACATCAACATGATTGTGGATATGATGACAGGACATGAAATGCTATCATTGATGGATGGATTCTCAGGGTACAATCAAACCATGATAGCTAAGGATGATCAACACAAAATAGCTTTCACTTGTCCATGGGGGACATATTGTTGGAATATGATGCCATTTGGGTTGAAAAACGCAGGAGCTATCTATCAAAGGGCCATGACACTAATCTTCCATGATATGATTCACAAAACTGTGGAAGATTATGCGGATGACATATTGGCTAAATCAAAGAAATTTTGAGACCACATAATGGCATTAGGCTCCATCTTCGACAGGCTAGAAGAATACAAGGTCAAACTCAACCCAAAAAAGTGTCTTTGAGGTACAATCAGGCAAGTTAGTACCTAGGTACATTGTATCTATGAGAGGAATTGAGATAGACCCCACCAAGGTCAAGGAAATTCTCAAAATGGAGGCACCAAAAACATTGAAATAGCTAAGAGGCTTATAGGGATGACTCTAGTCCATCCGTCGATTCATAGCACAAATAGCAAACAAAGCTATCCCATATTCTCATCTACTCCACAAGGGAGTAGTATACAAATGGGATGAGAAATGTGACCAGGCTTTCAAAAAGATCAAGGAGTACTTGCTCACACCACCAGTTCTCATGCCACAAATTCTAGGAAAACCCTTGATCCTGTATATATCAACAACAGCCCTTGGACTCTCTTAGCACAACATGATGAAAATGGAAAAGAGAGAGCTATTTACTACATCAGTAGAAACATGGTGGGAAACATGTTGAATTACACATCCATTGAGAAGGCTTGTTTATCAGTCATGTTCGCCGCACAAAAATTTAGACACTATATGCTAGCACATCAGATAAAACTCATTGCAAAGATAGACCCTCTCTAGTATTTTCTTTCTAAAGCAATGTTCACAGGGTGAACAACTAAATGCATTATTATCCTGATAGAACACGACATTGAGTATGTAGAACAAAAGGCCATTAAAGGACAAGCAATTGCAGATCAGCTGGCAGAAGCACAAAAATATTAAGAGAATCCACTTGTATCATAATTCCCTGATGAGTCAATTTTTAACCTAAGTGTGGCAAATCACTAGAAAATGTACTTGTATGGATCCTACACACAACATAGGTGAGGAGATGTAGTCCTCTTCATTACTCCACAAGGGGATTGCATACCTAAATCATATAAGATGTTCTTTCCTTGCACAAACAACATTGTAGAATATGAGGCTCTTGTCATAGGGATGAGAATTGCAATACAATGGCAGATCATAACACTCAAGGTCTATGGGGACTCGCAACTAATCATCAACTAGGTAAATGATGAGTATCAAATGAAGGATGATAGTTGAACCCATACAAGAAATTGGTGGAAAGCTTCAAAGAGTTCTTCATTGATATCACATTTGAGCAACTACCAAGGGAAAACAACAGAGCGGTGTATGCTATGGCAACAATTGGATCGCTACTAGATGTCCCACACAACGTCCCAAAGCAAGAATTCCTTGTAGAGCAGCTTCTCATACCAACATTCAAGGTACCACAGTCTGAATTTATGTGTGAAATAATTGGTCTCGGTGATCCCTGGTATCATGATATATGGGTATGTGCAGGATCATGATGGGCCAAAAAGTGGCGATATGATGGGTATGTGTAGGATATGTGGCTGACAACTTTTTTTTATCCAAAATTGATGAAACAAAAATGGTTTTTAAAGGAGATTCTCAACTTTCCACCAATATAAATTATGCTTTATTTGAATTTAATAAATTATTATTATTCATTTTCTATTTGAATTACGACTAAAGTCCTGATTGCAAGGCTGATTAAAAAACATCTATAGCTTTCAAATGGTATCACATTTTTTGAATCTGAAACATGCATCACATTCTATGCTTCACATACTATAGGATTAAAAAAAAATGAATTTCATGAAGTTTTGACCAAGTTAAGGTGGTCATGCAACAAGTTTTTTATATTTTTTAAAAGTTGTAATAAAAAAATTCATAATTAATTATTTACTTGGAAAAAAATTACAAAAAAAGATGCATCACATCAGAACATGAGTCCTCTATTTATATCTAAAATCTTATAAAAAAATATTATCATTTTATTGTGGTTAGGGTGGTCAAACAAACACCTACTTCTTATTTCTTCCCTGAAATTTAAGTTCTACTGCATTCAAATTTCAAATTTTTACCAAATAGATTTTCTTTTTAAATAAACCTATTAGTTTAGAAACTACATTCAATTTGCTATAGATTCTATTCTTACATATTTTTGAAATAATATAGATAACATATTAAAATTTTTACGTCAAGTTTCCTAACTCTGATTTTTCTAAATTTTATCTCCACTTAAGGGCTTGTTTTTTCCATGATGATCTTGCAAATACCCATATATACCTACTTGAGAATAGGAGTCCTCCCCACTAATATGTCCTCAAACCTTAAAATAACATTTTTCAAGAAGTCATCCTATTTTGTCATCTTAGTAGACACCCTATACCATAGGAGCATTGAAGGAACCCTTTTATGATGCCTAGATGTTGAGAAAGCTTTGACTGCTTTAAACGCTCGAGGTACACAATGGCATTTGTGGGTCACAATCGAGTGGTATGACCTTGGAAAAGAAACTATTGAGGACTGGGTACTATTGGCCTCCAATGGAAAGGAAAGCTCATGACTATGTCTGAAGGTGTTTATAGTGTCAGCAACATGGGGGTATCATCCATGCACCAGCTCAGGAGCTCCACCTGATCATTACACCTTGGCCCTCTTCACAATGGGGGATTGATCTCATCGATAAAATCACCCCCACCTCATCTAGTGGACATAAGTTCATCATCACTTCCATGAAGTACTCCACAAAGTGGGTAGAGGCCATTCCCATGACCTATATCACAGGAAAGTAGATATCCAAGTTCATCCTAATCTACCTAATTTTCTGCTACAGTGTCCCTCAATCCATTATCTCAGATAACGGAACACCTTTCAAAAACTAGGATGTTCAAGACCTATGCCAAAATTTCAATATCCAACATCGCTTTTCCACTCCATACTACCCCCAGGGTAACAGCCAAGGAGAAGCTACAAATAAAACCATCTTAAAAATCCTCAAGAAAATAGTCAATGACGTTGGTCATGACTAGCACCTACAACTGAAACCCACCTTATGGGCCTACCAAAAAAGTATCTACACACCAACAGGTGCAACCCCTTTCTCCTAGTCTACGGATTAGAATCCATCCTCCCCATTAAGATCGAGCTCCCATCCTTAAGAATATCTTTGCAAAATCTTATCACAAATGAAGACTATCGGTGTCATGATTGAACGAAATGGAACTACTGGATGAGTGGCGCATGGATGCCTTAAACCATTTACAAGTCTACCAGAACCCTCTCAAGCAGAGCTACAACAAGAAGATCAGGAGTCATACCTTTCAAGTTGAAGAGCTTCTACTGAAGGAGAATCAAAAAAATGTACCAAATCTAGATAGCAAGGGAAAATCTGAACCTAATTGGTTGGGACCCTTCATCATCACAGCAAGCTACAAGTCAGGGGTATATCAACAATCTATGCCTGAAGGGGAGCCTCTGCAGGAGCCCATGAATAGCTCCCATCTCAAAAAAAAATATGCCTAATCTTAAAAGGTATAAATCCAAAAAATACAAAAAAAAATAAAAATATAAAAATCAAAAAAAATCAAAAAAAGGATTGAAAACAGTAAAGAGAAAAATTTTCCTCTAGTGAAAACCACTTTGGTGGCACTTTGGGCAAGTACCTTGGTTAAAACCTTGCAAAGAAGCACCTTTTGTAAATAAGCACTCTCCATCCATCCATCCATCATGCATCCATATCTCCATCTACCACCCATCCACGTCTGCATTATAGCTTGATCCTCTATTTGTATCATGATCCCTCCTAGTACTACTCGGCCCATTCTTAACGTCAACTTGTCCTGCCTATATCGAAGTAGTCTATCACATCATGTTGGGGGCATGTTTTTATACCTACATTGGATCATATTCGTGTATATTCTTGCAGTCTTCCTTAAAATTAGAAAATTCAAAAACATTCAGAAAATGAAAAAATCCAAACACATTCATAGAATCAGAAAATCCAAAAACATTCAAAACATATCAAAATCCCAAAATAGGTCAAAAAGTCAGTCAAAAAAGTCAAGAACATAGTCATTTTTTTGAACTATGAGTCTTTGAGCTCTAAATATGGGCAAGGTTGATCTTTGATCATCCCCTGAGACACTTAGGTCAGTCCTTTAGGAGTCTGTTATAATAAACTGGCGATCCATTTGTTCATATCTCATCAACAAACAAGTTTGTGTCAGTTGAACTATGTGGTCTCTACATGTATAATGTAGGCAAGGCTAATCTCTGATCAATCTTGAGTCCCCTAGGATAGCTCTTTAGGTTAGGCTCTTCACCAAAATCTCAGAAAACCCAAAAACATTGGAAAATGTGAAAATCAAAAAATTTGTAAAACATCTTGAAAATACCAAAAATAGCCTCAAAACATAAGAAAAACATTCAAAAAAACCCAAAGAATCATCCATTCCATCTCGCTTTCACCCACAATAAAATTTCACTCATAATAAATTAATCATCACCTTCACCCTTTGACAACACAATCGGAAATAGGTATAGCAAATTGAAAGTGAAAACTCAAACGTTAGAGTCTCAAGTGTAGGTTGATAAGTAAACAAGTTGGTCATCTCTTGGTATTAATATCCTATCATCGAATTTGTCCCAAATCATCTGATAACATCATGTCCTAGGATGCATCCTTCCTACAATGGACATCAACATCAGGCATCACTGTAGTTTAGTCTTGGCTAGCGGTATGAAGAACATTAGCTTGTTGGTTTATTTGATCTTTGTCTTTTGACTTATCTTATTGTGTTCATTTCGATGACCTCTCGATGATGTCCAAAAAAAAGGATTTAGAGAAAAAGGAATGGGGAAACAATCATTATATTTTTATCTGTTGTACTTGTTGGATATTCTTGTAATATAACCTTGGTCATGCTTATTTTGTTTGGTCTGTAGGGAGGGTGTTTTTGGGTATCTTTTTTACCACATGGGAAGGCTTTCCTTTCTATGTTTTTTTCTAAGATGTTTGAAATATCTAAATAGCATTCTAAATAGGGTTTCACATGCTAGGTGTGAACACAGATACTCCTATCTAATTGTCAAGTCAAATTCCATCACACTAGACACAATGCCATCCTATTTCTTTATACCTTGATGCATCGTACCTATGTGTGCTATCAAACATAAGGAAAGTAATCCCTTTTAAAATCCCAATTCCTAATAAGCAAAGCATCGTCATCATTCATCCTCATCTCTAATAAAGTCTTGTAGATCATGGACTTGTTCGATCCTCTTGTCATCATCTCATTTCTTCTTTCTTCTCTCCATGCTAACATGGTACTATGACAGTTAATAAAAAAATCACCAATGCATCCATCCTACATCCACAAACTGTTAGCATGCTACATATCATCCATATCATATCATAATTTAGAAAACACTGATCATCTCACATGCATTCCATTCTCATTATTGCATAATATAGATTGGTTATTCTAAGCATCTCATAAACCATACATTTGCATCCATTGCATAATCATAAGAACATCATCATATCATCCGTACATGCATCATCATATCATACATGGAAAAGATACTAAAAAAGAAAAAGAGCATGTCATAACATCTCATACATCACATAATCATAACATGTAACATCATCCATTACGGGCATAATATAGATTTTTTAGTCTAAGCATAATAAAATTATTTGCATATTATAAACATTTGCATTCATGCATCCATACTTCATACATCATCATCAAAGAAAGTGCATAGAAAATATACTAAAACAGAAATACATCCATGACATACATAAACATCTGCATAGTCATACGTCACATCATATCATATAGAATCATATTGCATATAGAATTGCATTGTATGTACATCCATCCATAATGCATAAATAAAATATGACACATCACATAGTAAATCGATCATATCATATATATCAAATAATGTAACTGTCATGGCACAAATCAGGATCATGTATATGTATCAATCAATGTAAAAATGCCCATAGGGTTATAAAAAATGGAGCCTGTGGACCTCAAAAAGAATCGAATGGTGTCGATCAAAACTATGTGAGCTAGCCCTGGTGGCTGCTCCCCTTGCCTGCCTGTCTCTCAACCCAGTCATCTATCTGTCTCATACCAGTCTACTGAGAGTACTCTAGTACTTGAGTTGTTGCATGTATGACTTTTCAATAATGGAGCCTATAATACTCAACCTCCCATGATACTGCCTCGTGGTACATCCACATGAGAATTGTCCTGCCCTGTGATGCAAAAGCCATACTCTCTAGCTGTTGTTGCCTGTCAACCTCCTAGGCCAACTGCAGCTCTGTCACCTACCTCTAGTGGCGCTCCTAATCTCGCTTTGTCATGAGGGCCTAGACTTGTTGTCTAGCCTAGTCACTCTCTACTATATGTGTCTGTATCTGAGCCTATAGCCCTTGTAACTGCCTTTGAAGCTACTAAATTTGAGCGTCGCATGGATCGGGCTGAGGTGGCTAAGGTGGTTGTGGGATCCCTAGGCTGATCCCTTTGCTGGTGCCCATCTCTCTAATCCCTCTGGTATGGCTATCGTGGAGGTCCTCCTCCTCCTCCTCCTCCTCCTCCTTCACCTCTGAGTGTTGCTGGAACCTGTCCCCTCCTAGTTGTCCTACCTTAGGGTCTCCTCTATGGCAATGCTACTCTTGGAATTGTAAGTCATAGTGGAGGTATGAACCAATCATCATAGGCATGTGTAGTGCCCAGATTCACCTATCCCTATGGATAGGCCCATGACCTAGCTACTAGCTACCTAAATGAATCAATTGCATTGGATGTTGGGATTGTCTAACCCTAGGTAGTCTCTATGGATGTGCATGTAAAGATGGTAATATACTAATCATTAGGGTGATCCTGCACATCTTTAAACTATCTTGCTACCCTGTCTGGTAGGTAGCACTCAATCATGGTATGCTTGTGCCCCTACTTAAGGCGATCTTGGCAAGTGTAGAAGAGCTACTATACATCATCATACCAAGTAGGCATGTGCATCCATGGCCACCAAGTAAACACTAACATCTCATCAATAACACGACACCAATGAGGTAGGCTGAGTTGTCCTATATGTGTAAAAGTGAGGATGCCCCTATACCTCCAAACTATTGGGTTGTCAGGCTTGACATCAACCACAGTAACCCTCGATCAAAGCATGATTATTTGCTCCCAAGCCCAAATGTGTAATCATGTGACACTGGCACCCATCGCTCTACTATCACAGTAGGAAAACTCATGAAGATCGTGATATAAAGAGGCCAACATCACTAGTCCCAAGGAAAATAGTGTTCTCTCTCGTAGCATCTGCTCCGAGGCCAAGCCCTATCCCAAGCTGAAATATCTACCCCGCCAATCTAGAGCCACCAATCCTGAAATGATTGTACCAATGATCAATTTGAAAATTGACACACGATGTCTATAATAGTCTAGGTCAAGCTAGCCCTTACAAAGTATGAGCTCCTCCACCTCCAAGATCTCAAAGCATGCATTGTCGCCAGCACCGGTATCATAAATAACTCTCTCGCCATGGATGGGAAATCACAAGATACACCAGACATCCTCCAATGTAACAGTAGCCTTGTTGGTGGGTAGGTGAAAAGATGAGGTCTCGCTATACCACCGCTCAGCCAATGCTATCACCATTTCCAAATGAGTCCTAATAGCAGGAATTTAGGCAACGTACTAGGGGTCAATCTCGCCAAGGTGCTCCTATCGCAACTCGTACAATCCGTTTAATTTGCTCAACATCGAGGGCCAATGCTCATGTGGAAGCATAGGCTCTCTGTCCTCTTGCACTCATAAAGTCACAACATCAAAACTCATAAGAAAAATTTTGGCCTCATTTGGAGTTCTCAACTCTAGAACCATGATTGCATCGCTATTTGCAATGGCGTCACCCTTTGGAAACTCCAAACTGTGACGCTTGACCCCTTCAAAATGCAAATCAAGCCTCGGCATCACTATTTGAAAATGTGGGCCTATTTGACCAAAAAACTCTAAAACCTAACAAAGGTGTGGCATCAACATTCACAATGGCGTCATCCTTTACAATTTGGAACCCTAGTGCTAAATTGCAATGCAGCATCGCAATAAACAATAGCAACCCTTAGCGTCGCCTATTTGGAACTTTTAGTGTCGCTATATAGCGATGCTGGACAAGTTTGACCTTTTAAACTATAATAAATGTGCTCGAAAAATGAAATTAAAGGTCGGGTTAGAATCACATACCGATGGTCTTGCGCTTGGAGGTTGTTGGTACACTCGAACTCGCTCGGAAATGTGTCGGGGAAGCACTCTTTGCACCATTATGTAGGAGGGTCAGAGCTTAAAATAAAACAATTCTCAAAGTATGAATGTGAAAATGAATTGAAAGTGACCCCTCCAAGGCTATTTAAGCATGAATTAGGGGTTTTTGCCCCGTTTTATCCGTCAAACTAGAGTTTTGCGCCCCCAACCCCATTTTTCCCAACCGATGGTCATTTCAGGTCTTTTTCTCATGTTTTGGCATGTTTTCGGCATCCTGGAGCCTTTCTGCACATGTCGGGCAACTTGTCCTCTTTTTTTAAGAAATCACCCAAAAATCCAAATTTTCATTTGATCCCTCGAGGGGGCAGTATACCAACGTAATTCTTCCACTGGGGCAGTAGTGGGCATCAAAAAAATTAGAAAAATTTTGAATTTTGATCTCGGAAAGGTTATTCTTTAAACCAATGAAGCAGGTACATTGCTTCAAAGAGGGACAAAATGTAGACGTTCAAATTATACTGATTGATCTTGTGCACTTGATCTTGATTTACTAACATTAATTATGCCTAAATCACTTCTTTACTAACCATTTAATTAAATAATCCTTATTTAATTAATTTATCATAATTCCTCTTTTAATTAAATAAATCAACTTTATTTGATTAAATCATCATCTTCATTTAATTAAATAAATCATTTTATTTAATTAATCTTAATGTTCCTCTTTTGATTAAATAAATCATTTTATTTATTTAATCCTAAAGTCATCTCCTTTAAATTGAATAAATTAACCTTTATTTGATTAAATCTAACATCATCCCTTTTAATTAAAAAAATCAAGCTTTATTTAATTAAGTCTAAAAGCCCATTATTCTTCCCATTTTATTTAAATAAATCTAAATATCTAAATCAAATTTCAAATCAAACTAATCTCCATCTAAGTTAATTAAATCCTAATTATCTCTAACTCTAATCATCAAATCCTCTAGATTTTGCAACTTGCACATGTAAATCAATTTATTTGATTTATAAATTCTTCTATTTTCATTCAAAAGGGCATCTCTTTGGAATATTCCTCCAATTTGAAATCTCCCTCCCAAAGGGACTTGTCCTCCAACATGGCATTTAAGTATCTTACATGCCCTTTTTCTTGAGCCAAGTGGCATTAACTCACCTTTCATCTCTTCCTTCACAAGCCATCTTTCAAATTTCAAATTCTGCCTAATTGCATTTATCATGCACATTGATCAAAATGTGCTCCACCTCTCTTCAATAGCATGTTGACAAGTGGCACATTGATATTGGTTCATCTTTAATCCTACATCCTTCATGTTTCTCATTACTCCATCCTTCTTTCCTATAAATTGAGGACTCTTCTATTTGATTTTGGATCCACAACTTGAGGCAAAGTCACTATCTACAGATTTGAAGCAAAGTTCATCCATTTTCATCCAAGTCTTCATATTTTTTCATTAATCTTATCTAGGTTATTGCAAATTTCACCAAGGATCACATTGTTCATCATAAAATCTTACAAGGAATTGGAAAAGGGCTACTTTCCACATCAAAGTAGCACCAATTCCCCCATGGGGTCTTGGTTTGGATGTTTTGAATAATAAGCTTTGATTTCATATTCTATCTTTTTTTTCTTATTCATTGCATTTTGAATGAATTGCATGGGGAATTATTTTTTTAGATGTGTTTGATGACTAACATTGGGTTGTTTGTTCATGTTTGAGTAGGTCTAGATCAACCATTCACAGATGCATTTCAAACCTTGATTTCTATCAAATATGAAAAGCAAGGTACATTAGGATGCACACTCGTGTAATCAATTCAACAACCATGTGTGCTAGATGTTATTCTGAAAAAGGCTCGCACTGTTTCAGCTCTACAAATGGCATGGACTCATACCCACAACCATTCTTGCTAAAGAGGCTGACACAGGTTGAAGAAATGCTTATTGCTAGGGTGGCTCCAGTTTTACAAGTGTCCCACACTAGAGGAGGGAAGTTTAAATATAGTGGTCAAATGATAAGCTTTCCTCAGGATATCTCGAGCATTGAAAAACTTTTTCCACGCCGATTACAAGACCTTGAGGTTGTGATCGTGTGACGAACCATAGTTGAAGGTGGAAACTATGACTGCTATGTTAATAAACATCATGTCACATATGCATTGAAATATAAATTTCAATATGACAAATACTACAATGATGTTGAGATTGATGTTGAGGCTATTAATATGTTACCTGATATTGGTGTTGATGTCTCCAATTTATTGTATACAATAGAGTAAGTTTTTGATGAGGAGTTAATGCAATCAACCAACTCAACAAATGTTGTTGAAGATGAAAATGGATCTTCAACATTTTCATCATTTATCCCTTTCTTTCCAAATGCTACACAAGAGCTCCAAGAAATCAAACAGGTATTACAAATTGAGAAAAAGGAGTGAAATATCTTGTGTTGGCCTGAAATTAGCTCTTCTCTTGTTAATGAATATAACACTAAAGGTTTATTTACAATGGCTTTTCCAACATTGTTCCCCACTAGAGCAACACTTCCCCTCCAACCAAGGAATATTCAGATTCAGTTGCATGAATATTCCCTCCACTTGATGAGATATTTTGACCACAGATTTGGAAAACATGGCAGGTTTAGGTATTCCCTCTACAACTTGATAATGAGACATCACAGTCAACAAATTGTTTGTCTTTGTCAAAGCGGATTTGGAAAAAAAAACTTGAAGTCCTTGTCTACTTTGCATGAATGATTTTAAGCTGCTTCTAATGACCAAATAGTTGAGCAATTGATGCATTTTTGTGGATTGTTGTGTGGGACTCGTTCTTTTTGGAACTCTTGTTGGGCCCAGCTATATGCAATGATTGAACAACTTGGGATACCTACCCTTTTTTTCACTCTGAGCTATGTAGACACAAAATGACCTGATCTACAAAATGTTTTCTCTTCTGTGACTCATTTGGAAATGGAGCCTTCAATAAACACCCTGATAGATAGTGTTATTAAAAATCCACATGTAACATATTTATATCTGCATCATACATTCTCAATTTTTCATGAAGAGGTGATTGAAAATATTTTGCATGCAAAATATTATTGGTATAGATATGAATGGCAGCATCATGGCTCTGCACATGTGCATGGTTTTTTGTGGCTTCTAGAAGCCCCAAACATGGACACTCTTGATTGGTCCAATCACCATGATGTTACCATGGCAAGGAACTTTTTTGATAGATATGTTTTAGCTTGGAATCCATGTTGCCCTGAACAAAGATTGCTTAGAATGTATCAGTGTTCTAAAGAAAATTCATGCTTACTTTCCATGAGCTAGATTCTTTCCATTGATCCAATCATAGATTATGAAGAGTTTCTAAATACAATTCAAAGGAACACAAAATTCTCTAAATACACTTGTTTAAGGAAAAAAGGAGAGCAATTACAATGTCGGTATAAAGCACCTTGGCAGCAACAACTTACCTCTACATTGGCATCTGATACTGAGTCTAACAAATTTTAAAAGGAACATGACAACTACGAGGGGGGTGAATCAGTTGTCACACAAATTCAAATTCAAAACTTCAACACTTATAAATTCCACAACCACACTAATCTTTTATTAAGTGTGAACATGAAATGTAGATAATAGAAAGTAAATCAGCATAATGAACACCAAATTTTTATGTGGAAAACCCAAAGAGGGAAAAACCATGGTGATTATTAACTCACAATATAAAGAAATTATAAAACCAAATGCAGAGGCTCACTGCATAGAAAAGGACTCACTTCCTACAGGAAGGACTCACTATCCAATAAGGAGGCTCACTACCTACTGATACAAAAGAGAACAAAAGATCCACCATATCAATTAACACACATCCCCATCCTTGATTAGAAGATTGTAGAAACCTTTAGCTCACCACTTTTAGGAATCTAACACAATGAAGTATTGTTGCCTCAACTCACTCATACACACTTCTGCTCTTATGATTTGTGGCTTACTTCATCACTTTGCATCTTACCTCCAATTATTTGCACTTCAAGACATGTGAATTTATACCATATTCAACCTTAGAAACTTTCTCCAAGGTCAAACACATAAACTTCATTTCATAAATTCAAATTAGGTTCGGAAACTCAACATTCTTGTGGTGGAAAAGAATGGGAGTGAACCAATAAAAATACTTAACCAAGACCAAAAATAATGTCTTGGATCAACCACATGCTTCCTTAATTAAATTGAATTCTTCAAATGAAGTGTAATCACTAGTTCGGCCAAACCTTATGAAAACATAAATGAACATTGATGTACACGCTTCCCAACAAGAAGATGACACATAGACAACACAACATGCTTCATTATGCATGAGAACACATATCATATTCCTTCAGATACATCCACAACAAGTACAACAATCTTCTAACACTAAAATTATTCCATCAGTCCATCTAGACTGTGCAAACACATACAACAACTCAGAAACTTGACTTTCAGATCAAAGATGACATTCTGCACAATATTCTGGGAGAACACCTTTTCTTCCTCTGCAACTATTTTTTGCATGAATTTCTCTCCCCCTTTGACATCAATGGAAAATATCAAAAACTCTTATCACTCCCCCTTAGGAGTGCACCCATTCAACTCATACTACAACAATGAAAACCTTTTCTACTCCCCTTGCGGAGTAGACCCATTCATCAGTCCAAATAAATGAAGAATTTGTGAGTTCATTGGACTGATGCACCTTCATGTGCACCTAGTTCGAAGGGCCAATGACCCCCAACCTCTCCCTAATATTCTCAAAAGTATCCTTCAAAAGAGCCTTAGTAAATATATCTGCAATTTGTTCCTTTGTTGAAACATACTCCAATCTGACTCCATTCACCAACACCTTTTCTCTCAAGAAATGATATTTGATAGATATGTGTTTTTTTCTTGAATGCATAACCGGATTCTTTGAAATATTTATAGTACGTGTATTGTCACAGAAAATAGGAATAGGCTCATCACATATTACTCCAATTTCTTTAAGAGTTTGCATCATCCACAAAACCTGTGTGTAGTAGGATGCTATAAAAATACATTCTTCCTCTATAGTGGATAAATAAACTGAGTCTTGTTTCTTACTCAACCAAGCAACCACTCTCCCACCAAGAAAGAAAGCACCTCCACTGCTACTCTTCTGGTCATCTGCACAACTAGCCCAGTCGGCATCGGTATAAGCACTCAAGGTGAAATCAGCACCCTTAGGATACCATAAGCCATAATTCGATGTACCCTTAAGATATCTAAATATCCTCTTTATAGCTATAACATGTGCCTCTTTAGGATCTGCTTGAAATCTGGGAACTAGGCATACTACATGCATAATATCCGGTTTGGTAGCAATGAGATACAATAGTCGACCAATCATATATCTATATTTGCTCTGATCAGTTTTAGATGATTCATCATCTTTGCTCAGCTTACATCTGGTTACCATAGGAGTACTAACCAATTTAGAGTCATCCATTCTAAAATTCTTCAACATCTCTTTTACATACTTAGATTGTTAAATGAATATACCTTTATCAGTTTGATTCACTTGAAGACCAAGAAATAAATTCAACTCACCAATCATGGATATCTCAAACTCTTTTTTCATTTTTTTCAACAAATCTTTTACACATGCCTTCATTTCCACCAAATATGATATCATCAATATATACAACTACTATCAACATTTTGTTACCTTGCACTTTGAAGTAAAGATTACTGTTAGCAGAGCCTTTGAATATTCCTTTCTTTGTCGGGTATCTATCCAATCTTGCATACCAAGCTTTGGGAGCTTGCTTCAGTCCATACAACGCCTTCTTCAACTTACAAACCATGTCTGGTTTTTTAGATAACTAAAACCCTTCATATTGTTCCATGTACACTTCTTCCTCCAATTCACCATTCAAAAATGTTGGCTTGACATCCATCTAATACACTTTGAAATCCTTGTAGGAAGAAAATTCCAAAAACATTCTAATAGCTTACATTCTAGCTACAGGGGCAAATGTTTCTTCAAAGTCTATGCCTTCAACTTGTGAATATCCCTTGCATACAAGTCTTTCCTTATTCCTTACAAATTCTCCATTTTCATTCAGCTTATTCTGGAACACCCATTTTGAACCAATTACAGGGTATGTGCAGGATCATGATGGGCCAAAAAGTGGTGATATGATGGGTATGTGTAGGGTATGTGGCTGACAATTTTTTTTAACCCAAAATTGATGAAACTAAAAGGGTTTGTAAAGAAGATTCTTAGCTTTCCACCAATATAAATTATGCTTTACTTTGAATTTAATAAATAAATATTATTCATTTTCTATTTCAATTATGACTAAAGTCCTGATTGATAAGATGATTGAAAAACATCTATAGCTTTCAAACAATATCACATCTTTTGAATTCAAAACATGTGTCACATTCTATACTTTGCATACTATAAGATGAAAAAAAAAATGAATTTCATGAAGTTCTGACCAAGTTAAGGTGGTTAGACATACAAGTTTTTATATTTTTAAAAATTTGTAAAAAAAATCATAATTAATTATTTACTTGGAAAAAATTATAAAAAAATGTGCATCACTTCGGGTCATGAGTCCTCTACTTATATATAAAATCTTAAAAAAAATATTATCATTTTATTGTGGTTAGGGTGGTCAGACAGACACCTACTTCTTATTTTTTCCCTAAAATTTAAGTACTATTACATTGAAATTTCAAATTTTCACCAAATAGATTTTTTTTTTAAATAAACCTAGTAGTTTAGAAACTACATTCAATTTGATACAAATTCTATTCTTACATATTTTTGGAATCATATAGATAACTTATTCAAATTTTTACGTCAAGTTGCCTAACTTTGATTTTTCTAAAATTTTCGCCACTTAAAGGGTCTATTTTTTCCATGATGATACTACACATACCCTACATTCTTGTTCACAGGTCTAGGGACTAATTCCCATGTCTAATTATTCTCTATTTGTTGCAACTCTTCTTTCATAACTTTCATCCAACTCTCATCTTCACATGCTTCACTCACAAACTTATGTTCAATTTTAGAGAGTAAACACAGATTTACCTCAGCTGCTACTTTACTTCTTGTCTTCACACCTTCACTCTTATCTCCAATTATTTGTTCCTCCAGATGATTCTTTTGCACATACTTAGGAGTCTTAACAACACGTTTTGGTTCATTCTCTTCTTCTTCTTCAGTATGTTCTTCTTTTTCTTCGTCTTCCTTCTCCTTATTCTCTTCAGGTACTTGTCCACAAATAGGATCATCAGGTTCAACTTCACTTATCTCAATAGGTCTATGTATGTCTTCATCATATTTCACATTAGCACTTTCAATAATCTTCCTCAATCTCTTATTGAAGCATCTATATGCTTTGCTAGTAGTAGAGTACCCAAGAAAGAATTCTTCATCACATCTAGCATCAAATTTTCCAAGATATTCATCATCTCTTTTAATGTAACATCTGCTTCCAAATACCTTGAAATACTTCACAGTAGGATTCTTACCAGTCCATAACTCAAAATGAGTCTGTGTTGTTGCCTTTAATCTGAACTCTATTAAGAACATAAACAATAGTGTGTATTACCTCTCTCTAGTACACATCTGGTGCATTTGATTCTTTCATCATGGTTCTTGCAGCTTCCTGTACTATCCTATTTTTCCTCTCAACTACCCCATTCTACTAAGGGGTTCTCAGAGTAGAAAACTACCTCTTTAAGCCATGCTGCTCACAGAATGTATTAAGCTCACTAGAAGTGAATTCTTCACCTCTATCAAATCTCAAACATTTAATTTTCAAATTTACTTCATTTTCCACTCTTTCCTTGAACACTTTAAACCTATCCAGAGCTTGTGTCTTTTTCCTAAGAAAAGCAACCCATGTCATTTGAGAATTATCATCAATAAAAACCATGGAATACCTGTCACCATTTAGGCTTCCTATTCTAGTCAGACCACAGAGGTCAGTGTGAATTAACTCTAGCATTCTGATAGTAGAGTTCTCTTTTCCCTTAAAGTTGCATCTTGTCTATTTCCCCAACTAACAACTTCTATAAATAGTATTAGCAGGCCTTGTGATTTTAGGCAGACCTCGAAAAATATCTTTTGAACTGATTTTGACTAGATTATCAAAATTTACATGTCCCATTCTTTGGTGCCATAACCAACTTTCACTAACTTGAGATACAAGGAATTGACCATCAAATCCCTTATGTTGATAGATGTTTCCATGAGTTCTCCTTCCAGCAGCAACCATATCTCCATTTCCAAATCCTTTTTCTGATTTCATTGGTATTATTTTGAAACACAAGTTTAAAACTATTGCTACAAATCTGTCCAACACTCAAAAACTTATGCCTCAAACCCTTCACATAATATACATCATCAATGTTGTGTACTCCATCAAAAATAATTGAACCTTTCCCACAAATCTTAGCTCCTAAATCATCACCAAACATGACTAAACCACCATCATACTTTTCAAGTTTAGTGAACTTACTTTTATCTCTGGTAATGTGATTAGAACATCCACTATCAATCACCCAGTAGTCTTCATCCTATCTTGCATGAAAGGCGGTGACCAAAGTACCTTCCATCTTATTCATTTTGTTCTCCAGAGCATTCTTGCTTGCACATTTTCTAGGGTTAGCAAATACAAAAAAAAATTCCAAAGCTAATGACAAGCATTCACTATCATCAACCTCATTTTCAGATTCATCATCAAATATCCTGGCTTCTTCTTTAACATAATACAACTTCTTGTATTTCTTATCCTTTCTATCCTTATCTTTATAATCCTTTTTCTTCTTATGTATAGCTCTATTTGGACATCTCAAAGCATAATGACCAATATTACCACAACTGAAACATTTCAAGGGAAACATACCGTTATAATTTTTGGTACCTTTCTTTAACTTCTTGGTGAAATTCGCTTCCAACTCATCAGAACCATCATCTTCAGATCATCTTCAATCTTCATTGCCTTAAATTTTGTCTCTATCTTTTCTTCTTTCATGTCTTCTTTCCTGAACTTTCTCATCTCAAATGCTTTCAAGGTGTCAAAAAAATGTTTTTTAGTATACTTCATAGGATCATATATCTCTTCAATAATTGAGATCTTATCACTGTAGCAATCTGGTAGGGTGATCAAGATCTTCTCAATAATATCTTCATCGGTTTGCTTTCCCCCTTGATTCTTAACTTCATTTGCTGTCATCTCAACCCTCTGGAAATAGCTTGTAAACTCTTCACCATCTTCCATTTTCGAATTCTCAAATTTGTACTTTGCTACCAGCTTCTTTGTCAACTTTACTCTTTCATTTCCTTCATATAGTTCTTCCAACTTCTTCCAAACATCATAAGTAGTATCCAAAGAAAGAACCTTAGTTCGCCCAATTTTAGATAAAGCACTGTAAATAGCACACCTCGCTTTCTCATTTTCCTCATAAGCAGAAACCTCATCTGTAGTAGTAGGACCATTCACTGGAGTAGTATACTTTTTTTGAACAACCTTCTAGGTTTTGTAACCAAGAGAAACAATATATCCTCTCATCTACACTTTCTAATCACTATAATAAGATCCATTGAACATAGGGATCACCAACTTATGCACCATCAGATCTCCCTTAAGTGGTTAAGCCCTACACCAAGGAACCAAAGCTCTGATACCAAATAATAAAAGGAACAGGACAACTGAGAGGGGGGTGAATCAGTTGTCACACAAATTCAAATTCAAAACTTCAACAGTTATCAATTCCACAACCATGCTATTATGTTATTAAGTATGAACATGAAATGTAGATAATAGAAAGTAAATCAACACAATGAACACCATATTTTTATGTGGAAAACCCAATGAGGGAAAAACCACAGTGAGGATTAATTCACAATATAAAGAGATTATAAAACCAAATACAAAGGCTCACTACCAAGGGCTCATTGCCTAGAAAAGGACTCACTATCCAAATATAAAGGCTCACTACCTACAGAAAGGACTCACTTTCCAAATACAAAGGCTCACTACCTATAGAAAGGACTCACTTTCCAATAGGGAGGCTCGCTTCCTACTGATACAAAAGAGAACAAAAGATCCACCACAACAATTAACACACATCCGCAGCCTTGATCAGAAGATTGTAGAAACCTTCAGCTCACTGCCTTCAGGAATCTAACACAATGAAGTACTATTGCTTCAACTCACTCACACACACTTCTGGTCTTATGATATGTGGCTTACTTCATCACTTTGCATCTTACCTTCAATTCTTCACACTTCAACTTGCATTTATAACATCTTTAACCTTAGAAACTTTCTCCAAGGTCGGCCACATAAACTTCATTTCATAAATTCAAATTAGTTCAACAACTCAACATTCCTAAGGTAGAAAAGAATGAGAGTGCACCAATAAAAATACTTAACCAAGACCAAAAACAATGTCTCAGATTAACCACACACTTCCTTAATTAAATTTAATTCTTCAAATGAAGTGTAAACATTAGGTTGACCAAACCTAATGAAAAGACAAATGAAAATTGTTGTACATGCTTCCTAACAAGAATATGACATGCAAATGACACAACACACTTCATTATGGATGAGAATACATCTCAGATTCCTTCACATACATCCTCAACAAGTGCAACAATCTTCAAACACCGAACTTCTTCCATCAGTCCATCTGCACTGTGCAAACACATACAACAACTCAGAAAATTAATGTTTGGATCACCAAACTGTTGGCATATGGCTTCTAGTGTTGTCATTGATGGAAACCTAAGTCATTATTTTAGTCTGCGGATCAAGATTTTCTCATACTGGCATGAAATGTAGAGAATAGTGTTCTACCAACAGAAAGCAAAAAGAACAAGGTATCCAGTCAGTTAATCAATCTGCATGCTTCACCGGATCATCAGTTTGAGTTGAGGATCCCCAGGATAGTTTGTTAAGAATATTGGTAAGTTTTGTGATGTTGCATTAATTGATGTACGAGCTTGGAGATCCCGCAGCATGTTTTTCTATTTATTTTCTCATTGTGGCCGACTTAGTGAATATAGCGTGTCGTTGATGTATAAGGAGTAATTATTTAAATGTTTCTATGTTAGAGAATTTTGTTTTGGGTTGTAGCTATAGTCTAGCCGACCTGTGTGGGTGCACATTAAAGATTACTCATGATTTGAGCTGACATGTGAAGAATATTTTGTATTTCATATTTTGTTGAAGCTGACTTGGAGCGATTGAAATCTTGGTGGCAGATATATATAAGATCGTTAATTCATTTTGAAGAGCAAATAAGGTGTGGAAGAGAAGTGTAGGTGTGTATGTGAATATTAGAAGATCAGTTGAGTGAATTTTGATTGTGCAGAAGAAGATTTTGTGAAGCGAATTAAGGTAGAGCAGAGCTAAGAAAAAAGTCTGACAAAAGGTCCAGAATTTGATACATGAGCTTCACCAAAATTGATACTAGGCATTTGTAGATGCTATCTTCTCAGTTCACCATTTTTTTGTAATTCAAACTTTTTGTAAGGTAGCGAGCCTTCCTTATTTTGAGGAGTGAACTCTAGGCAGTGTGCCTAAATGCATGTGCATTCCCTTTTCTTCATACTTTTAATAGAGTATATAAATTGTGGATTAATATCCACAATGGTTTTTCCCCTAACAGGGTTTCCATGTAAAAGTATTGGTGTTATGGTGTTTTGATTGTTTCTTTCATGTGCTTGCATCTTCACTTTTGTTTAAATGATGTAGATGGTCTATGATCATAATTGAAAGTTCAAATATTGTTGAACACTGATTTACCCCCCCTCTTTGTGTTCCTTGAGTCCAACAATTGGTATCAGATCAAGGTTCCTCTGTAGAATTTTAATAGCTTGAGGTGGATCTTGGAATACAATGGACTCTAGTGGTCTTCAACAATAGCTTATGGTGGCACTTGATGACCTTGATCAGTCTAAAGCAGAAGTCATGGAATTAAAAGCAAATCTTGTGGATGCCAAAAAATTCATTCAATCATTGAAGGATAAAATCAATGAGTCAAGAGAAAAGAGGAAGGACCTTTGTGATCAACTAAAGCAGAAAGAAAATAAAATCTTGGAAGATGTTCACCTGAATCAGACTCTAAAAGAAATAACTAAAGAATGTGAAAAAATTGTTAGGAATAATGCTACTCTAAAGCTTGAGATGGAATTTGTGGTGATGAAGCTAACTAAGGAGATTGAAGAAAGGAAGAAGAATGAGGAGAATCTGGCCCAGTCCTTCAAATAAAAATCTGAGGAATGTAGTAGAGTAAATAGTGGATTCATTCTGCTAGAGATTGAACTACAACAATCTAGAAATAATGAACAAGAGCTTGAAAGATAAATAGTTATTCTCAGAGATGAACTCACTACTACAAATGAATACAAGGAAAATTTTAGGATCAGTTATGCTAAGCTTGATGAGTTAACTAAAGGACAGGAGGATGCAAATGATAAGTTAGGTCTTGGCTATGAGAAAGGAGAAAGCTCTGGACCTGAACATAAGGATTCTACACAAATAAATCAGATGAACAAAGGCAGAAGATATCTGGTAAGAAAACCTAATGCTCAAAAGTTTAATGGTCACTACTTTGCTTGTAATAAATTTTGTCATATGTCTTCTCAGTGTAGAAATAAAATAAATTCAAGTAGTCCATCATTTCCCGATCAACGTTTTAGTTGTAATAAGTTTGGTCATAAGTCAACTGAATGCAAAAGTATGTATGTTAGTGTAAGGAATGTCAAATGCTACACCTATGGAAGATTTGGGCATGTTACTAATCAATGCATATCAAAGGGAAATCAATGGAATGAATGGTCTAGACAAAGAAATCCGATGTGCTACATTTACAATAGATTTGGTCACATTGCAAGATTCTGCAGGAACAAAAACTTGGATAGAAGAGGTCTGGTATACAAAGGAAGAATTTCACAGAAAGATGATAAAGGAAAAAGGAAAGTGACTATGGAAGAAATAAGAGCTCAGATGAAGAAAACATGGATAAAGAAGAGTGAATCTGATGAAGAAAATAATCCCATACCGAAAGCAGCCTCTAGTAATTCCTCTGGAAATTGATCTTAGGTCATCGGCCTAGGGGGATTTTTTCAAGAAAAATCCTTTGTCCCCCTGTCAGTAGTCGGCACCAAAATGAATGAATTTTGAGTAGTTGTGCTATTAGTCTACAAATATGTCTGTGATCACTTGTGCAGAAATCCGAGATCTAGAAGGTCCGCATATGGATTCTTCTCTTGTTGTCTAAGAAAACAGAGTTACCGGAACTCCTAGGGAAAAACATTTAATGCGGTAAAAAGGTTAGGTGTGCAAAGTTATAAAAGGGTATTTCAAACCCTCATTTGTCATATTGTGTTGAAGAAGAACAGAAGGAGAGCCTTTGCAATAGAATTTTGAAGGATTCAAGTAAATTTGGCAGCAAATTCATGAAGTATTTTTAATTGCTTGTAGAATTTTGAATTTTGTGCTAGGTAGAAAAACTTGTTCGGTACAAAAAGAAAAATGAAGAAAATCAAACGAATTGTGAATTTGGATGAATATAGTAGTAGAAAGATCAGGGATGTGAGAAATATGTTGTCTGCCAATGAATTGAAGTGGCTTAAAGGTGTGAAACATAGAAATTTGGATATTTGGAATGAGTTTCCTTATTTCAACAACGCAGAAGTGGTCAAGTTTATCCATAACAGATTGAATGAGGATATTTTAACCTTGGATAAACCCTATCTTATTTTGAAGGATGCGATTAGAAATTTAACTGGTCTATGCAATGTTGGGGATATTCTAAAAAATAAAGTCTATTTGGAACAAGGAAGTCAAAACCCTAACCAGAGTAATAGGAGATCAAAGGGTGCTGGTAATTTCAACAATCAAAGATTTGATAACAAGGTACATTGCGCATGGAATCTCATATGAAATTTTCTTCAAAAACAAGGAAGGCACAACCTCAGCAAGCGCAATTTACATATCTCATAAAATGATAATGGAGGATCAAGACTTTGACTTGCACAATTTGCTAAAAGATTAAGTGATGGAAAATGTGCAACTGACAAAGGATGCAGATTACCCCTTCAAGTTTGGTACTTCGATCATATGTATCATGATTTATTTTCTGAATTGCTTGCCTCAGAATAATAATGTGGTGTTGAAGGAAAATGAACCAGTTTGTAAACAAATTTTTGAACATTCTAATACTCTGGAAAATTGTGAGCAAGTTTATGCAAATTTCTTTAGAGAATTGCTGGGAAAGTTTGGAGTAGTTAGCATTTCTATTCCAGTAAAAGCACTTGAAGTTGGATCTTCTTCCAGTAAAATTGAAAGGAAGCAGAAAAGGGCACTAGAATTTGCTGATAACACTCCTCTGGCACAAAAGTCTCCAAAATCCGAAGGAAACGGTAAAGAATAGATAATTGTGGATATACCAGATGAAGATTCTAATGAGTACACTCTAAGGAATGACCTGGAATTAGTTGAACCAGATGTAGAAATGGCAAAAGGAAGTGAAGAAAAAGGTGTTTTATTCAAAACAAAGATACTGCAAATTGTTCAAGAAAAATATGAGATTCAGAAGATTGATGATATATGGTTAGACAAACCCTCATATGAGCAAGACTTGATTGAGAGAACTCTAGGCAACTACTTTGTGCATAACAATATTGGATTGAAAAGTTTGTATAATGTACTTCCTGAAGAGTTGATTGAATGTATTAGGGAAACTATGGCCTCTGAGTCTTAGGATAGGAAAGAGGAAGAAATCATTCTACATTTGAAGGAGCAATTCAGGCTATCTCTTACCAAGTTGAAAAGGAAAATGAATGTGTTGAGGCAATGCAGTGACTCAGCAAATGGCATTTACAATTATTGTCTTCGTTGGCCTCATGTCGTTGGAAAATACAAGGAAAATTTGGAGTAGATTGAAAGTGAATTGAACCAAATTGGTCAAGATTATAACATGTTTTAGGACCAAGAAGGTATAGTAAAGAAAAAGATTCATGAGTTGCAGACTGAGCATGCAAAAGTTCACTTTCCTAGAAACACCCTAGTGGACACTTTCTAGAAAGTAAAGGATCTAACTGAATGCAGATTGGAGCAGCTAATTGAGGCTCTGAGGAAAGGAGAAAAGTTAGAAGAAGTGATTACAATTCTAGAATCCCTTATTCAAATCATCAACCAGACATCAGAAAACAACTTGATCATAATCATTGGGATTGCAGTAGATGCTTGGAAGAAATTCCTTTCGAAAATGAATGATAAGTACAAAATCATTTTCTGACTTGTGCAATAGTTGTAGTTCTTCAAATTTTGATCCTATTTTTAATTAGCAAAGGGGGAGAGAGAAAGCAGTGAAATTTTTTCATTAATGTCAAAGGGGGAGAGAGTACAATGAAAAATGCCTTGACATTCTAAGGGGGAACAGTGTTTGAAACAAAGTTGTGCTTTGAAACTTTGGCAACGTATCACTGGTTTCAACACTTAGTCATTTTTCACTAAGTGTTACCATGAATGCCAAAGGGGAGATTGTTGGCATATCACTTCTAGTGTTGTCATTGATGGCAACCTAAGTCATTATTTTGGTCCGTAGATCAGGATTTTCTCATACCGGCAAGAAATGTATACAACAATATTCTACCGACAGAAAGCAAAAAGAACAGGGTATCCAATCAGTTAGTCAATCTGTATGCTTCACCAGATCATCAATTTGAGTTGTGGATCCCTGAGATAGTTTTTTAAGCATATTGGTAAGTTCTGTGATGTTTCATTAATTGGTGTACGAGCTTGGAGATTCACCAGTATGTTTTTCTATTTATTTTCTCATTGTGGCCAACTTAGTGAATATAGTGTGTTGCAGATGTATAAGGAGTAATTATTTAAATGTTTCTATGTTAGAGCATTTTGTTTTGGGTCATAGCTATATTCTAGCCAACTTGTGTGGGTGCGCATTAAATATTTCTCATGATTTGAGCCGACATGTGAAGAATATTTTGTATTTCATATTTTGTTGAAGTGACTTGGAGTGATTGAAATCTTGGTGTTGGATATATATAAGATTGTTAATTCACTTTGAAGAGCGAATAAGGTGTGGAAGAGCAGTATAGGTGTGTATACGAATATTAGAATATCAGTTGAGTGAATTTTGATTGTGCTGAAGAAGATTTTGTGAAGCGAATTAAGGTAGAGCAGAGCTAAGAGAAAATTTTGACAGAAGGTCCAGAATTTCATACATGAGCTTCACCGGAACTGATACCAAACATTTATGGATTCTATCTTCTCAGTTCACCCTTTTTTTGTAATTCAAACTTTTTTTAAGGCAGTGAGCCTTCCTTATTTTGAGTAGTGAGCCCTAGGCAATGTGCTTGAATGCATGTGCATTCCCTTTTCTTCATACTTTTAACAAATTATATAAATTGTGGATTAATATCCATCGTGTTTTTTCCCCTAATAGGGTTTCCACGTAAAAATCTTGGTGTTATGGTGTTCTGATTGTTTCTTTCATGTTCTTGCATCTTCACTTCTATTTAAATGTTGTAGATGGTCTATGATCAGAATTGAAAGTTTAAATATTGTTGAGCACTGATTCATCCCCCCCTCTCAATGTTCCTTGAGTCCAACACAAACCACATGTATCTTTACCAGAACCAAGATAACACCATTATAAGACATATTCAAAATCTGCAAGATCTAAAACAAATCAACAGAGGACTGGGGAGCAAAAAAATTTCTCCCAGTCCATAGAAAACCAACTCTGCCTGAACAGTTCACACACCGGTGAACGTAACTTTCACATACCATCACACCAGAAGCTAGAACTTAGGATATATCACCACAAGATCACCATTAGAAAACCTTCAGATCTGTACAAGCATAGGATCAACATAGGAGAAATGTGGAGCACATACTGGAGCACACTCTGAACACATTCATAACAAAGACTTCTCTTCTTTATTTTCTCAAAAGCACTTCAAAACTCATCATTTCAGTACATCTATAATGTTATGAAAATAGCTCCATGTACTCACAACATCTCAAAAGCATCTCAACTATACATGTACAATCTGCAACATACTGAATTGTGTTGACATCAATGACAACATTAATGACAACACCACCAAACTTGCTCATACTTGCAACAATCTCCCCCTTTGTCATTGATGGCAACACATGATGTGAAAAAGAATGGTTTCATATAAATAAAAATGATGTTGATGAATGCCTGCCAAAAAATTATATTCATTGCTATATGCAAAGGTCTCCAGAGCTAGTTGTTGTATCCCTAGTTGACTTGGTCCACTTATATACACATTTAGACCAATGCAAAAAGGACAAATGGAAATCGAGACACTAGCATGCAATTTTTCTTGTGTACCCCTTGTTCAAGATTGTTTCCCTTGAAGATATAGAAATATTTGAGACATTTTTTTGGACTGAACTTATGTTATACAAACCTTTTCTAAATATACACATAGATATAGGTCTTTCCAAACAAGACATAATAGAAAATAAGAAAGTTTTTTAAAAAGTTGGTTATCATCCTTTGCATGTTAATAGAATTCTAGTTGCATCCACAATTGAAGAACACCATGGCAATGATAGTGATTATTTGAACCATCAACCTTCTATGGATGAATATGAATGGGAATTTTTCTCTCGGCTTGGTGCTACCACTAACTTTAGTATAAATCAGCTCCAGCTATTGGGTAGGTGATACTTTGATATGAACCATTCATGGAATACAAACCATGTGCCTGAAAAACTTCATAATATGCTTTGTAGTTCATCCCATTGGCCAAGGCACAACATGAGCAAGCTTCAGTACAATCCTTGCCTATAAATATATCATCCCATCAACTTTCACCAAAACAACAACTAGCTCTTCAAATCATCCAATCCCATCACATGCAGCCTTCCCCCAAAGGCCCTCTCCACATGATCATTCAAGGAATAGTTGGCACTGGTAAATCCTTTTTGATAAATTGTATAAGACAACAAATAAATTCCTCTACTACTGGATGCAATAGCCCACTGCTCACATTGGACCCTACAAGTGTTGCTTCCTACAACATATGTGCCTCCACAATCCATACAACACTCCACATTCCCATAAAGGATATGAATCATTTGCAAGGTCAACCATTGAAAATATTCCAAGAACAATTTAAATATATTCAATATATTTTGATAAATGAAATGAGTTTTCTAGGCCCGAAGCTTCTGCTCAAAATAGATAGTCGGTTGTGCCAAGCATTCCTTGATAACCAAAGGAAACCATTCAGTGGTGTTTCTATCATCCTTATTGGTGATCTTTCCTAGTTTCCACCAGTCATGGATACTCCTATTTATGATTCACGATCACTGGTTGTAGCCTTATGGCATACTTTCACAGTCTCAGTAACATTGGACACTATTTTCTGCCAACAAGAAGATATTCTCGCCCAACAAAAGTTTCGGGGAATCCTTCTCCATATAAGAAATGGTGAAGCTCTCTGAAATTACTGGGAAGAGCTTATGAAACAAATAAATGAAATGCTCTCACCCATAGAAAGAGAACAATTTTATGTTTTAACACATTTTTTTGCCACAAATGACTTAGTCACATTCCACAATAAAAAAATGATCAAACAATTAAACCTGCCCATATACATTAGCATTGCTTGAGTAGCACAACAAAAGACATCTAATTATGGAGATGATAACTAGATTCTCCTAGAACTGCTACTTTTTGTTGGTGAACAAGTGATGCTAACAACAAATTTGTGGATTCAAGCTGGCCTAGTCAATGGATCCCTTGGTCTTGTTATAGCTATTGTGTACAATGCACGTTGCAAACCACCAGATCCACCTAACTATGTTGTTGTCCACTTCCAAAATTACATTGGCTCACCATGGGACCCATAAAAACCAAGAGACATCCCCATCCTAGCTATAACCTGAGGTAGTCAAACACAAATTCCACTCACCATGGCATGGACAATCATAATACATAAAGCACAAGGTTTAACATTATAAAGAGCAACGATAAGCATATGCAACAAAGAAAGGAAGGGGTTAACTTTTATACCTATCTCTTGCATTAAATCAATTGAAAGACTCTACATTGATCCAATATTCTCATTTGAGAGATACTTTAGACTAAGCAACAACAAATAAACTGCTCGACCTCACAACGAAGAGGTGCGGTTGGAATAGCTCCATCCCTCGCCAAATGCTCCCACTCTTGCCTCATGCTCTAGATTATGGCAAAAGGTTCTGAAATATTTATTCTTACAATGGCTCTACACAGTATACTATCCTCTTTCAAAGGATTTTGAGTTTAATTTCACAGAAACATACCAAGTAATAACCTATGCAAGATGGGTAAAATGCCAAAGAGGCACAAAGATACCAATGAACAATAAGTATAGGGAAAAACTTGTACAAGTCAGTGACATTTTTTTATCATTCCAATCTATTAAAATATATATTCAACTATTCTAGAAACATTTTCAAGAATATTGTGTTGTATTTGACTGATTAGTTTTAAATTATGCACCTATTCTCTATTTTCCATTTTTTGTGCCTATATACTCTAAGTTTTACTGCCACATTAAATTTCCCCTGTTTATTCAATGCTTTCCATCCTCTTCATCCTTGCACATTAAAGATAATTTTCTTCTTGTTTACTATATTTTGTACCTTCTGCAATACAATTTATATTAAATTGACTATGCAAATATGCACCCATAAATATTAATCTATCCACTTCACCTTTCAACATTTCGATGTTTCATACTTTTTGTATATGGCATTCAGAAGAATACACTCTTTTGTATATTCTAGTTATCCATGTTTTTTCAAGTTTCTTTAAATTCCATGATTTCAATTCATTATCAGGATACCTACAATTCTCTTTCAACTGATTTTAACATGTAGTACTCTAAACATACAGTTGTGGTTGTTACAAATTGATATATAAGCACATACAAAATACATTAACTATCAAAGATGCACAGAGATACCAACCAACGATGAGTAGAGGCCAAAATTTCTATAAGTCAGTAACATGTTTTGAACATTCCAGTATATTAAACTATATATGCACATACTGTAGAAACATTTTCAAAAAAATTGTGTTGCATTTGACTAATAAGTTTAAAATTTTGCAACTATTTTCTATTTTCCATTTTCTATGCCTATAGACTCTGATTTTTGTCATTTTTCCTTCATGCATTGCTTGCACATATTCCTATGTGTTCTTGCTATCTTTTCAATTAGTCCTTCATTCCACCATGTATTCAAAATGTTCCATTTCATCTCTTTCTATTTAAAATAGATAATGCTAACATCTTTTATTGTATATCTATATTATTTCATTTATAATGTTGCATAGATATAATAGACATCCAAGAAAATTAGTGTATTGTAAATTATTTATTTCAAATTCTTTAATGGTTCAACAACTCGATCCAATGCTGCTCACCCTTGTTAAACACCATCAACAGTACATGTAAGTGCACAACTTTTCCATTCTCAATAAATAGATTCAGTGAAGCAATTGTAAATATTATTGATTATTTTTAGTTTCAAATTGTCTACCATACACATCTAACCAGAGACATATATTTTGATATATTCAAATAAAATGTTACTTTGTAGTAACATCATGTTGGGCTCAATGCAAGCATAAATGTACAAGGAGATGTCAAATTCTTATGTGAGGGTTGATGCATCCTAGCATTGTTGTACAATGGCACAGGAGGAAGTAAATGCAATATTCACTGTTGTCATATGAGGATGTATATTTTTTTGGTTGCATTGTGAAATGAGGCACCATGGTGTTGTTTTGATACCAGACTATTGAAAAATCCTTCGATCCACCTCCGTTAGATACCAGATTTGAGGGTTTTACAACTGTTGTGCTCCACAATCTACAATGTTTGGCATCCTATTATTGATGTAAGTTGTTTTGCAATATCTTTTTGTCATTCCATACACATCTAACTAGAGACATATACTTTGATATATTCAAATAAAATGTTTCTTTGTGGTAATATCATGTTGTGCTCTATGCAAGCATAGATGGAAAAGGAGGTATGAAACCCATCTGTGGGACAATTGGTACCTGAAAGATGACCATAGCTCTAAGCATAAACAAGGTTTGTTTTATAAATTTATATTTTACTAAGTTATACAATCAACCCTTTTCTTCCTGCATGGCTAGATAGGCTCCATATATTTGTTGCTACATATATACATGCATGCATAGATTCTTACATGCACTTGACTACAATAAACATAGTCTATTGTACACATTACATTTGTCCATGTTCCTACAGTTAAATTTTTAGTGTATGGAAAAAATTATCTATAAGTTCAAAGAAATTCTATTCATGGCTAGGCTGACAGAAATGCTGGTGGAAATTTCAAACAAATACCTGATAGGTAAATGCCAACTATTACATAGATTGCTTGTGTTGTATCAATATTTTTCATGATATTCTTTGTTTCTCATATGTTTGAAGCTGCTTGTACCAACCTGTTCATTGTCATAGTTTACCTCTTGTATTCTTCATCAAACATAACATTGACATGTACCTTTCGATTGGTCTCTATTTTTTTGACCTATGTATTTTTTCAGCCTCTAGTTATTGTTCCTTGTTATCTCTATTCATGTTTGGTGCTATACGCATTTAGTACAACAAAATCTATGTATAACAAAATATTCATAGTTGTAGTTTACACCTTATATTCTTGATATGTTAAAGTTCTATTTAAAATGCATTTTAGATCATCTGTCATTTGAGAAATTCTAAAAGAGTTGTTAGAAAAACACTTAAGCATCACAGGTAAATGATAGATGATCAAAAACCCACATTAAATAGAACTTTAAGAGAGGTAGAAAAAAATACACAGACCAAAAAAATTGAAAGTGGGCCAAAGGTTTTTGTTCTTGTGATTCTTAAGTGTTATTCTAATACTTGTTGCAATTGTTACATGGACTGCTTGTCTTCTACCAATATGTTTCATGATATTCCTTTTTCCTCATATGTTTGAAGCTCCTTATAATAAACTATTAATTGTCATGGTTATTTTGTTTGGATGGAACATGTTATATGTCTTCTATCAAGATGTTTCATGATAACGATAATTAAGAGTTTGTTATGGGATACTGAAAAAAAGAATAGCATGAAACATATTGAAACAAGCAATCTATATAACAACTAGCTTGTTAATTGAAGATCCGAGCTACATTATTTGGTACTAAATATTATACACAAATAGGGAAATTGTTAAAGATCTATTAGGAAAACACTTAAGAATCACAAGAAACTTACAGACGATCAAAAAACCACATTAAATAGAACTTTAAATTATGGAGAATAGAAGAGGTAAACTACGATAGTGAACATGGAGAGTAGAAGAGGTGTTCTACAATAATGAACAGTATGTTATGGGGAAGTGGATATTGATACAACACAAGCAATGTGTGTAATAGTTTCCTTCTCAATTGAAAATTCAAGCTACATTATTTGGCACTGAATATTATAGACAAAATACAGTAATTGTAAAAGAACTATTAAGAAAAACACTTAAGAATCACAAGTAAATGACAAATGATTGAAAACCCAATTAAACGTATTGATACAAGACAAGCAGCCTATGTAAGAGTTGGCATGTCAATTGAAAATTTGAGCTACATTCTTTGGCAGTAAACCCACATTAAATAGAACTCGTAAATCCAATGGGTAGCAGTAACCCATGCAAAATGGCTATAACGCCACAGACTTAATTGAAAATTTGAGCTACATTACTTGGCACTAAATATTATACACAAATAGAGAAATTGTAAAAGAGCTATTAGAATAACACTTAAGAGCCACTAAACTAATTTTATCATCAATATCTTTATGCTTTCATACTAACCATCTACATATATATATATATGTGTGTGTGTGTGTGTGTGTGTAATTAATCCTATGTTAATCTACAATTGCTCCTATGTTAATGGGTATAAATCCAAAGATGAACAAAGATAACTACAAACAATAAACGAAGGGTGAAAAAATTACTAACCCTGACCATATTTTTTGATGAAAGAAAGAAGATTTAACAATAATTTCTCCATTCATACAGAGCCATAATCTCTTTGAAGTCTCCAAAATGGGTATAACACCAAAAATACAAACATATAACAAGGAACAATAAGTAGAGACTATAAGACATGAACAATAAATTAATTATTCTAACACCTCTTATACAATTTCTCTACTTGTGTTGAATATTTATTACCAAAGAATGTAGCTTGAATCTTGTATTGATATGTTTCATGATATTCTTTTTTTCTCATCTATTTAAACTGGAGACCCATCCACAAAGCTTGATTCTGCACACTATAGAAGATTGTATAATAATTAAAAAGGTGCATCTAACTTCACAAATAGATATATTGGTATAAATTTTGTTTTGCAAGTGCTTATATTTTCATTACATGGCTAATATGTATATGCACAATTTGTTTTGTGAAACATGGATATATATAACAACTAATAACCAAAAAGGAAAAAAATATAATCATGTACGAAATGGAAACCAAGCCGAAGGTGACGATTTTTACAATAGTCTACTATGAAACTAACACCACAATGGCTCTTTCAACAATGCAACTTAATCAATATATTTTCTTGCACATTTCAGAGCACATCAGTGTTAATCTGTCCAACCTTCTATCAAACAAAGATGCAGGTGAGGCTTTTTCTAATACTCTGCTATCAAACCAGCACCAAAGTGGCTTGTTTAACAATGCAACCAAAAACAATATACTTTCCCACACTACAACATTGAATACTGCATTTGCTTCCTCTCACGCTATCATACAACAATTCCAGGATGCATTAACCCTTATGTGAGCAATCACTTACCATTCTGCTTTCATGCCTCAATGCAGCCAGCTCTACCATTGCCAACCCACGTACATAGGAAATTCCATGTCGTCATAGACAACCCTAAGAAACTCGCTACTGACCGTGAATGATTATTGATTTTCAACGCCAAGAAATTCTATACGTGCGTGGGCTGGTGAGAAAACCCAGTGGAAATTGCCTGGGTAAAGATATGGAGAATACAAGAGCTAATCTACGCCAATGAATAGCCTATTACAGGCAGCTTCAAACACATGAGAAAAAGAGAATATCATGGAACATATTGATACAAGACAAGCAAGCTACATAATAGTTGGCATTTACCTGTGATTGTTAAGTGTTTTTCTAATAGTTCTTTACCAATTTCTCTATTTTGTCTATAATATTTAGTGCCAAATAATGTAGCTTGAATTTTGAATTGACAAGTCAACTGTTACATAGATTTCTTGTGTTGTATTGATATGTTTATGATATTCTTTTTCCCAATTCCACAAAGCAAACTGTTCATTAACTAAGATTTTCTAGACTATGTAATAGTTGGCTTGTCAATTTGATGACGATTTTTACTATATGCTTCCTTAGAATGCAATTGTATGTTTTATATAAATGCATTTAGAATTGCATAATATAAATGTTGTTATATAACTTTAGGAAAAATTGTCATCTTCATAAGCAACTGTATGTAAATAGTCTTTTAAGTAAGCTCTATACGGATATATATGTTTGTGAAGTTAGATACACCTTTTTAGTTATTATACACTCTTCTATATATTCCACCATGTATTCAAAATGTTCCATTTTATCTCTTTCAATTTACAATAGATAATTCTAACCTCTTTTATTGTATATCTATATTATTTTGTTTATAATGTTGCATAGATACAATAGACATCCAAGAAAATTAACTAGTGTATTATAAATTTTCTATTTCAAATTCTTTAATTGTCCAACATCTCGATCCAATGTTGCTCACCCTCATTAAACACCATCAACAATACATGTAAGTACACAACTTTTCCATTCTCAATAAATAGATTCAGTGAATCAATTGTAAATATTATTGATTATTTTTAGTTTCAGATTGTCTATATTCATTTTATACATATACTTACACACTTTTTATGCTTCCATTTTTTATTTTTCTTGCTCATCCACTAACATACCCTTGTCTTCTATTTGTAGGAACTAGGCTAAAGCATGCAAAAGCATTCAAAAATCATGATACCTATTTTTTTTAAAGTTACCATAGCAGAGAAAACACTACAATATGACAGACCATATATAAAAACACCAAATTTTCCCCAACTTTGTTATTGTGTGATGTATCATGGAACTCCATGAAATCGCTCGTGGACGTTTCATACTTTTCTTGCTCGAGCATTTGGCTAGGGTCCATGAGGCTCCATGATTCCAATATGGTAGGGAGGATAACGAGCATGGGTTTTGTCCTTTTGCTTTTAACGACATATATTTCTTGTTTCATAGATACATGTGTACACAAATCCTTGTATACACTTGGCTTCCTGAAAGATGGTCTATAATAACATGTTTCTCATGTCCTAGCAAGTGGTGGGGAAGCACTTGAGGCTTGGTTCATGTCACCTCAAAACAAGGCATACCTTTTATTCATTTATTCCAACAATGCAAAATATGTGTATTGTGTCATCACATTCTTCTTTTCATGAGATCTATTTATTTGTTTTGGATCAAAGATGGTGTGACTGAGTCTTTAATTGGAGTATGAAGCAATTCATTAAAAAATGATATTTTTATTTTCAATTTCCTTGTAATTGACTACTTTTCAATCATGTATTGGGTTTTTTAGATGGGTTATTATAAGGTGGCAGTACTATAGCTAGTCTTTTTTGAAAATCTAATTTTGATCACTACATGCGGGATAATTTTGTAATCTACTGTAATAACTCGTATCAATTTTTTGCTTCATTTGGTCTATAACCGGAGGTTTCCTTCTTGGTTCTTTCCTGCCGGTATGCCCTTTGAACCAGGATTATGTATATTTATTTATATAAATTAATATATTATAGTGGCTTGCCACTTTTGTCAAAAAAAAAAAACTCTTTAAAAAAGCAGAATCCTTTAATCTTCCATACTTTTCATAGATATTATTTAATCCACAACTTCAACTCTGCCATATATTTGTATGCATATGTATCTTAACATAATTAAATAATAATCAATTGATTGATTGATTAACCTAGACAAAAAGATCACATATAGATGTGCATCTAGGTCTAATAAATATAAAACTAAAATAGAGATAAAATTATCTCATATCTTAAATTTTGGAGAGAAATTATTGTTGTTAAAATAAATAATTATTGAAAATTTTATATTTTATTTAATTTTTCAATTGTGATTTTTTAACAATAAATTTATTAAAAAATTGTATTTGTTGAGAATTAATTTACTATATTCCTAAGATTATTAATTAAAATCAATTTTAAATAGCTATTGTAACTAAAATTTTTAAATATTACATATTAATAAAAAAAAATTATTGATGATTACTTCCTTAAAATTAAAACTAATGGATAGATTGCAACTAATAAGATTCATTCAACATGACCTATGCTTTTATTTTACATTTTCATAATCAATTTTCAACTAATAAATTTCTATGCGGAAATGCAAAGATGAATTTCTCGTTTATGCAAACGGTTCTTATATCTCACATCAATAGCCTATGAGATATGAACTAACCTCACGTTATTTCATATTGGCTTATTAACACACTCTCCCTTTCTTGACTCAATGAAATAATTACAAATATTTTTGATTGTTTATATTTCACAATTGCATGACAAATAAAATTTTGTTTCTTGGTTCCCACTAAATAGCCATTCGCAATGGACCCCTATTGGCTATTTGTTGCATGCATGTGCATGTGACTGCTAGTTATAATTGCTTGTGAGGATTCCAAGTTACACATGATGCACCCAAATTCTAAGATAATCCATTTGAGTGAATAGATTATTTTTAATTCTTAGTTGCATTTATGAGAAAATAATTATCTATCAATAGAGGTCTTGTAGGTCTTGTAATAACAACGTATCCTCTTGAATACTTAGTAACAACAAAGTAGTATATTATTTTATATAACATATAAATTTTAAGGCCTCGTGTATGTTTTTATTTCACTTTATTTGAAATAACACTTTAGGATCACCCTCATTAGCCTTACATATGCAAAAGAATAGAGTATTTTACTACTCATTTCTAATGACCCATTATTTATTATAAATTAATCAAGAGTTTTAGCCCCACTATATGGATCAATGTTTATCCCCACTATATGGATCAATATTTATCTGCAAGTCTAGATCTTGTGTGTTTTCTCTAGGATTATTGTGTTATGATATTTATCACTAATAGAACCAACAAAAAAAATGAATAATTTCATTCCATTATAGATTGGGTTTTAGAATTTTTCATCTCACGTAGCACTATGTCGAATACTCCATTAAGGATAAAAATTTAAAATTAGTGAAATAAAACATTTGGTGGAAAGGACTATGTTTAAGCTACCAATTTATTATTCTATATGATCTAAATATTTTTAAATCTCAATGTCCTCCTTCTAAATGACATGTTATTTTAATAGTAGAGGTGTGTTATAATAAAAGTGTCATTTACCTTTCAATCCAATGCATATTTTTTGTATCTCTAACAATCTTGGGAAGTGTCCTTAGATACCTAAGGTGTAATTAAAAATAATTTTTAATTAATATTTTCTATTAATCTTGGGATTAGTTTTCATATGCATTAATGAAGAAGGTGGAACACAAAAATGGTGGTTATAGTTGACTTTGGAATCACTTATTGTAGTTTCCCTATTTTAGCTGCCAAGATTGAAGAGTGGATAATATTTTATAAAGCATGGGGCCCATATGATTTGGCCACTTTAAAATGTAGTTCTATACAAGTGGTAATGTGAATTCTTAAAAGTTATGAAATAAAATACACCTTTGCGATTATATAGAATTGTCTATATCATATTATTTTCTTAAAAAATATATATTCCAATTAAATTTGTTGATAAATTTTATTCCATATGGCATAACGTTCATTAAGAATTTTCTTTTTATTTTAATGGACCTGAATTCATTGTAAAATTAAATATTTTTAATATTAAAAAATATAATATAAGTTACTAATTTTAGAAAGCTAATACTAA
This sequence comes from Sequoia sempervirens, assembly GCA_007258455.2. Lineage (NCBI taxonomy): Eukaryota > Viridiplantae > Streptophyta > Pinopsida > Cupressales > Cupressaceae > Sequoia > Sequoia sempervirens. Next base: position 367,072,388 of record VDFB02271358.1, read on the forward strand.
AATATACATACATGCAAAATGGAATTTTTAGGTCATTTTATTTGATCCCCACAAAGGTGAACCATTTTTCCTTTGTCAATATTTTGATATGAGAGGAAGATTATTTATCGTAGGTTTAATTTAAAGCTAATGGGATTCTTATCAAAGCGGGGTTTGATCTAGCCCCCTTCAATAAATTGAACCTTAAACGAAGCCCTTGTAATCTCAAATCATCATTTTCTTCTAAAAATTATGTTATTTTAGGGGGAAAATAGGATGCCCCATAAGTGTGATACACTATTATTAGATTGCACTAGCATCACATCACTTTAAAATAATTTGAAAATATTTGCAATGAACTTTTTCTTAATACACATAAAATGTCTTTGAGTATTTGTGAATATTAAAAGTAGGCCTAATTGTGTGTAACTCCTGATTCTATGAATTATATTTACATGAAGAGGTGTATCTCTAGTTCTCATTTTATATTTACAGTAAATTCTATTTTTTTCTTACGTGTTCACTCTATTTACTATTGAATAGGAACCAATCTTAAATGGTTAAATTATTAATTAATCTTTTATAATTTTATATGATATGTCATGTCTTTGGTAGCTTAGGATTAAACTAAGTATTTCCCACTTGTGTAGTTTAATTTTGCAACTTATTACTAAACCTTTTGGGAACTAAAATCTTATACATATTTAGAATTTCTTGTGAGAATTTCAAGTTACACATGATACACTCAAATTCTAAGATCAAATTGCTCATTATTTCTTTTAAATTAATTAAGAGTTTTAGTCCCTCTATATAGATCAATGTTCATCCATAAGTCTAGATCTTATGTGTTTTATCTAGGATTGTTGTGTTATGATATTTATCACTAATACAACCTATAAAAAAAAAAAAAAAAAATTCATTTGATTCTAGATTGGGTTTTATAATTGTTCATCTAGCATAGCATTACACCGAATACTCCATTAAGGATAAAAAGTTAAAATTAGTTAAATAGAACATTTGATGGAAGGGACTATGTTTAAGCTACCGATTTATTAATCTATATGATCTTCTAAATATTTTTGAATCTCAATTTCCTTCATCTAAATGATATGTTACTTTAATATTAGAAGTTTGTTACAATGAAAGTATCATTTACCTTTCAATCTAATGCATATTTTATGTATCTCCAACAAAATTAGGAAATTCCCTTGGATACCTAAGGTGTAATTATAAATATTTTTTAATTAATATTCTCTATTAATCTTGGCATTAGTTTTCATATGCATTAATAAAGAAGGTGGAACACAAAAATGGTGTTTATAGTTGACTTTGGAATCACTTATTGCACTCTCCCAATTTTACCTGCTAGGATTGAGGATTGGATAATATTTTATAATGCACAAAACCCATATTATTTGACCACTTTAAAATGTAGTTCTATACTTGGTAACACATGAACTATAAAGATTTATGAAATAAAATGTCTTTATGGTTATATTTACTATAATAGGAAATAATTAATTATTCCAATGTGATGTCAATGTGAAGTGACTTACTTATGTATTATTATTGAAAGATTATCTCCATGGTGGACATGAAGTTTTTTTATGATACATGGTTTGTGTAAACCATTTATGGTTTTTATCTCTCTATGGTTTGTGTGTTGGATGTATCTTAATCTTGAATATTGATGCATACTTGTCCTCTTCCTCATGTTTTCTTTTTTCTTGAAATGTTTTCTCCACATATATCAAGTGTTGATATGGCTTTTCATATCTTTCTTGGAGCATGTTTTATTTTATGTAATCACTTAGTTATCTTATGGTAATCTTTTATTCCAAAACTATTTAAGTTTTGCATACACTTGTAGAATATTTTATTGCACTATTTTAACATTGTTTCTCAACAAGATGCTTGTGGACTCGAATAAATCATGTGAAAAATATCTCACTCACTCTAGCTACAAGACTAAGACCCTCTCCTTGCAGAAGTTCCAAGGTCAATTCTTGAGTCTATTATTATTTGTTTTTTAGGTTTCTATTTAGAAGTGCAAGGGAAAATTATAAAAGAAAAAAACTTCTACCAATAAGATTAAAGATCCATACCAAATGATCCTTCACTCTCATATTAAGAATGATGAAATTGGGATTGGATAGGTTGTTTCTTTGTTAGGTTGTATAATAGTGATAATTGTCTTAGGACATTTTACATGTATGTGGATTTAATTATATTTAAGTTATTCATGACCAATATGATCATGTTTGTAGTGAAAAATACATAACTTCTTGAGACATCTCTAGCTTCTAAATATATATTTCATCACAATAGAAGTGGGCTCTACCCCTAATTCTTTAATCGAAAGATAAATAATATTTAATACATAAATATAGTATATATAATTTAATATTTTATTAATTTGAAATTATAGAAGCTAATTTCTTTTTCTTATTCTTAAAAATGGATGCTATTATATACACACATATTTATTTATGTAAAAGACATTGAGAGATATCATTTTTCAAGCATCTATTTTTATTAAATTTGTGACTAAGCGATATAAATACCTCAAAAATGATATCTCTTAGTGTTTTTTATGTAAATTCCTCTAAATATAGGTATGCCAATAAATATATTTACTTATATAATATATTTGTAAATAATACTAATTTTTATCTAATTAATATTCTCACAATTATATACAAATTAAATGATAATAATTAAAATATATATTTATAGATATGTGCTACCAAGAAGGTAACTCTCATGTATTATAATTTTAAATCATCCTTTTTAAAATGGATTACATGATGGAGTAAATGGAAGTAATATTGTTGACATATGTACAAAATGTTAATTTTATATAATATTTATAAAAGAAAAAATATATATAAATAATATAAGAAAAAATATATATAAATAATAAATTACTTATATATGTACATTATATATAGATATTTTAAACATACCTATCTAAAAATAGTTGAGAATATCAATTTTGAGTTATGTTTTTATTTGAGTATTTTTAATTTTAGAATTATATGTAAATTGTTTTATTTTGTTTACATTGTTTAGTTTATTTTTATTTGAAAAAATAGTTTTATTTATTTATGATTTATTCTATTTATATAAGAATTCTTTTATTTTATAACTTATAGTTATTTTAAAAGTATTATCTAGTTATTTTTCCAATGGCTGGAGGAAAATCCTAATGCTACCTATTATGAAGTGCTTTCTCACTTCTTTACTATTTGCATGGATATTTTGCTGGATTCTTAAATGGTCATGGTCCTTGCTTCAAAATTTGTTCAACCAAGTCTGCTTTCTGACTTGGAACTTTCTAAAGCTTTGGATAATTATATGTTCGATTTTGGTCTTTTTCCAATCGGTGGTTTTATTTCTCATACTGATTTGACCACTAATGGTTTTTGTGGAGATCTGTTGATGACTTTCAGGTCTAGTATCATTTGCCATGATTATGACAAGACTGTGCATGATTGCAATGATTTGGCTGATAAAGTTCCTCCAAAGATTCTTGTTACAAGGATTGATGCATTCCTAGCTTTGCACTTTTTGTTTGATGTTGTAGCAAGATCTATGTCTTCAGGACAGGCATCTCCCTCCATTTCCAAATTTGTGGAGGCCTTCTCTATGAATTATTTTTTGCCTCAGTCCCTTTATGAGGTTAGCTCTTCTTCCAGTTCTCATGTGGAAGAATCTTAATCAATTACAAGATTTTCCCAATTTACATTTGAGGGCTTAGCATACTTGTCTAGTCAATCTAGACTAGGGGTTGGTGGGTGGCTTCCTATTTTCTTCTCTGGGTTTTTACATTGGTTGGGTTTCTCTTTTGTATGCTCATATTTACAATTGTTTACTCTGGGCTCTCCTAATTTTAGGATCGAGTTTCACTTTGAACTGATGTAATTTCTTTTATTTAATAAAATTTTAGTGGCTTAGCCACTTTTATATAAAAAAGAAGAAGAAGAAAGTATTATCTAGTATTATTTGGCATAGTTATTTAATATTTTATTAACTAAAATATATATAATTATTTCATTATAATTCTTTTATAGACTTATGATTTTTTTTATGTTCTCATTTCTTTTATTCATTTTGTATTTCATTATTACTTTATGTTGGTTTTTAGTAGTTTTATTTAACACACTCACATTGTTACATTCTATCTCATGTTCCTATTATCATTGTAGTTGTGCTTCTCCATATAATCAATAATTATAAAGAATGTTTATTAACAAATATTTAATGAATAATTTATTCTCAAAATATTATTTCTAACTTTGAAAATAAAAAATAATACATAAATAAATTAAGAGGCTCCACAAAAAAAAATTATAATATATTTATTATTGCATAAATATATTTTAATTATTTGACCTTGAAAAACTTAGAAACTCGTCCTCAGAAGCCAATCTTCAAAGCAATATAAAAATTTGAACTTCACTTTTGAATTTTTTTAAATACATATATATATTCTTTGCAGAATAGAAAGGTGACCCTTAGATCACGGATTGATGAGTTCCAAGGAAATAAATATATCTTTCATGAAGGTTGAGAGGAGTTATAGAACTCCTCCAGGATACCGGTTAGCAATTTTTCAAGAAGTTGAAGATAATCTCGAGAATATTAAGCAGCCAGGTCTTCTTGAAAGAGGGGATATAGCTCGTCTTCTTGATAGTTGGATAAGTGGTCCTAGCTATAATTTTCAAATGGAAAATAACTTCAGATATTGCATGGGCTACATGCTCGTTATTCAAGTTTACACTCAAGGAAACTGTTCCTCTGGTAAGTACTATAGATTTTTCTTTCTTCAACTGAATCTAAAATAGTGTTAAATATTTTTAACGTGCCATTTCACAAATCTGTGGTAAATGGAATCAGACGATTCAGGAAGGGAACTTTACTAGGGTGCCAGTCTCTGTGAAGAAGGAAAGCAAGTGACATTACTTCTGTGTGCATATGATTGGAATTACGAGGCAGTGCATTGGCTTCTCAAATCTTAGGATACAAGGGAAAGAATAGACCGACAAAATCTGAGAGATGGGGAGATACCCTTCAACTATGCTAAAGAGACAACTGAATTGAACAAGCTGATAAACGATCTAGCGAGAACGCTTTGTGAGACCTCTGTCGGCGACAAGTCAAGTAATAAAAAGCTTACGCTAGGTTCAGTTACTGAGGTGCTTCGTGAATTAGGGACTTCCAGTATGCAAAAGCTCACGGAAGAGCAAAGAAAGAATTTGTTGGGCCGCACATTTAAAAATTACATAACATTCTTCTCTCAGGAGGTAGGCAATTACTGGTTTCAAGATTTTGGAGCTCATGGACACTCAGCAGATGGCCAGTGGGATTTAATGTGGGAGTACTTCAGAACATTTTCTATGGTATATCCTACTAAGAGATATCTTGGAATAGTGATAAATAAATGGTTAAAAGACAAGTGTTGCCAGGAGAGCACGAGCCAAAGGAATTTAATCCTTTTCAGTTCTATTCTCTATTATATTACTCAATTGCATATGAATTTTATTCATGAGGGGAAGCGTGGTGTGGGGAAAGGGGCAGAGGATTTGAGCAGCACATAAAATAGAGCATCAAAATTCATAGAACAGAGTAAACTAAGATTTGCATACAGCAATAAAAGATAAATGAGAATGCATATGATTGCTGTTCACAAGACACACAAAAATAAACAGCAACAAGTAAACAATTTCAGATTTATATATAAGTACTAAAAATTGGAACAATTTCAGCAGAGTTTTGCTGCTCTGTGTTCTTTCTTCTTACTTTTGCATAGCTTAGTTGCCCTTCTTCTCTTGTTCTTCTCAATTACCAAAAATGACAACAATGCTATATTAAAAGCCCAACAAGCTATGATGGAGAAAGAGTAATAAAATAATAATATTCTTACAACCCGTGCAAAGTGTGTGAGACTTATAGAGGAGTTAATGCGAATTATTCCAAATCTCCTAAAATCTTTCTCCAAAAAATATTATCATTAATATGTATTTAATGATGATAAAGAGGCTGAACTGGAGAGGACAACATGATAAGATAGTTGAGATTACATATTTCTAACACTCCCCCTTAATCTCAACTAGCTGACATTCTTCTCAAAAACTTCTAGAGCATCCACCTCCACAAAAAATTTCAGAGCATCCATCTTCACAAAAAATTTCAGAGCATCTATCTTCACTTACAGTTCTGAAATTTCCGGCGCATCTGTCTTCACTTACAATTCTGAAATTTTCAGCACATCTGTCTTCAGCACAAACACCCAAACAACTTCTCAAATATTCAAATGCATCTTTTTCCAATGGTCTAGTGAAAATATCAACAAATTGATCTTCTGATTTACAAAACTCTAAGCATATTTCTTTGTTATTCACTAGCTCTCTTATAAAATGGTATCTAGTGTCTATGTGCTTGCTTCTTTTATCAAAAATATGATTTTTGGACAATGCAATGGTTGATTTATCATCATAGTAAATCTTTGTTGCTTCATCTTGTTTATGCATCAATTTGGCTAACATTCTTCTCATCCACAGCACATCTGTCTTCAGCACAAACACCCAAACAACTTCTCAAATATTCAAATGCATCTTTTTCCAATGGTCTAGTGAAAATATCTACAAATTGATCCTCTGATTTACAAAACTCTAAGCATATTTCTTTGTTATTCACTAGCTCTCTTATAAAATGGTATCTAGTGTCTATGTGCTTGCTTCTTTTATCAAAAATATGATTTTTGGACAATGCAATGGTTGATTTATCATCATAGTAAATCTTTGTTGCTTCATCTTGTTTATGCATCAATTTGGCTAACATTCTTCTCATCCACACAACTTGACATGTTGCTGTGGTTGCCACATACTCTGCTTATGCTGAAGAAAGTGTGACAATGGGTTGTTTCTTTGAAGCCCATGATGCAACTCCTATTTCAAAATGAAAAACATAACCAGATGTACTTTTTCTATCATTAATGCTGCCAGCACAATCACTATGTGTGTATCCAATGAGATTGAAGTCTTCTACAGCTGAATATAAAATTCCATAGAACTTTCTTAGTTCCACATACGTACCTCAATATCCTTTTTCCAGCTTGCCAATGAGATTCTTTTGGAGACTTCATGAACCTTGAGATAAGGCTCACACCATACATGATGTCAAGTCTTGTGGCAGTCAAATACATGAGACTACCAACTAGCCTTTTAAAAAATCTAAGATCAACTAATGAACCATCATTTTCTTTGCTTAACTTTAGTCCTGTTACAACTAGTGTAGGAGTTGGCTTGCAATTCAGCATATTAAATCTTTTCATCACATCACTTGCATATTTTGATTGAAAATAAAAATATCGTATGTTGATTCCTTAACTTCTATTCCCAAAAAATATTTCATAAGACCAAGATCAATCATCTCAAACTCTTTCATCATAGCTTCCTTAAAAGAACTTATAGAAAGATCTCCCATAAAAATCAAATCATCTACATAAAGACAAACAATCAACATTTTACCTTCTTCATCCATCTTGATCTATATAAAGTGGGCTCATTGTTGCACTTACTAAAACCATTCTTAATTAAATAAGAATCAGTCTGATTGTACCACGCTCTAGGAGCTTGCTTAAGTCCATAGAGCACTTTTTTCAGCTTATATACCTTTCCTTCATGACCTGAAATCTCATATCATTCTGGCTACTCAACATAAACTTCTTCAATAAAGCCATTTAAAAAAGTAGATTTTACATCTATCTGAAAAGCATGTCACTTCTTTTGGGCTGCAATGGTCAAAATAGTTCTTACTGTATCCAAGCGAGCTACAGGTGCAAATGTTTCATTGTAATCAATACCAGGTTGTTGAGTGAAACCTCTAGCAACCAACCTTTCCTTATGCTTCAACACATTTCCTTCCATGTCATGCTTTGTTTTGTAAATCCATTTTACAATTATAACATCCTTTCCTTGCAGGCGATCCACCAACTCCCAAGTGCCATTCTTTTCGATAGCTTCAATCTCTTCATCCATAGCTTTAGTCCATAATTCATCATTTATTGCTTCATCAAAAAACATTGGATTAGTAGCTTATGAGAATAAAAGTAAAAATAGAAAAAGAATTTGATGTTTCAACATTAAAATAAGCTTCATAGATATCTCTTAAACTCCTTATTTTTTGCTGCAATAAACTTGCCAATGTAGGATCCGATGAGCTGCTTCTATTAATCGAATTTGATGGAATTTCTGATGGTGTTATGGCTGGAGTTCCTTGTGGAGTTTGTTGTATGGGAGAAAAATTTTGATTTCTTGAAAGTCTTGTTGTAGAAGGAGGTGTAGCTTGTGCTACAACTTGTGTTCCATGTCCGAGAGTGGAAGGAGGTATTGCTTGAGGAATACCTTGCTGTTCTAACACTTCCTCAGTCATATCATCATGTGAATCAGCTATTGCTATACTTATTATTCTTTCTACACTTCCATCCCATGCTTTGTTCTCCACAAATTGCACATCTCTGTTGATTATGACTTTTCTTGTATTTGGATTAAACAACTTGTAAGCTTTTGTGTCTTCTGAATACCCAACAAAAATACATTTCTCACCTTTGTTATCTAGCTTCCTTCTCAGCTCTTCAAGCACATGAGCATATGCAACATAGCCAAAGACTTTCAAGTGTGCAACACTATGCTTTTTACCACTCCAAGCCTCTTGAGGAATCACATTCCTTACACTTGTAGTTGGACATCTATTTAAAATATAAACAACAATTTCTACTGCCTCGGCCCAGTATTCATTTGGTAAATTCTTTGACTTCAACATACTCCTTGCCATGTCCATGATAGTTCTATTTCTTCTTTCAGCCACACCATTTTTTTGAGGTGTGTAGTGGGCTATAAATTGTTTGTAAATACCATGTTGTCTACAAAAATTTAGAAAATCATTAGAAATATACTCACCACCTCTATCAGTTCTTAATATTTTGATGTAGTAACCACTCTACTTCTCTACAAGAGCTTTGAACTGCTGAAAGACTCCAAAAGTATTAGATGTATGCCTCCAAAATAGACCCATGTCTTCCTTTTATAGTCATCAATAAAAGTAAGAAAATCTATACAACCTCCAATGGAAGGATTTTGCATAGGTCCACATAAATCAGAGTGAATAATCTCAAGTGGTTTACATGCTCTTTCTGATTTTCCAATAGGGAAGGTCTCTCTATGTTGTTTACCTAAGATGCATGCTTCACATGCTCTTTCTGATTTTTGAATCAATGGCAATCCCTTAACCATATTCTTTCTATGCAACAAATTCAGACCTCCAAAGTTTAAATGACCAAATCTCAAATGCCACAACCAATGTTCATTCTTTACAACTAACTAAAAAGTTGTTTGAACAGTTATACTATCATTTTGTTCATCTTTAGTTCCAATTTATGCTTTTTTAGAGAAAACTTGTTCTTTTCCAGAGCAACTTCAAGAGACATTTTGAGAGTTTCCGGAGCTATTTTGTGAATTTACGAAGCTAGCTTGAGAATCATTTTGAGACTTTTCAGCCTTGAAGGCTGCTCCAACTTGTGTATTTTTTGATATATGATGAACTTCAGTTGTAGTTCTTTTGATATCAGGTTTCAACATCAAAGGGAACATTCTATTTTTTGTCATTTTTACCTCTACAATAAGTTGATTACTATAAGCTTTATCAACAATAACACATGCATTATTCTTCATATAAATTCTATATCCTTTTTGCACTAACTGACCAATAATCATTAGATTATGCTTCAAACCAGCAACATAAAAACACCATGAATGACCTTTTGCTCCCCATTTTTGGTTAGAATATCAATAGTCCCTTTTCCCATAACATTCACCTGATTATTGTTCCCAAGAGTGACATTTAAAGTAACCAATTTATCCAAGCTAGAAAATAATTCTAGATTTATAGACATGTGATTGCTATAGCCAGAATCTAAATACCAAATATCATTTGGACTCTCTTGGACCATATTGCATTCAACGGGTGATTTTGTAGAAATTGCTTCAGCAATCTTTGTGCATGCAATAAACACATTTTTTTGTAGAATTTTCTTGGGGATTTTTATTTTGTCTTCCTTGGTCATGTTGTTTCTTTCTGTATTCGGAAGAATAGTGACCATAATTCTTATAGTAATGACACTAAACATGTTACATGTATTTTCTTTGACTAGTTGAATGACTATGGGAGTGATCATTATTATGTCCTCTTCCCCCTTGGTTTGCAGGACTATTGCTATGTCCTCTAAATTTGTTTCTTCCTCTACCCCTAAGAGTGAATCTTCCTTTAAACTTCTTCCACGGTTTATTGAAGCCTGAAATGAGATTGCATTTTCAATGGAATTGTGTGATATGTTCATCCTATTTTCATGATTTATCAAAGAGGCTTGCAATTCATCCATTGTCAACTAAGTTAAATCCTTAGTTTCCTCTATAGTAATAACTAAAGGATCAAACTTAGTAGGCAAAACTCTTAGCATTTTTTCAACTATTCTTTGCTCTTCTATTGTTTCCCCATGTGATTTTATTTGATTCACAAGCCCAAAAACATGTGTGAAAAATGATTCCACAGAATCTAAATCTTTCATATTTATGTTCTCAAAATCTCTTCTAAGTAACTGGAGTTTTGTAGTTCTAGTTTTGTCCTTACCTTGATAAGTTGTTTACTATGTATCACATGCCTCCTTTGCTTTCTTTTCCAATGCAACTCTTGGGAGTATGCTTTCATGTATTGCTTGATGAATGTAGAAAAGGGTTTTTCCATCCTTCTTCTGTTGCTCTTCCAGAAGATCTTTTTCTACCTAAGTGAGTGCATTATATGCAACTTGGTCTGCTAGTTCTGCATAACCATTCTCAACTATCTCCCAAACATCCTGAGATCGAAACATGGCTTTCATGGTCAATGACCAATACTCATAATTTTTTCCTATGAAAATGGGGGTTTGTAGACTAGACAAAGAAGCACCAAATGTGGAAGTTGTGGAAGCCATCAATGGTTTTCAAACAGAAAATAAGCAGACCAGGAAATATAGAGATACTAAGGGTTTGAACCAAAGCTTTGATATCATATGTGAGGAAAGGGGCAAAGGATTTGAGCAACAAATAAAATAGAGCATCAAAATTCATAGAACAGAGTAAACTAAGATTTGCATACAACAATAAAAAACAAATGAGAATACATATGATTATTTTTCACAAGACATAGAAAAATACACAGCAACAAGTAGACAATTTCAGATTTATATATAAGTATTAAAAATTGGAATAATTTCAATAGAGCTTCACTAATATGTGTTCTTTCTTCTTACTTCTGTAGAGCTTCGTTTCCCTTCCTCTCTTGTTCTTATCAATTACCAAAAATGACAACAATGCTAAATTAAAAGCCTAAAAAGCTATGGTGGAGAAAGAGAAATAAAATAATAATATTTTTACAACCCACAAAGTGTGTGATACTTAAAGAGGAGTTAATGCGAATTATTCCAAATCTCATAAAATCTTTCTCCAAAAAACATTCTCATTAATATGTATTTAATGTTGATAAAAAGGTTGAGTTGGAGAGGACAACATGATAAGATAGTTGATATTACATGTTTCTAACACATGGGACATCTAATATCCATAAAAAATTCATCAAGATCACTTGCGATGAAAATTTCAATGTACTTGATGAGATTTTACTCCTAGCTGCAGAAGAAGGGGATGTTATTATCATCAAAAAAATGTTAAACTATGGAGCACGTGTAGTGAGAAAAATGCCAAATAAATCAATAGTTCTACATGTTGCATTCTGTGTTGGAATTAATTTCTACCACCTGCAATAACCTACCTCATTAAATGCAGAATCTAGAGAATTTGATGCAAGAAGAGTTTAGAAAGATGATTTTCGATGATAGAAGAGTCTAGGAAGAAACGTGAAAAACAACTTCCAAAGATTTTTTGTATTCTTCTAAGACCTCTATTTAAGGAGGTAGATGTAATCAATTTGTGTGTGGTGGAGTGTTGGAGCTAATCAAGTATGAAGATGAAGAATTTATGAAATACAAGTTTAGGGCATTTTATGAGTTTGTGTTTCTATGTGTTTTTATTGATCCATATCCATCCACCCTAACAAAGTGGTGTCAAAGCACAAGTGAGGATCAAAAATTAGTGATGAAAGTTATCAAAGCTTGGTTAATCGTGTTGGTTGGGAGCTGCTTGAAGTCAAAGAATCACTGGTGAAAGTAGAACAGATTGGAAATTTCCATTGTTGAGGAGATTGATACATGTTGATCGTGGACACAACATAAAGCCACAATTGAGAAAGAAGTATGTTGTCAGTCTAAAAAAAGAGATCAATGTAAATTTATCAGCTGCTAGTTTGTGGTGGATCACTATTTTTTATTTGTTTGCAAGATATGTTTCAAACTCCTCCACTACAAAATTGAAGGATATTAAAGTTGTATAAAAGAAATGTTGCTCTTGTCAAGTGTGCATTCACCCCATTTGTCCAAGATTGCTAGTATTTTTCATTGCAATGCAAGTAAGAAGGTTTCTAGATTGCTCCTGAGTCATCACTACTGTAGAGAGGAGAGACATTCAACACTACCACCAAACCAAAAACAAAAAGGACTCACTGTTTGAAGTGGTGAGTGGAAGGTTTTTAAATTTAATTTTTCATGTATTTCACTATCAAAGAAAGATAAAAGTTTGCAGATCAACGTTGTTAAAAGGATAATTGTAGTATTTGTCAAAACCAATGTCAAAGATTGAGGATGTGGCATTTGAATGGGAGATCACTAATGGTGATTTTGTATGTTGCCAAAGAAAAGGTCACAATGTTTGAAAATTATTGATGTCAAAAAGTAGAGTGTGTCATGTCTAAAGAAAATTAGTTATTATCTCTAAGAGATTGCATGTGTCGAGGTTGTCGAAAGTTATGATTTGTAAAGCTTGAAGAAAGATTGTTATTGTGAGAAGGGAATTTTAAGGTGAAGGAATCAGGTATTGAAATATTGTGGAATTAAAGAAGGTTAATTAGGTATATAAGGTAAGTGGAAATTGTTTGTTCTAATGGGAAAAACTGATAGAGTAAAGAAAGAGAAAACAAATAATTTAGAAGAAGAATTAATAAAGGTGAGGAAAGAAAATGCAAGTTTAAAATGTGAAAAGGATCTTTTAGAAAAAGAATTGAAAAAATTAAGAAAAGAAATGGAGCATAAAAATGTGAACTTTTAAATGAAATTAGTGATTATACAAAGGAAATTGAAGACCTAGAGGATAGGTTAAATTTTGTTGAAGAAATACATAATTGGCAGATGAAGGAATCGTGCAAATTTAAAGAAAAGAATAAAGAGCTTGAATAAAAGTTAAAATTGTTTGATGAGATTAAGAAAAGGAATAAGGAAATGGAACAAAGAATGAAATTGGTTGATGACTTAGAAGAAAAATGAAGAAATTAGAAGAAGAGAATAGTTTATACAAGAAGGAAATCACAAAATTAAATGAGGAAAATGAAAGTTTGAAGTCAAAGAAATTGGTATGTGATGTTTTTTGCAGTACAAATATTTGAGTTTGTTATTTGATAAATTTAATTTTGCTGAAGTTGTTTGTGATGGAAATAAACATGAGTTTGAAAGGTGTTATGGTAATGTATTTGATTCTATAAATATTGCTAGTTGTTTTGATGATAATGTTGGTTTCAAAATCATGAAAAGAATGGGTTATAAAGGTCAAGGATTGGGAAAATATAGTCAAGGAAGGAGAAAGCCAATTAAGCCAATAATGAGGCCAAAGTATGAAGGTCTTGGATATATCACAGGTAAAGGAAATAATACAGGTTCAACAAAATTTGTGCGAGAAGCTCATTGTATGCAGTGTTCACATTGTAACAGGAAAGGGATTATAAAAGATACATGTTGGGATCTACATCTGTGCAGAACTTGTGGTTTGGGAAATCATTCAGAGAAAATGTGTTGGAAAAGAGAAAATAAAAATACATGACGCATGCAAATGGATTGTGGATGGATTTTTGGATCCAATTGGAAAAAGATTATAGGCATGATAAAAAAATTGTTCAAATATAAAATTTTGCATATAGAAGTTGATAGAATTCATGGCAAGTTTGAAGGCACAACAAATACTTTTGGAAAGGCATATATAGATAGCAAGTTTTCAAGAAGTTGCAGATTAAAGGTTTGAGAGACTATCATAGCAGTTGGACAAAGACAAAGGCATCATCAGGCATGAAGATATATAAGATGGCAAAGAAAGGATTCAAGAAATATGAAGACTTGGTTGTAACCACAAGACAAAGAAGAGAAAGAATGAATGCAATCAATGGAAAATGAAGAGAAAAGGAATTGGAGAATGTCGCAACATTTGTAATAAGACAAGAGAATGACATTAGAATTGAGAATTGTTTGAAGCTATGGAAGAAAATAATTTGAGGAAGTTTGTAGACTTTGTTAGAGACAAAGGACAAGAATTTGAAAAGAATAATGTTGCATTGACACAATTAGTGATTGTAAATGGGTACCTAACAAGGATTTAGGCCAGGACCCATATGTACTAGATCATGGCATGATTATTCAGAGCAATTGGTTTGTGGTAGAAATTAAGGGGGGGAAATGTTGGAATTAATTTCTACCACCTGCAATAACCTACCTCATTAAATGTAGAATCCAAATAATTTGATGCAAGAAGATTCTAGAAAGATGACTATCAGTGATAGAATAGTCTAGGAAGAAATGTGAAAATCAACTTCCAGAGATTTTTGTGTTCTTCTAAGACCTCTATTTAAGGAGGAAGATGTAATTGATTTGTGTGTAGTGGAGTGTTGGAGCTGATCAAGTATGAAGATAAACAATTTATGAAATACACTATTTATGGCATTTTATGAGTTTGTGTTTCTATGTGTTTTGTATTGATCCATATCCATCCACTCTAACATTCTACTCTATTGACAAGGATGATAAAATGGGTGAGCTAGTAAAAATTTTGATGGACAACTGTGATACAAAAGTAGAGTTGGACAATGAAAAAGATGAAGGAGGAAAAACTATTCTTCATTTTGTGGCTCTTGTAGGGAACAAAAATATGTGCAAATTACTTCTTAATAACAGAGAAAATTGGATGTTAGAGACAATAGAGGTCAACTTATGTTGCACTATGTAGTTTAGCATAAAAAGCATGAAGTTGTAGATGTGCTAATTAATGCCTCTAATGAAGATTCGATTGAGATGCTTAACATCAAAAATAGTGATGGGAAAAGCCCTTTAGATTTAGTTGTTGACTAAAATAATGTAGAACTAATGACAAAGCTTTTTCCAATTTTAGAGCAACCAATTGAGTCCTATTTTAATAAAGTAAGCACCGACAATATTTTATGTCAATTTTCAAAGTTAGGCAAAAATATTGTGGGAAATATTTTGGAGAAGGGAGCACATTCACTAGACGAGGATGAGGAGGGGAAAAAAACTTTACATTGCGATGTTATGTGTGAAAATTATTCTCGGGGGCTAGACACAATTTATCTAATACTTGATAAATGCCAAGATTGGGAACAACTTATATCCAAGCATGATAAGAAGGGAAAGATAGCTCTCCATGCCCTATCCTTCAGGGGAGTTCTGTATTCAATGCCGAAGAATTTTGAAGGTTTATTATATATAAAAGATAGAGATGGTTGAAGCCCTCTTTATGATGCAACTCAAGGAGAGCTCGATGAACCAAATACAATTGATTTCATCATGGAGTTGATGAGGGAAAAAAAATCTCCTTTGATAGTTTGATAGATAACACTAGGTTAACCCCATTACACATGGATTCTACGCAGGGTAAGGTGTTTCAAGTGGATAACCTCCTCAAGTATTCAAACAATCCAAAAAAATATGTGATGGAAGCTAATTATCTAGGACAAACAACCCTTCTTAAAGCTAAAAAAGGTAGACACGAGGATATGATGAAAGTTTTGTTGCATTGGGGAGCACAACCGCTTCTTGAATGGGATTGTGATGGCAAGATAGCTCTGCATTATGTCATCTAAGCCAAAACTAAAAGGAAGCAAAGGTGTGGAACAATGCTTCCAACACTAATCTACGAAAGAGAGATAGTACAGATTCATACAAATCTTTAAACTGTTACAATAAAGGAACACATTCAAATACATGCATAAAAGAATAACACCATAACACAGATTTATGTGGGAAAAATATTTCTAGGTAAAAAACCTCACACACCAAAAGCACAATACTTTGTATTATCAATAACAAACAATTACAATACAATCTCAACACTAAGCTTCTCCAATTGTTCACCAATATTCAAAAAAAACTAGGATAAATGTGGCAGCATAATGGTGTCTTAGAAATTATCAAATTTCAATCTTCTCAATACTCTAAGGCATAGAGTATTTAATAATTAACAACTGCAAATAGATGGCTTGACCACATGCAGTATACATTACAAGCTCAGAGTGTAAACTTTTAGTTCAAAATTGACTCATGGATTGTATAGTAGAACATGATCACCATAGCCATTAATGGAGAACTCAACTTCCACTGCTCATGCAGCAATTGCCTACATGCAAAATACATTGTAAATAACTCCATGTGATCTGTAGTTTTAGTCATCCATCGTTGACACCCTTTATGCATTCAATTAGCTAACTCCACCATCAATCTCCTTCATGCACGGGTTGAGACAACCACTTATCTCAACATTCTCCCACTTGTCGAAGACCTGTCATAAGTCATCTATAATCAATTGCTCAGGGCCCCAAGGCCCATGCAAACAACACACCAGCTGAACTTATCTATCCTCACTGGCTTCGTTAGTGCATCAGCAGCATTTCTCAAAGTGTCAACCTTCTCCAATATCACCTTTCCATCTTCTACCATATCATGAACAAAATGAAACTGAACATCGATGTGCTTTGTTATGGCATGGAAAGTGGGATTCTTTGCTAATAAAATGGCATTTTGACTGTCACAATAGATAGTAATTTTTCCTACATCAAAACCAATATCCGAACACAACCTCTTAAGCCAAATGGCTTCCTTGAAAGCATGAGTAGATACCATGTACTTTGCTTCTATCATGGACAAAGCAACTACAACCTGCCGCTTACTCATCCAACTTACTGCACCAACATTCATTGTGAACACATATCCACTTGTGGATTTTTTACTATCAATGTCACCTGCCCAATCTGAATCCACATATCCATGAATACTTATAGAATGCTAAGAACCAATAGGATAACCATGATAACATAGAGAATACTCAAAAGTACCCCACAAATATCTAAACACTCTCTTTATTGCATCCCAATTTACTCATCTAGGATTAGCCATATATCGACTAAGGACTCCCACTACTTGGGAAATTTCTGGCCTCGTACAAACCATCACATACATCAAACTGCCAACAACACTCACATATGGTACTTTGTTCATGTCCTCCATCTCAGTAGGAGATTTTAGATAATCCTCCATAGAAAGCTTCATCCCTTGCATCACTAGAACAACTAACTACTTGCAATTTTCCATGTTAAATCTCTCCAACAATAAATTCACATAGTTTCTTTGCCTTAACCAAAGCTTTCTTCTAGCTCTATCTCTTATGATCTCCATCCAGGCCAAAATATACCTTGTTGCACCTAGATCCTTCATCCCGAATTGTGCTGACAACTAAGACTTCAAATATGAAATCAAACTCATACCATTCCCAAAAAACAATATACCATCTACATACAACGTAATTATGAGAATGCAACCATTATCGTATTTGTAATATACACAATGGTCAGATTTAGATCTCAGAAATCCCAAAGACAACACAAAGGTGTCAAATTTTTGGTACCAGATTCTAGGAGACTACTTAAGACCATATAAAGACTTATTTAACTTGCAAACCAAATTTTCTTTACCTTTTTCCACAAAATGCTCTGGCTGTGACATACAGATCTCTTCCTCCAAATCACCATGAAGGAATGTTGTCTTCACATCCATTTTCTCCACTTCTAGATCATACACTATTGCAAGTGATAGCAGGAACCGAATAGATGTCAACTTCGCAACAGGAGAGAATATCTCACTATAGTCAATTCCCTCAACCTCAGAACACCCCTTTGCGACCAACTGTTCCTTGTTCTTTTCAACACTATCATCAAGGCCACATTCTTCTTGAACACCCATTTACATCCAACAAGTTTATGTCCTTTAGGCAAAGGTGTCAGATCCCATGTACTATTTTTCTTCAACGCGGCCATTTCTTTATCCATGGCTTTCATTCAAGAATCTGCATCACTCATACCCATAGCCTCTCTAACAATTCTAGGCTCATCAGTGTTAGAAATCAAAGAAAAAACACAACTGGAATCCAATAGTGAATTTAACCAAATTTTTCTGGTGAATAATCAAACCTTTCTAGTGGTTTTCTATCATGTGTAGACCTCCTGAATTGTTGAGGTTGTGGTTCTTCATAAAAAATTTCAAAGCTTCTAGGTCTCTCCTCATCACCAGGTTCAATAGGAGTATGTAGTTCACTTTTCATTAGAGTAATTAGAACTTGAACTACCTCCTTTTACTTCTCCTCTTTCTTTGGCTACAGCTCAACTATGGAAGGTTTCAACTCCTAAAATATTACACTTTTTCTATGGAGAACCTTCTTGGCCACTGGATCCCAAACCTTGTACCCCTTCACACCGACACCATAGCCAATAAGGATACACTTAACTATCTTGTTCTCCAACTTAGATATCTTTACACTCAGAACATGAGCATAAGATTTGCAACCAAAAACTTTGAGATGTCTCATCAAAAGCTTCTTACCAGACCATGCCTTGATGGGTGTCTTTTCAGCAAGAGTTGATGTAGGAGATCTGTTGATCAGATAACATGTAGTGGCTACATCTTCAGCCCAAAACTTATGCTCAAGGCCAACACCACTCAGCATAATCCTAGCCCTTTCCATCATTGTCCTATTCATCCTCTCTATAACTCCATTTTGTTGTGGGGTGTATGGATTTTTCCTATGTCTCCCAATCTCGTGCTCCTTTAAAAATTTATCAAATTCTATCGAACAAAACTCACCACCGTTGTTAGTCCTCAAACATTTAATCTTTCTATTAGTTTAATTTTCAACCAAAGCCTTAAACTCCTTAAACTGATTAAAGACTTTAGATTTACTCTTAAGGAAATAAAAAAATGTCCTACTATAATCAACTATGAAATACACAAAATATATAGATTTTCTTAATGAAGGAACATTCAAAGGACCAAACACATCTACATGAATATAGTCCAAAACCCCATAAGACTTATGAGAACTAGAATAAAAAGAAACACGGTTTTGTTTACCATATACACAATGTTTGCAATTCAAACTCGAGATTACAATCATCAAGGCCTTCAACAAGGCTTTTAGTTTTCATGGCTCTAAGGCCCTTCTCACCTATATGACCAAGTCTTTGGTGCCATAACATTGTCTTCTCCATTGGAAGCTTCATCTCCAAAGCATTTGCACCCTTAGGTACCAAGAAAGAACAACCATCAGATGTACAAACAATAGACTTATTCACTGCTAAATCTAAAGGTGAGGATGAAGAATCCAAAGGCCTTTTTTTTGGAATATCAGAAGAACTATTGCACTTAATAGTGCATGCATCCATCTTGTACAGAGTGTCAATCCAAACACCATTAGCCAACACCATAGATCCTCTTGTCATCTTACATCCTTCATTTGATAAAACAACCTGCACACCCTCATTACTTAACTTACTCATAGAAAGTAGGTTTCATGCCAAACCTAGGATATGCAGCACACCATCAATTCCCTCCACTCTACCATCAAGGAATCTAATCTTGATTCTTCCATGGCCAACAATCTTTAGATGAGAGTCATCACCCAGATACACCATCATACTCTTCATACTTTGAGAACCAACCCCTATGCGAGGTCATGTGGAAAGAAGCACCTGATTCTATTAACCACACATCTTCTGATGCGTGTGTTGTCAAGGCTGCGACAAAAGAATTTGCATCATCCTAAGAGGATTTTTCAAAGTCAGAATCAGAGAAATTCTTTTTTCCTTTCTTTTTCTTCTCCTCCTTACAATCTTTAAGTAAATGACTAGGTTTGTTGCAGCCAACATTTCTCCTTGAACTTTCCTGGAGACTTAGATCTCCTTGAAGATTTTGATATGAACTTCTTGTGTTTTTTATTTCCTTTCTCTTTAGGTCTACCACGAATAGCAAGTGCTTCCTTGGCCATCTTAGAAGATTTTCTCTGCATCTCTTTAAACAAGAGTGATGGAGCCACATCATCCATTTTGAAACTGGTGGTGGTACTTCCAACAACCATAACCAATTGATCCCATGAGTCCGACAAAGAACATAATAGAAGCATGCAACGATCTTCATCTTCAATCTTGTCACCAACAAAACCTAACTAAGTAATCAACATGTTAAATGCATTCAGGTGATCTACAATGGATCCTTCATCTTCCATCTTCAGAGAATACAATTTCTTTCGTAGGAATAACTTGTTTACCAGGGATTTAGCCTGATAAACATCTCCAAGCTTCTTCCAAAGATATTCTTTAGTCTTCTCTTCATAAACATTTAGGAGCACTGAATCAACCAAACAAAGTCTAACCAAACCCTTGGCTTTTCAATCCTTTTGATCCCACTCTTCCTTAGTCGTATTGGTTGGTTTTGTTTTGGATATTGCACCCCACAGATCTCTATCCACTAGCATATCCTCCATTTTCAACTTCCATAACTCAAAGGTTTTTCCCTTAAACTCATCCATCTCAATTCTACTGGATGTATTTTCCATCATTTTCTCTACAACAAGATTTTGAAATATTTATGCAAAGACTCCCTCACAAACAAAAATCAGTACAAAAAACCCGCTACCCATCAACGAGACCCAAAATGGTCATGCTCTGATACCAACTAAAAGGAAGCAAAGGTGTGGAACAACACTTCCAACACTAATCTATGAAGGAGAGATAGTGCAGATTCATACAAATCTTTAAACTATTAAAATAAAGGAAACACATTCAAATACATGTATAAAAGAATAACACCATAACACATAGAATTACGTGGGAAAAACCTTTCCAGGTAAAAAACCTCCACACACCAAAAGAAAGGTACTTTTTATTATCAGTAACAAACAATTACAATACAATCTCAGCACTAAACTTCTCCAGGTGTTCACCAATCTTCAGCAAAAAATTGGGATAAATGTGACAGCATAACGATATCTCATAAATTATCAAATTTCAGTCTTCTCAATACTCTAAGGCATAGAGTAATTAATAATTAATAACAACACTCAATAGATTTCTTCACCGCATACAATATACCAAGCTCAGAATGTAAACTTTTAGTTCAAAACTGACGCACAGATTGCATAGTAGAACGTGATCACCATAGCCACAAGCGGAGAACTCAACTTCCACCGCTCATGCAACAATTTCCTACATGCAAAATGCATTGTAAATATATCGTTCATGCAATCCATAGTTTTAGTCATCCATCATTGACACCCTTCATGCGTTCGAATAGTTAACTCCACCGTCAATCTCCTTCATGCACAGGTCGATACAACCCCTTATCTCAATAAAAAATGGAGAAGATGGAATAGCCCTGGTTGAATTACTTTTAAAGAGATGCGGGTCCAAGAAAGGTCAATTTATTTTCTTGTGGGCATCAGCTATCGGGATAGGCACGGCGGACTAAAATCTAAGCAATCCTACCCTAAAATTGTTTCTTTCAAACCAAATGGAAAATCTTAGCGAGGGAACAGAGAATTTGTTGTGACCGGTTGCTCGTATGGGTGACTCTGAAATGACAAAAGATTTGCTCATAAGTGGTTGTCAGATCGCGGTCATTCAAAATGAAGAATGGAGAAGAAGTTTAAATTCGGAAGAGAGATTGAATGTTGAGAGAGGTAAATTAAGATTCTAGCAGTAAATTTAAAATTACTTAAACATAACAATTTTCTGGTTGTTTGAAACTTGTGATATGGTTTGTAGTTTTGGATGAAATTCAAAAGATTGCAGAACAGGGAAATGACTGAACATCTATATTGGACAATCTCAGTAAGAAAAAAATATTATCTTAGTCTTTTCAATAACTTAGTGTAATTATAAAAATTAAAGTAAAAAGATAAGCATTTTTAATCTTGCAGAAAGAGCTGAATTTGCACGTGGTATTTCCACATTACTATTGAATCCTTATTTAAAACCTCCTATTGCCATTGCTATATCTGGTAGCTGGGGCATGGGAAAATCCAACTTAATGGTGCAGGTAACATTTGTTTAATTTATATTTTATAATGTGTTAATATTTAACTATATTGATCAGTTTCTTCAATCTTAGTTTGCTTATTTGTAGACCGAGATCATTTTGTTGAATACAACAGATCAATCAACACTATCACCGTCTTCTAAATCACCAAGTTCGAATTTTCTAGGAATTCAAGAGTTCGAGTTATCAATAGCGGGTGAAAACAAAAAAAAAGAAATTGAGAGATGGATAAGAGCTCTAAGAAAGAAAAAAAAGTAAAGAATCACAAGGAAAGGTAAAAATTATAAAAATGTTACTTATAACTCTGTCATCGATGATTTTGTAGAGCCTAATGAAAATGAAACCCAGAAGGGGTCAGATCATGTGAAAACTATCCGAGTTTGGGGGAATATTCTTGCGTTTCTTGAACAAATTGATAATGAACTCTTCAAAAGTTTACAGTGCATTGATCCTCACACAAAGGAGTATGTTGAGCGCCTACAAGATGAGCCCCTATTCATGGTACTTGCATAGAACTTTCAGGATTATGTTGAACAGATGCAAGAGGTCTATGTTGAACAAATTGATTTTGCAACTAGTGGAATTGGAGGAGTTACTGGTGTGTCTTGGCTAGTATTCAGATGGGCAGGTAGCAGAGATGATTAATATTTTTCCAGGATTGTATCAAGCATCATTCTCTCTGATTTGGCATGGAGAAGATTGATTTTCTATGTTTGTGAGCAGTCATTGGCCAAACTCAAATCTTTGATGGGCCTGGTTGTGATGTGAAGGCGAGATGGAAATGCAGGGGATGACAATGCATGGTTGTGTTGCTTGGACTTAATGGGTGTGATTGTTGGGATGTGAAGTCCAATGGTCACATGATCATTCATATTCTCTCAGCTATGTATACATATATGTGTTCACATCATGTACTGGATATCATATAGCAATTAATACAAGTTTCCTTGCTTTCTCGTGGATGTAGCCATTTATGGTGAACCACATAATTCGTGTTTTGTTGTTTGTTTTTGTGTGTTGTTTTACTTCTATTTTTATTTCCTTTATCTGCTCATTTTTATTTACAATCATAAATAAGTATGGAAATACATCTTTGCAAAATAGCAAGGAATTGGTCAATAAATATCTACAAAAGATAATACAACTGCCACTTCATCTCCCTAACCCCAGTGACAAATAATCCAAGACTTTCCTTGAAAGATAGTTGGGTGTGCTTAGTAAGCATGTGTTTAGTAAGCAACGTAAGGATGAGGATGGAAAACCATAACCACATGGACGTGATGATTGTGAGTTAGGAAAAGATCCAGACTATGATGCTCTTTTTTCTATGTTTGATATTGAAGAAGAAATTGAACATCTAGCATATCATCTTAAAGAAATGTTTAGCTCAGACGCAGCGAAGCTAGGTAAGAATAGGATTACAGTAGGAAGAAATTTTTGTAGACTAGAATAATTTCACATTTATATTTTCTTGCTTCATATGTTATTCATAGAATGGAAAAAAAATGTTATTTGTAGATGCAAGTGTATCAAGGGAAACAAATATTTTCACTCAAATGGAAAGAGCTTCTCATCTTCAAATAGATGCAAGCGATGAAATTGCCATAGATGTGAACAATGCAAATTATGCAAGTTGTAAAAAATAGGCCTAAATAAATATAATTATGAAATAATGGTCATAAATAGGGCAAAAATAGCAAAAAATAGAGAATAAAAACAAAGAGAACAACTAAAGAAACTATAACAGTCTAACTTGTATTTCGTACAATCCAACAATTTACAACTACAATGTTGTTTGTAATGAACAACTTCATATTTATAGTGGAGCTTGGAAACTTCTAGTAATCTAGAGAGTTCTATAGATGGAATGTTCTTTTTATGAACAACTTCTAGCTGTTTCAATATTCTAGAAAATTCTTACATTCTAGAAACTTCTTTTCATTCTAGACAATCTTACTTCCTAACATCCCCCCTTAAGATTGGATAGAATATTACAAAGAAAATACAAAAGAGAGGGGAACATTATATTACTATCCCCCCTTAATGTTCACCTCAATCATGCCCAACATACCTCGTAATTTCAGAAATTTGGCCTCAAGCATACTCTTAGTAAATATATTTGTTGCTTGGTCTTCACTTGGACAAAATTAGAGATTAACAAAATTTTCTTGAACAAGATCCCGAATATAGTGAACAGCAATCTCAATGTGCTTTATTTTAGCATGGAAAATAGGATTATTTGCAATTTGTATAGCACTTTGATTATCACAATACAAAGTAGTAGTTGAACTCTATGCAAAACCAAGTTCAAATAAAAGATTTTGAATCTAAATTGCTTCCTTTCCAGCTTATTTTTCTGCTCTATATTCTACTTCACATAAAGACAATGATGTAGTTGTTTGGTTTTTACTACTCCATCTAATTGGACCTAACCCAAGCTGAAAAATATAACCACCAATAGACTTCTTGTCATCTATATCACCTCTCCAGTTTGAATTTGTAAAGCCAATCAAAGAAACTGACTTGTAACTATAATTTATGCCATAGTAAATGGTTCCACGAATGTATCGCAAAATCCTCTTGGCAACCAACCAATGACTCTCTTTCGGTTTCTACATAAATCTAGATGCCATATTGACTGCAAAACAAATATTGGGTCTAGAATTTGTTAGATAAACCAAGCTACCAACAAGTTGTCTATATAAAGTAGCATCCACCTTCTTGGAGATATATTCCTTAGTAAGCTTAACTCCATATTGGAAAGGAGTAGGGGTTGGCTTGCATTCAAGCATTTGAATTTTTTTTAAAAGATCCAAAGCATATTTTGTTTGAGAAATAAACAACCCATCATGAAGCCTACTAATTTGCAAGCCAAGAAAATAATTTAATTCACCCAAATCACTCATATGAAATGCCCCTTTAAGATTTTATTTCAAATCATTAATTAACCCAATATTTGGTCCAACTATGAGCAAATCATCCACATAAACTACAACAAGAATAATTTCATTTTGCACTCTCTTTACATAAAGATTTGGATCTGATTTACATTTTCTAAACCCATGAAGCTGAAAATACCTGTCAATCTTCTCATTTCATGCTCTTGGTGCTTGTTTAAGTCCATAAAGTGACTTCTTTAATCTGCAAACAAGATTAGGATGCTGCTGATCTACAAAACCTAGTGGTTGATCCATATATATTTCTTCATATAAATTTTCATTTAAGAAAGTATTTTTGGCATCCATTTGATGAACATGCCACCCAATACTTACAGCCAAAGAAAGAATAATTCTAACTGTATTCATTTTAATGATAGGAGAAAATGTTTCTTCATAATCAACACCCTCTTTTTGACTGATTCCCTTAGCAACCAATATTGCTTTAAATTTTTTTATAACACCATTTGATTTAAATTTTGTTTTATAAACCCATTTGCAACCAATCACATTCTTACCTTTGGGAAGTGGCACAAGTTCCCAAGTTTTATTTTTCACCAAAGCATCATATTCTTCTTTCGTAGCTTGCTCCCATTCTTTCTTCCCTCTAGCTTCCTCATATGAGTTTGGGTCATTAATTTGCAATACTTTGGCCATGAGAGCACTACCATTCCTTGCTTGGTTCTTTGGGCCTTGTGTATAGATTTCTTCCACACTCCTTGTATTTTGTCTAGTTGAAATGCCATCTTCTTCATCATCACTACCTGCAAAAAGAGGCTGGTCACAAGAATTAGTTGTTTTATTAGTGCAAACTTCATCTTCATTGATATAGGGAGCATTGGTTGTTGTAGAGTGAGAAGAAGTGGTTGGAAGTTGAGAATGTTCATCAAACTTTACATCTCTATTGACAAAGATTTTTTTGTTGTCAAATCATATAACCTGTAAGCCTTTGATTATTCACTGTAACCCATATACAAACACTTGTGACTCTTTGGTTCTAACTTGTGTCCCTTTTCATCAAGAATGTGTGCCCAAGAAATACACCCAAATACTTTAAAGTACCCAATGTGAGGTTTCATACCACAAAATGCTTCTTCAAGGGTGATATTTGTGAGAGCTTTGGTAGGGATTTTATTTACAATATGTGCAGCACAAGAAACAGCCAAACCCCAAAATTTATCATGTAAACTTTTAGAATGCAACATACAACGAGCCATTTCTAAAAGAGTTATATTCATTAGTTCAACCACCCCATTTTGTTGAAAAGTATAAAGAACTATTATTTGCATCTTAATACCATAATTTTTACAAAATGACTCAAATGCATAAATGCAATATTCACCCCCATTATCTATCATTAAGCATTTAATTCTTTTCCCGCTTTTATTTTCAACTAATGCCTTAAACTTTTGAAAAACTTCAAATACTTCATTTTTCCTTTCAAGAAAATAAATCCATACTCTCCTGCTATAATCATCAATAAAAGTGAGAAGGTACCTGGCACTTGAAAGTGAAGGATAGGTCGGTTCACATAAATCACTATGAATGAGTTGCAACAAATGATTATCTCTCCATGCTTTACCTGAATCAAAAGTATCTCGATGATGTTTCCCTAACACACATCCTTCACAAACACCTTCAAAAGCTAAATTTTTTGTTAATCTTCTAACCATATCCATTCTAATCATGTCTTGTAATTTTCTATAATTGATATGTCCAAGTCTAGCATGCTAAAGTTTTGACATATAATCAGTCTGAGCAATAAAATCATGAGAGAGTGTGTATTCATCATCAAAAAAACCCACAAATTTAAATAAACTTTCTTCATGATCAACTCTACCAATAACAATTATATTGCTTGGGTCTTTTCTATCTTTAACAATAACTTGATCAACAGTGACAACAAACTCATCCAATTTGAACTATTTTATATACTGAAATAAGATTCATCCCCAATCCTTCAACCAATAAAACATTTTTCAAAGACCCATTTGTTACATTAATAGTCTCTGCTCGTAAAACTGAAGTTTCATTTTATTGCCAATAGTAATTTTTTGATCTAAATTCTTTCCTTTATAAAAATCAATAAACAATGATCTATCCCCAGTCAAGTGAGATGATGCCCTTGAATCTAAAAATTCATTCTTTATTAGAATCTAAAGCAAAGTATCCCCCCTCAACACTAGATTTACTTTCGAGTGTAGCAATTACCTTCTCATTTGATTTCTCTTGCCTTTTTATGGAGATGGCTATGAAGCTATGTTTATCATTCTTTCCATCCTTAAACCTTTCTTGCTTTGGCTTGTATTGCTACCTTTCATTGTCCCTCTTCTTCAAACACAATTTCTCCATGTGATTCTCACCTTCATAATACCTACAAATAATGGGTTTTCTTCCAACTTGCTTTTCTGCACCATCATTTCTAGAAAAATGGTTAGAACCTTCATTATTTCAAAATTTATTATTTCTTTTCCAATTCTTCTTTCCGTCATTTCTAAAAAAAATACTTTTAGCTACATATGCATGATTCTTCTTAATATATCCTTCTTTAATAAGTTGAACTTCTTCATCTAAAACAGACTTGCAAAATTGATCAAAAGTTTGCTGAGGGATATTGGGATTTAGTTGAAGAACCCTTTTTCGTGATTCCTTAAATACCTTGTATGGCTAGGGAAGCTTACTTTCAACCATTGCAATTAACTGAAAATCTTTTTTTTTCATATTTAGCACCTATTTTCTTTAGCTAAGCATTTAAAAAAGTAACTTCATTGAAATAATCAGTCATTTTTTTCAAAATCAGATGGATCTAAGTTTATCAATTTCTTTTTTATACTAAACATAACAAATATTACAGCAATATAACTCTTCAAACAAATATTACTCTAGCAATATAATAGCCCTGCAACCAAATATCACTCCAACAATATATCAGCTCTGCAAACAAACCACTTCCACCAATATATCTTCCCTACAAACAAATCACTCTAATACCATGTAGAAAAAACAGGCCCAAATAAATATAATTATGAAATAATAGTCATAAACATAGCAAAAAAAAGGCAAAACAGAGCATAAAAACAAAGAGAATAGCTAAAGAAAGTATAACAGTCTAACTTGTATTCCAAACAATTCAACAATTTACAACTACTGTTTGTAATGAACAGCTTCATATTTATAGTGGAGCTTGAAAACTTCTAATAATCTAGAAACTTCTATAGCTGAAATGTTCTTTTTATGAACAGCTTCTAACTGTTTCAATATTCTGAAAAATTCTTACATTCTAGAAACTTCTTTTTATTCTAGACAATCTTACTTCCTAACACAAGTAAGTTGCAGAAAATATTAAAATGTTTAGAAATTAATAGCGCGCCGCGTTCCTATCAAATTGTAAACACTTGTGTATTATCTAATAGAATTAGACGGAAGGATCAACAGACTAGAAAAAAATAATGAGCAATTTAATTTTATTATTAGCACTGTCATGTGACTTTTTAATTCTAGATGCTAAAAGCTATGGAGAACGAAGCCCAATTCAACGTGATGAAAAAGCTCCCATCCAAACGGATGCAGGTAGAATCAATAGAGATCAACGTTACTATTTTAATCATACATTCTAACTCTAGATCACCAGTTCCATGTATCAAAGCTATATTTTTTATTTAGCAGACATAGCGAGTGTTCAAACTTTTAACACATCTCTTTATCCAGGCGACCAAAGTTCTGGCCCATCAATTCAAATAAGGAATATGTTGTTTGTGAGGTACAGCGAAGGAGAACAAGATGCATTTCGGTATTTTGAGACAATCGATATAGATTGGCAGAAACTGCCTGGACACTGGAAATGTCTGCTTTACTATCATCGATTGATCTGGTATATCTTCTCCATGAGCAAAGAAGCCACATCTTTGGATGGATGGTAGGTTCAATTGATCACGTGGATATTTCTTTGTTGGGAATGGGAAGAAAATATGAACATTCTCATACAGGTATTATAGTTTAATGCTATATCATTATCTTCTCCAAGATTACAATGTAAGTAACCATGTGTTCCTGTGCTGCAGAACTGGGAAAGAATTAGCATTCTCAACAACAACAAATCTGATTTTGATTCTGGATCTAGTGGACCTTCACTAAGAGCCATAGTAGAGCATTATAGAGAAAATGAGAATGAGTATAAAGGTCTGCCAGGTACTGGCGATGGTAAGCGTAAAACTGAAGACCCAGAGGACTATGGAAGCAAAGAGATAAAGATAGAAAAACTGAAAGGAGACTTGAAAGGGAAAGACGTTTCTAAGAAGAGTACAGAGGAGATGAAGGTAGATCAATCTCAAGAAGACTTAAAAGGAAAAGGCATTTCCAAGGATATGATGAATCCTGAAAGTAGCAACAAGGAAGCAACTGGCAAAGAGGAGGAGATGGTGAAAGTGCCAGATTGTCAAGGAGATGTCCTCGAAAGAAACGAGGAAGGGCATGCCGCATCTAAGAAATTGGAAGGAGGCACGAAAGAGTAGGATGTTTCTAACGATGCAGAGGATAATGATGAAAGCAACAAGAGAGAAACAAATAAATTGAAACAAGGTGTGCAAGACCAGATGATAACAAGGACAGACGCTGAAAGAAGCAATAAGGGCATTTCCGAAAAGCTGGACGATGTTGCAAAAACATTAAGAAATGAAATAGAAAAGGCATTAAGGAATGAACTAGAAGAGGTGAAGAAAGAAATCAGATACCTTAAGGAAACGAAACAACAGACTGGGAAGAATAACACGAGTGATGAGAATGACCAAAGCAGGCGAAACAATTGGCGGAGAATGAAAACAGCACTGAAAAGATATGATGTCTGAATGAAGGGTATACAAGCTTTTCAGAGGTATAGATTTCACTGCGTATCTGGCTATCTACCATGGCCATTGCTAAATGAAGAAACTGAAGACTCCTAAGAATTTTGAGCATTGTCTTAAAGATGCTTTGTAGTACTAGTACTGCATCTTGATATAGGTAGTATTTATTTAAATAAGTTTACAGCTCAACACAAAAATGAAGTTGAATATGATAAATTTATTATTATTTCTAATTTATCATAGCTGTTTGAAGGTAAATTTTATAGATATCTATGTTTGCATAATAGCTTTAAAGAAGATTCATAAAGTACTAAAAATTAAAATGTCTGAATTTTGTATTTAAGTAAAAAAGGTTTTGTTGATCATGCGCATTGCTTTTTCTTGTTTGGAATTAACCCAGTAAAGTTTAAGTGGCCATGTGCCTCGGAGGAAACCTAGTACACAGGGCCAGAAAATTAATAGCATGGCATGATGCATGCTTCTTTCATGGGTTGTCATTGCATTTCTCACAAATCCAATGCTTAACATTCTTTGGGAACGTGAGTGGAAGTACGGGAGCCATTCTAACTGCTTTTTGTCACTTTCCTACCTTTCTTCCTTTGCAAATATGTTATTTTTCCCTTCTTGATGACTATTTTGGAGCCAAGGCATCTCATATAGGATCCTCCCTCTTAATCTTAACCGATACCACAACCAAAAGAAATGAAAATGTTGAGTGAAAAAGTATAGAGAAAATCTATATTATTCATTCCAAAATTATTTTTATTAGAATATATAACAATGATTATTTGATGGAATGTTGTGATAAAACATTGGAATGTTGTGAAAAAGTCTTCCGTTATGGCTGCGTACTCTCACGTTAGCTCTAGTTTCTCCCACCCAAGAAAAATTTTGAATTGCCCTACTGCCGCGTTCTATCCTGGCCTCCCCTGTTCCTCCTGTCCTGGCATGTCTCCACCTGGGGTTGAACTCATGGTGGATCTAGGCGTTGGTAAGGCATCGTCCTCTCCTACTGCAGCTAGAAGGGTTGTAGGAGCTTATAAGAGTGTTCCTCCTTCCTACGGACTTCCCTCTGCTGAGTGGTGTGGGCCCTTTGGCGATAAGGAATGGCACTATTCTGCCATCCTGTGGTGTTGCAGAGCGTACGATTGGTTCTAGGGTGACTACGGGTGTTGTGGCTGCGGGTTCCCCAACTAATATTGTTGTTGTGGCTATGGGTTCTTCCCTAAATAACGTTGCTGATGTGGTTGTGGGTTCGTCCCCAACTGATGCTAAGGGTAAGGTTGGGGCTTCTCCTGGTCCCCAGCCATCATTTGTTGATGTTGTGAAGCTAAAGAGGCCAAGGGAGGGCTCTATGCTTCCCTTGTTGTGTGCAGATGTTGCTCATGTTGTCTCTTTAGGTAAGGAGGTTACTGAAAATATTGTTTTTTACTCCAAGAATGCATTTATTTATAGATTTTGTCACTTGTGGCCCTTCCTCCCTAATTTGCACCTTTGGATCACCAACCATTGGGTTCCTCTAGTTGATGGTCTGATGGAGATTTACCCTTCTGCTAGGGTTTTTTCTGTTGTGAGTTTCAGCTCTACTAAGGATAGACAAGCTATTTTAGACTATAGTTTGTGGGTTTGGGATTCTCATCCCCTCTCCATTAGACCTTGGGTTCATTTTTTTAATCCTTTGAATGAACCCTTAGATTAGTGCCTATTTTGGTAAGATTGCCTTATCTTCCCTTATAGTTCTGGTGCTCCTCTGCCTATGAGGGCATTGGTAATGCTTTTGGTAGATTCTTGAAGGCAGATAGGCTTCCAAGAATTTTACTCATACCTCCTTTGCTAGGATCCTAGTAGAGATTGATCTCTCGAAGGCTCTACCTAGTGAGGTAGTTTTGCAGGTTAATGGTTGGTCATGGTCTTAGATCGTGGACTACGAGGGTCTTCTTTTTCGTTGCAAACACTATTTTGTTGTAGGTCACTTGGCTCGTGACTGTTCTTGTGGCTCCCGCCCTGCTTCCTCTACTACTGAGCGGAAGAACTCACTCCATGAACACTTAATAGTGCATCCTACTGTTGATTTTGCTTCTTCTGATGAAGACTCAATGCCTCCTTCTCCTTCTGTGAAGAAAAATATTATTGATGAAGTGGTTGTTGCTCCTCTTATAGATTCCCCTATTGCTCCTGCTTCGAAAACAATTTCAAAACCTTTTGTGCAGGTTCATTCTGCTCCACATGATTCAAATGTGATGGTTGTTTCTCCTTCTATGGATATTGTTGTGTGGTCTTTGGATTTGGTAGTTCCTAGCTTGGTTTTAGATGCTTCACCTGAAGTTAATGTTGTTCCTCTTGTCTGCTACTCTGGAGGGGAGTCTTTCCCTTTTGATCAATTTTTTTCAATTTCAGTATTTGATTCTCCTTGGACAATGGTTCATAGAAAGAAGAAACATTCTAAGAAGGTTACGGTTTCGTTTAACCAACTTTCAAAGGTTATGCTTGGTTCAAGCCATTGTTTCTTGAACTATTTCTTATTGTTGTTGTTTATGACTGGTCTTTGTTGGTTGTTGTTTTTGTCTTGTTGTTTCTCTCTGATTGGTTGTGTTGGACCAGTCTATTTTGTTGAGTCGTTTGACTCTATTCTTCATTTTGTAAGGGATCAGGGCCCTACCTTGCTTATCTAATAAAAAACAATGATTATTTGATTACAATATATAATATTATGTATAATATATTTTGTAGTACTTATAATCTTAATTACAAGAATATTGAAGAATGAACAAATTAATAATATATATATATATGCACATTAATTATGTATGTCTAACAAATTATAGTCATTGAACATGAAATAAACATATGCCTTCAATCTATGCATGAATCATCAACATGAGTCTTAACTAGTGTTTCAAAGCTACAAAACTATCTTTTGAAAGAGCTTTGGTGAGATATCAACTAGTTATTTAGATGTAGGGAAAATTATAGTTCAAATTTTCTATCTTAGACCAAATCTCAATTTAGACAATGTCAAATCTCTATGTGTTTTGATCAGCATGAAATATAGGGTTCTTGGTGTTTGTAATGGTGCTAGTATTATTAAAGTAACCAATAATTGTATGTTCAACTGTAATGAATGCAAATCCTCCATGATTCTTTTAATCCATATGATGACAATTTTCTACTACAATATTAATATATTCCACTTTAATTAAAAAGAGAGCTACGGTTGCTTATTTCTTATTGCTCCAAAATTTAATTCCAAATCGATGTGAGAAAACATAGCTACATGTTGATTTTCTACTATTTATTGAACCAACCCAATCATAGTATATGTAACCAACTAGTTCATATATTTTAGTGGAAGAATAATGGATGCCAAAATATTGTGTGCAACTCAAATACCTTAATATTCTATTGATAGCATGTAATGAGGCTCATGTGGAACATGCATGAACTAACAAACAATATACAAAGTAGCTTAATATTTGATCTAGTTATAGTGAGGTACATAAAACTCCCAACTAAACTTGCATACAAAATAGCATCTTCCTTGGTCAGTTTCTAACCAAGTTGTAAGAGATTTACAACTACTATGCATGTAATCATTCTAAGCTCTTTGACTAAATGATCTACTATATACATGAATTGATAAATGAATGCAACTTCTCATTGTTGTCACACTTCTACACAAAAAAATAATGCATGAGTCATAGATATGACATTTCAAATTCCCATTTCTTTTTGGTCTTAAATTTTTCCATTAGATTTTTGCTAGTTTTAAATAAATAAGATAAATAATATAATGTTGGCTTTGAATGGCTTCTATAAAAACCCTTCTTCAAGAAATGACTCTAGCATGTTAACCATCAAGCATAATCCCCACCTAAAATTAATTTATTTTTCATTTGTATTAAAATAAGGACTCCAACATCATAACCATCAATAATATTAAGGAGTAGTTCCCATTGTAAATTCTAGGGGTAGTAAGACATAAATCTACTATTAAAAATGCAAATAGTCACAAGCACGGTGAAGATATCTAAACAATTCATATGTAGGTAGAGAAATGATAAAAATGAGTTTAAAATGCACAATTATAGTGAGAGAAAAAACTAGAGATGGTTTTGGAGAGAATTCATATATGAAAATTAAATTTAAGATAGGTAGAGAATGAATGATATCAAGGTAGGGCCCACAAAATAAAATTTCAATCCAAGGAGTCAATCATAACATTTAAACTATCTTAGACCCGATCCAACTAAGAAATTCTACCCAAGAATTATAGGAGTGGAGTTTAACCATGAGAATATCAAGAAGAAAAACATGTACAATTTTTATTTACAAAAACCTATGATTTGAGGGTGGATCCTGGGGGCTAGGATTTATGTGCACAATCTACACTTCGACTTCTGAGGTGACACGTGCGGTTCCTTCTTAACTTCTTAATTTGTGAATTTGTGAATATTTTTTAGTCCCTGCCTATTTATAGGTGGAGACTAATGTTTTCACCTCAACATCTTATCTATTAAATCTACCTTGATAACCGTGTAGAGGGGAAATATTAACTGTAAGCCAAAGTTTGATATTTTCAATTTTTTTGCTGCTTTATATAAATCCCTGTGATTGGACAGTGGCTATATTGTTGGGGTTTTCATTTTCCTTCAAAATTCTCCATGTCAAGGTTCCCATTGGCGATCGACTCTCCTTCATTTCCCCTCCTCCAACATGTCCTTGTTGCTCCAAAAAAGAGACTATCAAACATACTTTTTGGTTTTGTACCCATGCACGGAATATCTGGAACTCTCTTTTCTCTAACTTATTTGTCCTCTTTCCTCAGCCATGGTCTTGGAGAACTGCTCTTCTTGGTCTCTCCTCATCTCACAATGTTATTACTCAGACCCTCAGACACATCACTCTTAAACACATCTGGAGATTCTGATGTTTGGTAGCTCTCTCTCACACCTTTCAACCCTTGCAAGCCGAATTGATGACTATCTATGCTAACCTTTCTTTGCACATCCCCATTCTTCAATCTGCCATCCAGACTAAGGCTGACCTCAAAAAGATATTGGATGATTTTCAAACACAACTCAGCACCTTTGAAGAAAAATTTAAAATACAGGGCACTTAGGTTGGCAACAAAATTCTTCAGTTGAGGGTTCCAGATTATATTATGTGATTGGCAGCCTTGTTGATGATAGAGATGTGACATTTTCAGCTGCAACTTGCCGGCAATGAATCCTCTCAAGCATCTTCCTTGCTATGGAGTTTATCAACAACGATCACTGCACTTTGGAGTGACTCTGCCTAGCTTTTTTGGAGGAAGAGGGTGCTTCTGTGTGATTGGAAGTTGTTCTTGTGCAAAGATGTATGTAAGGTTTATGTGTACAGCAGTAGCACTTGCTGTTTTTAATTGTATCTATGCAACTTTCAGCTGTTTCTAGCACTATTTTGCTGCTTTTTTTAATGCTGTTTTGTATCAGCGTGTAGATGTTTTTCTCTGGACTTCTCTGCTGCTGTTTTTTAACAGCATTGCTGTTGGATTCCTTACTGCTGTTCCTTAACAGCATTATTGTTGTATGTTTTCAGCATTATTGCTGATTGTTATTCTGTTTTTCTTATTCCAATAAAATAAAATAAAAATAAAAAAATTTGAAAGATTGTCCAATAGAAAGAGTGCGAGGAAAATATGAAGCATGTTTTATAAACTTCTTTTTTGCTGATTTTACAAAGGCGCGTGTTCTGCATGGTGACTATTTGTTGAAATAAGGTGCGGGCACATGTCAGTTATGCTGGCATAACATCTTTAGACCCAACGATTGTGCAGCTTTTAATTCTTGATTGAAACCTAGCTCCTGTTCATGTTGGTCGTTCATGTTCGGGTGGATCCAGTAGAGGCAAAGACAAATGTAGCAGCATCATCTCAACTAGTTAGCTAGGTGAAGCACTCATTGAATCGCCAGAAAGGAATCTGATCTACCAGGGGCATAGACAACACAATGAATACGGAGTCTGGATTTACACCTGCCAATTGCATTTGGTTAAAAGTTTCTAAATCCTTTTACACTTGTACAGTCCTTGAATTAACTGTAAGGCATTCTGTCAAACATTTGTGTGCTACGTTTGTGCTTTCTAACATTGTATGCATGTAAATTTCTGCTCCTCAAAATAATGTCTCTGCTACTGTCGTACTTTCCCCTGTAGTTGTCAGGGGAGTCAAAGAGCTGCAAGATTGCCACAATTTTCTTTTTTAAAAATGATTGCATCATGAAATGGGATAATTTTAATTTAATCAAGGAAAAGAATTTACATTTGTTTGAATTCAAAAAAACCTGTTTGGCATGATTGAGAAGCTCATTAGAGTAAATAAAATTGGAGTCCTTGAAAATTATAGAGGCGGCAGCCATAGCAGCAGTTGTTTCTCCTGCAAGATCTGATCCAGCACACTTATTCTCTTCCCATTCCATTCTATTGTTTGGTCTATTTCTCTTATCTTTACTGTGCTAGGGTTTAAAACTGGCTCTAGCAGAATTTCTTTTAAGGGTTTGGATTTCATATCGGCTTCTCATATCATCTTAGAAAAAGAAAATTAAGAGTGAAAGAAGAAAATATAAGTGGATGCAAGAGGAAGTGAAGTATTAAGAATGCAAAAGAAATGTGTAGGTAGCTCCCACGTAAATTGGAGAAAAAACATACAGTAGTTTTATTTGCCCTATCTATTTATTCAAGTACCAGTGGTGTGTCTCTGCTATCCTGAAATTTTTGTTTTGAGAGTAGTTTTGTTTTTAACAGAATGTCCTCACTCGTCACATGTAATGAACTTAGGGAAATTTTGCAGTAGATCTGCAGTGATTTTAAAATTTGGTAATCCTTCGAATAGCGTTGAGACTCGGCAAGTCTGCGGCCAAGATTCATAGACTCGGCCAACACTGGCATCCAAAGCTTGTAAATTTCAACAGATTTATGAATCTCAGATGTCAAATGACTCAGCTGAGTCAGGGAAGAAAACAAAAATAACTTAAGATTTTCTTTTAAAAACATTTTTTCATTCTTTATATATATTTTTATAATTGACTAGTTCTGGCAAAGTTTTTCCACCTAGAAGCCTCAACACTATGATTATAACAGGAGGAAAAAATTTAAGGGGTGAGTGCTGAAAAAATCTAAGGATATTTATAAGAATGAATTTGATCCGCTGTAG
This sequence comes from Sequoia sempervirens, assembly GCA_007258455.2. NCBI lineage: Eukaryota > Viridiplantae > Streptophyta > Pinopsida > Cupressales > Cupressaceae > Sequoia > Sequoia sempervirens. Next base: position 367,109,672 of record VDFB02271358.1, read on the forward strand.
ATATATTATTGCTGGAGTATTCTCTACATCTGCAGCAAAGCCCTAGGCTCCCACCTCTGCACATCTTTGGAAATCATACTCTGACGAAGCTATTACTCCTAGTTTTCAGGTAAGACCCCTTAAAAATTAATTTGCGTTTCTTTCTATTTAGAATTTGCATGGAATCACGTAAGACAGCCTAATCAGGACAATAGACCCCTCCATGGGATACATAGCCTCAAAGACTCATGAATCATCCTTCATGAGTAATATAGAATTCAATAATTCAGCATTTTGTGTATAATTACCGTGCAAAGTATTTGGGAATAGATTGAAGCCAATGCAATGTTTGAGTTTGGTCATGGAAATAAAATGAGTACAAGTTATGTGTGATTTACAAACTAGATGATATACAATTTGTTTTCTAACATTGTAAGACGTTGCAAGTCATACCTTGTAGACCTCCTCTAGCTTATAGGTATAATACACTGTACAGTGTATTACGATTTCTATATTATCTTACAAGGACACAACCTGAATTGATGCATTAATATCCCACAATCTGTGTGAGTTAGGGGACTTGATAGACTCTGATCTAGACCTCTTGTGCCTGAAACGAATTTGTACATGATTATCAGTTTGCAATGGTTGGTTCACAAGTAAAACCAACTCTCTCAAAAGCCCCTTATAGATGGCATATGATCGGAGGACAACCAAAAACATAGCAACTTTTGCAACAATGTTCCTGGATCACTTTTGCCATATTTAGTTGGGTCCCAACTCTTGTAAGTGACCTGACACTTTGGTTGCCAGCCTAAATATAATAAGAAAATGGCTTCCAACATGTTAGAGAACCTGACAAAAGCTAAAAACAATGGCTGAGACTCAGTTGCCACTACCATGGTTGTATAAAATGTGAAAAATAAAATCTTAGAATTTTGAAGAAAGCAATGTTAGGTTAAATGAAGAGAAGCTTCTTGGAGGATCTGGACCATTTCTGAGGTCTCATCTATCTTTAATGCTTGCTCAGATACTAAGACAAAGATTCTTCCCCGTACTAAAGTGGGAGCTTTAGAATGGTTTCGGTGCATACAGTTAACGAATTTGTTGTAACTTGTAAATCTTAAAAAAAATTCAAGCCAATGCAATTATAGCTATGAACTAGACGTTGCAGCCTCACCATTATCCCCAAAAATTGCAACCGTGTGCCTTGTTTATACCTTCACATTTTGCATCCATGTCTACCAGAGCTTTTCCAACTATTAAGTCTGATGAAATCCCCCCTTCCATTTTGCTTTGATGTATCTCTATACCCTGTTCCAAAGCTCCCATTTCTTGTAGTCCATGAGATCACATTTATTTTAATCATTCCGTCAAACAATTCATGAACCTTGTCTACACTTCCAGATTGTGCGTACATATCTACCATAGTATTTTCAATTATTGGATCTCCATACCCTGTTCTAAAGCTACCATTTTGGCACAGGCAGGGAGGATGTTGTCAAAATTCACCTTCCAATTGCATTTACTTGAAAGTTTCTAAAGCCTTTCAACATATGCAAATTGTGAATATCCTGCAATCATTGCAGTCCATGAGAGCATATTTTTTTGGGTCGTTTTGTTTGACATTTTACTTGTGTGTATTCTTCTGCTGGCAGGTTGTGGCACCAACTGGAAACACCTTGGTGAATGATTTGACCTTGAAAGTAGAACCCGGTTCTAATCTTCTTATCAATGGTAAGTATCATGTATAATGCTATGCAATCAACTTTTATTATTATATCTTGGTTTTACAATCTTGGACATCAACTTGAAGAAAAGAATTGATACTAGCCATTTTTCTTGGTTGTTCCATAATATTTCATTGTCTCCCAAAATTGATTTAGCTTGTATAAGCTATTTTTCCTATTTAAGACATTATTGAATGTATAGAAACTAGAAAATGATCTTTTCACAAGCATTTGTGATGCTCTATTAAGGGATAGAATCATAGATGAAATAAATTATTTAACTGTATTTGGACCTCAATTTGTAAGAATTTTAGTTTTTCTGGCATGTTCATGTTGCAGATACAAACGGGAGTCAGAAAAGCTCTTTATTTCGGGTGCTTGGAGGCATTTGGCCATCTGATCTATATCATTCTTAGACAGTACGGTGTTCAATATTAATACTGTGATCAATTAATATTGGTATCATTCCTGCCATAACATTATAGGAAGCCTTGGTGTGATTAATATAAAACATTGTTGTTAAGATTTACTGTTCTGAAATGCCAAGCACAAATTTTACCATTGCTGTAAACTTAAGAGATGTTTGAAGAGATTCGGGATACCGTTCTTGTCTTTTCCATAGATCAGTCTCTTGGACTCAATAGTTAAGGAGAATGGCATGGCAGGAATAACAAGCTGTATTTACCCTAGTCGTGTTTTATTGAATGAAGGATTCGTTATTATTCTGACAGAGTTATTTCTTAACTTTGTGCAAGAGATTTATTTTACTATTATCTGTAATCAATGATCTAAAAAATAATGAGAGTAATCCATATTTTGAAAATTGTTCTATACACTCTCATCATGCAATTAGGATGGCTTCATTAAAAGATATTAATTGTTTCTCAGTTTTAAATTTTTTATACATTTTGGACTCTTGATAGTATATCCTGAAAATTTGAAAATACCTTTGTCTTTTGCTATGTCTAGAAATTCCCAAGAAAGATATTTGTTTCTATGATTTGCACCATCGAATCTATATGATTTTGAAATTTTGCTACAAGCTGGCATGAATCCTCTAGGGAGTCTTGGACTTGGGCAACAGATATTCTATGGTCAGGGACCACCTTAATTGATTTGTCCACAAGTTCTCATTTATACTCTTCAAGATTTCTTTGGCTAGTATTTTATTTTAAATAGATATTTATGTCTCATCCTAAATATTTCCACCCTGTATTTATTCCATTTCTAGATACCTGAGTTTTATTCAATAGTAAAACTCAACTTCTGTTTGTGTCTTTCACGTTTTTCATTTTATTTCCTTTATCCCATTCAACTTTGTAATGCTATTATTCTTTCATTTTTGCCAAGAATACATAAATTGAGGTATTAGCATCTAAATCTAATTATTATGTTTTAGATCCTAACTGAAAGTTCCTCCAAAAAGGAGCAAGGAAGACTACGGTGGCAAAATTTTCACTTTCAAACTCTTATCCTTTAGGACAGATGAAAGTAAGGTCAATGAGCTAAGGATGAACATCTTGGACTAGTGGTTATAATTTGTGTTGTATCTCATTTTGTCAATATCAGTTAGGGTGGGGTCCCATGGGGGGGCTGCAGGGTCTATATTGAAGGAACAGGAGGTCCCATGGATTCAAAAAAACATTAATACGGGATTAAATGGAATCTGCCCCTGAAAAATAGCTGCTCCTATGTTTTAGGGCTGCAAACTTGAGGGGTGGAAATGGGGTGGGGCTGGAGCTCGCCCCTACAGTTTATTAAATTTCTCTGTAGTTGTTAGCTATCCAACTCAAGTCTTAGATTCCCACCATAAAGAAATTGGGGGGAAATGTTGTGCATTTACAAGTTTTTCATCCTCAATGTATTACATTGCACTCCATAAAGAAATTGGGGGGAAATGTTGTGCATTTACAAGTTTTTCATCCTCAACGTATTACATTGCACTCCATCCACACTGCATAGCTTGGAACAGAGCAGCGTATTACATTGCACTCCATCTACACTGCATAGCTTGGAACAGAGCAGTGTATTACATTGCACTCCATCCACACTGCATAGCTTGGAACAAAGTAGCGGAGACCTTCCACCAAAAGAACCAAGCGTTGAATAGAGCAACTATTGCCACAGAAAGAGGTATGAGAATTTGAATCTTTACCATATATTTTTTTATTAAAATCTTTAGCGTATATTTTTTCATTTGAATATTCAGCATATGAAAAGCTCTGTTTACACCATTCGTCTGCTGGTAAACTCTCTACTCGGCCATGGATTTTTAGCCACAAATATTTCCCTTGGCCATGGATTTTTAGCCACAAATATTTCCCTCGGTAACCAACAGGCCAACAGCAGTAACCAACAGTCCAACAGCGGTACCTCCAGCTGTAACTCCCAATACAACACCTAAAACTATTCTTTTATTTTTCATTGTTGGATCATAAGGGCACTTTGTATTTGAACACGGCTTCAAATTGGACAGGAAGCCAATAAAACGTAATATCTTATAGAAGATATCTGTAGTTTTTGCCATTTATTCTTACGGAACCCTGACTCCCCTGACACCCAAGAAACTGCAACAATAAATGTTTTAAGAACAGAGAGATATAGTAGAAGGTATTTTCCTTGTCAATATTTTGGAGAAAACAATTAACTTTACCAACTTACCACCTCTACGTTTTTCTGTATCTACCACATTTCTTAAAAAGTCTTGAAGCTTCATCAAGAACACCATTTTACATATTTACATATATCCTCTGACACCCAAGAAACTGCAACAATAAACGTTTTAAGAACAGAGAGATATAGTAGAAGGTATTTGCCCTGTCAATATTTTGGAGAAAACAATTAACTTTACCAGCTTACCACCTCTACGTTTTTCTGTATCTACCACATTTCTTAAAAAGTCTTGAAGCTTCATCAAGAACACCATTTTACATATATCCTGCAATCATTGTGTTCCATAATATCGCATTTTTTGGAGGTATTTTGTTAAATACTTCATGTGCCTTGTGTATGCTTTCACATTTTGCATACATATCTACCAAGTAATTTCCAACTACAATATCTGATTAAAAAAATCATTTCCATTATGATTTGATAGATGACCATATCATGATCCAAGGCTCTTATGTTGGAACAGGCTGGAGCATGCTAGCAAAAGTGAACTAATCGGTTTAGACACCTATTTGTTGTATTTGATAAAACAATATCAATCTTCGTGAGGATACCCATGTACCCATGTTTTCTGTTAGCTGCAAATAAGGCATTCCATGAGAGATGTCTCATTCTGTTAGCTGAAAATAAGCCTAAAAACAACAAGGATAATGATGAATTAAATGCCAAATTAAAAAAACAGAAAAAATCACAAAAAGTGATAGATTCGTCATGGTAGGAGTCGAAGGAGGTGAAATTCAAGGCAGGCTCAACTCGGGTCATCCTGGATGAACCCACTGAACTTTTACAGAACCCTGGCCAGATCCCCTGCTGAACTGAACTCGGATCCTTATCCTTATCCCCGTTGCCTGTAATTGTTTAATCTGCTCTTTCGAAGTCTTCTCATTGTTCAATCTTCTTACTGTGAAAATTCTATTGCAGTTACTGATTATTAATCTCCTATCTAATACATAGATTATTTGACTCTGAAAAATTAATTCTCAGCAAATATCGAAGAATAACACAATTGCAACTTCACCAATAAAAACTCACAAGAATAGAGAAGAAAACATTCACAATAATGAACACAATATTTTTGGACAAATTGTCCGTGGAAAAACCCCGAAGGGAAAACCACTACTGCAGATGAGGAATTATATTAAACTTCAGCAAATTAAGGAATACAAAACTGCTTGCCTCTTACTGGCAGAGCTCCGGCAATATTCTTCTCCGGAAATTCTTCCCTCAATTTCTCCTGCTGAAATTCCACAGCTGCTATCCCCAACGCTATCACTGCGCCCTTGCTAACACTGCAAGACTATTTGCTCTCACTGCAAATTTACTACTTGCTAACACTGCAAGTCTTTCTCAAGTATCTCTACTTGCTATCACTGCAAGTCTACTTGTTGTTGTGTTCTCCAATTGCCCATTGATCCCCTTTTATACTTTTCTCATTGGAAAACCAATGGCCATGATTTAATCTCAATCAATGGCTAAGATTAAATAGACTCTAAAAACCCTAACTAACTGGATTCTAGAAGTCTCTAGGAGAATCAATTTATTTAATTACATAATTATCTAGACAACTCAGCCCTTTTCTGGAGGTTTCTAGAAAATAATTAAATAATTAAATGACACTTCTAGACAATGGAGACACCTGTCCAAGCTACATAAATTAACACTCCCTCTTAGCGAGGAAGGTGTTCTGCATGACACCCAGCTTATCTCTGAAGAAGATGAATTTCGCCTTCCCCAATGCCTTGGTCAAAATGTCTGCTACCTGCTGATCTGTAGGTATATACTGTAGCTGAACAATCCCGCGCTGTACACAATCTCTGATGAAATGATATCGATGTCTATATGCCCAGACCTATCATGAAACACCCAGGATTCTCGATCAGCAGTGCAGCTTCACGGTTATGCATAATGTATCCGCGAAGTAGTTTCAACCCTCACGACCAAACAAGGCCTACCCGGCAACCAGAAACCATATCTCGCCTCACCGTCGCCATGCTAGGCGCTATGTGATACGCCTCTGCGAGAACTCGAAGCCACGGACTTACGCTTCTGTTTGTACCCGAGACAACTCCTGATCCCAAGCTAAAGCTACACCCTGAAGTGCTTTTCCTGTCTGTTGTACTGCCTGCCCAATCTGCGTCGGTATAGCCTATCAACCTGATACCATCACCTCGAGTATATTTGATTCCATACTCGATTGTACCATGCAAATACCGCAACACATGCTTTGTTGCCGTCCAATGCACTCTCTTCGGCTCCACCATGAACTGACTAAGAGAGTTTACTGCAAAGGATATATCTGGCCTGGTGTTGACCAAATACATGAGAGATCCAATCAACTGCCTGTATAAGGTGGGGTCTACATCCTCCTCTCTGGATGTCTACCTTCTTCCAATTCGTGATCATAGGAGTAGACATGGCTCTGCAATCCTCCATCTCGAACCTCCTCAAGATTTCGATGCAGTATTTCCCTTGTCCAAGGAAAATCTCTCCATCTGTCTGCCATACCTCCATGCCTAGAAAGTAGTGCATAAGCCCCAAATCCTTCATCTCGAACTCTGCTGCAAGGTCCCTCTTGCTTTCCTCTATGAGCCCTAGTGAACCTGTTAAAAACAAGTCGTCCACATAAAGAACAAGAATGAGAACCTCACCCCCAACCCCCAAGTAGTAGAGGTTAGCATCCGCTTCACTCTTCACGAAGCCCATTCCCTGCAAGTATCTATCAATGCGCTCATACCACGCCCTGGGAGCCTGCTTGAGTCCGTACAAAGCTCTCTTCAATCTGCACACGTGGGTTTCACTGCTGTGTGCCACAAAGCCCTCTGGTTGTTCTATGTATACCTCCTCTTTCAATTCACCATTAAGAAACGCCGTCTTGACATCCATCTGATGGATCTGCCATCCCATTTGTGCTGCAAGAGAGATCACGACTCGTATAGAAGTATACCTGGCCACTGGAGCAAATGTCTCCTCATAGTCAATTCCCTCCTTCTGAGAGAACCCCTTGGCCACAAACCTTGCCTTGTATTTTTCGATGCTACCATCTGCACCGTGCTTGATCTTATAGATCCAGCGTGATCCAACCACTGCCCTATCTGTTGGTCTAGGCACAACCTCCCACATATCGTTCTGCACTATTGAGGTATACTCCTCAACCATTGCATCTTGCCACACTTGTTGTTGTGCAGCCTCCTGATAGCTAGAAGGTTCACTATCTACCAACTGACTAACTAATGCCATATAGTCATCATACCTGGCTGGTTGTCTCCGCTGTCTACTACTCATCCTAGGAGCTCTCACAAACTCCTGAGTATTACTTTGTGACTGCTGGTTCTTGCTACCAACTGTAGAGGATGAAGTATCAACCTCCATATCACCCTGATGCATCTCTTGGATCTGCTGCATCTGCTGCTCCATACTCTGCGAATTCTCAGCACCTGAGCTTGTGCATGTACTAGTAACTGTACTCGAGCTTCGCTGTCCTTGATCTGGTTGAATGATCCTTGGAGCTTCCACTAACTGCTCACTCTGATCATCTGCTGGCAAATCTCTGGACCTCCTAAATGCCTTGTCCTCCATGAACTTGACATCACGCCTAACTATAGTCCTCTTGGTCCCTGGAATAAATATCCGATATGCCTTTGAGGTTTCACTGTACCCCACAAAGTACCCCTTCTCTGCAGTTTGATCTAACTTGGAACGTGTCGCACCTGGAATGTGACAATACGCCAAACTCCCAAATATCCTGAAGTGGCTGACATCTGGCTTCTTCCCTGAGAACGCCTCCTCTGGTGTCATCTTGCCTAATACCTTATGTGGAACCCTGTTTTGTATGTACACTGCTGTACTGCATGCCTCTGCCCATAAGTAACGTGGCATATCCTGGTCATACAGCATAGCCCTTGCCGCCTCTGATATAGACCGATTCTTCCTCTCAGCAACCCCATTCTGTTGTGGGTTGTAAGGAACAGTCCACTCTCTCTTGATTCCTTCCTTGGTACATAACTCCTAAAACTCTTTCCCTTTCTACTCGCCTTCATTGTCTGACCAAAGAACCTTTATCTTCCTTCATGTTGAATTCTCCACAAGAGATTTGAACTCTTGGAAGTGACTAAAAATATCATCCTTCATTTTCAAGAAGTATATCGAGGGTCTTCCTGGAGAAATCATCAATAAAAGTAACAAAGTGCTCATATCCTCTGAGAGACTTCGTCGACATTGGTCCACATATGTCTGAATGTACTAGATCAAGAACACCCTTGGATCTAGTGTCACTCCTTGGAAAAGTTGCTTTCGCAAACTTCCCTAACACACATCCCTTACATATATCATCATGCTCTGTGCTCACCTCTGGAACACCTGTCACTGTCTCACAAAGCAATTTAAGTGCTCCATGATGTATATGGCCCATCCTCCTATGCCATAGCTCTCCTTGATCTCTAGAATTACTGCTGCTCATCAGTGCCTTATGAGTATCAAACTGCAACCTATAAAGCTGGCCGCTCCTAACTCCAATAGCTATGGGTGATTTCCAATCCTTGTGCTTAATTAACACACTTGCCCCTCTAAAGAGTACATTATAACCTTTATCCTGAAGGACAGATATGGAAATCAAATTCATACCTAAGCCTGGCACATGCAACACATCATGAATGGGAATCCGCTTACCATTCTCCCTCTGAAATAGAACAATCCCTTTCCCAACTGGATTGAGCTTGGACATGTTCCCCATAGAAATCTGCATTCTGATGTCCTCCTCCTTATAGATGGAGAAGTACTCTCTAACTCCTGTCATATGAAATGACGCCCCACTATCTATATACCAAACACCCTGTGAGGTTGAGCTAGCCATACAAGCTATGAGAGCGAACTCATCCTCCATTCTACTAGAGAGCTCATCTGCACTTGCTAAAGCTGCTGTCTGCTTCTTGCCTTTCTTCCTTTGCGGGCAATCGCTGACATAGTGGCCAAACTCGTGACAGCCATAGCACTTGACTTTAGATAAGTCCTTCTTCTTCTCACCTTGTGGATTTGATCCTTTGCTTGACCCCTTCTTTGCTTTCCCTTTTCCTGCAAGGGCAACGTTCTCCTGTTCTGCCTCACTTTGCTGACTCTTGCTACTGGTCCTACTGACAAGACTTAGTCTAAGCTCCTCTTGAGTGAAGTCACTCCAAAGTCGATCCCAACTTGGCAAGGTGTCTCGTCCATTAATAACTTGAACAAAGACATCCCACTGCTTAGTAAGCCCATTTAGGGCTATCCGCACTAGCTCGTCATCACCTAGATTATCTCCAACATCAGCCAACTCTTCCCTGACAAGTCTGAGTCTGGTGAGGTAACTTGTCACGTCCTCTCCCTTGTTCATCTGAGTAGTCCTCAACTTTTCTTTGAGAATCAGCTTCCGATTAGTGGTAGCATTAAATTACCCAGTTGAGAATGGCATCATCTTCTTCATTGTATCTAACTCTGTGACATGTGGAACAATATGGTCCTTGACACCATCAAGGATCATCCTCACCTTGGAATCTTCCTTCTTATGTGCTAAGATTTGTGTTGGATCTGTAGGTACAGGTACAACACTAGTCACATATTCCTTGATCCCATTCTCTTCGGCAACAGAAATTACGGCTTTCGGACACCCAAAGGTGAGGCTCCATCAATCGTCACGATCTCTTAAACTTTCTTGAGGGCCATCTCAAAAGATAAAAAGAAACAAATAATAATAATAATTAGAAGAAGCGGAGGCGGGTTTTATAAAACCCTCTTTCTTCTTGTGAGGCGCAATACGCCCTGGATCATTACGATACCATGTAATTCTGTGCGATTCTTGATTATTAATCTCCCCATCTAATACATAGATTATTTGACTCACGAAAAATTAATTCTCGGCAAATATAGAATAACACCATTGCAAACTTCATGATAAAACTCACAAGAATGAGAGAAAACATTCACAATAATGAACCGCGATATTTTTGGACAAAATTGTCAAGGTGGGAAAAACCAGAAGGAAAACCACTAACTATGAGATGAGAATTATATATTAAACTTGACAAATTAAGGAATACAAAGTTAGCACTCTTCTTGGCCGAGCTCGTGTAATAGTATTGGCCTATAAATTCTTCCTCAATTTCTCTGGCAGAAATTCCGCAGTTGCTATCTAGCAGCTAATGCTGGCCCTTGCTAACAACTGCCAAGACTATTTATCTCTTTGCAAAATCTACTTGCTGTATGCAAGTCTTTTCTCAAATATCTCTACTTTAGCATCAGCATGAAGTCTACTTGTTGTGTGTGTTCTCCAATTGCCCATTGATCCCCCTTTTATACTTTTCTCATTGGAAAACCAATGGCCATGATTTAATCTCAATCAATGGCTAAGATTAAATAGACTCTAAAAACCCTAACTAACTGGATTCTAGAAGTCTCTAGGAGAATCAATTTATTTAATTACATAATTATCTAGACAACTCAGCCCTTTTCTGGAGGTTTCTAGAAAATAATTAAATAATTAAATGACACTTCTAGACAATGGAGACACCTGTCCAAGCTACATAAATTAACACTTACCACTCCATGTGAGACCTGAGGGCCTTACAAAGATAATATAAGCCAATATATATTGCCTTATACTGGTTCTTTCATCCTATCCAGCATATGCAAATGCAATTTGTCCCAATGCATTGAACACGCCAAAAACTGTATTAGCAACTGATGTATCCCGATAAGCATAAGAAACATCAGGGTCTTGGCCATGGTGGACAGAAGCTCCCCAAGCAATTGTGGAATAGCTACAGAGAGCAATAACCATAATGTCATTTTAAGCTTGAATACAATTAAGGTATGAAGCAAAGAGTAAGACTGCATAAAACATTTACCTCAGAAACATCACGGCTGCAGAAAGTGAACTCCCTGCCACAGAATTGAAGTTTGGCAACTGTGCTAAGAAGACATGAACTGATCCAAAATTACTATCCACAATGAACTTTTTATCTTTTTGCATGATGGGCACACTGTATCATGAAACTTCTGCAGTGAGTGCCCTCCTGTAACCATGTAAACAATGTCCACCCCCACTTCAACTATGAGTTGTTGTTGGGCTTTTGTTTAGACGTAATATGCCAATGATAAATGAAATTTATCATAGTTACCTAGAGATGTAGGGTTATGGGACAGGGACATCAGTAAAAGTAGGATAGCTGAGTAAATGAATAGGGGTAGGGCTATATTATATATAGGTGGTCACCAATAATTCTGGGTATGGTGACTGTGATGTGGTCCTCATTCATAAACTGGAGTTTCCCAGTAACTATGGCTATATATAGGTGGTCACCAAAAAAATTCTGGGTATTTAAGACCATTTTTTAACAGTAGGAATCATTCGCTGTTTATCTAGGTAAGTATTTTTCATAGTTACCGGGTTCTCTGTTTTTACCCTGCGTGCCCGCTCAGGGAGCGTTTGGGCACGGGTTCTTGCTGGGGAGCGTGCTGGGAGCGCCCAGGGAGTGCCCAGCCACCTGTGGGTTCTCTGTGGGTCCGCTCCCACAGAATCTGGGCACCGAAAACCAAAAAAAATAGTTTTTGAAGCACTTAAAGTGCCAAAAAAAACCCTAAAACGTCTTTATAATATGACTATCACTCCTTTGTCATTTCATTGCTCTCACAAACACATTTTTAAATGATGTTGAGACTCTTTCACATGATGCAGAGACTCTTTCACATGATGCAGCTACTACAAGTGGCACTGGCAATGCATTTGCTTGTGGTTCAAATAATGTTGAACCAAATGATGATGAAACCTTTTGATGATTGATGAATAGTTGTAATGATCTTCATTTGAATCATGACTAGAGAGACATATATTAGTATATGATATTTATTATTAATATATGAGTATGACATATGTATTGGAATTTTGAACTATCAATTGGCATTTATGATTTATCTTTATAAGTTTATAGGCTTGTAGTTTATCACTAGCATTGATCAATGATTTTAGATTTAATAATGATTGATGAAGTATCATAGACTCTTCATACTATCAAATGTATTTACAATTTTGTATATTTTTAATTAATTATATATATATATATATATATATATATAATAAATTAATATATATATATATAGCCGTACCCAAACGTACTGTATTTCAAGAAAAAAAAAATTGTCGTATCGGCGTACCCGTATCCCGTACCCATGCCCGGTTGGGTACCCGTACCGGTAACTAAGGTATTTTTCTTTGTAATGCGTCCAGTAGTATAAGGTCACATATCAAAGCTAAATTTATAATAGTAATTCATATAATTTCAATTTAAAATAACTATTACTAGAGGAGAGGGGCCGATAATTGAGCAAGTTCCAGTAGTTGTATAGTGAAGGAGATTGTTGATATATTTAAACTTTAAAGTAACTGATTCACACTTTGCTATATATTTCCAGAAATTTAAGTATTGCTATATAACTATTAGCTTTGCTGGAGCAGTAGACATATGGCTGTGCTGCATAATTCTTTGTAAACCTTGGTTATTCGATTCATTATTTTGGACAGGTTCTGATTTAATATAATTGCAGGCACTTGGAATGGTTCTAATTTTTTTATTCTGTGGTTTTGCAGGGAGGGCATCACTATTGCATAATGAATTCCGCTTCAATTAACAAGCTAAAATTCCTTCTTGCCACTGCATCAAATATTATTCAGTTGGCATTACAAATTTGGAATGATCTTCAAAACTCAAACATCATACACCAAAAAAAAATAAAAAAATAAGAGACATATCTGAAATAAGATGAATTCCGCTTCAATTAACAAGCTAAAATTCCTTCTTGCCACTGCATCAAATATTATTCAGTTGGCATTACAAATTTGGAATGATCTTCAAAACTCAAACATCATACACCAAAAAAAAATAAAAAAATAAGAGACATATCTGAAATAAGACAATTGCCAAATATGGAATTAATGACATGGAAACAATGCTTCATACAATAACTTATGAGGTGGAAAGTGGCATTGTCAAAACATTATCTATTTCTCAGTGGGAATGAAGGATTCAAGGGGAGTGGTATGTGAAACCATGCTCTTTGCATTGGTGGAACCACTGCATAATAAATATTAATCAATATCAGCATACAACACCTTTTTAAACATATTATATTTAACCATTATTTAAAATTACTATGTAGGTCAAATTTTAACTTAATTAAATTGATTAAACGGGGTTAATCAAAATATTAGCATTATCACATAATCCAACAACACACGAAACAATGAGACCACCTATAACCACTTACTCAAATATCCAAAAGGACCGGTTCAGAGGGGTGATTCAAGTTAGATGTGATGAACGTCTCCGTAGCATTTTCAGGGTGCCACTTGCATTATTTCAAAATATTTGTGAAATTTTGAATGATGATCTAAAACAAGGTGAAATACTATGCATTGTCCTTTCAAGGACTTGTACTTTATGGTATTCTCTCATTCCTTATACACACCATTTAATTGTAAGGCATAAGAATACTGTTAAATTATTCCAAGTTTAAAAATTGTAATCCCCTTTTATAAGGAACCATTGAGGCTGGTAATAAGCACATTGGAATATCAGTTCTCCTTTACATAGAAAATTAACCATGCTGCTCTCAAGGTGTTCTTATGGTGTTCTCCTTAAAATCAGCAATTTAACTTTTGTTCAATCACATTGGAATATCAGTTCTCCATTACATAGAAAATTAACCGTGCTGCTCTCAAGGTGTTCTTATGGTGTTCTCCTTGAAATGAACTCCAGATCTTTTCCTTCAATTGAAGGCAGTAGCAGTAGAACTAGAAATTAAATTGTGAATATTATGTTGCAGTTATTACATTTGAACACATGACCTGATCATGCATGACCTTCCTTTTGATGTTGAACGGTCCATTTTGTATTTTTTGTAATCATGGTGTTACTTGTTTATTTCTTATGAATTACAAATGTGTAAATTGGTTTCCATTCATTTATAAGAAATTTTCCATTCTGTATTTTTTGTAATCATGTGTTACTTGTTTATTTCTTATGAATTACAAATGTGTAAATTGGTTTCCATCCATGCATAAAAAAATTTCATGACATCTTCAGAATGTCCATGTTGAATTAATTAAATTTCTTACTATTTTATGGTCCTCTTCTTACTTATCATCTAGGAGGAAGGTGAAATCTGCAATCAACGTGGATGGATAAAAATCATAAACTTATCACATTTTCTCCTACAGCTCTTGAATAGGATAAAAAAGAGAGCTGTAGGATAAAAATGTGATCCAAAATATTAATACAAATAAACTACACAAAAAAAAATCTCTCAATATAATTATTTTTAATTTACTTCAAATTTTTTTTGGAAAATTACAATCTTGCCCTTGGTTTAGATACTACCTCTTTTCATATTTTACCCATTAAAAAAAAATAAAATTCTATAGTAGTTTTCAAATACAGTGCCAATAGACTAGCTATCTGCATATATACATTTGTTCATTCCAGTGCACGCGTTAGCTGTAATTCTTAGTATATAGTAGTTTTCAAATACAGTGCCAATAGACTAGCTATCTGCATATATACATTTGTTCATGCTAGTGCATGTGTTAGCTGTAATTCTTAGTATAGACTGTCTTTAAAGAAAAGTTTGTGCTGTGAAGTTACATGGGTAACATCAATTACATACTTAAATTTATATTTGACCAAGAGATCTGCCTGTAATTCTTAGTATAGACTGACTTTAAAGAAAAGTTTGTGCTGTGGAGTTACATGGGTAACATCAATCACATACTTAAATTTATATTTGACCAAGAGATCTGCAGTCCTGCCATGAACAAGGGAGGTGTCAACCACCAAGCATTTGTAACTGTTGAAGGCTTAAGTCTTTGTTTCAGTGACTATTATTTATAGAAATTCATACGTCTCCAAATATTGTGCTAGTGTAATAATGAACATGGTACCGAATAAAATACAATTCATGGATTTAATGTTGTACTAGACTTTGTATGTGTCTGTGAGTGTTTTAATTTGGTCATTCTTCTAAAAATATTTTTCTTGAACTGACTTTAATTAAAAAATCCAATCAATTCAGGAATCAATCAAACTTTGAAATATTTTACTAAATTTTAATTAAGGGAAGAAAAACACAAAATATTTACCAAATTTTAATTAAGGGAAGAAAAATACAAAATATTTAGTTATTACAGAAGTCCATTAAAAAGATATGATAAATATAAAAAACTATGGTATTATACCTTTTCCTTATCACTTAAGATCTTAACTATAGTATTTTCTCCAATATTTAAGCACTTTGGAGAGTATTTTGAGACACTTAAGATCTTAACTATAGTATTTTCTCCAATATTTAAGTGCTTTGGAGAGTATTTTGAGATCCACTGTAAAAAAATTGTAAAACAATTTGACATATATTCAAAATTTAATGTTGAGAACCACAATTACAGTTGTGTTAAGCTGGCACACAGTTCTAAAATTTCTACAACCACTCTCCTATTACCTTACATGCATTTAGAGAATAGAAGGAGCATTGCATAGCAAGGAAGAAGTTGTTGACCTGTTGGCCTAGCGAAAATTGCAATGAAAGATGATCAACATGCACAATAGTATATTAATTAATTAAAATAATTATCATGAGCATAATCTTCAGTTGTACAGCAACTTGTTGAGATAGAAAAATTTGCAATAGAAGATGATAAAAAAAAACTAAAATAGATATGCACAAATATAAACAAAAATCAATCATCATGTAGTTTTCAATTGATTAAATATATTTCATTTTCTTATTGTAAAATTAATTACATTTTAAAGTATTAAAAGTAAAATTCATGAGACCTCCAGCTTACTTAAATTATGGAGCTTAATGTTTAAGCTGAAACACACTTCATGGGATCACCAGCTTCCTAAAAATATGGAGCTTAACATTTTAAGTTGAACTGTACCATTTTGTTCATGGGACCGCTAGCTTTAAAAAATTCCTAAAAAAACTTTGCAGCACCTACTGAGACTTTTGAGGAAGCCCACCCCCATGGGACCCGACCCTTATAAAGGACAAGTGAGAGGAAAAATTGAGGCTTGTCCAGATCTTTTTTTATCTTTCATACTCCTTTCAAAACCCTTCAATCAAGCACATACAAGAGGAGCTCCAATCACCACCATCTCTACTTTTTCTTGTTCCCCCTGCCCCATCAACTTTTTCTATTGTCACAACTTTTGGATATATGAAACTTAGTAATTGAAGTGAAACCTATTATCTAAAATGAATAAGGTTCGATAAGTACTCCTTTCAAATTCCTTCAAGCAAGCACCTACAAGAGAAGCTCCAGTCACCACCATCTCTACTTTTTCTTGTTCCCCCTGCCCCATCAACTTTTTCTACTATCACAACTTTTGGATACATGAAAGTTAGTAATTGAAGTGAAACCTATTATCTAAAATGAATAATCTTCAACAAGTAAATTTTTGGAGCTTTTGGAGGTTCCATGGAGAATCTTGTTAGACTCTCTTGGCATTGAGGACTATGCATCTACTTTGCAAATTCAAACAGGACTTAGATAAAGTGATTTGAGTTTAAACTAGATGATCAAAAATGACAATCTCAAAAATTCCATGTCTATGTCTGATGTCTGTTATTCTTCCTTCTCCTGGCTATTTGTGGAAGGATATTATTTACTTAGTGGTTCTAGAGATACTTAAAGGTATAATCCTTTCTGCTTATTTCAGCACCTGCAATGTTCACTATGAAGTAAAATCATCTCTTTTTGTAATTTGAATGCTCTGTCCTTATGCCTGTGTCAATTGTCATAGTTTAGATCTGTATCCATGTTCAGGAATTACAATGTATTTGTGTTTGCATTGCATTTTAATAATACATTTGCATTATTTTTAATGAATTTAATGTTTTGGCTTATTTATATTGAAGTTTCTTTTCATGTCCATATCTCCATTATTTTTAATGACTTTCATGTTTTATGGTTTCCTGTCAAATGCTTTGTTTGGTTGCCAAGCTTTTGACCAACGTTAACATAATACCTACATAACAATGAATAAACTACAAAATCCAAAAGCAATGATCAAAGACCAACCGCAAAATACTCATAATACTGTTCTCCCTACACCCAGACCTGCTTAAGGCAGGGACTCCAGTTCATGCAGAGCCCTTGTTTAATTTTGTAGTTGAAAAATGTCTAGTAATGATGTGTGCAAAAATGTGGGAGCATAGACAAGGCACATGAACTATTTGACCAAATTCAAATTTGGGAGCATAGACAAGGCACTTGACCAAATTTCTTGCAACATGGTTTCATGGAATGCTATGATTGTCAAATATGCATAAAATGAATTTTCCAAAAATTCAATAGAAACTATAATTGATCGTTGTAAAGCTAGCATCTTCTCTTTGTACGTCTAAATGATAGCTTTCAAATAGGTTATGTACATTCATTGAATTTTAATGGAGGGTGGCTTTAGAATAGTGGTTTACACTTAATTAGAGGAAGGAAATTTCACATTTTTCTTGTTCACCATATTTCATGGGTTCGGCCGAACACTATGGTTCGACCGAACCAAAGAGATGGTTCGGCCGAACCCATGCTTCGACCAAACCAAAGAAACCCTAAAAAAAAACAATATTTAAGTAGGTTCGGTCGAACATGGGTTCGACCGAACCCCCTAACATGACAAAAAAGAAAAAAATTGTTCATTTTGCCTTGTCACTTTTACTATTTGTTTTACCAGTCACTATCCCTACTGTCCCTGGTGCGTGCAGTGACCCAAGAGTGTGACGGCGAACAAATGAAGGTGTTTCTTTCCGGCCAAATCAAATTTGAGTTTGTTTGTTCAAAATTCATCATTCCAATTTGGATATCGAGCACTATTGACAAGTTAAAATGAATTCAAATTGCATTTGTTTGAAATTTTTTCAAGCATTTTCAATATAGTATTTTGCTTCCCTATCAAAACTGTCAACTATCTCTTAGGGTGAGAAGTCTATAATTCAAAACTACACCAATTTAGTTTAACTTGTATTTTAACTTGTTCAATTTTTTAACTTGTTCAATTTTTTTAAATGAATCCAAGGGTTTGAGTAAAGGAAAATGAGTTTCCTCCCAAAGTTAGTGCAAAGAAACATTATAATGGCTCTCAACATAGTCTAAAAAATGGAGATAAATAAATTCCTAAAGACTAGAAGTGTAGGGGTCAAGGTCACAAAATAATTTTAAAACTACAAATTTAGGGTCAAACTTGTAGATGAAAATGTAAATTTCATACATGTAGGAGTGAACCATGAAAGTCATAGCTTGGTTTGTTAAGGTGTCATAATATTAAATCTTATAAAAAATCAAGAATCATATCATTGATTATGTACATTACAATAAAATATCTCCATATAACAAATGAAGCTAAAAACCCTAACCCTCTTTGTCAATTCTATAGTGTGCTTGCTACATGAGTAATTTTTTTTATGAAAACCATGTTTAGGAATGAAAATATCCAATCCCTTATGCTTTTAAACTAAAGTTTGCAATGCTTATGGTTCTTTTGGCCTTATAGATTCTTGAATCATTTTATAATATAAAACCTACATATAACCTACTTTGGCTCTAATAATTGTAAACCCTTTAGGAATTCTAAATTGTTGCATCTTATCTTGATTTTCCCACCATTGTTATTCCTTTTGAAATTTTACAACTTAGGCAAAGAATCCTTGCACTTATATAGAGGATCCTTATGTATGTTCTTAAAATTATTTAAGGTTAAATGACTTAATCTAAAATAAAGGCATATACGGATCTCTTGCAATTGTAACCTCTTTACTAGTGTTCAAACATATTTGATACCTTGATGGCATGACATAGATGATGTTGCTTGATATTGTTTTATCCATGGATACCCAAGTAAAATATGAGATACATCTAAAGAACAAATAATATGACATAGAATAAGAACTTCCCTCATCTTTTAGACCAAAAAATTAAGGTAAAATAATGTATCCTATAGTTTCAATCAACATATCATTAGTCAATTTTAAATAAACCCTCAAATATGCATATGCTTGTTTATAAAATGATGATAAAACAAAAATTATTCAATGCATACATTTTATTGGTGAGTAAGATCAATAAACACACCCTTACATGGTTCATGATCCACACAAAACCAAAGGACCATTATAATTATTTGGTAATATCTCACAATGTGAAAAAGGTGTCGAAAAAATTAACATACCTAAACCGTAAATTGACTTGTCATAAAGTGGGTGGGTAGCTTAGTGGTGGAGATTTGCATCCTAACTAGTTCATGGAAATTTCAACATGGTATTAGAGCCAAGCTAGGTGCATTTGACACCTATGTTGTGGCTCAAGGGAGTGTGTTGGAGAAATGATACACACCTAAGCCATAAAAGGACTCATCACAATGTGAGCCATTAGCTCAATAGTAGAGCATCCTAACACCAAATGGGAGGTCCTAAGTTTGAATACTGGTTAGTCCATAGAAATTTCTATAAAAGTCAATCACTCTAGTACATAAGAAGAATAATAAGTACCCTTATAATTTTTATTAATACCAACAAATCATTCCTCACATACATAGGTGAATCTATGATTTCAAGCTCGTCAACATGTATATGTACCTCAATCTCATGACCCTCATATAAAACCATTTTATTAGATTTATTTAGTGTAAAATATTTAAATTTTCATTAGGAGGAACAATTGAAGGATTGACCCCAATATTAACCCCCTCAACCTATTTTTTTTTTATCAATCAAATCCTTAATCAATTATTCCTTAATCCCATAAAATGTTGAGTATAATTACTATTAACTCTACAATTTAATAACAAAATTCTTTCTCATTATATCTTTTGGGAATAACTTTAGATTTATCTAATGGCCTAATAGGAGGAAGTGTAATCATGCAAGCACTAAGTAAATTTTGAAGCACATTTTACAAAGGAAAAAGTTGGAGGCTTTAGAGTCATAATTATATTAGAAACATTTATAATGTATAGTTTGTACAATGGTCATTTCCATTATTTTTACTATCCTTTGGAAATAATTTTTCTTTTCAAATTTACAAGGGTAGGATGATGTAGATGAAGCATTAGAAGATCCATAATTAAGTGCGGTAGCCTCTAACAACTTTAGTTCTTAACATTCATCTCACTTGCACATGCAAATGTTAAGAATGTATATACTTTGTAGATCCTTGTTTACAGTCAAAAAATCTAAAATAATAAACTTCAATCCAACATTCCCAATATTTGCATTGACCAATTTCAATATTAAAAAATAGACCCGAATGGAAGATAATACTATTAAATTTCATGGGAAGAACTTAGCCAATAACTTGTCATCATACAAAAAATCCAAATATGTAGCACTAAAGAACCTTGAATGTGTCATGGGATCTCCTTTAACATTGTGCATCTCAAATCTAGGATCCAAAATTCCAACAAAAAATCCAGATATGTAAAATTTTCAATAGATATTGAATTGTGTTTGATTTTTATATGTATGTCTTTTCTTGTTTCCATTAGGTAAGGAATCAACATTACTTTTCATCTCAACAAGCCTTTAAACATTAATGTCAAGGGTAGATAGAGGCACACTAGGATTAAGGACATGAATGAAAGTGGCAAGATGAGAAATTGAAGGTGGTGTATAAATTTGTCGTGACATAATAAATGAGTGTGGAGTGACAAAGACTTGCATAGGAATATCACAGTGAGGGAAACATGGGAAGTGTAAACAAAACTAATGAGAACTAATGTGGAGACAAGAGAACTATGTGCATCATAATAAGTAAGCATGAGATGAGATCTAGGAAAAAGGAGAGGATAAATTTAGGGAGATTTGGTGGAAGGAGAAATAAATTGCATAAGATAGATAGGAGTAAAACAATAAGGAGGAATACATGAAGAAGAAGCTTGGGATGGAGGGAAAATGGCACATCACTCAAAGGGATTGTTGAGCTTATCCTTTTACCTATTTAACTTTAAGTACTTTCTTTCCACATGGATTATTAATCAACATAGTATATGAAGGGGATCAATCATTGTACTAGGATTAATATTACTAGCCAAATTTGCAAGATCCAAAGAAAGGTTGTGTGCATCAAAGCTATATCTTGATTACCATTTTCTCAACAAGGGCCTCATGGTCAAATGATTCTTCTCCATTATGATAAATTTAGTATCATGCATATTCCCAATCATACCAATTTTAGCTTGATTCACAACCATGGTGGGATTGAACTATGACTTCTTATAGTTAGGAAAAGAGGATGATTTTGGTATTAGAAGGAAATAAGGATCGAACAATGTTTAGATTTGATTAAGAAATTAGACAATGAGAAAGCACTTAAATCTAAAAACTAAATAAGATTCAAGAAAACCTTTAAACTACTTGGGTATCAAAGAATTATTTACATAATAAAAAGTTGAAAATCTACAAATAGAAATACCAAGTTACAAAAACAAGAATAATCGTTATGGTAATAGAAAGAGAAAATGCTTCCTCTTAAAAAACATAACATTAAGTACCAAAACATGATTCAAGTACCAACACATTCAAGTACCAAAACATTAAGTATGATGATTGGGATGAGAGGATCAACTTGGGGAGGATTATTATAACATCATTAGTTGGAACTTTTTAATTTTATCTCTTTGTGTTCCGTGTTGTTTTTAATGTTCTTAATTAGAGTGTGGATGATGTTAATATACATTTAATGATGCATTTTGAAATTTATTTAGTAAAGGTCTCATTTTGTACATCTTTAGTAATTGTATAAAAATTTGGAATATTTTGGTTAATACATCTTATTGGAAAACCATTCATTGAAAATTTTTGAAGCCCACAACCGAATGGTTTGTGATGACCTCTTGCCTTCAAAAATTTCTATTATGCTTATCAATTTCAAACCATTTTGGGGTTCTTGAATGTTTTTAAATTTTAACAAACTCATTACAAAAAGATGGATTTTGAATTTCTTTTTCTTTTTCACATTTAGGTTCGCTATTCTTATGTAATTTGGAGACACATTGAGTTTCATTGGTTTATGTGAGATATTTATAACAAGTATGCAATAAAGTCAAACTTTATTAGATTTGATTCAAGTAATATGACATTTATTTTTCTTTCCAATCTATAATTTTTTGATGTTCTCAAGACTATATAATTGAAGTTCATTTATGTTAACAACTATTAGATTAAATATTTTTATCCCCAATTATTTTCAAATGATTATATACTTTAATCTTTGTATTCTTATTCTTTCTTTCATCGTTTCATTTATAATTTGAACCATTTAAGGATGCTATGTTATAGATTATAGTTGTCTTCCAATTCTTTTTAAACCAAGTTAATAGTATGAAAATATTATAGTAGATGAATTATTACAAGTTCTATTTTAGATTTGTATTCTTTTTATCTAGATATATTATTTACCAAAGTCTCATTGTTTTTTTTTAGATATATAACATGGAAAATGTAGATCATGTTCCACCTGTGCCAGATTCTTTGTTTGCAAATACTAGTAATGAGATAAAAAAATTAAGAGATTCATTAGCACAGGGTGAAAACCCGGGGATATATAATGAACCATGCATGTTAATATTGCATAGTCTAGAAAAACTAAAAGATGAACTTGAGAGGACTAGTGCATATTCCCTAGATAGAGTGACTACTATTCTTTCTCGCATGCGGGAAGAAGTACATGGTGACGTTCCCCTTAAACAAATACAAGATAGTGTCACTAAAGAAATGATAAAAGCCACTTGTTTTCCATTTTATCAAAATATGTAAGGTTAGGGGATACCGTGTCACTAGATGTGTTGATCATGCTATGGCCTCTACT